>CM053751.1:39964824-40032275 GCA_028658305.1 Pachyuromys duprasi
ATCCTGGGTTACTCTTTATGCGGCTGTGTTTGCTCTCAACATTGCCCCATAGCTGCAAGGGTCAGTTTTGATTGCTTTATCCTGCAAACACAAAGGGACGCTCAGAGGGTCAGGATGGAGCCCAGAATGCTGGAGCAGAGTGGGTCTAAGAACTCTACGTTCCTTTTTCAAAGAGCCGCTGCCTCAGCCGGACCTCCAAAATAATCCGATCAAGGAACTACAGGCTGTACTGACTGCTGAAGACAGATCTGGTCCAGGCTGGCTCCTTCTTGCCACCCAGTGTAGACTCTACTGTCAGCGTCTCCGAGAGGGTCCTCCCTGGCTCCCAAGGCATATCACCATCTGTTCCTCACCAGTTGCCAGCCTATCCCTATTATAATGTCTTCATAGATGAGTCACCATCTATTGGAATGGGCATTACAGACAGTTGTGAGCTGCCATGTTGGTGCTGGGAATTGAACCCATGTCTTTTGAAAGAGCAGACAATGCTCTTAACCACCGAGCCATCTCTCCAGCGCCCCCCCCCCCAGGCTCTCTTTTACTACCGTCCATTTGCAGACACTGGGATGTCATCACCACCATCCGCATCATAAACTGTACTTCTGAAAGCATTCCAGCATGCTCCAACTGTTGGCTCCTAACTGACAGAGAGATGAGCTGACCGGTCACCAGGAAGTGATTCATGAAGATTGTGAAGCTGGACAGCTTGAATCCTGTCAGCTGCAACCAAAAGCTCTCATTGGAGTGAGGAGAGGGGGAAAGGAAATCTCTGCCTGAGAAATTAAGCACATAGATGGCTGAAATGGCAAAAATATATATATATCGATTTTTACAGGAAAACCTTTATCCTTAGGCTTGTTTCAAAACAAAGGAAATGGATGTGGTTGCTCGTTGGAAGGATGGCCACTTGTGAGAAACCACCAACTGTTAATTCCTCGTGGCTGCTTACAGTGATAGAAGTGTCAGGGGATGGATGGCTATGGCTGCCCAGACAGACAGACATCTGGGAGTTAGTCTCCTAGAAAATATGGAACTGATCAAATTCCCACCCAGGGTGATCTCATAGCACATTGATGTAGGTGACCCCAGCAAATTGGCACCTCCCAAACAAATAACTTTTCTCTTTGCAAATGAGGTACCAGTGAGTGTCACATGGAGGTCAGGGCACCCTCCCTGGGAAGGGTACTTCTTGTCCCCTCCCTATCTGAATCGAGGTGAGCTATATTCCTAGCTGCCTCTGCACTCCACTCTTCCCTCGCTCTTCGGCTCCGTAAACTGCACACAGATCAGCCGGGTATGCATTCCCAGTCTCTGAGGCAGGCGTTGCTGGGACCAGGGAACAGGACAGCCTTGGCTCCTGCCCTCG
Source organism: Pachyuromys duprasi (assembly GCA_028658305.1). Lineage (NCBI taxonomy): Eukaryota > Metazoa > Chordata > Mammalia > Rodentia > Muridae > Pachyuromys > Pachyuromys duprasi. Next base: position 39,966,191 of record CM053751.1, read on the forward strand.
AGCTCACCGTCAGCTAGTGTGGAAGAAACTGCACAGCCTCCACCGTCATTGCCTACGCCATCATTGCAGGCCACGGCTGGGAGGCCACAGGGACGCAGACAAAACAGCCCTGAGGGTGAAGAGGAGAGAGGCAGGCCCGTGAAGGCTCCAGGAACCCAGTGTCCATGGTGCTCCTCAGCACTTGGTTTCCCTACAGTGTGAAAACACTTCATATCCCAGTGCAGAGGACTTTTAATTCACAACATGGCTGCTCTAGCGAGGGATCACATCCAGAGACTTTCTAGGTCTGTGTGATCCAGTTGGAATACAAACACGTCTACAATCCAGGAGACAAAGGCAAGCAGATCTGAGTTCAAGGCCAGCCTGGTATAGAGCAAGTTTCAGGTAAAGAAAAGCTTAGGTCCAGGCATGGTGGTATACTCATTTAATCCCAAATAATAAAGGTAGAGTTAGTTTGTAGAAGGAAGCACCCATGTTTGAAAGTGATATTGGGGGCTGGAGAGATGACTCAGTGGTTAAGAGCACTCCAAAGGTTCCTGAGTTCAATTCCCAGCAACCACGTGGTGGCTCACAACCATCTATACAGGGATCTGATGCCCTCTTCTGGTGTGCAAGTATACATGCAGATAGAGCATTCACCTACAGTAAATAAATAAATTGAAACTGAACTAATGTCTAACGGAGTGGCAGAAACAGTGACAAATCAGAAAAAGTCTTGACAAAATAGGATACGCCCAATTCTCACGGGAAGAGAGAATGCAGATGAGGGGCAATTCGGAGAAAGAGAAGGCAGTTTTACCGGGACAGTAATAGATGAGTTGCAGAGAGAGAACTAAGGTGAAGACCAAAGGAGCCAGAGAATGAGAAGGAGTCAGGAGATTAGAGTAGAGGGCTGGAGTTAGTTTCAGGCCAAGCAGAGAAACTCCAGGGTGAGAGAGAGCAGTCACATTGAGTAAGTCAGCTGGGAGAGGAGTTTGAGCCAGAACAGCTGAGCTGAGCCATCCAGCCCAGAGCTCGGTAAGAACAAGAAAGGGTGAGCTTATTAAGCAAAAGTCTCAGAGGCTGAAAACAGTCTAGGTTAGATTGTACAGAGGATAGAAGCATCCAGAACTAGGTGTTAGCGTTTATTTTAAAAATGCCACACATACAACAGATCTAATATGAAAGAGTTTTATTGGGGGGAACGGGGAGATTAGGGCCTGAGTGAGCCATGAGGGCGGAGAGACAGAGGGACAGAGATGAGGGAGGGGTGCCCCGGCAGAGAAGCAAAAGCAGAGAGAGCAAGAGAGTGACAAAGTAGGGGGTTGGTCCTTTTATACCTTGTGCGCAGCTGAACCACATCTGCCAGGTGCGTCTGCCACACACTTGGCAGGCGACACATGATGACATAAGTTACTAGGCAACCCAGAAGCAGGCTGCCTATACCCTATCACTAGGCCTAGGTTAGCAGACAGAGGCAGTAAGCCTTCCAGATAACAGTTGAACCAGGCGAGTAAAAGTGCATTTACACCCCAGAATCCCACTCTCTTCACCTAAGTTCCAACAGCATTCTGATGGGGCCTCCCTCCATTCTGATGGGGCGCTGAAAATTGCGCCTCCTCATTCATCCTCAGCTGCCACTCAACCCCTTTCTGCTGCTTTTTTCTGCTGGTCAAGGATGAATCCCATCATGGCTTCTGTCTTGGTTCTCTGTGCCCTTTCAGCAGAGCCCAGTGTGTTCCTCATGAGGGCACGAACATCACCCTCACGGCGCTCCATTTCTGTCTACTCTACTGTGCAGGAAAAAGACAATAAATATTCACTGACTGACTGAAAGAAGCCAAAAAGACCAGTGTCAGGCAAGAAGGGCCTCAGAGACATTTTAAGATGGTTATGCTTCCTTCATCCCGGTGCACAGGCCTTTGGGGGTTCGAGGCAGAGGTGGGGCGTGATCCTTGCGCTTCCTAGACCACCCAGTTTGTATTGGGAGGCGTGGGCTGGATGGCAACCTCAGATCAAACCTGCGGTGCTCTGAAATGTGACACCATTTGCTCATTTTGGTGACCACAGAGTGTGTGGCCCAAGAGATCATAGAGCCCCTGGGGCCTCCCAGACTCCCATCTTGGCCCATTCTTCCTTCCCTCTCTGCCACATTTGTTCAAATCACTCTTCCCAACACATCAAACACATCTGCACTTGCAGATAAGCCCAACTCTTGCTGTAATCACACATACTGCAGGGCAGACTTGGTGACCATTTATGGACCTTATGGGGGACATTTTTTTAAATCACATATTTAAAAGGAGTCTAGACATGGAGGCGCTGGCCTATGACCCCCAACACTTATGGAGAACAAGGCAAAAGAATCACAAGTTTGAGGCCTGAATGGGCTACACAGTGAGAGAGAGTCACCAAAATGAAAGTCGGAAAAAAAAAAAAGTCTTGTCTTTGGCAGTGATCTTAACTCTTCCAAATGCCATCTAAATGGCTTTGGGCGAGTTGGTTTCCTGATCTGTGATGTGGGGGCAGCCAGGCCTCCCAGGGTTGCTGTGAGTAGTAAATGAAATAATTAGCACCCCAGGAAGGTCCCTTTTCCACTTCTCAGCTAGTCTGATTGTTCTCTACATGTTTGTGCCCTCATGTCTTCAGCAGTAAAAACAGATGTTGCTATTAGTGCGGCCGTGATGAAACAAAACACTTTTTATAAATATTAGGGGGTTTGGACCAGCTCCTGTTGCCCTGTGTATCACGCCTATGAAAGCCGGTCTTTCTGCTTCTCTCACAGGGAGCCTCACAGTCCTTGGAGGCAGCAGCTCAGAGGACGGGAGAGCCTCAAAGTTGTATAAATAAAGGGCTGATATGTTCAAAAGAAAAAGAATTTTACACACGCAAGCTGCACATCGACATGACGCCGTTCCTGAAGGTGATCTCACACTGAGAAGACAAGGGGTTTATAGGCACATACACAGCAATGCTGGTTAATGCACTTCTGCATGCTACAAAAACAGCTCAGAAGCCCCTCTGCGCTCTAACTTTATCCGAAAGGACAGAAAACAGGCAGGTTGTAGCAGATGAAGAAAGAACAAATTAGGACAGTAATCCCAGCCAGCCATCGGGGACAAACCAGCTGGGTGTCTGGTTTAGGTAGGGGACAGTGGAACAGAGAGAAAAGGGATAACTTTGAACTGCCTCCTAAAACAGGTAAATAGGCCTCATTTCATCTTGACAGTAGCTAGCATAATTGCTGCTGTTTGCCCCTATAATTTGGTAGAGTGGTGTTCCTTAAAAACACTGATTCTTGAGTTAATTATTTTTAAAGTTGGCTGTGAATTCCCTGCCGGACACAGGCTCCTGCTTTCTGTTCTTTAAGGGCTCACTGATCTCCCATGCTCAGCTTCGCTCCTGGTTAAGGGCACTGAGCACTCCTGAGGTGAGGCTGTCATGGCTCTGCCTTTGCTGTGCTTCACAGCAGCACAGCCCTGGCGCGCCATGCTCCACCGCTGATGGCCCTTTCCCAGCCCCTTCTTTGCCCTCTTCAGAGTATGCTGAACTGAAAAATGGCCATAGAGTCGGAGAAACTGACTAGGGACAGAAGCAAGATAGGCATGGAAGGACTTCCAATTCTTCATACTACCCTAGGAGATACCATCCCAGGCCCTCGATAAGAAGTGACAAGGGAAGACAGACACAGGAAAGGACAAATGCTTGAGAACTCATGACAACATAGTGTTGTGAGGACCAGCAGGAACTTTGAATGTCATAAGGACCACTGTCCCAACCTCAGCTAATCCAGAATTCTCAGGCCATGAGCTTCCCTGAGCCAATTTTGCAAAGTGGGACTTTGACCAAATCATGCAGATAGAGCTACTCACATGCTTGCCATCTTAGCAGCTGAGAAGAAACAGGGGTGGGGGATGGGGGTGGTCAGGAATTCAACATCAGTTTCAGCTACCTAGGGATTTCATGCCACCCTTGGTCACATGAGACCCCATTTCCAAACAAACAAACAAAAACAAACAAACAAAAAACATCTATAAGTTTACCCAAAATCTATCCTAGGCTTCCTCCTAGGCTCTTGAGGTGGAGCAAGATGGCTACTGGCTAGGAAAATCTCCTGAGTTCTTCCAGAACCGAAAGATCCAGCTTGGGTCACATGTTCTAATAAAGCCACTGGTCCAGCCTGGATCCACAGAGTGATAATGGGGAAAAGAAATGTGTCTTACAGAGTCCAGAAATTACCAGACAGGAAGAGAAGATGATTTCTGGAATGCAGAACAAGAGATATTTGCTATAAGAACCAAAAAAAAAAAAAATTATGTTAGTGAAATGATCCCTTAGTTTTATTTTATTTCAAGACAGGTTTTTTTTTTTTAAGATTTGTTTATTTTGTGTATATGAGTGCTCTATGCAGGCCAGAAGAGATCACTCTATAGATGGTTGTGAGCCACCATGTTGTTGCTGGGAATTGAACTTAGGACCTCTGGAAGAACAGCCAGTGTGCTTAATCTCTGAGCCATCTCTCCAGCCCAAAACAGGGTTTCTTTCCTGGCTATCCTGGAGCTCGCTCTGTAAACCAGACTGGCCTCAAATCCAGAGATCCACCTGTTTCTGCCTTCAGAGCACTGGGATTAAAAGTGTGTGCCCACCACACCCAGCTTGAAATGATCCCTTTTATTCTTAGCATGGTTTTGCCTTAGAGCTTAAAGCATTATGGCTGGGACCGTCTGAAACAGTGATTGCATCATCATTATTGCTGTTTACCCATTTGTTTAATATTTTGAGAAGCTCGGCGCCTTACTGAGTATCTGGGGTATGTCCATGAACAAAGCAGACTGAGCTGGGCCGAGGATGTAGCTCAGCTGGACGGTGCTTGCCTTGCATGCACAAGGTTCTAGGTTTCACTCCAGCACAAGGAGAAACAAAAAGCAGAAAGACCAAGACCCCTGCCCTATCCCAGGATAATGGAGCGGGAGGGACACTAAGCATGGCAAATAAGCAAAGGCGCAACATGTCTAAGGAAACAAAATGAGAATATGTGTATGGAGCAACCGAGAAGCACAGAATCCAAAGTGGGGGCTTTTGAAAGTCTAAGTGCAGAGTGCACCCACACTTCGCACTGACCTGAAAGGTCCTATAAGCGCCCTCCGGGAGACAGGAAATAATCTTCAGCTCCACAGCTGCAGACTATCAGCTCAAGGTGACTGAATGCCAGGCCAAGGGCCAACCCTGCCTAGAGTTAGAGCATCCCTCGAATGTTCTGAAGGCCCAGGGTCTGTTCGTGTTCACTGGGTGATCCCACTACCCAGTGAAAAAAAGAAATAAAAAGGAGAGGAAAGGACATGGCTGCACCTGAGTGTGCTGGAGAACATTTACTGTAAATGTGGGAAAACATAGCCAGAGGCAGACACATCTGGGAGAGTCAGAGTAGGCGGGACCCTGAACCATACAGGGAGAGAGGGAGGGGAAGAGAGAGAGGGGAACCAAGTACAGCAGGCAGGGGCCAAAGGTACAAGAGAAGCAAAAGAGGGCGGGTAACCAAAATGTCTGGATTATATAGAGAAGAGCCTCTGGGAGAAGTGCAGCCCCGCCCCTGGGCTGGAAAGTTCAGGGTAGGAGGCAGGTATCCCAGCCACACCCTGAAACAGGTAGAGACTGACGGATGCTGGGAGAACCTGATGGCCAGCTCTGATTTGATATGGCACTTCAGCCCCTTGTCCAGGGTTTGAAACTTAACGCCCAGAGGGTCACTGCCAGTGTCTTCTATGGTCATGTTAGAGAGAGCTCCTGTGAAGTGAATGGGGGTAACAGGGAACTAAGACACTGTCCAACGATGGAAGGCACTGCCCTATGGGGTAAGACCTCGTCCCAGGAGTCATTTCAACGTGCTTTGTTAACTTGACGGGGCGAGGGCAGAGGGACTGCAATCCAGGGTCAGGATCCAACAAATGCAGGAGGCTTGGATGAAATATTATTAGGACAGCAAGTGCTGGTTTCCCAAGAGAAGCAGCAGGTTGAGGTGGGACATGGGCAATAGCAAGGTGTCAGGCCAGGGGTAGCTAGCAGCCCCAGGTCCTCGCTGATCCCAACTGGCCCTCCAACACTCCCAAATGCCTCTCTGCAAAGTGGAGATGAAAAGAACAGTGTCCCCACACCTGATTCTCAACCGTGAGGTGAGAATTACATAAAATAACAGTTTTACAAACATGTTCACGGCTGTAACAGACTCAGCCCAGAGGAGGACGGAACAAACACTCCCTGGTCCCTGCTAAGGCCAAGCCTCACACATACACACACACACACACACACACGCACACACACACACACAGAGGCTTGTTTACATTCCCACCTGCTTTTCCAGCAGGGATTCAGATGCCCCTCACTGGAGAAACTGAGGCTTGCCAGCAAGGCTAACCCAGAGGGGCTAAAATGAAAAGCTACAGTGTTGAGTGAGGTCTCTTCTATCCTGCTTCTGTGGAGAAACATCTCTGCTCTAGCCTCAGAACCTGAGAAAGAGCAGCAATCTGATAGTTATTTCAGCTTTAAGCCAGCCACAAAGCACTTTATGATTTTCACTGATTTTTTTTTTTAATTGTAAAGAAGGACAGGGTTTTGTTTCGTTACAAGTCTCTATTACATTTGTGTGTCTGGTGTGTGTGTGTGTGTGTGTGTGTGTGTGTGTGTGTGTGTGTGTGTGTGTGTGTGTGTGTGTGTGGAGTGCACCTGCCTCGGAAGTGGAGGTCTGAGGACAACTTGTCAGAGTCGGTCCTCTGCTTCTACCGTGTGGGTCCTGAGGACCACACTCAGGCCCCCAGGCTTGGCGAAAAGCGATTTCACCGCTGATCACTCTCTCCCGCCCCCTTGTTATTTCATGCCATCAGCAGCTGTATTATTATTTATTTGTTTTTGTGCGGCCCTGCCTGGTCTGCAACTGCAGAGATCTGCCTGCCTCCCAAGTGCTGGGGCTGAAGGCATGCACCACCACCACGCCTGGCCCTTGGGACATTTTTGTTTTGCAATGCTGGATGGAAATCAGACTCATGGTTGTGTGCGTTCTGAGCACATATTCTATCACTGAGCTATGTCTGTGGCCCCACGGTCTTTGTAAAATGCCAGAAAAGTTGGACCACTTTAGAGGTTGACATTTTCAAACAGGATACTGATTTTGGAGCTTCAGTGGGTGAGAGTGCTTGCTGAGCAAGCAGGAGAATCAAAGTTTTGATCTCTAGCACTCACATTTTAAAGGGGAGAAGGTTGGGGAATGGCTGATTTTCTATCATTAAAAAGTGTGAAAGCCTGTTGTGGTGGTCACACTTGTAGTCCCATCATTTGGGGAGGCAGAGGCAGGCTGATCACTATGAGTTCAAGGCCAGGCTGGTCTACAAAGAGAGTCCAGGACAGCCAAGGCTACACAGAAAAACCCTGTCTCAAAAAACAAAACAAAACAAAAACAAAAACAAAACTAAAACTAAAACTAAAAGCAAACAAACAAAAAGAAGGTAATGAAAGAGGGGTTAGTAGTAGCAAAGCCTTTAATCCCAGCACTGAGGGAGGCTGAGGCCAGCCTAGTCTACACAGAGAAACAATACAACAACAACAACAAAAGAAAGTGTTGAAAGATAGTTCAGTGGCAGAGGGGGGATGGGGGTGGCTTTGAGGGTAAGAGCACCAGGTGCTCTTCTGGAGGACCCAGGTTCAATTCCTAGAACCCACATGATGGCTGACAAGCATATGTAATTCCAATTCTAGGTGATCTGATGCCCTCCTAGCTCCTGTAGGCAATGCACACATGGTATACAGACATACATGCTGGCAAAACAGCCATATACACGGGAAAAAAAAAAAACTTAAAAAAAAAAAAAAGACAGCTCAGTGGGCAACTGCTACCAAGCCTGACAACCTGAGCCTGGTGCCAGGAAAGAGAACTGACTCCCCCAAGTTGTCCTCTGACCTCATGCCACGGGCACACACAAAAAAATTAAAGAACTGTTAACTTTTGGGCATCAAACACCATGTTACACAGAATTTCCAAATGCATTTTCCAAGTTGAACATTTGGGGACCTCTGCGTAGCATCTATCATCTATTAATTTCTCAACAAGGTCTTTTGTAGTACAGGTTAACCTTGAACGATGTAGCTGAGGGTGGCCTTGAACTTCTGATCCTCCTGCCTCCGTGTCTCAAACGCTGGGACTTGAGCGTTCATCACCCTGTCCAGCTCTCTGTATTGCTTATTATTACGCAAATCTCACTGATGGAGGGCAGGAGACAAGTCATGAGGCAACTGGAGACAGAAGTCCTCCTTTTTCCTTCTGTCTCCCATGCTCCCCCCTCACAGGTGCCCCGGACGAGCCTAATGTGGGCATAGATAAGCCATGCCCAGATGGAGTGCCCGGCGTGAGGGTGGAGGTCGAGGCTGCGGGAAACTGAGGCGCAAGAGTTAAGTGGTCCCTAGTCTGTAGGTCACAAGGGCAGGAGCTAGGATTCGAGAGCAAGTCTTGGACTCCAAATGTCACTGGGACCTGCCTCACACATTGTCCCGGAATTTCTGGGGAGTTTAGTGTTACTAAAACAGCTTCTCAGCCAGGCCTCTGATGCCACGCCACTGTCATTGCTCTTTCTAAATACAGTGCTATGCCTGGTACTTTTGCTTGAAAACCCTTATCAATCAAGTCCACACAGACTATGCAGATGAATTCCCGTCTTTGGAGAGGTATCTCTTTTACAAATAGAAAAGAATAATAGATTCAGTTTTGGGTTTGTTTTTTTTTTAATTCCGAACTGTACCCTGCAAGGTGGGGTCCATATCCAGTTTACACTGTCTGTCTCCGTAGCCACCAGGCATCCTGCTAACAAACTGCTTGGAATTGCCTTCCTACTCCTGCAAGACCGTACACTGTGCCTACTGGTAAACAAACCTTCGAGCCTAATTTAGCTTCACCTCCCTCGAGGTCCCGGGGAAACCTGTTACAGTCCATCACAACATCTACATTCCCTCTTACCGCTGGGAGGTTTCTTGATTTTTCTATCGGAAAGTGGGCTTCCTACCCATAGATCTTTCAGCTTGGTGTTGCCAGTGCCTGGCACAGTACTGGGCACATGGTAGATCAATGCCAGTAACTGTCACTTGCTGTAGGAACAGAGGACAGGCAAACGACTTAGCCAGAGTGACAGAGCTGGGATTTGACTTTTCGTCTGTTTTGCTCACTCAAGGTGACCGTCTATAATCCCAACATGTGAAATCCGAAATGCTCCCAAATCAGAAAAAGAAAAGAAAATCACAAGTGGAAAATTCTACATCTCAGCTCATATGATAGGTCACAGTAAAAATTAACTTTAAAAATGTTGTGTAAGGTTGAGCATGGTGGTGCATACCTGTAAGCACTCAGGAGGCAGAAAGAAGAAGGCAGATCTCTGAGTTCAAGGCCAGCCTGGTCTACAGACTAAGTCGAAGACAACCAGGGCTACACAGAGAAACCCTAGCTTGAATTTAAAATAAATAATAAAGTCAAAAACTAAAATGTGTAAAATTATCCTCAGGCTGCTTGCTTAAGACATATCTGAAACATAAGCAGATTTTGTGTGTACATTTGAGTATCATTCCCAGGATATCTCACTGTTTGTATGCAATTATTCCAAACTTCGAAACGTGTGTGTGCGCGTACATGTGCTCTGAAACACTACTAACCCCAAGCATTTCAGACACTTGCGTTGTGATCACTCAGTTTAGTGATTTCATTTTAGTATTTTAGTGTTGGGTTTTGTGGTATTGAGGACCGAACCCAGAGCAGGTTAAGGGTTCTACCACTGCGCTACACTCAGCTGTTGGTTTGGATTTTTTCAGACAGGGTCTCACCTCCAGCTGTGATGGTTAACCTTGAATGTCAAGTAGAATGCATAGAGAAGAGTCTCATGATGTGGTGACCCCCAACCACAAAATTAGTTTTGTTGCTACTTCATAATTGTAATTTGCTACCATTACGAATGATAATATTTGTGTTTTACAGTGGTCTTAGACAACCCCTGTGAAAGGGTCATGTGACCCCCCCAGAAAGGGGTCTCAACCCACAGGTTGAGAACTACTGCCTTAGCAGATGATAAAATTTTTCTTCCCAAAGGGGTCGATTTGTCAGGAGGGACTTCCAGGGCCTACAACATGCAGTGTCTCAATCCGGCTGTGTCGCTGAAGTGCCCTCTTGGGTGGGGACCGAGTTGCAGGCTGGGGAAAAGGCCAGGAGCAGCCTCATGCCCAGCACAGGGGTCCTCCTTGTTTTTTGCTTGCTAAGGGGCTGCCCTTTAGCTGCTAGAGAAGGACGCTGAAACAGGACACCTTGAAAACACACTACCCGGCAGAGTCCAATTTTGCATGGTGTTAGATCCTAGGAATGCTTTTTCATTTGGTTGGTTTTGGTTTCTTTAACTCTTCAAATAATTCCAGTGAGCAGCAGCTGAGATTCAAAAGCTCTGTGAGGGCTGGGGGGCGGGGGAGTTCTCGACAGTGAAATCGCTCCCGGTGACTCAGGGAAAGAGGGAAGGAGGTGTCAAATGAGAGAGGAAACCCAATCCAACGGTAATCCTGGGATTACAAACAAAAATCCTGGCCGACCCTCTGGCTTCCCTGCTTTTCCTCAGTGTCGAGTATTTGTTCTCAAGATAAAGGATGAAACCCTTACCCTGCCTGGAAGGCTCTGGCGTCTCCCCAACCTTCCCACTTCTCTCAGCCTTTACTCCGCCTCGTGGCACTTCTCTGACCAGTCCCTGGGGTACTCTACCCCTTCCACCCATTGGCCTTGGTCTGGGCTGCCATCCTTCCCTTTTCCCACAGTGCTATGCCCCGCCCTGCCCACTCGGCTCTTTAAAACTCAGCCCAACAGCAGAGTGCTTGCCTGGCATGGGCAGACATCCCGATTAGAATCCCCAGCACCACTGGGTGGTCGTGGATCACACCTTTAGCCCCAGCACTCAGGAGGCAGAGGTGGTCAGATCTCAGCGAGTTCGAGACCAGCCTGGTCTACAGAGTGAGTTCCAGGACAGCCAGGGCTACATAGTAACACCCTGTCTCAAAAAAATCCAATAATAATATTAATCTCCAACACCACTAAGACAAAAGGAGGCGGGGGGGGGGCAATGAGGGGAAGGAACATCAGTCCATTTTACCCGAAGGGCATGGACAGAGGGGTGTTTGTGTTTACGTTTGGCTAATTATTTTGTGGTGTGTAAACCCAATAGGAATGTGGAGATGAAATTGACTCTCATGAAGAACCAGGAGGACCCCAGAGAGTAAAGGATGAAGACGGCCAAGGTAGGGTGAGCTGGCTCTGTAACTGCCCAGGACAGGCAACTAACAGACACTAACAGACAACAGTCTTTCCATTCCCCTCAGACCATGAACTGGAAGTCAGAGCCCCCTGCCGCAGGCAAATGTGAGGGTCATGCTTCCTGCTCTTGGATTATTTAAAGATTTCTTCCCTGCTAGAGACTGCAGACTGATGCAAAAGTAGAGACTTCAGGTCATACAAAAAACCCATCCGCCCCACTCCACCCCAGCACCTGGTCTTCTCTCTCTTCCTGCTTTCACGGAGCTGTGGGTGTCCTGGTGAGGAGGCTGGGGTGCGGAGAGGGATGCTGGTGTGAGAAAGCAGGATGTGTCTGTTCTCTTGAGACCTAGCTGCTGTCATCCAGAGCTGGGTGGCAAGAAGTGACACGGGCCTTTAATAGCAGCACTCAGGAGACAGAGGCAGGTAGACCTCTGCGAGTTCAAGGCCAGCCTGGTCTACTTAGTGAGTCCCAGGACATCCAGAGCTACAGAAAGATCCTTTCTCAAGCAAACCAAAAGTATGTGTTGATGGTGGCTTCCTTCAAACACATGTCTATATTTGATTGTGGTAGGTGGCGGTAGTCCTCTGAAATCCTGAGCCTGCACCACTGGGTTTGGAGGCATACATAGTCCATAGCCCAGAGGCTGAATTCGACTCTACCCTCGTTTGCAGAGTGCCTGGACGGAGTCCATGATACTGTAGTCAACTGGGCCTCCGATAGCTGAACTGTTCTTTACCCTATCACTTCTAGCTGAAACTCACAGAAATCCTCCTGCTTCTACCTCTGGAATGCTGGTGTTAACAGTGGGCACCACCACGCCGGAATCCTCATTGTTTCTTGCAGAAGGGAAGGTGCAAACCTACTTCCATTTCTAAGGGTGGGTTCCGGGCCCCACAGAAGACCTGTGCTTATTGTTGCTATACAAAAGTGTCCAGCAGGGGGAGCCTCTGGGGATGAACTCCGGCCCGAGCTTGGAAAACTAAACCATCAGAAGCTTTCAGAGCCACTTTCTGAAAGGCGCAGGCGAGTGCACTACCGACCCAGGCTGGCGGCTGCTAAACCGAGCGTGAGCTGTGGAGTGGGCCACGTTCACCCTCACCTCTCCAAGCCTCCCTCGTGTTTTGTTCTCCACAAGGGCTCGCAACAGCCCTCCCCTTGGTAAGTGGCTGCATGAGGAGCAGATGAAATGAGGCCCCTTAATGAATACCAACCTCAATTCGGACATTACAGCAAATTAATATCCACCCTCTTGCGGTTACTGCTTACCAATCTGCGCAACAACACTGACTCTTCCTGTCTCCATTCAGTCAGAGGTTTTGATCTTTTCCTGTTTGTCTTTCATTATTTCTTTCCATTGACATCCTAGTCAAAAATAATTCTTACACTGATTTTATTTTTTCTAAGGAGCTTTTTTTAACTTTAATTTTATGTGTATGGGTGTTTTGCCTACATGTCTGTTTGTGTACCGTGTGCATGCAATGCCAGGCCAGAAAGTGCATCTGAAACTGGAGTTATAGACAGTTGTGAGCCAACTTGTGGCTGGGAATAGAAGCCAGGTCCTCTTAACCACTCTTTCTTTCTTTTTTTTTTTTTTTTTTTTAAGTTATTTTGAGTGCTCTATCTGCATGTAGACCTGCAGGCCAGAAGAGGGCACCAGATCTCATTATAGATGGTTGTGAGCCACCATGTGGTTGCTGGGAATTGAACTCAGGACCTGTGGAAGAGCAGACCGTGCTCTTAAGCTCTGAGCCATCTCCCCAGCCCTATACTGATTTTTAATGATGTCACTCTTTGTGGATATCAGACAATAATAAATTACTAGCATGAGCCCCGGGTTGGTCAAGATTTTAAGCAAGGATTCTTCTAACATGTGACCCTGTCACCCCCATCCTCAAGGCCTAGTGACACTAGCCAGGAAAATGTACTTTGACCTTCAGATCCTCCCTACTGTAAATCACACATTTGGAATGTGATCACTGACAAGGCTCCAACATCTCCCGCCAAGTGCAGCTGAAGCTTTAGGCACCAGGGAACACTAACCAAACTAAGCAATGGCCGAGTCAGTCAAAACAGATTTCCTGTCTCATGACACCAGGGCAGGCTCCAGGGGCCTCCGAGGCTGGCCAGACATTCTCTACTGCATGACATGCCAATGAAGAAAGTCACAGAAGCCGTTTGTCAGTCCTGAATGACAAATGCTAGTTTTTAGAAAGGATTTCTGGTCTTGGACAGCAAGGAGAAGGAAGTACTAAGGAAATGCTTTTAGCTGTTTAAAGAACTCTCCCCTTTGGTCTTAATGGTCAAGTAGGTTTTCCTACAACATGGTTTATTAGAAGGAGTGAGCCAGAGAATGCATTTGCCTAAGATGTGCAAGGCCCTGGAATCAATCGCCAGTCCTGCATATATTACATATACATGCATAGGTAATTAAAAAAAAATGATGAGCTACTGCGAGGACTTAGGATTCTGCTTGGAAGTCTCCATAAGGCAAGGTCAACCAGCAGCCTCCAAATCACAGCAGACTGGGGAAATGGCTCTTGTCCCAAAGTCCAGGGAAAGAGTAAAAACTTCAATTCTAGTTACTTCCTGGACCAACAGTTCTTAACGTTAGTACACTTCAGAATCACCTAGAAATTTGTTTTGTTTTGTTTGAGACAGGTTTTCTCTGTGTAGCCTGGCCATCCTGGAACTCACTCTGTAGACCAGGCTGGCCTTGAACTCAGAGACCCGCCTGCCTCTGCCCCCTGAGCACTGGGATTGAAGTGTGTGTCACCACCACCGTCACAGCCCCACAGTGCAGCTTCACGTGGAAGGTTTGCAAAGGGTTTCCAGAGGCACTTGCCTGGAATTCCGGCCATTGAACAGCTCAGGTGTGAGACCTGCAAACTCAGGGTCAGCCTGGGCTATCGAGACAGACCTCATTTCCAGAATTAAACAAAGAGGGCTGGAAAGATAGCTCTATGGATAGGAGAAAGCCCTGCCCTTCCAGGGGTCACAAGTTCAATTTCCAGCACCCCTATCAGCTGACTAATAACCGCCTGAAACTTCAGCAACAGCATGTCTCTGCCGCCCCCTTCTGGCCACCAGAGGTAACCACACACGGCATACACTACACAGACACATGTATATACTCATAAATAAATCTCTTAAAAAACAGAGGCGACAAAACACAAAACCAACAACAGTGGGGAAAAAAGATGTCCAGAGTTCTCTGCAATGTTTTTAGTCTTATTTAGCTGTGGGCAGAAGCCTGGCAATATGCATTTTTAGTGAATTTCCCACTTGAGGCTGGCGGCTCAGGGACCACACTCTCAAACCATAGTCTTGAGACCTGTTTCTAGTATTTGTTTCTCTGAATTTTCTAAGGTCTAAGGTGGTGGTGTACACCTATAGTCCCAGCACTTAGGGAGGCAGAGGCAGGCGGATCGCTGTGAGTTTGAGGCCAGCCTGGTCTACAAAGCAAGCCCAAGCCAAGGCTACACAGAGAAACCCTGTCTCAAAAAACCAAAATAATAATAATAATAAAATTTAAAAAATAATAGAGCTTGGGAAAGAAATTGGTGAGCAGGTGCTATTTAGAATATGATTAGAAAACCTTTCTCAGAGGCAGGAGGCCAAAGTCCACTCCGTACACTGTGAGGCATACACAGGGCTCAGTCCCCAGCACCTCATAAACTGTGTGTGCTGGCACTTATCTGTAATCCCAGTACTCTGGAGGTGGAGCCAGGAAGATTGGAAGTTCAAGGTCATGCTGGCTGTATTAAAGAGGTTAAAGCCAGCCTTGGACATGTAACTCCTTCTCTCCGAAAGACAACAGAAGAGGAATGCCTGCCTCAGATTAGGTGCTCAGGAACACTTAGCTCTCAGTTCACTTTTTTTTTTAAATATGTATTTATTATTTATATAACATTCTGCCTGCACACCAGATCTTACTATAGATGGTTATGAGCCACCATGTGGTTGCTGGGAATTGAACTCAGGACCTTTGGAAGAACTGCGAGTGTTCTTAACCTCTGAGCCATCTCTCCAGCCCCCTCAGTTCACTTTTTAAGTTTTACTTTTATTTTTAATTATGTGTGTGCGCATGTGTGTCTCTCCTGGGGCCCCTCTCCAGGCCCCATTCTGTTTTGTCAAAACCTTGATAATATAGCCATAATTTTCACCCTGTCAGAAGTCCTACATAATGGTTTCTTTACTTTCAATGGCTCAAGCCCTTCCTCTTTTTTTTTTTATATTTATTTATTATTTTTATAGTGTTCTGCCTGCATGTGTGCCTGTGCACCAGAAGAGGGCACCAGATATAACTATAGATAGTTACGAGCCACCATGTGGTTGCTGGGAATTGAACTCAGGACCTTTGGAAGAACAGCCAGTGTTCTTAACCTCTGAGCCATCTCTCCTGCCCCCAGGCTCTTTGATGGACTTATTTAGCTCTCTGCTGAAATCCTTCTTTAGCTGAAGTCCGGACATCACTGTGTTTAAGAGCACTGCTATGGAGTCGTAACTTCCTGGGTTCGAATCCTAGCTCCACCTTACCAGCTGTGTAGCCTTGAGGAAATCACTGAATTTCTCTTTTCCTTCATCTAGAAAGTGGGGAGACTAATGGTATTCACCCCCTGGGGTGCCTGTGATATAAAGAAGCTAAGTAGATAGGCTCAGCTCAGACCCATCCCAAGGTGTGTTATTAGCAGCTTTATATACATATATAATTTTGGGGTTTTGAGACCCAGGCTGGCCTCAAGCTCACAACGCAGCTAAGGATGACTCTGAACTCCCTGTTACCCCTACCTCCCAAATGCTGAGATTACCGGCGTGTGCCACCATGCCCAGCAATCTATTTAAGAACAAACAGGAAAGAAACCTTTAATTATATGGTGATAATTTGTATTAATATCTTATCAAGAGAGCCTTGTTCTAACATGATAACGGCTTTCTGAGCCAGTCTCCATGTCAGGGCACTTGGTGTTGAAGACTCAATCAACACTCTGCCTCAGTCCTTTAGATGAAGAGCCAACAAGGACAGTGAGCCCCAGATGAAGGAGGAAGCCTCTGCAGCCTCTGCCTTCTGTACAGAGGGCACGACAGACATTGCTCCTTGAGGGCCAGGCATGGTAGTGCCTGCTGTTATCCCAGCACACAGGCAAATGACCATATATTAGGCTAGCCTGGTCTACATAGTAAGGGACTCAGTCTGAAGAAACAAACAAATAAATTCCTTAACATGTGGCAGAATGCTTTAAGATTTATGCTAGACAGCGAGCCTGGGCCCTTTTGAGCACCAGGCAAAGCCTCTATCACTGAGCAACCTCCCCAACCTTGCCTTAAGCTCCCTGGGGTCCGGGGAGATGGCTTAGAGGTTAAGAGCACTGTCTGCTCTTCCAAAGGTCCTGAGTTCAATTCCCAGCAACCGCATGGTGGCTCACAACCATCTATCAAGGGATCTGATGACCTCTTCTGGCCTGCAGGAGAACATGCAGCTAGAGCAATTCCTATACATAAAATAAATAAGTAAATCTTTAAAGAGAGAGAGAGAAAGCTCCCTGACCCTGCATGAGGTATGTGACCTCATGAAGGAGCAGCAGTAGTGGAGGAAGTAAATTCAGAAAGTGATGAGCCACTTCCACAATTCCTCCATTCAGAAAGAGAAGGCCCGGGGCCTGCTGCCTCACCAAGAGGAATGTGTGAGGCTGGAGAGATGGCTGCGCGGTTCAAGGCACTGGTTGCTCAACCATCTGTCATTCCAGAGAACCAGGGTTGTGCACAGACCAGCATGCAGGCACAGCACTTATACACATAAAATAACAATAAAAGAGAGAGAAGTGTGATCATTGACCTGCAGTTTCAAAAAAAAGGCAAAATAACATAAGTGGGAGGGAAGGCTCGTTCATCCCTGCCTTGAGAACAAAGCCAGGCTGGCAGGCAGGCAGGCAGGGAGGGGCAGGGCGGTCCCACCACACGAGGCTCTCCAGAGGCCCAGGTTACCCTTGTACACACAGTGCTGATTCGGCGCCTTCCTCGCGCCACGAGACACGAGAGGCAGGGTCAGTGTGGGTGCCAACACCACCTTTAAAAAATGTCTTTTATACTTATGTATTGCGGCGAGCCACAGCACAGCATGGTTCTCCCCTTTCTGCCTTGCGGAGTCCCGGAATTGAGCTCAAGCTGTCAGGCCCGGTGGCAAGTCCTTGTCTTAGGGTTCTTTTCTGGTTGGTTGGTTGGTTGGTTGGTTTTTCCAAGACAGGGTTTCTCTGTGTGGCCCTGGCTGTCCTGGACTTGTTTTATAGACCGGGCTGAGATCTTCCTGCCTCTGCCTCCTTGAGTGCTCTACCGGCCCGCTGTTTTAGGGTTTTATTGTGTCGATAAACACCAAGGCCAACCCCCGCGATCCGCCCAGCTACCAGGGAGGCTGGGAACGCCGGGGTCCTGCTGTGAGCCAGGCTGAGCACGAGGGGGCGCTGCTCGGCACAGCCCCCGCAGGCAGCCCGCTGCAGGTCGGGTGGGCTTCCGCCGCGGAGATGCTGCAGTCCTTCTCTCGGACTCCCGGTCACCTTTCCTCTCCTCCAGCTCTTCGGCTCGGTCTTCCCTGTCCACCGCAAGCGGCCGGCTCGGGCTTGCCTGAGAGGGGCTAAGACACCCCGGCTTCCTCCGCCGGGCTTTGGAGAGAAGGAGAGAGCTAGTGCATCTGCGGGTCGTGAGGCTCTGCGGCTGTTGTTTCCGCTGCCCCTAAGCTGGACAGTGTGGGGCCCAAGGCGAGGTTCAGCAGACAATCGTTCTCGCGGTCGGTAACAGACATCAAAAGGAGAGTGTAGGTCAGTGCTCTTGGGAAGAAGGGGATAGAGCAGGAAGGTCAAGAAGAAATAGGGATTTAAAGACAGAAAGACACACACACCCACAATTCCAAAATGACAATTTGAAGGAAGAGATACTTGGGGTTGTTGCTTGTTTGTTTTGTTTGGTGGTGGAGACGGAACCCAAGATCTTGTGCTGGCTAGACAAGTGCTCTACCAAAGAGCTGAATCTCCAGCTCACCCCAGTGCTCAGACTCCCCCCCCCCCCCCCGCCACCATCCGCAACCCCTGCAGGATTTTTTTTTTATTCCCTTTGAGAAACAAAACAGCATGGATTGTCAGGAGAGAGGACCAGAAGACAAATGGATGTATCCTCGGCGGTGGCAGCTGGCCACAGCTCCTGACAAAAAGAAGAGCCCCTTGAGGGGACTTCAAGACCCCAGGCAGGGGTCTCCCTGCAGGCTGGCTCTCTGCAGTGGCCCTGGACTCCTTTCTTTTCCTGTCTGAGTAGCACACAACGCTATTACACGCTGGGACTGCCCACAGCTTCCACGCAGGTGGGCTAAGGAGAAAAAGTGCAAGGCAGATCAGCCCCTCTCCAGGCACCAGCGGGACAATTCAGGCTTTTAAGTTCACACAGGTTTTCTTTGGGTCTGTCTGCCACTGTGAGAGGGGAGAAAAGAGAAGTAAGTAATTTGGGGTATATCCGGTGTTTTGTGTAGATTTGTCTTGTTTTGGCCTCGCCATGACTATTGAATTACCCAGATCGCGAGTCCCCAAATGACCAACAGGCTTTGAGTCCGATGTAAAACACACGAGGGCCTTTATTAAAAAATCGAGCTGGGTGGCTGCCTTTTGCAAGAACAAAGAGGCCAGCGACCCCCAGCTCTGGGGGAACAGGGTTTTTAAGGGGGCGAAAACGAAAGTAGGGAAGTGTAAGTCTTGGCACTATAGGATTGGGTGAAAGGGTCCCTAGGGGAGTTGACCTTAAAATGATTGGTTTGTTTTCAGGCACCAAAACTGCAAATGATCAGATCTGGCTACCTGAGGATACCTGCCTTGTTACGTGCAGGTTAGGTTGTAGCAAGGGGGAGGGAGTTAACACATTCCATAGGCTTCCTTAGCGGCTACGTGACCCTAGTCACATCCCAAGGTTAATCTGGTTGGGGAATTGCCGGACACTTGCTCTGAAAGAACTGTGCTATGGTGACTTTGCCCCAGTCCCAAGAATTAACTCTAAATTTTTGAACCTCTCACTATAACATCTAAAAGTATTTTTATCCCTGCTTCACAGGTGAGAAAAGTGAGGCTCTGATAGGTGCTCTCTCAGGCTAGTAAAAGGAAGAGCTGAAACACAAAGCCAGGTTTCCTTAGTTGTTGTTTTATTTTATTAGCATACAATAATAGCTTTCTACAAGGCTCTTGACCCTTAAGCATTGTAACCATGTGTTCTAACACACTCGGCCTCATGTGGAAACCAAAAATGTCTCCGGAACACAGAGAAGTGTTCTAGAGAAGAACACTCATTTCTCAAACAGAGCCTAAATTTGTCAAAACAATGAACAGCTGGAGAGAAAGACAACATAAGAAAAGAAAACCACCAGGCATGATGGAGTGTGTATAATCCCACCACAAGAGAGCTGAAGCAGGAGTATCACCAAGTTCAAAGCCAGTCTAGGCTGTGTATCAGGGCACAGTCAAAATCAGGAGTGGAAGGAAGGCTGGCCAGTATTTAGTTTTGTTTTTTTGTTTTTTTTTAAGACATTTTCTCTCTGTAGCCCTGGCTGTCCTAGACCCAGTTTGTAGACCAATCTGGCCTTGAACTCACAGCCGTCCACCTGTCTCTGCCTCCTAAGCGCTGGCTGGCTGGCTGGCCAGTCTTATGATCTCTACTAAGAGAGTTCCAGGACAGCCAGGGCTACACAGAGAAACCCTGTCTCAAAAAAAATTTTTTTAATTAAAAAGAAAATAAATCAAGGTAGGAACAGAAGAGACTTCTGTTAGAAATAAGAGGCTTACAACAGGTTTTCTATGAAAGGGGTTTATTAGGAGAGAAGGGAAACAGGGAGAATGGGCCATGATGGGGGAAGAGAGAGAGAGAGGAGAGGAGGAAAGGGGGGGCACCCCATAGAGAGAGAGAGAGAGTGAGAAAGAGGAGAGTAAGAGAGGAGTAAGAGAGTAAGAGAGAGAACACGTGCCCGGTTGTCCCTTTTTAAGGTCAGGTAACTACTAACCCCGCCCCCAGGTGTGGCCACCTGGCTGGGCGACACAAGATGACATCATAAGTTGCTAGGTAACCCAGAAGCAGGTTGTTTCAGAATACTGACAACTTCCTGATCCCAATAAAGACATGTGTGAAAGCTCTGTCATAGCTGTCAGGCCTCACACCTGGGTGAAACTTTAGAGCCATCTGGCTAGAGACAGGGCTGGGACACAGACATCCTCGTCACTGCTCCTGCCAACATGCTGGCTGCCCTCCGCAACACTGTGAGGGACCGAGGGGTGAGCTGACCCGCCAGAGGGGATGACTCATTGCCCCAGATGATGCCATCACATAGCTTTGTGTCACTGAAGTAAAACTGGAAGCTTTAGCTCGGTTCTCGGTTGCAGAGGGGTCAATCCCTGGTCTCCTGACACGGGGCTGCAGAAGGCAGACGGCAGCGAGTATGAGGCTGAGCAAAGCTGTGTACCTCATGGAGGTCAGGAAGTAGAGAAAGGAAGGAACTGGGGGCCCAGTATCTACTTGAATGGCACACCCCGATAATCTTTCCTCTCGGCCCATCCCCTGAGGGCACCACTACCACCACCTCTCAGCACAGGCTGGTGGCCAAGCCTTCCTCACACCACCAGAGAGAGGCATTTACAACCCAAATCACAGCAGAAAAGCCTAAAGACAGACAGAAGGACAGAGTGACTACCACACACAGATTTTAAAAATCAGCCCGGTCGTCTTTCAAGACACAAAATGTAAATGAAACTAGTTTTGCTTGTCTTTGTTGCTGTTTTTGTTTTTGCTTTGGTTCTCTGAGACAGGGTCTCATGTGCCCGGGCCAGTTTGAAAACCACTGTATGCCATGACCAAAAGCAAGTTGGGGAGGAAAGGGTTTATTTGGCTTACACGTCCACGCTGCTGTTCATCATTGAAGGAAGTCAGGACAGGGACTCAAGCTAGGCAGGGTCCTGGAGGCCTCATGCAGAGGCCATGGAGGGTGCTGCTCCTGTCTTGCTCCTCATGGCTTGTTCAGCCTTTTTTTTTTTTTTTTTTTTTTTTTTTTAGTTTTTTGAGACAGGGTTTCTCTGTGTAACCTTGGCTGTCTTGGACTCATGTTGTAGATCAGGCTGGCCTCGAACTCACAGAGATCTGCCTACCTCTGCCTCCCTGAGTGCTGGGGTACAGGCTTGTGACACCTCTCTGCTCAGTCTCCTTTCCCCTTACCCAGGAATGGCACTACCCACAATGGGCTGGGCCCTCCCCCATGGATCACTAATTACGAAAACGCCTCAAGGCCAAATCTTGAGGCATTTTCTCAAGTGAGGTTCCTTCCTTTTAGATAACTCTAGCTTTTGTCAAGTTGACATAAAACTAGCCAGGACAATGGGCACAAGTGAAATTGAAAAGTAATTGTTACGGAAAACCCTGGGTGTATACAAAGGCACCAGAACAGCACAAACAGCAGTGCCCTCATTGGAGAGCAGCTTAGGGAAGCAGCACCCTCCCTGGCCAGCGTTCTTCATAGAGTACCAACTCCTCCTCTTCCTCATCACTCCGGAATGACTTCCAGGCTTATACCATTTAACCCATATATATCCACACAGCTCTAAAAAACAAGAAAGGACTCTTGACATGTGAGGTCATTCTTCTTGGCTACTTTTATGTCAACTTGACACAATCTATAGTCATGAGAGAGGAGGGAGCTTCAGTTGAGAAAATGCCCCCTTAAGATCCAGCTGCACACCAGCCTGTCGGGTATTTTCTTAATTGGTGTCCCATGGAGGAGGGTCCAGCCCATAGTGAGTGGTGCTACTCCTGGGCACCACTCCATGGTCCTGGGTTCTAGAAAAAAACCAGGCTGAGCAAACCATGAAGAACAAGCCAGCAAGCGGCACCCTCCATGGTCTCTGCATCAGCTCCTGCCTCCAGGATCCTGCCTGGTTTGAGCTCCTGCCTTGGCTTCCCTTGGCAGACTGTGATTCAGGACGTGTAAGTCAGACAAAGCCTTTCTTCCCCAAGTTGCTTTTGGTCATGATGTTTCATCATAGCAGTAGAAAAGTAACTAAAACAACATTATCCTGCCTAAAAATATAATAATAATAATTCTTTAATATGGTTGACCATGTTTTCATAGCTTCAAGTTCTTATTGTTTAACCATTGTAATTTTGGGGTTGGTTATAATTGTTGATATGACCTTAAATTATGGATTCCATTCTATTTCTTCAATTCCCCTCTTTTAGTTTATGCTCAGAAAATTGGGCCACTTCATCCTATGGCTACACCCCACGGTGTTGGTTTGCTGTATCCTGTTGCGGCTTCCTGTGTTTCTTAGCTTTCCTGTTTCCCGTTACCCAATCCTCGGGTCTAGAGACTTAATCAGATTCAGGTTTCATTCCTCGCGTTAGCAAGGCCAGCTCTGTGGCTCTCAGGACACGGAGCGTTCACTTGTCTCTTCACCGTGCCGGCAGTCACAGCTCCATCGCCGGTGGAGCCGGCAAAGCCGTGACCCCATATGCAGTCCCGTCAGTCCTTCCTCAGTTACGAGCTGGGAAACTACAACAGAGAGGAACAGTCGCCAAGTACTATTTTTAATGATCCAGTGGTGTAGTTTACATAGGGAGGCAAGATAATTGGTCAGTCTTTCCCTTTGTGGATCATTTTTCAATGAGTTGGTTCCCCAGCAGCCCCCTACAGTGATCTAATTTTCAGAGTATCATGGCTAATTGCTAACTTGCGGACTTAAACATGGAAAAGTATACTTCTGAGACAATATATGATTTTATTTCAGTGAAATAAAAATAGACACGAATAAATATACTCTGTGTAACCCTACTTAGTGTTTCACAGATAGGAAGGACCATTATCATAAAGATGACAATACCGAACAGGGTGTGGTGACATTTAGGACCACTGTGGGTGACCATGCAAGATTCTTTCTTTAAAAAAAGGAAGAAGGGAAAAGAAAAGACAACAGTCCCTTCAAATGCTGCACTCGGAAAGCTGAGGCAGGAGGATGAAGTTCCAGGAAGCCTGGGCCACACAGGGAGACCCTGTCTCTGAAGCTAGGTCTGCCGCCGGGACACGCCCACCAACGGCTAGCTGCGGGGAGAGCGGTTGTTACCATCAGATTCAGCTTCCCTGGCTTGCTCTCTTGGTGCATAATACCACTGGCTCTTCCACGCTCCCCTTCCTCTTTCTTCTCTCCCATGAATCAATACTTCATTTCTTTGTTGGGAAAATGTGAATCAAATATGTGAGACTATGCAAATGGACTCTGGGAAGTCCATGGGTAATGAGTACACAGAATTTTTTTTATTCTATATTCTGCATAGTTATAATATTTTTATAGATGTCTAAATTTAATAATGCTTAAATATCAGGTTCGCTAAGGGAAAGAAACCCCCTTCTCTGGCTCACAGACCCGGAACAGCAGTTCAATGCTGATCACAAACCGTGGCGGAACACCAGCGTAAGCCTCCGCTTCTGGACAGTACAATTGCACCCTCTGGTGGTAGCCTTGTGCTCTGCACCCAAATTCAGAAAAATGGTACAAGTCAGGGCATTCCTTCAAGAATGTGTGGTATCCATCCTGTCTCCTGTCCACCTTCACCCCCACCCCAACCTCTGGCAGCCATGTTCAAGAAAGAAATCCTCACAGGGCTCCTTTTGTCATGGACATACCTTAGGTACTGTAATCATCTACTACCCACTAATGTCACATATTCAAAGCAAAAGAAATCCTCAGCCACATTGAACACTAACAGCCTGTCCCCACTGCAAAGCCTGGAGGTCTGTGTGTGAGAGAGTGAGTATCACCTGAATGCATGAGAATGGGAAAGGGGAACCCAGGTTACAGAGGAGCCCTGGGGCTGGGGAAGCATGATTGAGTGAACACTGGCAAATGCCTGACCGCGGTATTGTGATGTGCATAGGCCTCCCCCATAAGGATGACACTGTTTAAAGTAGCTTGCTTTCCTGTAGAGGAATGTTAATTCAGAACATGGTTGTTCTGGCGAGAGATCGCATCTGAAGACCTTCTAGGTCTGTGTGATCAGGTTGGCCTACAGAAATGCCTTTCCAGGAGACAGAGGCAAGAAGATCTGAGTCCAAGGCCAGCCAGGTATGGAGCAAGTTTCAGGTAAAGCAAAGCTTAGGTCTAGGTGTAGCGGTGCACGCCTTTCATCCCAAACAATGAAGTTAGTTTGTAGATGTGCCCATGTTTAAAAGTGATGTCTAACTGAGTGGCAGAAAAAGTGATGAATCAGAGGGAGACTTGACACAATAGGATTCACCTAACTGTCACAAGAAGAGACAGTGCAGAGAGAGAGCAGTTTTACTGGGACAGTAATAGAGAGATGGGCTGCAGAGAGAGAACAAAGGTGAAGATCTAATGAGCCAGAGAATGAGAAGGCACCAGAAGATTAGAGCAGACTGCTTGAGGCCAAACAGAGCAGTGCAGGAGCTGAGAAAGAGAATAGTCAGATTGAATAAGTCAGCTTGGAGCGGAGTTTGAGCCATCCAGCTCATAGCTCGGTAAGAACAAGAAAGGGTGAGCTTATTCAGCAGTAAGTCTCAGAGACTGAAAACATTCTAGGCCTAGGTTAGATTGTATGGAGGCTAGACGCTTCCAGGACTAGGCCTAGGTTAGCAGAATGAGTCAACAAGCCCTCTGAGACAACTGAAACAGGCAAATAAAGGCTATTTTTACACTTTCTAGTGTTGCAACCACACTGGGGTTTTAAGAAAACAATTTAAGCCAGGCCCAGTGGAGCACAGGGAGGCGGCAGCAGGCAGATCTCTGTGAGTTCGAGGCCAGCCCAGTCTACAAGGCAAGTCCAGGACAGCCGAGGCTACACAGAGAAACCCTGTCTCAGGGGAAAAAATAACAACAAAGAAAGCACAAATGACAGTTTAAGCCTATATAAAGCTTCTAATCTAACCTAGTATTCCCTTGTCTAGTTTATCTCCCAATCCTTAGCCATCTATATTTTTGTGATTGTTTGACTTTTGAGGCAGGGTCTGAATATTAGCTGTGGCAGGCCTGGAATGTGAGACAATCCTTCTGCCTGCTCCAGACTTTAATGAATTCTAATACTTCTCTATAGTCTATGTTAGACCATAAATATTTCCTATACTTTCAGTATTTATCTTTTTAGCCATAGCTTTCTTCTCTTTCCTATCTTATTAATCATCTGAGCCCTTACCTAGCCCTTACCTATAATTTTAAGTACCATAGTCATGTATAAGTTTCTTCCCAAGTCTTTGTTGGACTGTCTCTAATTTTTCCTTACCAAATAAATAAAATATATAAGATGTTACATAAGTTTACTTATTCTTTTGAACTGTTTCCTTATGTCCTGTTTAAAGAATAAAATTTTTTTTCTGATTCTAGCCACATATTGTCCTACCACTATCCTAAAGGATACTTTAGTGATCTTAATGTCGTTTGCCAGAGCCAGCACTGGTCCCTGCAGGCCTGTCTCCCTCATCTGCACTGCTCACGAACTCACCAGCAGACATTTTCCTTGCCTGGTTTCCTTCTGGGGAAACTGCCTGGGCCATTTACTGATGGAGGATACTCTGTTTTCACAGGCCCAGAGCCAAGGACTGTGACCCTTGACCCCAGCACTTCCC
Source organism: Pachyuromys duprasi (assembly GCA_028658305.1). Lineage (NCBI taxonomy): Eukaryota > Metazoa > Chordata > Mammalia > Rodentia > Muridae > Pachyuromys > Pachyuromys duprasi. The sequence goes on from CM053751.1 coordinate 39,992,120, forward strand.
CGGCTGACACCTTGAAAAGCATGTGAGTGTGCAACTTGTAGCAACATGGGCCTCTCTGCGTACATGGTAGGGTTCGTTTTCTCAATTTGCTCTCTGTTTGCTTGCTTGCTTGCTGAGACTCAGAAGATAATATGCTGGGAATAAAGGAAAGAGACCCCTACGGAGATTGCACATAGATGAGTGAGCTACTTAAACTATGCCCTCCTGGTTAGGAGGAAGAGTAAAGTTTGTAACGGTCTAGGAGCATGCACCTGAGGTTTACAGAGACCCTGCAAAGCTGGGGACAGTCAGCTCCTCCTGGTTCCTGTCTTCAGCGTTCATTAACTTTGGGTGGGATAAAGGTGGTTGGACACCATCGTGGTTCCTTACCCTCCCTACCTACCCTGGGACACCTTCCCTGCGTGCTCACTGTGAGCCCATTGGCCAGCAGCCCAGGCAGCCTGGCCAGTCCTTGCTCCTCAGTCTCCTTTGGTTGTGGCCTTTGCTATAGATTTCTTTGCTACCAGCTGGAACTAGACCTTATAATGGGTTCCATGAGCCTGGAGTGACTTGAGACCAGCAGTGTAAAGACTCTCGTAGGTCAAAAGGTTTTGTGTGGAACAGAAACAGAAGCAAAAGAAGAGAGTCTCTATAATTGAGGCAGCCACTTTTTAAAAAGTATATATTTTTTTTCAGTTTTCTATCCCTTTTCCCATAACATATTTTAAACAGATTATTACAACTCCCCATCCCCTAGCCAAAACCAATAAAATAATCAAACAGAATTCCTTTTTATATCAAGAGGACAATAAAAAGCATAAAACACTTCACAAAATTCATTACAGTTATTGTGACTAAAATTCAGATTTAACACAGATTCCTAACTGTGAAAGAGAAAAACAGCAACATGGTCAGGTCCGTGGCGCTCATTTGCAGCTTACTTGTTCCTTGAGGGAAACAGGAGTTTTCCTAGCACCAAGTTCTACTGTGAGTTTTTATAGAATGACACTGAATGATTTAAAGACTCATGTGTTTACAGGAAATTCCATCTACCTCATTCAACAAATATTTCTCAAGTTCCACAGCAAAGCCCTGGGCTAGCACACTGCAGTAAATATATTGCTTTAACTAATAGAAAACCAGACCCAGGCCAGACCCAGCGCCCAACAGGCACACAGCTTCTGTGCTGCCACCTTTCCAACACAGGCCCAGGCCAGTGATGGCTAGACACCGGGACACACAGAGCAGAGCACACATGACCTCACAGTGGCTGAATCCAATTAAGAACCAAACTCAGGGACGCCAAAGGAATGAGCGGGAATTGTATGCTTTTGAGATCATCCTTTTCAAAGGCCGCTTTTCTTTTCCAGCCAGTCCCTTGATAGAAGGCATTTCAGTTGTGCGATTCTGTTGTTCATCCAAAGGCATAGGATGTGAGGGTGATCTGACTGCGACATGTCGCTCCGTGGATTGGTTGCCACGGTTGATTCAGTTAGTCTGATTGGCTAGGCTGGTGTCCCCTTCCTCACTCACTGCTCCATGTGTAACCCCCCCAAACCTGCCAGCCCCACTTATGGGATACCCCGTCTGTCTTTGTTCAAGGGTGCTGGAGTAATTGCACTTCCCTGCTAAACCCTCCAAACAAGCTCCCAACTAAAGGTGTAAACAACTATTATGGGTCTGGAGAGATGGCTCAGCGGTTAAGAGCTCTGGCTGTTCTTCCAGGAGACCCTGGTTCAATTCCCAGCACCCACATAGCAGCTCACAACTGTCTGTAACTCCAGTTCCAGGGGAATCTGACACCCTCACATAGACAAACAAGCAGGTGGAACACCAATGTACATAAGATAAAAATAATTTATCATTTAAAAAAAAAAGAATCACATGCATTTAAAGAAGAAGAAAACTATTTCTCCGACTGTCTGTTTTAGGGCTTACCTTAGACAGAGCCAAAGTGAAAACCAGCATCTCCCTTATGCAGGAACACATGAGAAGAAAGCTGCCCGAGCGGGTCCCAACAGCCATTCATCCCTGCTTTGTCAGCATCTGTTTACCCACCCTCTTCCTTCCCACTTGAATTTTTTTATTCAGTTGGTCTGCTGGCTTGCTCTTTTCAAAGGGACAGAGTTTACAAGGTGTCCCACCCGCACAGAAGACTCCAAGAACATGAGCCTGCATCCCCAGAGAAGTTGGGTTCTAAGACTACGCCTCGTCTTCCAAGAAAAAATAAGAAAACGGAACCAAAACTGTTCAACCAGAAGAGCAAAACTGCCATCAGTCATGTGAGTGTGAGAATGAAGAATCTGGTCCCGAAACCCTGCCTGGACCCTCCAAGGCTCCATGTAGGCTTCTTTGGGTTGCTTAATAGATAAGAGCACCTGATTAAAGGTAATTTCCCTTTATAAGACACAGGAAATTGGGCTGGAGAGATGGCTCAGAGTTTAAAAGCACTGGTTGCTCTTCCAGAGGTTCTGAGTTCAATTCCCAGCGACCACATGGTGGTTCACAACCATCTATAATGAGATCTGGTGCCCTCTTCTGGCCTGCAGGCACACATGCAAACATAACATTGTATAAATAAGAAATAAATCTTTAAAGTATATATATATATGTGGGGGGGTAACCATGGCACCCCACTCTGTCATCTTCTTTTAGGGGTAACCTCCACATTGTCACAGACCATAGGGAAAGGTGAGGGCTGGCATGGCTCTTGCTATGCACTTTCTCAAAGTCAGCACATGATGCAGCAGTGGGTAAAGCTGGCTCCGTCCCAGTCAGTTGGCCAGCAGTGGCCACACTAACAAACGTGAGACCTACTTCCTTTGCTTCAGGCTCTGCAGACCATGACTTGACATCAAAAAAGGAGGCAGGCCACAAAGGGCTCTTCTCACTCTCTCCCACTGTGGAACTGTTCCTACATGTATCACAGTCCTCTTCCTAAATTTCTTCCTTTAGGGAAGGGAGTTGGTTGACAAGGCTAACAGGAAGAAAAGAACCAAGACAGACAAGGGCAAAGCACACAAAAGAGAGAGAGAAGAAAGGGTCCCAAGGCAAGCAGAGGCTGTCAGAGGTAAGACTGTGTGCCAGTGAGGAACACGCAGGCTCCTGACAAGCACAGGGGGGCAATATGGAGAATGGACTTGGCTCCTGCAGATCAGGCTTTGCTTGGTTTCCTGCCTTAGCTGGCTTTGCAGCCTGATTTCCGAGCAGTGTCTCAGTACGCACAGACAGGAAAGCAGGGCCAAGCAGGGAGCTGTGATGACCATGAGACCAGATAATAGCAGCACTCTGCAAGGGTTGGAACGAGAGCCACCATGCCGTTTGTGTACATGAGGCTGAGAGGGGCTGGGTAAGCAGCATCAGGGTAAAGGCGGACCCAGAGTCTATATGTTCCTGCCCGGGGCCCAATGTACAGGACTGTTGCCATTAGTAACTACGGGCTCAGATCTGCAGTCTGAAAAGCTGAAGTGCAAAGCGTCCCCAGGTCTGAAACTCTCTGAACATCAGCAAGATGCCTCAAGTAGATTCTACATCTGACCTCACTAAAGATACCGTATATGTCTCGTGAGTACTATGACCTGGGTCTTGCAGGGTATTTGACCTACGGTTTTATTTTGATTCTGAATAAAACCCCTCGCTGCTTTAAAGAAAAACATAAAATTACTTTCCGGCTGAGGGTCAAAAGTATGTACGGAGCGTTGACAAACTGCATACGTAGGCTTGCATCCTACCCCCAGGATTTTATGTTGCACACATTTTATGTGTGTGTAAATATTCTAAAACCGGAAATTTTTCAATCTGAAATTCTTCTGATCCCAAACATCTCAGAAAGGGGGGGGGCAACATAGGCACCCCAATCTAAGTTTCAGGCAGTTTAGTAAGGGGAGAATGAAGTAGGGTCTGAATGCTTCTCCCACCACCACGCTTCCTAGTCCTTCTGCACCTTACAAAGACCTCAGATGCTTCTGAACCCTTTAGCCTAAATAAAATGCACCTATCCTTTATTGCCCCAAGATTTGAAGGCCCTTTAAACAAATCACATATTGTTGCAAGGACAACACTGGGCACATCCCTGGAGACAGATCTGGCTTTAAAGTTTGCTTTTTAAACTCTTGCTGAATTTACATTTGTCTAGCCCTTAGCATCAGCAGAAATAGGAAACACAAATGCCCTCGACCCTCAGAGTACTAAATTTCACCCAGTTAAGGCTGTGACGTCAGGGCAGGACTTTTCAGATATGTCGAGGTTCTCCCCAGCCTGTCAGGTGGAATTTTTCTTTGCTTCCAGGGCTGGGGATTGAACCTAGGACCCTAGGTACTAAGCACATACTCTTCCACTTAGCTATATATCCAGCCAGAAATGCAACCTTTCCTGTTGCATACTGCTAAGTGGCTGAATCTCTACTGATCTAAATACAATGCAGGGCTGCTTTTCTCAAATCATTTTTACAGTGCAGATTCTATTCACCTAGATACTGGGGATAAGTTCAGGAATATGCACACCACTTTATCCCACTATGTGCTTAATCTTAAAAGTTCTTAAAAGGCCCAGTGTGGTGGCACACACCTCTGACCCCAGCATTTGAGAGGTAGAGGTGAGCCTGCAGCCAGCCTGCTGTATACAACGAGGTCCAGCACAGCCCCAACTACTGAGACTCTGTCTCCGGAAAAAAAAGTTACTAAAGAGAATGAGGTCACATTTCTTCTACTCAGCCACACCCCTGTCCCCAATCGTTACCCTCAGGAAAGTCAAAGGATATGACAACTGAAAAGAAATCACAGCTAATTCCAAAAGAAGAGAAACCAGAAACCAAAATGAAAAGGAAACACAAAGAAAGGAATGTGACGATAGCAGCAGAGCTGAGCAAGCCAGGTGTCACTAGCCCCAAGGAAGCAGAAGACGCCTCGGATGGAGGGCTCCTCTCCTCACACTCTGCCCCTGAGGACCCTTGGACTTCTGAATATGATGCTCTGGAGAGCCAGGTTTCTATAGATGGAAGATTGTCACCCACCCAGGCCATAGGCATCCCCAGCAACATGGAATCTGAAGAAGACAGAAGCCCTGAAGACCTTTTCAAGGTATAGGCAGGTGTTCTCTCCAGGGGAGGTCTGTCCTCAGTTGATGACAGAACTGCAATGTGAAGGAAGTGCCCCCAAATAGGCTGTAGTTTGTTTGTTAAATTTATTTTATTTAATGTATATGATTGCTGTATCTGCATGTATACCTGTGTGCCAGAAAAGGGCAACAGATCCTAGTATAGATTGTCGTGAGCCACCATGTGGGTACTGAGGATTGAACTCAGGACCTCTGGAAGAACAGACAGCGGCATCTTAGCCACTGAGCCATCTCTTCAGCCCCCTAGGCTGTAGTTTCCAAAACAGCCCCATTATATGGTGGTTATTCGTTCTACTTTGGTACCTTCTGACCTTAGTTAAGAAGACGGACCTGATCAAAGGCCCAAAGAAGGAAGCTTTGGGCCTTTGAAATGAGTGAGGTGTTCTGTGCTGTCCCAAACTGCCAGGGAATGTATCCAGCTCTCGTAAGTAGGAGGTAGGTATGGCAGCCATCTGGGAGATAGACAGGTCTCACTGGAATGACAGAGAAGGGCAGACGCACTGGCAGTTAGGACCAAGCCACATTTTCACCTTGGCCTGGCACATTGCAAAGGCTATTAGTGTAAACAGCTGGACCACACAGCTCGCAGGCAAGCAGGGTGCTTTTCCATGTTTCTGTGTTCCAGTGGCCTTGATGCTTTGCTTTTTTTTGCAGGGGGGGAGTTGAGACAGGGTTTCTCTGTGTAGCCTTGGCTGTCCTAAACTCACATTGTAGACTGGGCTGGCCTGGCCTCAGATTGACAGAGATTCTCCTACCTCTGCCTCCCTGAGTGGTGGGATTAAGCCTGGCTCAGTGGCCTTGATTCTAAGGTGCAAGATTGAATAGAAACATTCAATGGGGAAAATTATTCTTGGAATTCTCGTTAATTAGTCAAAAGGAATAGCTCCAGATCCTGGCCCATGTTTCTTCTCTGCTATTGGAATCTTCACAACTACATTTAGAGCCTTTGAACTCCAAAACATCTTAGAACAGCATAGCACACAGGCCAAGTCTCTGTAGATATATCTGCACACAGAAATCACTATGGCACCTCTTGACACCCCCGTTTATGGCTGAGTGTGGTCAGCCTCCGTTTACAGACCGAGAGACCAAAGCTACAAGTTCAGTGCCAATTGCTAGATGCTACACAACATTCAGTCGCTGAGCCAAGGCTTGACCTCAGGTCTGTTGACTCCAGGTTCAAAATTCTCATCACTATTTTAAATAATTGCTTATTTATTTAATAGTACAGTGTTCTCCAAAAGTTCCAGGGACCTTTTGCCCTTAGTGCCCTCAGGCCCTCTCAGCTGCCACAGAACTCTGCTCTGCATAATGGATGAAGATTTTGATCTGTGAGCAGAATTTTCTAGATCATCAGAATTTCTTAGATTTGTTGTCAATCCATGGTAGCATTCTGCCTCTGCAGAGCCGAGGAGTTTGGACTCCAGGTAGGTCAGAGTCCTATGGAGCCATTTACCTGTGTTCCCCGCCTACAAACCTGACTGAGTAAGAAGGTAGTGTGAGACAAAAAAAAAAAGATGCATCTATAGGCTGAAAGAAAACCTTTCACTGAATGGTAGGTTAACTGAGCCTGACTCCTCCACAGCCAAGATTGCATCTGGTAAACCTGCCTCTTATCATGACCCTGCCTTCCAGTCCTAGCTCTGAAGTTTTAAAATCTCTAGGAGCGCCTCCCTACCACCTCCTGGAGATTTTCATTTGTTGGACCAAGTGATGCTCTGGCATATTTTAAAGAACCTTGGGCAGTTCTGAAGTGCAGCTAAGGTTGCAAATGCCAGAACTGACACACTGAACATGATGATGGCACCCTGTTACCACAGTGAGTACCGGACAGAGCCCTCGAGGAAGACAGTGTCAGGAAAGCCAGGCTCCCCCAACGCAAATGCAAGTGAAAGACTTGACTGTAGGTCAGTCCAACCCACAGCCAGGAAGGCAGAGGCAGCTCATGCCACTGTGGTGGTAGTGTGGAGTCAGCCTTCGGAGTCCATCTCTGATTAGAGAAAATCCCACTTGGGGCGCAGCTGGATCTGTCCCTTACGCTGCTGACACTCTGGTCTCTTAGGCCCTCCTGGATAAGAGGCAGCAAGAGATTGCAGAGATGGGGTGGCTGGAGGCGGAGTGGAGGAGGGAACACGAGTTGCTGGAGCAGCTGGAGACTGCAGAGAAGATGAAGGAGGATCTGGAGCTGGAGCAGCAGAGGCATGCCGAGGAGATCCGGTGAGCCAGCAGCCCTGAGAGGCAAGGCGCGGCAAACCTTCCCCAGGCGCACGGCTCAGTGCCCAGGCTCGTGGCCTAACACCAAATTATAGGAACAGCCTGGCCCACAGAGGAGGTTAAGATGCTGTCTTGACTGTGTGTGTGACTCGAGATAGAGGCTCTTAGGAATTCCAGGGAAGTCTTTGAGATTCAGTCCAGCATTTATCAATGTATGCATTGTACTAGGTTTTTCCACAGGTCTTCACTCTTACTCCCTACAACTCTACACCTTAAATCCACACCTTAAGGATATAACATTTTGAAAAAGAAGATAAAGTACAGAGAACTTAAGGCTCCTAAAATCCTGGCCGCTCTGAGCTCTGTGCTGAAACTTGTGGGTTTCCTCTTCTAGACCAGTCTTTCACCTCTGCCAATCCTAGCTGTAGAAAACCTGTTCTCTGGAGGGCGTTCCCTGGGGCCTGAAGCCGTATAACCAACTGCCAGTTGGTGGACCAGTATTTTTGCCATTCCTCTGACATCTCCTGTGTTCGCAGCCTGAGGAAGCAGAGACTGGAGGAAATGCGGCAGCAGCAGGAGGAAGCAGAGAGGAAGCAGAGGCTCCGGTTCCAGGCAGCCCAGGAGAGGGCCCGGAAGCAGCAAGAGGCACTCCGGAGGACGCTGCAAGAAATGCAGAGAAAAAAGCAGCAGCAGGAGGCGGAGAGGACTGGTGAGAGGATTTCTGAGCTTTCTGTATCTCCCATCTCTTGAACCAAAAATACTTTAAATGCACTGTGGGCACTCTCATGCCTACCCTAGGCCTTAGTGCACAAAGCACTTGGCATGTATAAGCTAGCTTTTTTTTTTTTCCAGAATGATAATTATGTCTGGCTATAGTGGGTTGATATGGAAGGATGGAATATGAATGGGAGACTCTTATGGAAGCGACTGCAAGGTCAGACTCCTGGTTCAATCACTGCCCTTGTCAGCATTCTTGGAAGCTACCCAAACCACTCTACCTGCTCCTTTCCTCCTGCAGGTGGATAGTCACAGATCTCTGGAGAGCCTCAGGACACACCTTCAGGTGTGGATCAGAACATCTGGGATACTTTTCAGGACGAGGGTAGAGGGTAGAAAGTTCAGCAGCCGGTGCTGGGGTCAGCTCCTGGTTTGTACTCTAGAGTCTGGTAAAGTAAGCACGTTTCTCTAGATGCTGACCTGACACTCCACCCAACAGCACACTACCCGTGAGCTTTTTAATGCCCATTGGTGCTTTCACAGGGTATTCGGATTAATAAACCCACAGAGGTCCTAGCAAATTAGAAAGGTAGAACAGAAATACCAACTGCTCTAGGCATGGCCCTGCTGAGCCCAGCTCTTTCTATTCTGCAGAGGCAAAGAAACAAAGACAGAAGGAACTGGAAATGCAGTTAGCAGAAGAACAGAAACGCCTGATGGAAATGACTGAGGACCAACGGCTGGAGTACCTGTGGCAGAAACAAGAAGCAGAAGAGGCGGCCAGGAGGGAGGCTGAGGAAAGCAGGCGGCAGGAAGAGGAGGCAGCAAGGCTCGCTCTGGAGGAAGCCATGAAACTAGTCCAGGAGCAAACCAGGTACTGGAGAGGGGGACTATGGACACTGTCAGGGCTTGTTTGGAGGCTCAGAGGCCCAGGGCCAATGCTGACCTTGCAGAGCCTTTAAGCAAGCGGTTCTCCCACCTACTACAGAATGGCTAAAAAGACTAAAACACAGAGAGCCATTCTTCAGCAAGCACAAACAGCAAGGGATTCTTCCTTGGCTTATAGAAGGTGTACTAAAACTAGAAGGAAATTTAGAGATCATTTATCTTCATCTTCTGATTTACAGATATAAAGTGTATCTCAAATCAAAATAACGGCAAAAAACGAATCCTAGAGCTACTGTGCAGCAGGGTGGTAGAGTGCTTACATTAGGTGCTGGCTTCAGCTCCCCAGTGAGAAGAGGACCAGTCAGTGACTCAGGGCCAATACTAAGACCCATTATGCAAATTGTAGACTTTAGGAACTCAAAAGTAGTTAATTACATTCTAGGGTTAAGAATGGAAAGATGCCTGAAAAAGAAAAAAAATTTTAACCTAGCAACAAAATATTATGTAGAAATACTTTAAAGACGTGACAAGAAGCTTTCGATTGATAGCCCAGCACTTGCCTCTCATAAGGGATGTCATAAAGGGTGAGATTTTAGTAATACGAAGTTAACCATACAAGAATGTAGACGAGTATTTCAGAAAACAGTAAGTGAGCAGTGTGTGAGAATAGAAACGAGACCGACATGTTGAATGGATGAAGAGCTCAGCATTGCTGGAGCGGGGGTGAACAAGTGGTACTTTGCATGAAGTCAGGGAGGTGGGTGAAGACCAGACTAATGAGTGTCGTATTAGAAGAGACTACACAAAAGACGTGACCCTGGGGCCAAGAGCAGTTTTGATCCTTTCCAATCATGAAACACTGAAAGGTGAGCTGGTGCGGCACAGGCCTGTGGTCCCAGCCCTTGGAAAACTCCTCAGGGAGCTGCAGGGAGATTGCCTGAAGACAGACAGAGGGGTGAAACCTCTTGAAGGATAGAGGGGCAACCCGGAAAATCGTGTCTCCAGCACTAAATGTGAACTTCTCCCCTTGAGTTATAATTTTCCACAAATTAAATTGAATCCATAATACTCCTTTAAGAGGTCCAGAAAGAGAAGGCACCAAAAGTCAAGACTTTATTATTAACCTTTCATTGTTCCTTCCCTGGACTTTCAGCTGCCAGGGGAATTACAAAATAGATCATTAGAAAAGTCGTAATTTCGCTTCAATAGCGAAGACATCATGTATCATGGCAATAGTAATGAGACAAAATGTAAGCTACTAGAACCCCCAACCTTCCAAGAAAAACTGACAGTCATTATTGGGGCACTTGAGTGATGCTGGAAAACGAATCCAGGTAGCTGAGAGGAAACCAAGCAACTAACAGAGTAATGGATAGTCCTACCCCACCAAAGACTAGAACTCAGTGCCAACCACTTCATCTGCCCCTGCACTTTAACTCATCTCTAAAGCCAGAGTCCACTTTGGAAAGCACTCAGAAAGCAGAGGGAGAGACAGGTGGATCTCTGTGTTTCCAGGCCAGCCTGGTCTAAATAGCATGTTCCAGAATAGCCAGGACTACATAGAGACCCTATCTCAAAAAATTAATTGAAGCAAGCAAGCAAGCAAGGGAATCCCTCCCTAGCAGCAACATAAGTGTAAGGACTGAAAATTATGTCCCTTTTACTTTCCTAATAGGAATTTCATGATGCTCCCAAATAACGTTCCACTAAATCCCACAACCAATCAAATGATCTACTAAAGCCCACAACCAACAGTCCAAATCTGATAATCAGACAACCCAAATCCAAAACTCTACCAACTTACAAGACTGAATGCTTAATCATTTTTGAAACTGGGGTGGGGTTGTCTCCTTAGGCAAAAAGCTGCTTTGGAGGAACACCTTCATTTTCATCAAGAACTCTTTAAGGAAGCCAAGGGTCTGCAGTGGACACAGAACATTTCCAGACCCTGGGTCTACTCGTACTTCCAGTTCCTAGAAACCCCCAAGCCCTGAGGCTAGAAGGAAACAAGTAAGTGGAAAAGTGGCAAGAGGAAAAGCTACACTTTGATATAAAGCTCCAGCTGAGCTCCATTGCTTCCTTTTCATCCAGCTTACCTCAACCTAGGACTGTCTTTACTCTGGACACTATTCCCAGGGTTCCCACACTGACTCAGTTAACTTTTCACTCTCTTAAATCCTTTTGTGTTCTTTAGAAACATTAGTTCAATAGCCTTGGTGCTTAAACTACCACTCCACAGGTCCAGGTGAAGGCACTGGCAGTCTTAGGACAGTCTATGTGCTTCAATGTGTTCAAGAGTTGACAGAAAACGATGTTGTCACACACTATCTCTGGACTAGCTAAGAGAGCTGATCATATTAAGAAATGCCTCTGTAAGGCAAACCCACAATTTTATCCCAGGTATCTAAAACAAGTATCTTCTTCAAAGGCATGTTCAGAAGCACTTGATACATGTTCAACTGAGCTGTTTCATGAGGAAATCTCTCAATCCTCAAAGTGCAGGTCTAGAGCAGTGAGTTTGAGTAAGCTGACACAGTCTTCCATGGTACCAGCCGGATAAGTGCTCAATGGCCATAGGTAGCTGCTGGGAACTACATCAGCAAAGACATACACTATCCCACCACCTCAGAAATTCCATTATTGTTGATCCTCGAGCACAAATCTTGAGATTTTTATTCCCAACTGCGTCCTGACAAACCTGCTCACAAAACTCTAAACATGTTTCTCAGAAGCCTTTCAACAAAGCACCACAGAATGCTCATTAAGACATGTCAGAAATAAAATATAAAATATGTTAAATCAAGTAGTATCTGAATTTTCTAAACTTTGGATTGTTTTTCAAGACAGGGTTTCTCTGTGTAGCCCTGGCTGTAACTCACTATGTAGAAGACCAGGCTGGCCTTGAACTCACACAGATCTATCTGCCTCTGCTGGGATTAAAGGTGTGCACCACCAGACACAACTTAATTTTCCCAACTTTTAATCCACACTTGTCTTAGTTTTCTCATCACTTCAACAAAAATACACACACACCAAAAAAGAAAAAAAATGTCTAGAACTTTCTACATGTCCCTCTACATCAGTAGTCAAGAGAGAGAAATGCTGGCAACTTATCTCATCCATTTCACTCAGTCCTGGACCCCACAGAATGGCAGGGTAGGAATTCCTACCTCGAATCTTTCTGGACACACACCCAAAGGTCACCCAGAGTGACTTTAAATCCAGGCAAACAATGAAGATTTTGTCATCACACTGTCCACAAATAATGATTATTTATAGGTAATCCCTGTACAAAGCAAATACTGTGTATTAGTACTCCCAAGGTATTTGCTTTGTACAGGAATTACACTTCTCCAAACTAGAAATTTAGCTAATTTTCCATTCTATAGTGACGATATTGAGTAACTCCTTGTTTCATGTACAATAGAACTAAAATGGCCAAACATGGATAAGATCATAGTGAATTTAAATGTCACTGTTTCTGGTGCTTGTAAACCCTACTTGCACATTCATAGTATTTAACCAGACAATCAATACACTCAAGAAGCCACATGTAAAGAAACTGCCACTGCTCATTTTATTTTCTCCCTTCTGCAAACTTCAGATGCTGCACTCAAGCACCATGTAGAGTGGCTACTAAACACTGCTTGAGGTCCTTTTCAAATACCATACATATAACAGTTTTGTTTCCAAGTGTCTATTTTAACAGAACTACCATATCAGCTGAACAAATTTTTAGGCCAACAGTAGAGTGTGATTACTTTATAAGGCCCTCCCCCTCCAAAAAAAAAAAAAAAAAAAAAAAGAAACATTTCTACAACTAATCTCCACCACTAAATGCTGAGAACCTTCATTTAGAGTTACAAACAATAGCTCAAGCAACCAATCAGATCCGTTATTTGATCTTGACAAATGTGCAGCTCAAAAGATTTTCTACAACTTAATCTAATTAACAGTCAGTATTTAAGGAATATAATCGTAAGTGCCAGGTGATAGTCTAAAAGCTCTAATTTGTACAATACAAATAATTTTAAGGTAGGGTCAAATGCTAGAGTTCCTCAAGGCCATCTGCTTTTGAACAGGTTACCTGAGAAAGGTTTTATTTGCTAGTCAGATGGTACTGTAGTTAGGAGAGCATGAAATTGGATGTGTATATACATGTGTGTACATACACACGTACAATTCTGTGATTACGATTTAAAAAATACTCTGAAAGGAAAAAAATAAAACCAGTAGCGTTATCATATGTGCACAATCCAGGAATAGCACAGTCTAAAGACATGATAGTGAGGTCTGAAAAAAGGCATTGTGATCGCAACTAAATGCCTGATTCAGAAAGCATGCCCGTAATTTCCACTGCTCCAGAGTCATTAAGGTCATTACTGTACATCACTAAAGAAATAAACATGTGCCAAGAAAATCCTATTTGGGGCATTTTCATTTTTCTCCTTACATGGCTAAAATAAAAGAAGCTTTAGTACGGTTTTTACAAATATTGTTTATTTTAATGAAGCTGGTACAGACGATGTCCCTTGAAAACCCATGTCCCAGGCCAAAAAGTACAAACAAAATCAAAAGGAGCAGTGTCTGTTGCGTACACTTCTGCGTGAGTAACTTTATTAACTGCTGATGAAGATTAGAACTCTCCTGGGATCTTCTGACAAGACACTGTCTTTCTCTCCAGTGAAGCCACCTTTGGAGTTAGCTGTTACTCTCACTGTATTTGTCTTCTTGACTACAAACGTGATGTTCTTTTTTTGGTCCTGACCCTCAGATTTTAAAAGTAGCTTCAAGCTGAGGAAAGGTCATTTTCCCACAGTTCAGTTCTCTGAAAAACTTCCATCTCCCACTGAAAATAATAGTCCAGGAGTGAAGCAAACACATGCTGGAACTTCAGGGCCAATTGGAAGGTCATAGGAAAACTCGCACTAGTCGATCTTTTTCATCACAAACCTAAAAATGCACAGTCCTGAAAAGGGTGGCCTCTCTGTGCACACATGACATTTTTTAAAAGAAGAAGCGCAATATTAAGGGAGCCGAGGTCTGATCACCAAAAATCAGTACAACAAAAACAACCAATAATGAATATTGAACACTAGAATTCAGATTACCAGATGTTCTAAGAAGATGGAGTGCCAGTATTCAATTTTCATTTTGAACACCACATTACAAAAGAACTATTTTTAAAAATAAAAAAGGATTGAGGGAAAAGGAGAAAAAAATAAAAAGAATTATCTAAACCGTCGAGTGACCCCCTGTTTGTTCCTGATAAACTTCAATCACATCTTCTTCCTCCATTCCCAGCTAGAAGAAAGGAAAAACATGTTAATACTAGACTATAAAAGCTTCATTTTTTATATTGGCTACAATTATATGGCCACTATTTTACAGTACAAGAAGATACATATGTCACCTGTAATTAATAAGCCTCCAAGAGTGAAAATCTTGTTCTGAGATGCTAGCACCTGGGAGGTGGAAGTAAGAGGAATAAGGAGTTCAAGGCCAGCTTCAGTTCGTTCCAAGTCAGCCTCGGCTATGAGACTGTTTCAAAAAACTAAAAGAAAGCCAGGAAGCTAGTACATGACACTAATCCCAGCACTCAGAAGACAGAGGCAGGCAGATATACCTGTGAGTTTGAGACCACCCTAGTCTATATAATGAGTGCCAGGACTATGGAGAGAGACCTTGTCTTAAAAAAAAAAAAAAACTGGAAGGGGAAAAATATTTTTCATCTAAAGAACATTTGGGGGAAAAAAAGCTAGGAGTGGTAGAGTCTGAGTTTTTTGTTGCATTTTATTTTGTTTATTTTGGGATAGTTTCTCTATGTAGCCCTTTTCTGGAACTCACTCTGTAGACCAGGCCTCAAACTTACAGAGACTGGCCTACCCTCTGCCTCCCGAGTTCTGTAATTAAACATGTGCACCAAAGCTGCCACCACGGCCTGTTCCTAATTTGTGCTTAACAATGATCTACCCACCCAGAGGTTTATCTAGTTAGATGCTGTTTAATAACTGCATTTCTATAAAATGAAGGGAAGGAAAAAAGGGGGGGAGTAAAATCTAAAACATGAAGTCATGGTACACTGCTTGCTCCCAAACAATCTCTTTTTGTGTGTCAGGTACCTGGGAACACAGGTACCTGACACACAAAAAGAGAGATTAGACAAAGATTTCAGATAAATTTATGTAAATAATACACAGCATTTTAAAATTCTGTACTTGTAACTTCTCTGTAAGATGAAAATATTTCAAAATAAAAACCTGTAATCCCAACACTGGGGAGGCAAAGGCAGGCAGATCCCTGAGTTTAAGCCAAGCCTGGTCTACAGAGTGAGTCCAGGACAGCCAAGGCTACACAGAGAAGCCCTGCCTTGAAAAATAGATAAATAAATAAACAAATGCATTTTTAAATGTGAGGAAAAGTCAAGAATACAAGTGCCAAGTTGAAGGGACTCAAAATGGCCAGTATCTAAAGGACAGCCACACATTTTCAAGAAAAAGTAACTGTGATAGCTATTCTTGGTAGTCAACTTCACCATATCTTTTCTTTCTTTCTTTAGTTTTGGTTTTTTGAGATGAGGATTTTCTGTGTAGCCTTGGGCTATCTTGGACTTGATTTGTAGATGAGGCTGGCCTTGAACTCTGAGATTCGCCTGCCTCTGACTCCCGGATTACAGGCATGCAACACCATACCAGCTTGTTTTCGTTTATGAGACAGAGTTTCTCTCTATGCTATCCCAACTGTCTTAGAACTTGCTATGTAGACCACCTAGATTGACCTCCAACTCACAGAGATCTGCCTGCCTCTGCACAGGTACCCCAGTTGAGCTTACTCTGGATTCTCTGTAGATGGGAAGATCGACCTTTAATATAGGCCACATCTTCTGGCGTAAGCTTATATAAAAGACATGGAAGAAGGAACCTTTTGCTCTACTTGCCCACTATGTATGGAACGTTCATTCCTTAACTGGCATTAGAGCCGCTTCTTTAGGGCACTCAAAACCAGCCGAGACATCCAGCCTCATGGACTACTAGATTTCTTCGACCTTCCATTGGTAGACAGACATTGTTGGAACTGCTGGCCCACAGCCTGTAAACCACTAATAAATCTCATCAGTTTTGTTCCTCTAGAGAACCCTGACTAATACAGTAACTTTACAGTAAATGAATATGGCAATTAGCATTTAACTGAGTCAGCAAAGTTAATACTATTCTTAATGGAAGGTGGGGGTATGTGGGAGGCACAGGCAGGCAGACCTCTGTGAGTTCAAGGCAAGCCTATTCTACACAGTGAGCTCCAGGACAGCCAGTAAGAGACCATTAAAAAAAAGAGCAACAGTGGCTAGCAGCTCTCTGAGTTCAAGACCAGCTTGGTTTACAGAACGAGTTCTATCAAGACAGGACTACAACTGCACAGAAAAACCCTGTCTCAAAGACAAAAATTAAAAACACAATTGTTTTCTTTGTATGCACATGAGTGTGTGCCTGCGTGCGTATGTATACGGATCACGTTTGTACCTGGTGCCCAAGAAAGTAAGAAGGCATCAGATCCCTTAGAACTAGCATCATATCTAGTTATCAACCATGTGGGTGCTGGAAATTGAAACCAGGTCTTCCGTAAGAGCAAGAAGTACTCACAACCTTTGAGCCCAAGGAAAACCCTTTTTGTCCCCAGATTGTTGAAATAGGCACTGAAGCCACCCCCAGGATGCCCAGGGTGGAGTGAAATAACTCCCACATGTGCATCATGACCTTCATGGAACCATGTGTGCATTTGAATACATACAATAAATATAAATTTTAAAAACTTGGTGTAGTGGTTAAGAGCACCGTCTGTTCTTCCAAAGGACCCCAGTTCAATTCCCAGCACCCACATGGCAGCTCATAACTGTCTGTAACTCCAGTTCCAAGGGATCTTACACCTTCACACTAATGCACATAAAATAATAAATAATTTAAAAAAAAAACTGTTCCTTTTTGACCTTTTCATTTTGGTGCCAGGGATCAAACTGGAACACACGCATACTAAGCACATGCTCTACCACTGAACTATACCCAACCCTTTTTATCCAAATCCTATTTTTATTTCAAACTTTTGAATCAGAAAAAGAAAAAAGAAGAAGCCATACTTACTTCTTTTGGAGTATGATTATCAGCAATTCTCTGACCTTCAAAGAGAAACCTGAGTGAATTCATTGGAACTCCCTAAAAACAAAGGAAAAAGAAAGTGTGTGTGAAAATCTTAGGCTACATACCAGGCAGTGGTGTGTACCTTCAATCCCAGCACTCGGAGGTGGCCTACAGAGTGAATTCTAGGACAGCCAGAGCTGTCCAGAGAAACAATGTCTCAAAAAAACAAAAACAAAAAAACAAAAAGGAAGAAGAAACAGCATGAAACATGAAAGGCTATTTAGATCATAAAATTAGATTGCTGATTCAATCATAATTATCATATAATGAGGACTAATGATTTATTAGGAACGCCTTCCTAACAATACAGTCTTAATGTTCTTTGCAAAGGCTCAAGAAGGTATTATCACCTCATCTTCATTTTGTAAGGCCTGTAGATAAGTTAGTTAAGAATTTTAGCTCAGAAGGGCTGGAGAGATGGCTCAGTGGTTCAGAGCACTATCTGCTCTTCCAGAGGTCCTGAGTTCAATTCCCAGCAACCACATGATGGCTCACAACCATCTACACTAGAATCTGATGCCCTCTTCTGTCATGCAGGTGTACATGCAAATAGAGCACTCATATACATAAAATGAATAAATCTTCAAAATGTTTCAGCTCAGAATGACTGCTGAGCCTACCCTCTCAACCACTGTTGTATCCATTTCCCCTGTGAACTAGCAGAGAAAATGAGGACCTGGATGTAGCCCCTACTAGCTTCTAAATATATAAGCAAAACTGGTTTTAAACATTAAATCCAAAGAATCTGCTAGTCGTGCCAAGAACTAGCTAAGGCACAGTGTATGAATGTGTGTATATATAATATATACGACAGGTTAAGTCTAAAGCCACAAAAAATATATTTTTTTAAACCATTTCAACATGATAGTTAAAGGGGAGATGACTTTTTAAAACAAAATAACTTTATTAGGGAGTACGAATCACGGATCACCAACTAAAGGGCCAGAAACAGGTCAGTGGTTAAACGTCCTGGCTGCTCTTCCAGGACACAGGTTCAATTCCCAGCACCCACATGGCAGCTGTCTAACTCCAGTCCTGGGGGACTCCAACGCCCTCCTCTGGCACCTAAGGTTACTGCATACATAATGCACAGATATACATGTAGGCAAAACATCACCACACAAACATAAATAAAATTTAATTAAAAAAAACTATTTAACTTTCTTTTTTTTTTATATTTATTTTATTATTCATACAGTAACATTCTGCCTGCACACCAGATCTTACTATAGATGGTTGTGAGCCACCATGTGGTTGCTGGGAATTGAACTCAGGACCTTTGGAAGAACAGCAAGTGTTCTTAACCTCTGAGCCATCTCTCCAGCCCACTATTTAACTTTCTTAACACTTTTATCTGTGGGTGTTTAAACACTACCCCTGAAAAAAATTACAAAGAAATTAAAATATACCAACTGCAGTGACACACACCTTTAATTCCAGCACTCAGCCAGGCTATACAGATTTTTCTAAAGGAGTTAATTCCTTGGAATTATCTTGAAATACATTTGAAAATATGATATATAATTAGCAGAAATCTGCATTTGTATAGAGGAGAAAACACTTTAAGTGCCTAGAAGAAGACATTGGAAAGTACTTTTCTGTCTGTCTGTACGTGTGTGTGGACGTTCTGCCTCCCTGTGCGTCTGTGTGCCACTGAGCAGTGCTCACAAGAAGGCATCACATCCACTAGGACTGGAGTTGCATAGGGTTGTGAACCACCAAGTGCATGCTGGGAACTGAACCGAGGTCCTTTGGAAGAGCTGTCAGTGTTCTTTAAATGCTGAGCCATGTTTCCAGCCAAGAAACTATGTTAACTATAGATTTAAATTGGATATATAGCCTAAAACTCAGCACAGGGAAATTTCACAGTAATCACCAAAAAGGCTTGTCTTTATTATTATATGCAGATGGGAACCATCCAGAGGAAAAAAATTCATTTCAGTAGTCATTAAAACTGAGTTAAGTTTCAAGTTATTTCTATTTTCAAACTTTGAAATGGATCACAAGAAGAAAAGAATGGTGTATGATAAACTGATAAATTAGGGTGTTTTCCTTAAGTTCCTAATGCTGAAAATAGAATGTCTTTTAGCAAAGCACTGTATTTGATATCCCAATATACAAACCTGTCTTTGACAGTATGATTCTTTGAGTTTCTTGAGATGTGTTGTCATTTTCACTTTGAAATGTATCTCACTGCTATCCTAAGGAGATAAAGGGAAACATTATTCCTTCTTTGTCTACACTAGTTACTTGAACCAAATTATTTAATTATGCTTTTTCAATTATAGTTTCCACTAAAATATTCTTTTTAGCATCCCTAAATAGTTTCACTGAAACAATCTAATCAAAGTCCAAGTTACTTTTTAGCAACCCATTATAAAAAATTAGTAAAGATGTTTTAGGTATCAAAATTATTAATATAAATTTGTATGTCAGAGAATGCATTCCTTCATTACAGCATATCCATCAAAATGAATGCTGTAAAAATAAAAATGAACTGTTACAAACCCTCACAAGCAATCAAAACAAAACATACTCTTCCATTCATACCAACTACAGTGTCCCTGTAGGTAGTCAAACCTAGGAGAAAAATACAAGCTGTAAAGTGACAGAGAAAACTTTTTTCTACCATGAAGTGACTCACTGAAGCTGGTATAAGCAACAAAAATAAAATCTTCAGTAAGTCAAACTGAAGGTTTGGGACCAAGGGTGTCTCTCAGAGTACTTGCCCTTTCCTCCATTCAAGCCCTCCTGCACGCCTCCCTTACTCTCAAATGTATGGCCTCTCATTTTTCTTCCACTATTGTTAAACACATGCACACACATAATCCTAAGTATATAAATAGAATCTGCTCACTCTTATAGTCACTTGTGTCTCTATGATTTCAGATTGTCTTATCTTGTGATATATATGATTTCAGGACTGAGCACTGGTATTGTATAATCAGTTTGGGGGCTCTTCTCTGGAGAAAACTATTTCTCCGGTTCTTGGAATTCCTTAGCTCCCCACAGTTCTTTGTCTAATGTTGAGGCCCCCCCAGAGCTCCCCCTTTAATGTTAGAATGTCTTGGTGGTGTCCTTGCTCAGGTTTTCTTTAGGAATCCATGTTGAGATTTCATCCTAGGCAGGCCTTGAAGCTGAGATCCTTCTCATTTACTAACCTCAAGTAGCTGGGATTATAGGCCAGAAATATCAGGCTCAGCAGAGATGGTCTTTTTAATTAATGGCCTAGGGAAACACTCATATAAAAATAACTCAATAATAAAAGATGTAAATCTAAGAGCTAAACTATAAAACACTTAGAAAAAAAAATCACAGGTGTAAATCTTTGCAATCCTGGATTAAAGAACAGTTTCTTTTTTGTTTGTTTTTCTTTTTTCTTTCTTTCTTTTTGATTTTTCAAGACAGGGTTTCTCTGTGTAGTGTTGGCTATCCTGGAACTCACTCTGTAGCCCAGCCTTGCCTCAAACTCACAGAGATCAGCCTGCCTCTGCCTCTCTGAATGCTGGGATTAAAGGCATGTGCCACCATGCCCATTTTGTTTGTTTTTGAAGAGAGTGTCTCTCTGTAGCCATACTGATCATAGCTGTCCTAGAATTCACTCTGTAGTCCAAGTGGACTCAAACTCAGAGATCTGCTTGTCTCTGCCTCTGAGTGCTACAAGCATGCAAAAAAGTGCAAATATAAACCAAAGCTAAGAGGAAGTATTTGTTAATCATGTATCTAATAAAGGTTTACTACCTAGCACACCTTGGATTGCCTTTCAGAGATTGTTTCCAGAGTTCTAGAGAGGTCTAACTAGGGAGGTAAGACCCAACATAAATATAGGTGGGTTATAGCAATAACTCAGTAATTAAAAGCGTATATAATGTGAAGCCTGAGACTGGCTCTAGACACTACGTCTGGCGCCTCACAACTACCTGTAATTCCAACTTTGGCCTCTATGTGCACCTGCACTCAAATGCAGGCACAGAGACATACACAATTTAAAAATCTTCTTAAAAATTTTTTTGGACTTGCCTTTAATATCAGCACTCAAGAAACAAACAGAAGCAGGCAGACTTCTGTGAGGTTAAGGCCAGCTTGGTCTACTAAGTGAGTTCTACGCCAGCTAGAGCTACAGACTGAGACCTTGTCTCAGAATGTTGATGGCGGTGGTGGTGTCAGCAGCTGGAGAGATAATAGCTCAGTGGTTGAGAGCACTGGCTCTCAGTGGGGCGAGGTGGTGCAGCCTTTAATCCCAGCACTCTGGGAGGCAGAGGCAGGTGGATCTCTATGAGTTCGAGGCCAGCTCGTCTACAAAAGTCCAGGACAGCCAGGGCTACACAGAGAAACCTTACTTCAAGAAAACAAAAAAACAAAAAACGGAGACTAATTGGAGGATTTACAAACTCATTTCAAATAAAGGAGTATTGCAAAGCAACTGAAATTAACAGACTAAAGTAGGTGAGAACAATCACAGCATAAAGCACCTGTCTCAAAAAAGAAAAACAAATAAAAAGCACTGGTTTTTCTTTCAGAGCACGTGGGTTTGATTTCCCAGCATCCACATAGCAGCTCACAAACATCTGTAACTCCAGTTCCATAGATACCAGGTATGCAGGTGGTGTAGACATACATGCAGCCAAACACCTCTACATACAAAAATTTAAATTTAAAATAAAAATATTTAAACAGAGAAGGATGGAGGAAAAAGAAAGGTTCAGTGGGTAAGGCTGGACACATGAGTATCCATCCAAGTTCAGATCCCAGTAGGAACAATAAAAAATAAAGACCAGACCAAACTTCACTGCTATGGGAAAGAAAGAGGAGGAGCCCTGAAACTTGCTGGCTACCAACCAGCTCCAAAAGCAATGAGAACCCCTGTCTCAGGAGATAAGATGAAGAGTAACAGAACAGACACCTAATATATCCTCTGACTTCCACGATGTGAGCACAAGCAAACGCATCAACTGAACCCGAACCCGAAACCTAACCCTAAAGGTAATAATAAAAAGAGTAAAGGAAAGGCTGGGGATATGGTTCTGGCCATGTGCCAGACCCTAGGTTTAGTCTCCACAACCACTACGACTACTAGAACACACATACATATACAGTAAGCAGAGCCCCCAAACACAAATTACTTTCTCAATGATCAAGAAAATGCATAAGCAAAACTGTCACAGTGGAGGCACTCACCACTGGAAGACTGTGGAGAACTCTCACACTTTGATGATAAGAGTGTATTTCACTATTCTGACATTAAAAAAAAAAAGGTAAAAACAACATGCCAGCTATGTTGGCACATTTTCTTAATTCCAGCACTTGAAGGAAAAAGCAGGTAGGTCTCTATAGTGTGAAGCCAACTTAGTCTACATAGTAAGTCAAGACCAGTTAAGGGCCACACAGTGAGACCCTGTCTCAAAAAACAACAAAGCGAAAACAAACAGCCTCTTTTACCTCCAACAGACACATGTACAATAAGTTAAAATTTTTAAATAACTTGTCTTACCTAATACTTTTCCTATGTGTTCACACACTGGAGGAATGTCAAAGAAGAAAAATAATAAAACTCACCTGTCCGATAACTTTGAGTTTAATGTATTCTCCTT
This sequence comes from Pachyuromys duprasi, assembly GCA_028658305.1. NCBI lineage: Eukaryota > Metazoa > Chordata > Mammalia > Rodentia > Muridae > Pachyuromys > Pachyuromys duprasi. The sequence continues at coordinate 40,014,813 of CM053751.1, forward strand.
CCTTCTTATCCCCTAAGTCCTCAGTTGAAGGTTTTGCCTCCTGAAAGAAATTTCCAGATTAAAAATTCCTAAATACTGTATTAATCACTTATAAGCACCCATTATATTTCCCCAGGTAACAGACTCTGTACCTGAGAATACAAGAACATTTATTCCCCACCACTCAATTATTCTTCAAACTCCCCATTCAGTAAAGAACAAGAAACTTAAGCCAGATGGTGGTGGTACTGCTTACTCAGAGAGGCAAGCAGGTGGATCTCTGTTCAGGCCAGCCTGGTCTACAAAGCAAGACCAGGACAGCCAAGGCTACACACAGAAACCTTACTTAAAAAAAAAAAAAAGAAAGAAAGAAAAAGAAAAAGGAGACTCATTGGAAGATTTACAAACTCATTTCAAATAAAGGAGTATTGCAAAGCAACTAAAATTAGCAGACTAAAATAGGTGAGAACAATCTCAGCATAAAGCACCTCCGTTAGTCATTCTTAGTTAAACAGTGTCCTGGAAAATGCCACCAACAGTGGGTAAAAGAGGTTCAACCATCACATTTAAATATTTTAAATATTATTCTGTTATTCATATTAATTCAAAAAACTAATCCAGCTTGGCAGTGAATTCCTTTGAGTTTGGAGCTAGCCTGATCTACGTAGAGTTCCAAGACCAGCAAGGGAAACGCTGTCTCAAAAAGAACTCAATCCACATTCACTAAGAATTAGCACACTGAGCTGGGCGCATCTCCCAACAGTCTAGAGAGGGCAGAGGCAGGCAGATCTCTGTGAGTGGAGGCCAGCCTGGTCTACAAGGTGAGCTAAGGCTACACAGAGAACCCGTGACTTTGAAGGGGGAAAAAAAAATTAACACACTGAGCAGGACATGGCAGTACACACCATTAATCCCAGTACTGGGAGGCAGAAAAAGGATCTCTGTTTGAGGCCAGGCTGGTCTACAAGCCAGGACTGTTACATAAAGAAGCCCTGTCTCTTTAAAACAACAACAACAACAACAAAACACACTGAATTTTACAAGTAAAGCAGAGAAACTACATATATAGCACATGCCAGTACAGTTAAAACTACTAAATTCTTTGACATTTAAAAATGAACATAACACAATTCCAACAGCACAGGAAATAATCCCAAGAACTGAAAATAGTATTGCAGGAAATTAAAGCTTCTGCACAAAAAAAAAAAAATCAATCAATCAATAGAGTGAAAAGAACCTACAGATTGGGATAAATCTTTAATCTTCTCTATATCCAAAGGAGAAGTTCACTATCTAGACTCTACAAATAAAAACACTAAACAAAACATTTCAAAAATTAAATACAACGGAACCAGAGAGATGGCTCAGTAGTTAAGAGCACTGATTGCTCTTCCAGAGGATCTGAGCTCAATTCCCAGCACCCACATGGCGGCTCACAACTGTCTTTAACTCCAAGATCTGACACCCTCTCACACAGACATACTTGCAGGCCAAACACCAATGCACATAAAATTTTTTTAAATTAAGTTAAAAAAGTAAATAAAACAACAACAAAACAACCCAACCAACCAACCAATCAATGGGTTATGTTTTCTCTCAAATGTAGAATTCTCTCTATGGAAAGTGTAAAAGAAAGAGATCCAAAGTGAAGGAATAACAAGAGAGGATGACAAAATATTTGTATTCTGAAAGCAGAAGGGAGGAGGAAAAAGATCAGGGGGACAAGGGAGACAGGAGCGGGTCTGGGGAGAGGGCAAACATAAAGATCTGTATGTATGAAAACAACAAAATGGAACCCACTTCTTTATATTATTAGGTGTGGGGAGGGGAAGCAAGTGAGTAAGCAAACAAAGAGCTCCAAGAAACTTTTAACTCCAAGATTCAGTCCAGAGTCTAAGAAGTGCTTTGGTGTCAGAAGCGACAGTATGAAGCGGTATGCCTGCTTTCATTCATTCTGCAATGCTTTCAATTATTCTGAGTACTGTGGCAGCAGACTAAATTACCCTTCTTTAGTCAGACAGTATTTCACCTGAAAACTACAAGACTGACTTAAAACACTGTCTTGCCACATTTCTATGAATTTATAGTCATAGTAAAGAATTGCTTCTTCCTGTAATGAAGGGCAATAAAAAGCAACCAAACCTTCCTTCCCTTTAGGGAAGGAGAGGGAGTGAGAAGTTTTGCTTAAGTTAGCACAAAAGAAGATATCCCCCTTTCCCTAGCAGCAATATATCACCATATAAATGAGCTCCAGTGTTTCCTGGTTAGGGTAGCTACAGAAGACACTTAGAAATAAAAAATTCCCCCTCCTCTACTCAATCAACCACAGAACTTTAGAACTCTCCTCTAAACATAGCTTTCTTGGATCCTACAATGCTCAAAAAGCGTAGTAAATGGCTTCCAATACCTTAAGGTCTAAGAACAAACTCCACAACATTTCAATACATCACTAAACTCATTTTCATTTTTCTCTTACCATTCCTTTTCGAAACCCAAGAAATTTGCTCACCTTTTGCTAATGTCTTTCATATATTTCCACTGCTGTAAGAACACACCACAACCTAGGCAACTGATAATAAACGAAAGCATTTAACTGAGTTTACAACTCAATAAGGTTACAGTCCATGATGGTGGAATGAAGGTAAAATGGCAAGAACAACACCTCAAACCACATGTAAGGGACAAGAGTGTGCACACTGGAATGACTGGATTTTTGAAGCCACAAATCTATCCCCAGTGACACATTCCTCCAAATCCTTCTCAGACAGTCACCAACTGGGGACCAAGTATTTAAATATATGAGCCCATTTCCATTTGAACCACACACCCCAAACATGTGCATCAACCTTCCATCTCCAGCCCTTTATGGTCCCAGTTCCTTTTACCTGAAATAAAGAAAAACCTTTCCCAAAATCAAGTCAGACATCTGCCCCACAGATAAACGGAAATCTAATACTGAAATGCCTTAGAGCCACAACACTCTCCCAACCACTATCTTCCTTTTATGCTACTACTTGCAATTCATACATATCCTACACTGAAAATATTGGCCTCCTTGACCTGACTTCTCTACTGCTGTCCTTATTTTTCCATTATTGTCAAGATTCTTACAAGTTAATACTTGCTATGGGCACTTTTACTCTCTACCAGCTGTAAACTGGCGTATGCATCAACGTTCCCCCAACCCTGCCCCTCATCATGGACTCCTTACTGCTAAATCCAAAGGACTCTCAGTTTTTTCCATCTCTGGCTTCCAATATTCAATCAACTTATCTCAGTTGCTTCCTTAAATGATGGCCTTCAGCGTCTGCTTTTCTTCATTGCCTCCTGAGTGACTACCTCTTAGATACTGTATGTTGGTTAGTTTTCATCAACTTGACACATTATAGTGCCCTGGGAAGAGGGACCCGCAACTGAAGAATTGCCTCCACCAAAATGGCCTGTGAGCACGGATGTAAGGCATAGTGTTTTTGATTTAGAAGATCCCAATCCACTGTGGGCAGTGCCATCCTTAGGCAAGTAGTGGTGGGTTATATAAGAAAGCCAGCTGAGTAGGAAAGCCAGTAGGCAGCACTCCATTCCTCCAAGACTTCTGATTCACAGTTCCTGCTTTTAGGTTCCTAACTTGAGTTGCTGCCCTGGCTTCTCTCAGTGATGAACTATGACTTGGAATTGTATGAAAGGTTTTGGTTTCCCAAGACAGTGTAGCCTTAGCTGTCCTGAAACTATTCTGTAGACTAGGCTGGCCTTGAATCCAGAGATCCGCCTACCTCTACCTCCCAAATGCCAGGATTAAGGGTGTGCGCCACCACTGCTTGGCTTGGTTAGTGTAATAGCAACAGAAAGCAAAATAGGACAAACATGAAACCAAAATCATCCTCACAGACTTTAATCCAAGGGCCTGAATAGCTGACGTCCCTTGGGCAAGTAAGTATAACTGGAGGCATTATTTTTAATTCCTTTCTCTGAAAACTAAAACTGAGACAAACTATAGGACTGAGAACATAGCTCAGGAGCGAAATACAAGTTTGGTGTGCAAAAAGTTCTGAGTTCAACTCCCAGCACTAAAGCTAGCAATCACAACAGCAATCAAACAAACAACAACTAACTCTCCCTGGATTCTGCAACAGGTACCACATAGCCGCATCTGACCACAACAAACACTGAGATTCTCTTTGGCTACCCTTCCCTCCATTTGTTTGCTTTTTGTTTTTCAAGACAGGGTTTCTCTGTGTAGCCTTGGCTGTCCCGGACTTCCCTTGTAGAGCAGACTGGACTTGAACTCACAGAGATTACAGGCATGTGCCACCACAACCAGCTTGGCTACTATTTCTTTCATTCTTTTAAAGATTTATTTATTTATTATGTGTACAGTGTTCTACCCACATGTGTGCCTACAGGCCAGAAGACATACAGGCCAGAAAAGGGCACCAGATCTCACATGGTGGTTGGGAGCCACCATGTGGTTGCTGGGAATTGAACTTGGGACCTCTGGAAGAGCAGCCAGTGCTCTTAAGCTCTGCGCCATCTCTCCAGCCTATTGTCCTATTCAGTCATTGTCACTGTGACATTTTGGGTGGCTCTGAAGCCTGTCTCATGTTCTACCCTCACTCAACCACTATAGGAATGGACATCTTTACCACTTGTGTAACAGCTTTAATGCAGCCATGCACCTTCTCATAGCCTCGGTCTGCCCAGCTGCCTGTCTTTCATGTCTTTTTCAATGCAGGGTCTCACTTCTCACTGTGTATCTCTAGCTCTCCTGGCACCCACTATGTAGATCAGGCTGGCCTCAGACTCAGAGATCTACATAAATGTGCCTCCTGAGTACTGGAATTAAAGGTGTGAACCACTATGCCCAAAAACTTACATTTTTTCTACTGACAGTCTAGAAAAAAAAAATATCAGACATAAATAAAAAACAGAATCGGTCTCTAGTAATCAGTGTCTCTGTTCTCTATCTAAAAAAAAAAAAAGGGCAACCAATACAGAGTAGTACAGCACACTAGTTACAAAACAGTGAAAGCATTCAGTCTAAGTCTGGGACAGCAGGTCATCAAAGAAAGGACAGTTCCAGAGAGCTGGCTGACTTGGCTGGCAAGAGTATACAGCCAACAGAGCAGAAGAAAGTCATGTCGTGACAATTTTAAGGGCTGAATCACTGAGAGGTTGGATTCTCTTAGCCGGAAAGGTAAAGGAATTTAATATGAACTAAGCACTATCAACCCTCCAAGGAACAACATGGAAACATGGTTCTGAGAAGTGAACTAAACTGGAAGATAGAAAACCCAACAGTTTGTATTTATAAGTGTATAAAATTAATAAGTATTATACTATTTCAAGTCAAAAGATCTTCCCAAAGATGTACCCTGGCAGTCAGTGCACAGACAATTCAGCCACACGGGCAGAGCATCTCATTTAACTGTCACTGTCATCTCATTTAACTTTCAGCAACACAAGGATTGTTAACTCTTCCTGAAAAAAGAGGATGCTAGGGAAATACTTTTTTTTTCCTTTTTCTTAATTTTTTTTGTTTGCTTTTTGGTTTTTGAAACAGGGTCTCTTTATGTACTCCTGGCTGTCACTCAATATGTAGACTAGACAAGACTGGCTGGCCTTGAATTCAGAGAATCTCTTGCCTCTGCTTCCTGAGTGCTGAAATTAAAAGGGTATACCCAGTTCTTCATTTTGTTTTTGTTTTTCCAGAATTTCTCTGTGTAGCCTTGGCTGTCCTGGACTCACTTTGTAGACCAGGCTGGCCTTGAACTCAGAGACGCACCTGCCTCTGCCCCCCCAAGTGCTGGAATTACAGGTGTGCACCACTGTGCCTGGCTTTTTAAAAAATATATTATTGATTTTATGCATACAGGTGCTTTGCCTACATGTATGTCTACGTACCACATGCATACAGTGCCCAGAGAGGACAGAAGACGACACTGGATCCCAGGAAACTAGAGTTACAGGTGGTTGTGAGCCATCACATGGGTGCTGGGAATCAAACCACGGTCCTCTGAAGAGCAGTCAATACTCTTAACCACTAAGCCATCTCTCTAGTACCTGTTTACTTAAGTCTTGAAAATACTATCTTCCTTTTGAAAAGTAGGATAACAAGGTGGGCCTGGTGGCATAAGCCTTTAATCCCCAGGATTCAGGCAAAGCTCTGTGATTTAAAGCCAGACCTTTCTACTAGGCATTTTCAGGCCAGCTGGGACTACACAATGAGACCCTGGCCTTCACAAAAAAAAAAAAAAAAAAAAAAAAAAAAGGTTTGGAGAAATGAAAGAGAAAGGAAGTAGGATACAGTACTGTATGTTAGAAGAAAAAAAGCCCTCCACAAGGTTTGCTGTGAGATTGTGAATTATGTCTCACAGAGATGTCAGAAGCCACACACCCATGCAGTCTTATCAACATGGCTGCTTGAACAACACTTGAACAAGGGTGACAGCAGCAGGCATGCTAATGCAGATGGGGGAGGGGAGCTCAAGACAACTACTAAGGAATTCCAAGAAAGGAACAATATAATCTTCCCAGTAAAGAGCACACTAACTGGTTATCCAATACCAAGTGCTCAATCCTAAAACATATGTATAAGTAACACTACAAGACTGTGCAAGTTGTATTTATGTACTCAGGAATATACATGTACACATGTAACAAAGAAAAAAGAGGCCATGAACTTGAAAGAGCACAAGGGAGAGACTAGAGGGGGAAAATGATATTATTTAAAAAAATGTATAGCCCTATTTACATGTGAATCTTGAGACTGGCTTCAAAATTAACATGGAATGGTGAAGGATGCTTCAGATTTGAAAAGTAAGACAAGCTATGAACTATAAAGTAAGCTATAAACATTTAAATTTTCCATAATAAAAATTTTTCACTAAATAGTACTTAAACTTAAAAAAATTATATAGATATCAATTTATCCCACTTTGTTTCCAAAGGAAGGTCCAACAAAATCAAATCAAACAATTCTAATTCTTCAATCTATTATTAAAATGTAAAAACTGTCTGGACAAGATGGCTTGGTGGACAATGGATCAAACTGAATGAAACAGGATTAAAGATCTGGACTAGAACTGATCAGCTATAACTCACTTCAAAGGTTAAAACATTCAAGATAGTTCATTATCTATATTACACTACATTACAACCTAGAGCTGTGGCTTAATACAAAACACGCTTAACACACAGCTTATCAAGAACTAAAAACTGCATTTGAAAATCTGCTGCTAATTGTATAAAAATACTGTTTTGGGTAGGTCTAGGGACTGTAAGATCAATAAAGCCTAGCACAAATTTTGTTTGTATTTAAAAGTATAATCAAACTAATTTGGAAAAATGACAGACACTATTAATCACTTATGCAGTATCTACTTTCCCTTCTTCACAAGAAAACTTGCATTTGCTCAGAAAAAAACAAAACCAAACAAACAAAAAACATTATTTCACCATGAAGGCAGGCAGATCTCTCTGAGTTTAAGGCCAGCATGAAAGCTGGGCACAGTGGCCCACACCTGTAATCCCAGCACTCTGGGAGACAAAGGCAGGCGGATTTTTGCAAGTTCCAGACCAGCCTTGTCTACAAAATGAAGTCCATGACAGCCAGAAAACCCTGTCTCGAAGAAAACAAAACAAAATAGAAATATTATGTCCTCATTTGTAAATGGCCCTTAGACATGAAATATAACCTTTTCTTTCTACATTTTCTCCTACCTAGTACACAAATACAAGCTACATCTACTTTCAGAAGGGAAAACTAGCAGCACACTTGTTCAACCTAAAACCTATTATTCAATCCAATAGCAATTCTGACTAAAAAGTATTATAAACAACTATCATTTGGCCTAGGTTCAAAGCAAGTTCTGTAAGGATGGGTCCTCACAGATGTAACCCACACTCAGGATACTGAGGGAGGCGGACTAACACTGGTCTGAGGCCAGTAAGGACTGCAATGTAAGAACCTGTCTCAAGCCAGGCAGTGGTGGCGCACACCTTTGATGCCAGTGCTGGGAGGCGGGGGTATGCATAGGCAAACAGATCTTGGTGAGTTCCAGGCCAGCCTAGTCTACAAAGTGAGTTCCAGGACAGCCTATGTTACAGGACTGTTACACAGAGAAACCCTGTCTTGAAAAACAGAAACAAAAAAGAAAGAAAAAGAACCTGTCTCAAGAGAAAAAAGGCCTGCATAAATACTTTGATATACTTCAAAAGGCAGACTTCTCTGTATAAATACTTTGCGGTAAAGAGAGACTGAAATGTAATGTAACAATGGCATTCCATGTTCATAGGAGGCTAGAGAGATAACTTAGTAATTAAGAGACTGGGCTTATTATACCAAGTACCAGAGTTTAATTCTCTCACAACTAATTGTAACTCCAGCTCCAGGGAATCTGATGCCCTCTTCTGGCCTCCTTGAGTACCTAAACACACGTGGCATATACTCATAGGACATATAAAAAGAAATAAATCTTTAAAAAAAAAAGCACTACTGTGTGTGAGCTAAGTAGATGGATCAGTGAATGCATTTGCTGCCAAGCTTGACATTCTGAGATCGATTCCTGAAAATAACATAGTGGAAATAATCAACGCCCCATAGTTGTCCTCTACAGTCCAAGTGAACTCATGGTATGTGTGTAAACAAAAACACACAAAAAAAGCAATATAATAAAAAGGTTAATCTGTATTTTTCCCCCTCCCTTTTCTGGAAATTGATTCAGAGTTTCACTGAGATTACAGGCATTTGATAACACACTCAGCTAATTTACATATTTTAAAAACACTGTGCAGTAAGTGTGTATGCAGGGTGTGGTAGAAGAGGCAGGAGGATCACTTTGAGTTCAAAGCCACCCTGGTCTGTCTCAAAAAAAGTTTTTAAATCAGTACATGGTCTCTTGATCTGGGTCCGGGTTACACAGATGTGTTCTGTAAGTTTCAGAAAACCTTTAAATAACTGGCCCTAGATACAGCAAGAGAACATAACCCCACCCTTCCTCCTTCCTTCCTGTCTTTTCCTACAGATCCTCATTAACTCCAAAAAGGCAACTAAATGCAAACATTCAGGAGGAGGAAGAGGGGGAGGGGCCACACCATATCTTTAAAGACACCCTTCAGGGATATCCAAATTTTGAACTATAAAAATAAGGTGCTCATTAACAGAATCTGTGTGAACATGCCTACAAGTCTGTTAAAAATTAAATATCACAATTATCTATGAAAATATTCACAATTTCAGGGAATTCCAGAAGAGAATGCTGAAGATATTTTAACAGACTATTAGCAACAACAATCCCAATATATGGCTAGAGAGATGGCTCAATGGTTAACAACACTGATTGCTCTTCCAGGGGACAACCCAGGTTCAGTTCCCAGCATCTACAATCACCCTTAACTGGTTACAGGAGATTTGATGCTATCATGACCTCCAGAGGCACCAAGCACACACATAGTGAATATACAGACATGCAAGCAGAGCACTCATACACATAAAATGAAATGAATCTGAAGCTGGGCATGGTAGCCCACGCCAGCCCCATCTACAGAAAGAGTCCAGGACAGCCAGGACTACACAGAGAAACCCTGTCTCAAAAAAAAAAAAAAAGAAAAAGCCGGGTTGTGGTGGAGCATGGTTTTAATCCCAGCACTCAGGAGGCAAAGACAGGCAGATCTCTGTGAGTTTGAGGCCAGCTGGTCTACAAAGAACTCCAGGGCAGCCAGAGCTACACAGAGAAACCCTGTCTCGAAAAACAAAAAACAAAAAGATACCTATGTAAGGAGTATGTGTTATAACTACTTCAGGAGTACCACAATTATTGGAAAAATGTTTTACTTGCAGAGTGTGGTGGTGTACACTTTTAATACCAGGAGTTAGAGGCCAACCTGGTATATATAAAAGGGAGCTCCAGAATAGACAGGGCTCCAGAGACCCTGTCTCAAAAAAAAAAAAAAAAAAACACAAAAGGAAGGAAGAAAGAAACAAGATACAGATGTCTTGCCATGAATCTGGGCTGGCCTTAGGGATCTGACTGACATAATATAGGACCCACTTCCAAACTGGGTTAATTTTGTTTTGTTACACTAAAGGCACAAATTGCTTTTGGTGATGTAGTGTAAAAAGGAACAGTTTTAACTAGACTGTAAGAAAGGAAGAAGGGAGCTGGGGGAGGGGCGGCGGCACAGGCCTTTAATCCCAGCAGCGGTAGAGGCAGACAAACCTCTAAGTTCACAGACCAGTCTGGTCTACAGAGTTTCAGGACAGCCAAGGTTATACAAAGAAACCCTGTCTCAAAGAAACAAAAACAAAAACAAAAAGAAAGAAGGGAAAATATCGGTTCAAATTCCTCTTACTCTTTTGATATTATCCTTCTAGTTTTGATGACATATGAACTAGGCTAAACATTTCTACTAATGGTTATAAGATGCTACTCATCTTTTCGGGAATCGTGTACCAATGATGAGACCTATAGGACTTTCTAAAAAAAAAAATACTGTGGAAATGCTCACAAAACACATAATTTCAGAATTTCAGTGATTTCTCAAGGTCTAAACATTAGATTGTGATCTATTTTAGACAATAAAAGTCCACATCTTTAGCCAGGCAGTAGAGGTACACAACTTTAATCCTAGTACTCATGAGGCAGCTTAATCCTGGCCCTCTGTGCCAGCCTGGTCTACAAGCTTAGTTCCAGGACAGCCAGGAACTACAGAGAAAGCTTGTCTCAAAAAACAAAAACAAAACAAACAAACAAAAGAAAGAGTCCACTTATTTTAAGCTGAATATGCAGCAGGACACAGCTGCATACACCTGTAATCCCAGGATTTAGGAAGGTGGAAAGAACAGGATCACTACCATCTTATATACACAGTGAGATCATCTCAAAACAAAGAGAAAAACTGTTATTATTTAACCTCACGATTTTAAACACAAGATAAAAAGTTTCTAAGAGATGCCTCAAAAATAAAATATGCACAGGTACTAGACTTGGAAACCAAGGCATCTTTGTATTCAAGACAAGCACTGGCCTACACCACCAATCTGAGAAAATATACTCTTAGGAGACCTTCTGAAAAGAGTACAGTCTCATGCTTTTGCTATTACATAGCAGTATTTGGAGATTCCTGCTCTCACTTATTGGGCTCTTAGAAGCAAAGATTCACTTAACCTTCATTTCTAAATCTTTAACACTTAATACAAAACTTGTTTTGAGAACTTATAATAATGTAGTCATTCAGCCTAATGCAACAGTTCCTAAATCTAGTACCACTCTCTCAATTATTTAAAATCCTATCATCAGAGCAACGGTGGTGTATACTTGGGAGGCAGAGGCAGGCAGTTCTCTGAGGCCAGTCTGGTTTACATAGCAAGTTCCAGGAAACTAGGGCCACACAGAGAAACCCTTGTCTTAGAAAACTAAAGAGTAAACAACCCCTAAAATGTCAGCATAGGCTTTTATTACTTTTTTAAATACAAAATTCCTAAGAGGAACATTATTTCATACTGTTGCAAATTGTTTTAATGTGTAGCTCAATTAAAAAGACTTGTTTTGCCAGGTGTGGTCGTGCACATCTTTAATCCCAGCACTCAGAGGAGTTCCAGGCCAGCCAGGGCTACATAGTTAACACTCTGCCTCAAAAATAAAGAGAATAAAGAAAAAGATTTGCTTCCATTTTTCTGTCATGTTTTAAAAAACTTCATTGACTATCCATGAAAGAATGAAAAAAATAAATGAATCACACACCAACTAGGTGTGGCAGTGTAACTGTAAACCCAGCTCCTCTGCAAAGCTGAGGGAGGAGTCGTCCAAGTTCAAAGACATCTTGTGTTACACAGTTAAGTTCAGGACCAACCTAGGCAAAATGTTGATACTAAATAAAAGGAGCTATGAGGACTTAGTGGCATAGTGCTTTCCTGGCAAACCCACTTGTGAGGCCCTAGGTCCAAAAAGCCCAGTAATCCCAGTGGGGTGAGTCCAATAGCATAGTGGGGCTTCACCAATCCCCTGAAAAACCACCTGTCACAGAAAAACTGTCTTGAAAAACCAACAAAAAAAAAACCAAAACAAAACCACCAAAACAACCTACGTTCTAGGATCCTTTTATTCTTTCTTCATATCTTTCTTAAATGATGTGAGTTCAAACCAGAGCAAAAATAATCCTAAAACTTATTTTGTAACTCTTTCTATGTGGTGCCCTTTCATCAGGCTAACATGCTTTTTATATAGTTCCTTCCAAAATAAAGGCTGATGAAACTAAGCATTTACAGCTGATCATTCTTCCCTGGTAACTAAGTACACAACTGTCTGGGAGATATTCATCAAGTCGTTTCTATCCCAAAATAGAAATTAATCCAGATTATTAATAGGTAAATCCAGCCCACGGCTAACCTACAGTATTGGTAGGCTACACAGAGAAACCCTGTCTTGAAAAACCAAAAAATAAGCCAGGAGGTGGTGGCGCACGCCTTTACTCCCAGTGCTTGGGAGGCAGAGGCCAGCCTGGTCTAACCTGAGTTCCAGGACAGTTAAGGATACACAGGGAAACCTTTTTGGAAGGGGGGAGGGGGAGGAAGAAAAATACATAAAAATTAAAGTTCAAGTACATTATGGAGTTGAATGAAAGAAGTTTACTGAAAAATTATAACTAAAGAAGTAAAAGTAAAAAAAAAAAGAGACAACATTTTACTATGAATTGGCAGCTTTCTGCAAATATTCTGCAACTGTACAACACGAATAAAGTTTTTTTCTCTCTCCTAAAATATACTAGTCCAGGAACGCCTGGACGCGGGGGTTTGGTGTTCAAGATACGTCCTTTATATGTTTGAAACTGGTTGTCAAAGAACAACAACAAAAAAAAAAGATGTGTGTGTGTTTTGTTTTTTTTTTTTTTAAAGAAAATACCAGCCATCTGCAGGTTAATGCCCAGATGAAATGGCGTGGTGGTGGTACTCTTTACCAGTTTGTTGTTTTAGGGTTATTCTGAGAGCTCCTACAACTGGCGAGTTGATGGACCAATCCCGAGTAAGAAATGGAAAGTACCGAGAAAAAGAGCCGACCGCTCCGCACCCCCGGACGGAAAAAAAGACTCAGAAGTGAGCAGAGGCGGGCTGGCCCTCCAGACAAACACAACGGAAAGCAGCGTCTTGTGGGATCCCAGTGACCTCGGACAAGGCTCCCTCGCCGCCCCCCAATCTCCGGGACCGAGAACCCAAAGCCGGGTCGAAACCGCTTTTCAGGGCCACCTAGCCTCCCAGTCACGGATTCCCTCCCGTTACATAACCGGGCCTAGGGCCCTGCTCCTGCCATCCGGTCCTCGGGAGGGAAACGGTCGTTTTCGCTTAGGCTGCTCTCAGGGACCAGGGAGCGAGCCCGGGCCCCCGGCGGACCCGTGAGAAACCTGGGAGCCATCGGGAGAGCCGCGGCGCCGGGCAGCGTGGTGGGGGGGAGGCGCGGAGAGGGCCGCGGGGGGCGGGTGGACCCCGGCGGTCCCGGGCGGCTCGGCTCGCCGCGGCCGGGCGCCCGGCGTCCCTCGCGGCCCCCTCCTCACCGGCGGCCCCCTCCCCCTAGCCGCATCCCCTCCCCCGCGCCTCCGGCCCCGGCCCCGGGCCCAGCCGGCGGCTCCGAGCTCCGAGGCCCTGGCCGGGTACCTGGTCAGACATGGTGACGGTGGCTTCACCCGGGGATCTCCGCACCACAGCGGTCTCCGGCAGGCAGAACCTCACTCTGAGGTTTACAAATCCGTCTCTTCCCCACAGCACAACACCGCGGCTGCAGGGACTTCCGCTACGCCTCGCGTCACTTCCGCTCCGCGCAGAGGAGAGTTTGGAAAGACGGGAAAAGGAGGCGGGAAAACGCCTCGGGGAAGGCCGGGGGTCGTCGGGGCTGAAAACTTGTTTGCTCGGAGCAAGAGGACGACTGCAGGTGTTCGCCGGAGGGAGAACCGGGCCCGCTACTTTAGCCCCAGGGGAAGCTAGCGCCTTGCCTGCAGGCTGGCTGTCTGGAGCCAAATTGACAGGCTGGACTCCTCCCTCTTGGACACCTTGCGCGCTACTGAGGGCTGAACCAACACAGTTCTTTTGTCTCCTCCCAACCTTGCCAGCCCTCCCTAAATATATTGAGTTACCGCTATAATGTTTCTATTACCTCTTCTTGCTTGCTGCTGCCACACTCATGACCTTGATTAAAAGCCACAACGAAAAGACGAGCCTTCAGGACGCATCTCTTTATATTGGGTTTTGTTTGTTTGTTTTTGTTTGAGGCAGGTTCTCACTAAGAAGCCCTGGCTGTTCTAGAACTCCGCTATGTAAACCAGGCTGGTCTCCAACTCACAGATCCTGCTGCCTCCCGAGTGCTAAGATTAAAAGGGGGCCACCACGCCCTAGCTCTAGGACACAGTCTTGGTGGCTACAGAAAACTAAAATGTTGCTGAAAGTTTTAAAGTTGTAGGCAGGAACTACCTCCAATCCGTGAACTAGTTGCCTCATAGAGAGACCTTTGATACAATGACCTCCGGGCACAAACGTTCAGGGAGAAATAAGGATATAAGAAAGGGGGAAAACTGGAAAATTAAATCAATAACCCTTCACGCTACAAGACAGTTAAGTAGTAAAAGAATCTTTTCTATAGTTAGAAGTGAGGTGACGGGAGATGACCCAGCAGTCAAAAAGCACTGGCTGCTCTTCCAAAGGACTCGGGTTTGATTCCCAGCACCCACATACTCATTCAAAACTGCCTGTAACTCCAATCCCAGAGAATCTGGGATGCCTTTTTCTGGCCTCTCTAAGCACCATGCCAGGTCTGCATGCGCTGCATAGACATACGTGCAGACAAAAACACCCATTCACATAAAAACTTAAAAATTAATAATAACAATAAAATTAGTATGAAACTACTGACCATTCACATGCAAAAGGGGAAGGAATTTGAATCCCTATCTCACTGCATATACAAAATTAAAATGCTTCAAAAGTATTTATGTGGGGCTGGAGGGATGGGTCAGAGGTCAAGAGCTGGCTGCTCTTCCAGAGGTCCTGAGTTCAATTCCCAGCAACCACATGGTGGCTCACAGCCATCTATAATGAGATCTGGTGCCCTCTTCTGGCATGCAGACATACATGCAGTCAGAATACTGTATACACAATAAATAAATAAATCTTTTTTTTTTTAAGTACTTAGGTAAGACTCTTAATTTGTAAGTATTAATGTAGTTAGGGTTTCTATTGCTGCAATGAAACACGATGACCAAAAAGCATATTGAGAAAGAAAGAGATTATTTGCCTTACACTTCCACATTGTAGTTCATCATTGAAGGAAGCAAGGACAGGAACTCAAACAGGTCAGGAACCTGGAGGCAGGAGCTGATGTAGAAGTCATGGAGGAGTGCTGCTTACTGGCTACCTCTCCATGGCTTGCTCAGGCTGCTTTTTTATGGAACCTAGAACCACCAGCCCAGGTATGGCCTCACCCACAATGGGCTGGGCAGTAATTGACAAAATGTCTTACAGCTTGATCTCATGGAGGCATTTCTTCAATTGAGCCTCCTTCTCTCTTGACTCTAGCTTGTACCAAGTTGACACACAAAACCACCAGCCAGTGCATTATATGTAATATAATGCATATATACATATGTCATATTATATATAAATATGTATATATATAATATATCTATTCATGTTTTTCGAGACAGACAGGCTTTCTCTGTATAACAACTTTGGCTGTCCTGAAATTTCACTTAGTAGACTAGGCTGGCCATGAACTCAAAAAGATTCACCTGCCTCTGCCTTCTGAGTGCTGGGATTACCAGTACAGGGTGTACCGATGCACCTGGCTAGAAATTAGTATATTTTTAAAGAAGAGGTTATCCTTTGAATATGATCCACACAGTCATCTAAGGAGTGATGTCAGGGAAACAGTTTGTTCTGGTCCTGAGTACTGAGAGATATTAGCTATTAGACATCTGAGCTCTTTCGTTCAAGCCTGTAGCACGGCAGGATGGGCAAGTGTGATGGTCTTCCTACTGCCAAACCTCCACAGTCATAGAAAGGACCGGAATGGCAAGATAACCAATATGGAAAGCCTATTTGGACATAGCCCTGTAAGGCCTTTTAGAAGTTCTTCTCATGCAAAGGGGATTTTACTGGACAAACTAGATGTTGAAGCCAAAGAACCCAATTCTGCCATCAGGAAATATGTCAGCTTCTAGCTAACCAAGACAAGCAAGATAATCTCAGCTGTCCAGTGATGGCAGCTAGAATTTCATTGAGGAAAACAGTGTTCTGATTGCTGGCTTTGCTCAAAAAAAGTTATGCAGTTGGCAATAGTCCTAGATTCTGCTTTGAAGTTGTTAAAGTAACCAATGTGTCTCTTGTGGACCTGTACAAAGGCAAGACCAAGAATTTTAATTTTTTAATAATGGAAACATATAGTAACTGTACTGAGAATTTGGGTTATAATTTTTTTAATGTTGTGTGAACATGTCTTTCTTTTAATCCCAAGTGTGAGATACACGGCTTCGTCAGGTCATCCACAACAGCTGACTGTGATCTGCCTCAAGCTCTAGGAAAGGCATGACTTTTCCAGCCTCAGATAGTTTATATTTGAAATTCTGGGGATTCTTCAGAAAGAACATAAATGCCAGAGGCCGGGAAAAGGGACCACACGTGATTCAAAGAGGCTGTTGTTGTTGTTGTTGCTGCTGCTGCTGCTGCTGCTGCTGCTGCTGCTGCTGCTGCTTCCTCTTCTTGCTCCTGCTTTTGCTGGTTGCTGACTGCATTTGCTGTTGGCTGGATTGCTGGCTGCTTGTTGGAGATATCCTGATGAGGAAGATTAGACATGCCCCAAGGAACTTGATGCCCCTAATCAGCAAGAAGTATAAAGAGATCTATGCCCCCTTTCCCCTCTATCCTTCATCTCCTAGCTAGTGTTGGGGAGTTGGATTGAGAAGGGTGGTAGGTAAAAGAACCCAATAAAAGAGCCAAAATCTTGGCTACAAGTAACAAGTTTTCATATTCTGAAAGAGAAAGGAAGAAAGAAGTTTGGAAGCCAGTGGCATATCAAAGTTAATGAAGTTAGGGTTTACTGAATGCCAATCCTCTTCATGTTACCTGAAATAACTTATAGACAGAAAAGGCTTGTTTTAACCCATGGTTTCAGAGGTTCTAGTCCATGATCAAATGCACCCGTTGCTTTTGAACTAAGGTGCGGTAGCACAGTACCACGGACACATGTAGCACCAACCATTTGGCTAAGAAACATGAAAGAGAAAAAAAAGGATCAATTAACAGGGAGTGAACACAGGAAAAAAACATTGTGAGTGAGGGAAGTCCAGATTGGAGGGGGAGGGGACATGAGAGAGACACTCAGGAAGTAGAAGAGGGGGACATTCAGTTTGAGGGTTTTTTTTGAGATTGCATATATATATATATATATATATATATATATATATATATATATATGTATGTATGTATATGTATGTATATGTATCCTGTAA
>CM053751.1:40032375-40042883 GCA_028658305.1 Pachyuromys duprasi
TATTTTAATTCTTTCTTTTGGTGATTTACAACCATGGAGAGGGCAAAAGAATGGAATTATAAGAGCCCTTCATAGCCTGTGTTAGTTGTGGTGGCATATGCCAGTAGAGTTTGCTGAAGGAGGCAAAGGTAGGAGGATCACGAGTTCAAGGCCAGTCTGGCATAGAGCACGTTTCAGGTAAAGAAAGGCATCGTGGTACACGCCTGTGGTCCCAGCACTCGGGAGACAGAGGCATGCAGATCTCTGCGTTCTAGTCCGTTCTGTTCAGGCAGTTGAGTTGAGTCAGCGAGCTGAGAGGCGGTGCGGTGGAGCTGAGTCGGTGGCGGTTCAGCTCTTGAAATTCAGAGACAGTTTCACTGGGAGAGTTTTGCAGAGGCTGAAGAGAGAATGAGCCAGAAGATTGGAATGAATTGCTAGAGTTAGTTTGAGGATAAGCAGAGCAATTCAGTCAGAAGCTAAGTGAGGGAACATTGAATCAGTCAGCTTGGACACAAGTTTGTGCCAGAACGGCTGAGAGTTCGGAAAGAACTAGAAAGGGTTAGCTTATTGAACCATAAGTCTCAGAGGCTGAAGACATTCTGGACTAGATTAAACTGGTCAGAGGCTAGAAGCTTCCAGGACTAGGCCTAGGTTAGCAGAAGGAGCCAGCAAGCGTTTGAGAGGACAACAAAGCATGGAGTTGACCCCCTGCAATTTCTTTTTCTTTTTCTTTTTTCTTTTCCAGAGCTGAGGACTGAACCCGGGGCCTTGTGCTTGCTAGGCAAGGGCTCTACCACTGAGCTAAATCCCCAACCCCTTCTTTCTTTCTTTTTTTTTTCCCCCTGCAATTTCTATACACACACACACACAGCACAGCACACAGCCAGTATACCTAAACTCCTGCCTTAGCCCTTTATTGCTGGGATTACAGGCATGAGACACCCTAAGTGTCTCCTGGTGAACCTGGAGCTTGTCACTGGCAGACTCTTTTGCTCAGCACCCTCCAGGGATCCTCCTGTCTCTGCCCCACTCCCAAAACTGAGGTTACAAAGGAGAGCACCACACCAGGCTTTTATTATGAGTGCTGGGATCCAGATTCAGCCCCAATGCTGTCAAAGTGAGCACTTTATACAGGGAGCCATCTCCCAACCCTGACTTCGATTTTGTTGAGATGAGGTCTCATGAATCCTAGGCTGACCTAAAAACCTACGTAGTCTATAGTCTAGGAACACCTTAAACCTCGGATCACACTGCCTCCATCACCCAGTGTTGGGATCACATTTGGTATCCAGTTATGTCGTCGTACTAAAGATTGAGCCCACGGGGACTGGAGACATGGCTCAGAGGTTAAGAGCACTGCTATTCCAGAAGAACCACGTTTAATTCCCAGCACCCACATGACAGCTCACAACTGTCTGTAACTCCTGTTCCAGGAGATCTAACACCCTCACACAGACATACATGCAGTCAAACACCAGTGTATATAAAATAAAAATAAAATAATTAAAAATGAAAAAATTGAACCCAGGATTTCTTTTATGTCATACAAACACTCTTCTAGCTGAACTTCAACCTCAGACTGTTACTTAGGAGGTGTAGACAGGAAGATTGGAAATTTGAGGTCTCCTTGGCTACATAGTGACTTTGGGCACTGGCTGAGACACATGAGACCTTCCTAACAAAAGGGAAATCAAAACAAAGAATATTATTGAAAAAAATTAGAAAAAGACCAATGGAACTTTATTTTTTTGAGACAGGGTCTTATTCTGTAGCCTAAGCTGGCCTTGAACTCAAAATGATACTCTGACTTAGCCTTTGAGTTTGAGAATTACAGGCCTAAGCCACCACCCCGTTGGAGGATATTCAGTGCACTGTGTATTCAAATGCTGATTTCTGTACTGGGAGATCTGGTTGCAGTAAGAACATTGTCATCATAATATGAAGCATCTCCTGTCTCATTGTTGTGTAAACATTGTTCTCTATCACCTCTGACGGGTTAATAGAGAGCTGAAAAGCCTATAGCAGGGCAGGAGAGTTAAGGTGGGACTTCTGATCCCTGTGAGAGGGAGAGAGAGAGAAAGAGAGTCACCATGAGGGAGTCACCATGGTTGGAGCAGGAGCAGCCACTGTGAGACTAAGATGGCAGGTGACAAGGACTTATGGGTGGGGAAGTAGGCCAGTATCAGGATTAGTCAGGTTAATTTAGACTGAGCTAACTGACAAGCTTCCCAGTTATAGCGCCTAAAGCTACTGTTAAGATAGTATGTCTCCATGTCATTATTTGGGAGCTAGAGCAGACATAGAAAGCCCATAATTTTATACCACATTTCACTGGCCCAAGATTTTTGTTCTAAAACTCTTCAATGCTGATTCCAAACTGGCTCTCTGTTGATACCCATCTGACATATTTTCTAGCTCACTGGCTTTCCTATATTCTCAAGTTCTTTTATCACTGAAGGTGAATTTAATTTCCAAATTAGTCTTCCAATAGCCTGTAATATTTCCCTGTCTCTTTCTTTCCAAGCTCATACACCCCACGGCTTATCATCAGCTTTTCTTCACCTCTAAAATTACAATCCAAACCATCTTCTTTCCGTAGCCCACCTGAGGAATGTAACAAAACCTCAATAACTGGTTTACTATAGCAGGGATAGTTTTCAAGGTGAAGAGAAGAGTAAATTCTCAAAGGCATTCGTCTGTATCTGAGAGGTTTCCTTGATGTGAAATCTCTCACAGCTCAGGGTGTGTGGTGTGTATTTGTGGGGGGGGGCACACATGTGTGCACATGTTTCTGGTGTTGAGGATCAAGCCAAGGACTTCATGCTTGCTAAGCCTCTGCCTTACTGAGCTGTACCCAAGGCTCACATTGGCTTTCTTAATCTTCCATATTGATTGTTGTTTTAGTCATGTTTTTAATTAATTACACTTTAATTACACTGTAGCTCCCTCCTCCCTCCCCTCCCAATCCCTTCCTTCCTCCCCCTCTTCCATGCCCCTCCCCAAGTCCACTAATAGAGGAGGTCTTCTTTTCCTTCCTTCTGATCCTAGTCTATTAGGTCTCATCAGGAGTGGCTGTATTGTCTTCCTTTTTGGATTGGTAAGGCTGCGCTGCCCTCAGGGGGAGGTGAGCAAAGAGCAGGCCAATCAGTTCATGTCAGGGGCAGTCCCTGTTCCCATCACTATGGAATACACTTGGACACTGAACTGCCACGGACTACATCTGTGCAGGGGTTCTAGGTTATCTCCATACATGGGACTTGGTTAGAGTATCAGTCTCAGGAAAGACCCCTGGGCCCAGATTTTTTGGTTCTGTTACTCTCCTTGTGGAGCTCCTGTTCTCTCCAGTTCTTACTATTTCCTACTTCTTTCATAACAT
Organism: Pachyuromys duprasi; assembly: GCA_028658305.1. Lineage (NCBI taxonomy): Eukaryota > Metazoa > Chordata > Mammalia > Rodentia > Muridae > Pachyuromys > Pachyuromys duprasi. The sequence continues at coordinate 40,035,731 of CM053751.1, forward strand.
TCCCTGCACTCTGCCCAAAGGTTGGCCATAAGTCTCAGTACCTGCTTTGATAGTCTGCAGGGCAGAGCCTTTCAGAGGCCCTCTGTGGTAGGCTCCTAACTTGTTCCCTGTTTTCTCCTTCTTTGCCTTTCTGCTGGGGATTGAGCATTTTAGCCAGAGTCCTCCCTCTTGATTAGTTTATTTAGGTGTACAGATTTTAGTAGGTTTATCCTAAATTATACGTCTATATGAGTGAGTATATACTGTGTGTGTCCTTCTGCTTCTGGAATAGCTCACTCAGGATGATCCCTTCCTGTTCCCACCATTTACCTGCAAATTCCATGATTTCCTTGTTTTTCATTGCTGAGTAATATTCCATTGTGTAGATGTACCACAATTTCTGTACCCATTCCTCTGTTGAGGGACATCTGGGTTGTTTCCAGCTTCTGGTTATTACAAATAAAGCTGCTACAAACATAGTTAAGCAAATGTCCTTGTTGTGTACTTGAGCCTCTTTTGGATATATGCCTAGGAGTGGTATAGCTGAATCTTGAGGAAGCGCTATTCCTAGTTGTCTGAGAAAGCACTAGATTGATTTCCAGAGTGGTTGTACAAATTTAAATTCCCACCAGCAGTGGAGGAGGGTACCCCTTTTTCCACAACCTCTCTAGCATGTGTTGTCACTTGAGTTTTTTATCTTAGCCATTCTGATGGGTGTAAGGTGAAATCTCAGGGTCATTTTGATTGGTACAGGAGGTAACTTCCTGAACACCAACAGCACAGGCTATAAGAGCAACAATCGATAAATGGGACTTCATGAAACTGAAAAGCTTCTGTAAAGCAAAGGACACTGTCATCAAAACAAAACAACTGCCTACAGATTGGGAAAGAACCTTCACCAACTCTTTATCTGACAGAGGGCTAATATCCAGTATATATAAAGAACTAAAGAAGTTGAAAAGTAACAAATCAAATAATCCAATTAAAAAATGGGGAACAGAGCTAAGCAGAATTCTCAATAGAGGAATATAGAATGGCAGAGAAACACTTAAAAAATGCTCAACGTCATTAGCCATCAGGGAAATGCAAATCAAAATGACCCTAGTCATGATTTTTTTAAAAGACTTATTTATTTATTTATTATTTATTTATACAGTATTCTGCCTGCACATATGCCTGCAGGCCAGAAGAGGGCACTAGATCTCATTCTAGATGGTTGTGAGCCACCATGTAGGTGCTGGGACCTCTAGAAGAACACACAGTGCTCTTAACTCCTGAGCCATCTCTCCAGCCCTGTCATGATTTTTTAAAAATATTTCATTTTATTACCATCTTATGTGTATGGATGTTTAATTTGCATATGTGTCCAAGCACACAAATGGAAAAGTTTTTCCTCTCTCATTCTATTCCTTATTTCTTGGAATCTGCATTTTTTTTCTAGCTGTGCTGAAATCCAGCAAGTCCCAGAGATCTTTTTCTATCCTCTCCTCTAGTTGTCGGGGTGATGGAACTACACCCAGCTTGTCACACAGGTACTGGGATTGGAACTTGGTCCTCAGGCTTAGCCTGAAATTGTCCTTACTCAAGGACTCTTCTCTCCAGGCCAGATTTTCATGACTTACTCAAAATGCCTGAAGCAAGCTATTTCACAGAGAAAAAAGGGAGATAACAATGGTAACAGCTGTAACCCCAATACTTGTGAAGTAAAGTTAGGAGGGCTACAAATTCAAGGTCATCCTCAATTATACCAGAGACCCTACCTACAGGAGATCCTACCTATAAAACAAAAACAAACAGCGCAGTGGTGGCTTAATCCTAGCACTTGGGAGGCAGAGGCAGGAGAACCTCTGTGAGTTCCAGGCCAGCCTGGCCTACAGAGCTGAGCTCCAGACAGCTAGAAGTACCCAGGGAACCCCTATCTTGAAATGCTAAAACAAAACAAGCAAACAAAGAGGGGCCAAGGACATGGCTCTGTGGGTAATGGCCCTTGTCACCAAATCTGACAATCTGAGTTTGACTTCTATGGTTCACATGGTGAAAATGAACTTCATGCTGTGATTCTCATGACCATGTACACACAAACACACACTCACTCACACTCACATGCAATGTCATCTTAGAAAAGTCTTCTAAAAAAAAAAAAAACCAAACCAAACAAACAAAAAAACCAACTGGGAGGCTGAAAATCCAAGCAGTGCAAACACAAAGTTCTTGCAAGGGTCCTCTTGGCTGAAGCTACCATCTTGGCAGGATCACATTTGAGCCTCTGTAAGGTTTCTATCCTTCTCCTTAGAAAGTCACCAGGATCCAGTCTTGGAGATTTCCCCTCATCCAATCTAATCAAGTCCCACATGCCTTACTCTAGGCATCACCACTGAGCTTACATCAGCACCTTCTGGATCTCACAAGCATAAGGGGATTATGCTCACAAGCATAAGTTGACTGGCTGGCAACTGCATTTAAACTACAACCCTGGGTAGTTTTTCTTCTCTGATGTCTTTTCCTGCTAAATACTCATTGCCTTAACAGTCCTTATATGCCCTTTAAAAAAGCATCTCCATTTCTTTCTCCCTGCTTTTTCTAGTCCTAACAGAACACATTTAAAACAATGGCATATTCTCCAGCTCCTGTAAGTATAACTCCTCCTGCTAGACAAAGCAGCATAGAGTGTCCATTACTAGGAAGGCGGGGGAAGGACTGTCACGTTTAAAGCCAGTCTGGAATATGGACTGAATTTCAATCTAGGCTGAATACAAATCCTTCCTCAAAATTAAATATTGCCTAGGCCGACCTCAAATTTACTATGTTGCCAAGGCTGGCCTTGAACTCCTTGATCTTCCTGCCTCATGTCCTAAATGCTGGAATTACAGGTATTCTCCAACATAGCCAGCACCTAACATAAAATCTTCATTAAAATGAAAGGGTGCCTTTGTCACCTGAGGATTGTATAGCTCAATTAGAATATGAGAATCTGTGGGGTTTTATCTCCTGTAGAAATAGAGGAGATAGATAGACAGACAGACAGACAACACGGATGGTTGAGCACTACGATTGCTTCCTGATTGCAAGAATGATTACCCATTTAACCTATATTGATTAAAAAGAAAACAAAGCAAACTCACCCCCTCATCACTGGGCAGAATGCACAGTTGTGGTGCTGGCACTGAAGAGGCTGAGCAGGAGGTTGGTGAATTCAAGATGGACTTAGGTTACACAGTAAGACTCTGTTTTCCTAAGATAAATAAAGTCCTACTCATGCAACTCTTTGTAAGAAAAGAGGTCTGTCTTAGCAAATAGAAAGAGTATATCAGACAGGTGTGATGCCACCTGCCTTTAGTCCCAGCACTCAGGAGGCAGAGGCAGGCACAATGCTGTGAGTTCAAGGCCAGCCTGGTCGATACAGTGAGTTGCAGGACAGCAAGGAACTTACCCAGAGGAACCCTGTTGCGGGGAAGAGCAGATCAAAACCATACTAAGCAAGCCATGCCATGGGAGAGGGAACCAGAGAACAGTCTGTAGTTGCCGATTTTTGCTTTCTACCATCTGTATGCTGGGTGTCAAACTCAGGTAGCGAGGCTCTGGCAGCAGGTGCCTTTTCGTGCGGAGCCATATGGCCAGCCAGCCTTATCAGTGAGAAACTTCTACAGAGCTTGCATTCTAGCAGGAACAGAGATGGAACTGTGGTTTCCAAAGAGAATTATGTTTCTTATTGTCGTCTTTCCAGGTTAAAACTATTAGGTCCTTATTACCTATACTCTCCTGTAGACTCTTTTTCAAATTTTATTATTTTTATTTATGGGTGTATGTCTGTGTGTAAGCCACGCATATGTGCATACCTAAGGAAGCTGAGAGAGCAAATCACACACTCTGGAGCTGGAGTTACGGGAAGTTGTGGCCCCTGATCCTCGTCCCCTGGAAGAGCAACTAGTTTTCTTAACCATTGAGCCATCTTCCCAGCCCCCATATTCTCCCTTTAATATTTCTTTGTACCATCTATCCTTGACCCAATACAAGAAAGCTTCAGACAATCACTATATTTGGCCACTATCCAAATCCAAATCTCAGACAGCTCTGAAGGACAGTATTGAAGGAATTAAGAAAGTGGCAGTTTTCAAGGACAAAATTTGGAACACGCATTCAAAAGATTTTTCTGCCGGAGTCCACCAGCAGAATGGAACAGTACCTGAGTGGGGAGTGAGGACAAATCACCGTACACACAGGATCGGCTTGAGAGGGCTGTCAGTCTGACTGAGGCAGCGCTGGTTTATTCCAGGGCTCATTATTTACAGGCAAAGCAAAAACAAGTCACATCAATCCAAAAAGAAAAAGGTGTGGAGATGCCTAACTTCTTTTTAAAAAACTACTTCCCCAGTTGAAAACATAACAAAGCAACTTAACAAGCAGCTCTCCACACCCTCAGTAAGTCCTAGTGATCCAACTCAGCTTGCCAAGCTTGCCACAGGTGTGTTGCTTTAGCAAGAGGCCATTTGTGTCCAGACGCCGGAGGCTTCCGGGTTGCCTGGCGCTTCCGGGACTATCCAGCTAAACTGTAGACTTGGAAACGAAAGGCAGGCACACCCTTCCTGGATGTCTGCCGGTGTCGCCCTGAGAGTTCAATATCGAGCTTCTAGGCCTATCTCTCAGGCTGGCTTTGTCTGTAGCTGCATCCCACAGCTCTCCACAATTTTCTCTTGGAACTGGAGTTACAGACAGTTGTGAGCTGCCATGTGGGTGCTGGGAATTGAACCCATGTCCTTTGGAAGAGCAGACAGTACTCTTAACCACTGAGCCATCTCTCCAGCCCCCCACAATTTTCTCATTGAGTAAACAGTGTCTTTTCCTTTCAGAAAAAAAAAAGGATACAAATAATTATTTTTTGTTTTTGTTTCTTTTTGAAGCGATGTTTCCCTGTGCAGCTCCGGCTACCCTGGAATTCAGAGACCCACCTGCCTCTGCTGGGATTAAAGCAGTTTCCCCCACCCCAACTGCCGGGTTACACAATTTTTACATGTAAAAAAACATGTAACCTCAGGTTTTCCTCGCATGCCCTGTTCTCTGAAATAAGGACTCTGAAACTTATTATTTATGAATAAATGCCTAGGCCACAAGCTTTGGCTCATTCCTGACTAGTTCTTGACTTAATTTACCCATTTATTCTATTCTATGTGTGGCACATGGCTGGTTACTGATGGGACATATTAAATAATGTCGACAGGCACACAACAGATTTTATATGAAAGAGGTTTATTAGATGGAGATGAAGAGAGGGAGGGAAGGGAGAGCAGGAGACGATGGAGGGAAAGAGAGAGGGGGAGGGCAGGGAGCCAAGAGAGGCCAAGAGAGGCCAAGAGGGAGCAAGAGAGGGCACGAGAGGGACCACGTGATGCGTTGCTCCCTTTAATTAGCAAGGTAACCACGCCTTCCAGGTGTGGCTACCTGGCTGGGTACACGATGACATCATAGGTTGCTAGGCAACCCAGAAGCAGGTGCCTAAATACTAACAGTTATTTGTCCTCAGTTTTCATGGGTCTGTCTTCCTCAGAGTCCAGGGCAAACCTCTCTCCCTGACTCTATCCCCAAGTTCATCTCTTTCTGCTGGAACTCCCACCTCCTATTTCCTGCCTCAGCTAATAGGCCATCAGTTTTATTGACAGGTGATGCTTCCGTACAACATACAAGAGATTCTCTCTACAGAAAAAATTTTACTTCCTGAAGACATTCCTTTATTTGAATCAATGTTTAGGCCTAAATGACAAGGAAAGGTTTTTTTTTTAATATATATATATAAAAGAAAGTTTATTGTGGGAGAAAAAAGAGGAGAGGGGAAAGAGAGAGAATGAGGGAGAGTCTCCCCAAAAAGAGAGAGAGAGAGACAGAGAAAGGGAGATAAACTATAGGAGTGAGAGAGAGCAAGAAAAGTTTTGCTTCTCATGGAAGCCAGATTCATAGAAGAACTGGGGTATTTAAACCCAGTTGCTAGCCATACATAGTCACATAGACATCTAATCCTAGCACTCTGTAGGCTGAGGCAGGAGGGCAATGATTCAAAGCCAGAATGGACTAGATACAGAGACTGTTTCCAAAAACCAAAACAGGTCTGGGGATGTGGCTCAGTAGGGACAGTGCTTGCCTACCATGCACTAAGCCTTGGGTTCCATCACCAGCAACATGCGCCTATAATCTCACTACTGTGGATGTGGAGGTGAGTGGTGCTCCATGAGGTCAAGGCCACCTTGGTCTACACATAGTTACAGGACTATATAGAGACCTTCAAAACACAGCCACTGAGGCTGAAAGTTCCCATTAAAAATATCACACTGAGCAGGGTATGGTGGTCATACCTTTAATCCCTGCACTTGGGAGACAGATGCAGGCAGATCTCTGTGAGTTCGAGGACAGCCTGGTCTACAAAGAGAGTCCAGGACAGCCAAGGCTACCCAGAAACCCTGCCTTGAAAAACAAACAAATAACCAAACTAACCACCAGAAAGAGAGACAGACAGAAACACACACACACACAGAGAGAGAGAGAGAGAGAGAGAGAGAGAGAGAGAGAGAGAGAGAGAGATTACGCTGAGACATGCTCTAAATTCACACTGTGGGATCATTTTAAGCTCAATGAACCAGAAGATATCTATATTTATAGCTATAAAAGAAATCTGTGGGAACAACAACAACAACAACAACAAACAGTTTAGAGGAAAAGAACAACCAGGAAAGGTCCTGGTCATAAAAAGTCTTTGCGTTGGGGCTAGAGATGACAGTGGCTAAAAGTCTTTGCTGCCCTTGCAGAGGACCTGGTTAGATTCCCGGCAGCTCACAGCTGCCTACAACTCCACTTCCACAACTCCTCTGGGCACCAGACACTGCAAACAATACAGAACTTATACAGATAAGAGAAAGTTAAAGTTGCCCTGTTTTTTATTTTATTTTATTTTTATTTGATGTACATTGGTGTTTTGACTACATGTACATTGTGTGGGGTGTCAGATTCCCTAGAACAGGAGTTATAGATAGGGGTGAGCTGCCATGTGGGTGCTGGGAGTTGAATCCCAATCCTCTGGAAGGGCAGCCAGTGTTCATAAGCACTTAGCCATCTCTCCAGCAACCCCATTGTTTTTAACGAGTGTTTTAGCTGTATGTACACTGGCATACCAAAGCGTGTGCCTATTGCC
>CM053751.1:40043383-40092423 GCA_028658305.1 Pachyuromys duprasi
AGATTTATTTGTTATTTATACAGTATTTGGCCTGCATTTGTGCCTACACACCAGAAGAGGGCACCAGATCTCATTCTGGATGCGGTTGCTGGGACCTTTGGACGAAGAGCCAGAGCTCTAAGCTGAGCCAACGCTTCAGCACCCCCAACTTTTTTTTTTTTTTTTTTTGAGACAGGGTCTCAAAATACCTAGAACTTGCTTTGTAAACCAGGTTGGCCTCGAATTCACAGAGATCAACCTGCCTCTGCCTCGAGAGCGATGAGATTAAAGGTGTGCGCCACCACTGCCAGGCTAGCTCTGCATTTCATATATATGTGTGTGTGCGCATGTGTGTATTTTTAAATATTTATTATTTATACATTATTCTGCCTGCAGGCCAGAAGAGGGCATCAGGTCTCATTATAGATGGTGTGAGCCACCATGTGGTTGCTGGGAATTGAATTTAGGACCTCTGGAAGAGCAGCCATTCCTCTTAATTTCTGAGCCATCTCTCCAGCCCCCAACTCTGCATTCCTTTAAAGATAAAATATGTCATTTACATGGCAGGGCGTAGTTTAATGTGCTGTAAACTATATATATAAAACATGTAATAAGTATATAATAAATAATGTCTTAAATTTAGATATTACTCAGAACTTATTCTCCACACAACCACGTAAATTGATAGGTCCCCCCCCAATCAGGTCTAGGCTAAGAAATCTCGCGATGTTTTGATACCTCCTCCTCCTCCCGCTTCCCTTTCGGTCGGCGGGAAAAACCCGGAAATGACCTCACGCTCTGCGGCAGTGACCGGCAGGAAGTGACGTAAGGCCCCAGAATCCTTGGCGAAGGAGAATCGCGTAGTTACGGCTCCATGCGGAGAGGTGTGGAACGTTTGGGCAACGTGGACTGCCTGCGCGCGGGGAGACGAACGGGCTTGCGCCCCCGCGTCTGAGGCCTAGTCGGCCTTCAGTGGCCGAGAATTCAGGGTTTGGCAGCGGCGCCCCGCGGCTGGCCGCGCAGCCCCCTGACCCGGCCTCACCATGTTGGTCTTGTTTGAAACGTCCGTTGGCTACGCCATCTTTAAGGTAGGTGAGGTGGAGGTGTTCAACCAAAAGGCTTGTGTGGGACAGGCAGGGATCTGGGCAAGACTTGAGGAGAGGCCGTCGGACTGAGCACATTTGAGGCTCTTTCAGTCCCCCGCGTCCCACGGGATGTGACAAGTCAAGGGCCGGGGTTCGCGTGAACACGTGGCTCAGCCGACTTTTGGTCAACCTTTGCTTTAGAGGATTTGTTCAGCTTAAAAAATGGACATCACCCTTTTATAGGAGAGAGAATAAATCATTCATTTAATAAATACGGTGCTGGGGATATAGAACCTAAAGCCCTGTATGTGTTAGGTTAGCGCCCTGTCTCAGAGCTACAACCCCAATCTTTCTTAATCCATTCATTTATTTTTCGAGGCAAGGTTTCTCTGTGTGGCCCGGGCTATCCTGGAATTCCCTCTGTACACCAGGCTGGCCTCGAACTCTTAAGAGATCCGCCTGCCTCTGTCTCCCGAGGGCTGGGACTAAAGGCGCTCACCACCGCCACCTGCCTTTCTTTTCTTTTTGAGGCAGGGTCTCGCCATGTAGGCTTGGCTGTCCCGGAACACTTTTTGGGTTTAATTAGATTTAAGCCCGGGCCTAAGATCAGGGTTCTTTCAGGTATGATTGTAAGCTTTTGAGTATTGAATAGTGTAACTTTTTTATTTATTTTTTACTGTTAACGATAACTGGGTGAAGAAAGGTATACTTGTGTTTTAATTTAGACAACGTGAGCGTTAGGTGTGAAACTCAGGACAAATGGGTTAGGTGTTTATTAAGTAACATAGCAAAGCTGACTCACACTGACAGTCCACCTGTTCCAGGGTCCTTCTGGCACTGATTCCTTCATTACCCACCCATTTTGTCTGCTCCGGTCTCTTGCTCTCCTGGTCCCTTTTTTCTTTCTCCTCATGCCCCGGTTCAGCCTCCAGATGCCTATGGCTGTGGTCTTCTTCACAGATATCTACAATAAACCTCCTACTTAGAAGTGCCATGTCTTTTTTTTAAATCAATGAGATGGCTCGAAATAAAATTGTCATGGAGGATTTAAAAGTTAGGCAACAGGATTGAAGGGAGTTATTTGTTTATGACACAGGAAAGTTGTTGGGGGCATGGTGCTCATGATTTCCAGTTTGGGCTGTATGGGACCTGCCCATAGGCATCGGTGATGTCTGTAAATCAAAGAATTTATATCAAACTTGAAGTTTAGGAGAAATCTGGATGGCTGCTATTAATTTGTGTGTCTCTTGCTTAAGTAGGTAATTTTAAGTTACTTTTATATGCATTGGTGTTTGCGTGTCTGTTTGAGGGTGTCGGATCTTGGATTTATATAGCTGTCATGGGTTCTGGAATTTGAACCCAGTCTCTAAAAAAGCAGTTTTTAGTCATCAAGCCATCCCTCCAGCCCCTAAGTAAGGAAAGTTTAAGAATTGGCTTAGAGGGGTATAGGAGAAGAGGGAGGGAGAGTAGGATTGGGAGAGGATAGGGCTACACTGGGATACAAAGTGAATAAACTGTAATTAACAAAAGTTAAAATAAAATTTAAAAAATGGCTTACAAGGTTATCAGAATGGAAATGGTGGAACCATGGTATCTTCCTACAATGGAATGTTACTGAGATGTGGGGAGCCATGAGGAAGAGTGAGTGCTCTTTCTGTGCCTTCTAAGTTCTTCGAAACTCTGCTAATAGAAAATTTTCACTTTCTAAATTTATTTGTTGATAGAGGGCAAAAAGTGCTATAGAAAGCATACAGCTTAAATTCAGTTTTCTGTTAAGCCTGAGGCTCTCGTTTATGCTTCTGGATGAAGAGGCTGCTGTAGGTACTGGTGGTTTGAAGGGATTCATTCCTGTTGGCCATTTTCCTGTTTGTTTATTGGGTCTGGCTCATATCACAGTATTTATTCAACATTGTTGTGACAGAAATGTTGAGTGTTAACGCTCTGTTAGGAAAGCTTTGAGTATTATGTTTAAGCTTTCCGTTTACTAATGTTGAATTATGGTTTGTATAATCTAGACCTTCAAATGAGGCTTGGATATATTGAAATGCTTGTTTGTAATTATTGGTATTAGTGATACCTTGCCTATGAAGTAGGCATAAATTTTCTAGAACTAGTGCTAGTGATCACATAGCAGGGAAGTTATTGTATCCTGTACGAAGGTGAGTTTTATATGTAAGCCCCTCCAGAAAGTAGATCAGTGATACTGGTTGCTGCCTTTTTCCATGATTTTTCAAAATGCTAGAATATGAATTATGTTTTGGGAGAAAGCCCTGTTAGCACAGGCTTCTAATCCCTATACTAAGGAATTATAATTTCTAGAAGCTAAGACAGGAGGATCAAAAGTTCAAGACCTATATAGGTGACTTATGAGGCCCTGTCATAATGAAAGGTAAAAAGAGGGCTGGGGGGGTATAGCTCATAGAAGAACACTTGCCCAGCACCTGTGGCCCTATGTTCAATCTCTAACACCCGCCTCCCTTCAGTATATTGGCTACAAAATCTTATTTCAATCTTGGGTCAGGCAGTCTTTTAATTACTGCTTAGACTGCTGCCTTCTTATAATGTACTCAGTATAACTATTCCTAAAATAATTGTGAAAATGCTTTATAATAATTTTAAACCTCTAATGAGGAATGCATTTGGAGACAGTGTATATCCACATCTCTGTATATGGCTTAAACCTTGAACAAGCCTTTAATTGCAGCAGGCCAGCCTGGTTTGTATAGCAAGTTCGAGGCCAGGCATGGCTACACAGTGAGATTGAGTCAGCGATTGGGGAGGGGGGCAGAATCTTAAGAGTGTGTTTTACAGTACTGGTGGTGCATGTGTGGAGGGCAGAGACCTACTTTGTGGTGTACTTCTCCTAGCTCAGGGTGGGTTCTGAGTGTTGAACCTATTAGATTAGCTTTGCGGTGAGCACTCTACATGATCTGAGCCATCTCAGCCCTCTTTCACCATTTATTGTAAGAAATTTAAAGTAGGGAGATACGCAAACAATTGTGTACACAGTGACTAGCTTGTTTGTTTGGGGGTTATTGCTGTATGAGACAGGGTTTCCATTACAAGCCCTGGAACTCTTAAGTAGACCAGGCTGGCCATTAGTGATTTGGTTGGCTTTAACAGACTCATTTTGTGTTATTTAGGGCTTCCGTCCTTACTGATATATTTCAGAGCAAATCTGGGTAATTCATTTTATCTACATATTTCAGCACTTTAAAACTAATATACAGAAGTGTTTCAAAATTGGCAAGCAGTATAATAGCGCTTAAGATTTTATAGTAACAGTCAACTCCATTTACAGAAATCTGTCTTTAATGTGTGTCAGTACAAAAGTATATTTAAGAACTTGGGGAAAAAAATAAAATGAATTTTAAAACCAGTAAGGACAGAAAAGATTATAATCACATAAGCCTAGATTGGTGATACAGAAATGGTTCTCAAAGGCTGTAACTAGGTTTAGCTTGAACTACTAATCTGACCGTAACTTGTGCTGCATAAGAAAACTAGTTCATTTCAATAAAAGAAACCTCTCTACCTGTATCTTTACGTGAATAGTTGTATCTTGAACATAGTTTTATATGTCTAAACTGCCATTTGAAGAAAACTGGTCTATTGCAGGTTCTGAATGAGAAGAAACTTCAAGAGGTTGATAGTTTGTGGAAAGAATTTGAAACTCCAGAGAAAGCAAATAAAATGTAAGTAACCTTAAAACTGAGGATTTAGGTGATTACATTAGTTAGTGGATGCCTCCCCGTTTGTATGTTATTTTCAGCTTTTGAGTTTGGAAATATTTTATGAATAATGTTAGTATGACTTTAATTAAGGTTGAATTTTGTTGGGGGCTGGTTAAGACAGGGTGTAGCCTCTGCCAGCCCAGAACTAGCACTGTAGACCAGGTTGGCCTCAGTCTTGGAGGACTGCCTCCACCTCTGGAGCGCACGGCCACAGCCTGGCAATTGCTGTTTAATTTGGAACACAGACCATCACTAGTAACTTGTATTGTAGACTACAATGGACAATACTACAATGGACAATGAGGTTAATATTTTATGGGATATTTGAAGATATCATGAATTAAGTGTGAATTTCTTTTAAAAACAGAAATTGTATAAAGCATGGGGGCTTAGTTTTTGTGGGTTGATAATTTGAAGGCTATCGAATTTACTTTATAGTGTTATCTTTATGACTTATTCCTACCTAGCACTTGGAAAGTGCGTCATGTTTCCTCAAGTTCTTTTGACAAGAAAGTAAAATACAACAGTGGTAACTAAATTGGTTGTGGGGAGAGGTAGTAGGCTTTTCCTCAAGGTAGAGTCAGGGTTGCTATTTCACCATTTGTGAATCCCTTGTGAAGTAGCCCACTGGGTCAGTGTGGTCCGGAGAAGAAGCTCTGTGATCCTGTTGGTTTACTTGTAGATTTGGAGGGGTGGTGTCTGGATGTCCATATTTGGTCATCATCTGCTACTGCTAATGAGTACACAAGAGTAAAGAATGGCCAGCCAAGAGAGAGGGCGAGGTGAGAGACTTGAGTCCTTGTGGTGCTCCGTCACTGACAGCTTATTGAGTAAATGAGTGTTATGTACAGCCTCTTGGGGATTTGGAGAGGTGTTCATGGCGCACTGAGGAAAACCATGCTTCATATGATCCCACTTGCATCTTCCTGCACCCTTGAACATTTGGATAAGCTCTGAGAGACATAGATGGCACTTGATCTAAGCAGAAATGGGGATAGGATAGGACAAAAAAAGATAAAATCCATACTTTCTTCTTAGCATCTGTGTGATTATGCATTTGATGGACTGTCAGGATTTACCTTCCCAGGTAAGAAAACATTGCTTTAGCTAGTACAGTTTTACGCATATGAAAGACTTAATTTTTCTGTTGGGTGTTTTGTTTAGTTTTGTTTTGTGTGGCTGTCTTTGTTTTTTGAGACAGGATTTCTCTGTGTGGCTCTGGCTGTCCTGGACTCATTTTGTAGAGCAGGCTGGCCTTGAACTCACAGAGGTCCACTGCCTCTGCCTCCCTGAGTGCTGGGATTACAGGTGTCAGCCATCCCGGCCAGCTTTTTTTTCTCCAATTTTAAAGGAAAAAGCATACATACAGCATATAACTATGCTTTGCTGGGTTAATTTTTATTCATTGTTGTCAATGATGTATTCTTTTTGGGACTGAATCTAAATGATTTAGCAAAAATTCGTCACTACCACTGAGACAACAGTGAATTAATACATTTCTTTGTACAGAAAGCATATCATTCACCTAAACTAGGCGATAGCATGAAGCAAGTCTGACAGTAAGCTTTTTTTTCTTTCGCACTTGTACTCGGCATATGTTTATGTAGTTGGTTTGTGGTGCTGAGGGTAAAACCCCTAGTCCTTAGATGTGCTAGGAAATGTTCTACCATTGAAGTAAATCTCTAGCCTTTTTGTCTGTTTGTTTTGATGTGTATTGGTATCTCAGATCCCCTGGAGTTAGAGATAATGGTGAGTTGCCATGTGGGCGCCAGGGATTTACAGTCCAGGCTGGCCTCCAGCTTAGAGATTCTCCCGCCTCTGGCTCCCAAGTGCTGGGGTTACAGGTGTGCACACTCTTGCTCTTATATTTATTCTTTCATTTGTTACTTTTTTTTTTTTTTTTGAGACAGGATTTCTCTGTGTAGCCTTGGTTGTCCTGGACTTGATTTGTGGACCAGGCTGGCCTTAAACTGGCAGTGATCACCCTACCTCTGCCTTCCTGAGTGCTGGAATTATATTTGCCACCATGCCCACTAGAACCTCCCCACCCCCCTTTAAGTAAATTGAAACAAGGTCTAAGTACCTGCACTTGTTTTGAACTTGTCCTCTTTGGTTGGCCTCAGCAGCTATTATATCTAGTGCCACTACATCCAGCAAGTTTGTTTTGTTTTGTTTTTTCTCAAGATGGGGTTTATATCTGTAACCCCTGGCTATCATGGACTTGCTTTGTAGATCCGCCTGCCTCTGTCTCCCATAGTGCTGGGATTACAGGTGTGTACCACTGTGCCCAGCCTGGCAAATTTGTTTTGCTAGTAGTGTTTGTTATAGACACATCCACCTTCCATATTCTGGCTATATAGCTTTTGCAGAATTATGTGTTTCATTAACATATTTGTTCTCTTCCAATTCTAGAGTCAAGTTAAAGCATTTTGAAAAATTTCAGGATACAGCGGAAGCATTAGCAGGTAAAGTAAAACAATTTAAAATAAAAATTTTCTTTCCTTAGTTTTTGGGGCTTTTTGTTTGTTTTGCTTTTTCATTAAAAGGTTGTTTTCTTCAGTTGCCTGAGTTAATCTTACTCAATGTTGTCAATGATGCATCCTTATTGGGACTGAATTTAAGTGATCTAACCCATTCGTCACTACCACTGAGACAACATTGAGTTAGCTTTTTTCACCATAGGGCTGGTTTCCCCCATGTGATGAGAGATGACAAGTGGTTAAATTGATCTCCCTGTGGAAACCAACAGCCTAATGCTGAAGCACAATTCAGTAAAAGCTGTTCTACAAGGGACCAAGGTAATGTGGTCAAATACCCAGCTTTCTAATAATTTTATGGATTCAGGGGTAAAGTTGAGCATAGCCACCTGAAATAACAAGTGGTGATAAAGTATACAAAAGCATATCAGTTTTAAAAACTGAAGGGAAATAGAGTTCTTTAAAATGTGTGTGTACACATACGAACTACCAAGGGGCGTGAGAGTTTATATATGCGAACATGGTTTATTTTAAAGGAAGAGGTAATTCAGAGCCTTCAAATTGGTGTCGTGATGAGGGAACAGGCATTTTCTAATCACCCATTTATTTGATACAATTTAAGAACAAAGGACTATAAAATGGTTTAAAACTAGGCAGGAATTTTATAGGTCTAAACACTTTCATTAATCACACATGGGGAAAAGATACTGGTTTTGGTGGGGAATTAGATTCTGTCTAGTAATGCTGGGAGGAAAATGGATCACCTATCCTTGTTGAAAGATGGGTAAGGAGGCCCAGCACGGAAGCTAGTTCTGTGTATATAGACTGGGCATGGTGTCGTGCTTTGACTCCAGCACTGTGGAGATCGTTGATCTCTTGAGTTTGAGGTCAGCTGGGATACATAATACAACCATGTCTCAAAAAAGCTTATTTTCAATTTTGTGTAGTTTCGTGTTTAGGTGCTCACAGAGGCTAGAGGCATTGCATCCCCTGCAGCTAAAGGTACAGGTGGTTGTGAGCTGCCCAACGTGGGTGCTAGGAACCAAACTGAGATCAGCTCTACAAGGGTAGTATCTGCTTCTACCCTCCCCCATATCCTTTTTAATTAAGATAATTCTAGGGTTTCTTTATCAACATATCAGTAACTAGGTGCTCATATTTCTACAACATGGTGATGTTACCCATAAAGTTTTTAATTTATTTTGTGTGGCCACGGTATTCGAATGGCGATCACAGGACAACTTTAAAGAGTCAGGTCTCCCCTGTGATGTGATCCTGGGAATTGAATGAACTCTGATCACCAGCCCTGTTTGAGACAGGGTGTTTCTTTGTATAACCCAGTCTGTCCTTGGACCCTACTGCCTCAGTCTCCTGAATTCTGGGGTATCCCACTCAGGTGCTCTGTATTTTTAAGACCCGTTCGCCATAGTTTAAAATAGAATTTTAATGTGATTCCAAGGAAGATTGCATTCAACTCAGGGAACATTGTATATAATCTACAAACTGCTTCTTCCTAAGTTGAGCGGCACTGTGGCCATGATCCCAAATGCTTTGAATTCTGGTTTGTGTGTCACTCTTTAATCTCGGGTCTTTCTGTGTAGCCCTGGCTGTCCTGGAAGTCAACTTTGTAGACCAGGCTTGTCTTGAACTCAGATCCATCTGCCTCTGAGTTCTGGGATTAGGCATGCCAAACACAAAGCAAATTACTTTCTTTCCCTTGGTGTTTGTTTTTCGAGACAGGGTTTCTCTGTGTAGTCTTGGCTTTTCTAGACTCACTTTGTAGACCAAATTGGCCTCCACCTCAGAGATTCACTTGTTTTGCCTCCTTGAATGCTGGGATTACAGGCATATGCGTCCCTGCTGGCTCCAAAGCAAGCTTTGTTACTACTAATAGCTAGTGAGTTAATCACAAGCTTTGAAACAGTCCTATGAGAGAGAGATTATCTCTGTTATAAGTGGTAAAGACAGGTCTACAATGAACATTTTTAGAAGTGAGGGAAATTAGTGAAACTGTTCAGAATGCTACCATAGAAACCTCTAATCAGTGTCTTATGCTGCTATCAGATGTGTAATTTTTTTTAGCTATATATTGTTCTTAAAAGGCTGTTAGTTTTGTTTAGCTTGAGATGGGCATGTGTGTAGCTAGGATGACCCTGTAACTGAGGAAGACCTTGAATTTCTGGTGGTCTTCCCAGGACCTCAAGCTTGTTAGCAAGCACTGGACAGTATTCCAGGTCCTGTGAGGCGGTTGATATGAGGGCAGGTACACATGACATGAGTATGGAAATCAGAGAACAATTTAGTGGAGTCATTTTTCTCCTTTCACCCTCACATGGATTCCAGACACTGGAATTAGTTACCGAGGGTTGAATGGCAAGCATTTTCCCTACTGAACCATCCTCTTCGTCCTGTCGGGCAGCTTTGACATGACAGAACCAAAACTGAGTAACTATAGATTAGAGTATATAATTTAAGTTTTGTAGCTTTAACGTCTGGTAAGGTTTGATATTAATATTCTGTTTTGGAAGTTTATGTATGGCATTTAATAGAGGGATTTGTTCCTCTTAGCATTTGATTTACCTGGTGGGGACAGTCATGTCAGAGGTCAAGTAGTGAGAGTTGCACAGGTCTTGGGGTCAAACTTAGGTGTTTAGCTTACTGGCAGAAGCCTTGGATCATTGAGCTGTCTTGTTGGCCCTGTTTTTGATTGAAGTTTCTCTTCTCTTTTAAGATTTATTTATTCATTTATTGTATAAACACCAGAAGAAGCCACAATATTAAAAGATTGAGCTGCCATGTGGGTACTGGGAATTGAATCTAGGACCTCTGGAAAGAGTAGTCAATGGCTGAGTCGTCTCTCCTGCCCCCCAAAGTTATTCCTTATAACTTATATGAGCAACAGTTTTTTGATGAGATAAGTGTTTGCAGATAATGACCTAGAATAGGATATAGAGTTAGTCTAGTACAGAGATTTTATACTTAAAAGAAATATGTTTAAGGAAAGGGCTATTTTTGTGGGTTAAAATTAAAGGACCAGGTTCAATTTGGAGCACGGCAATTTATAGGTGGTTTTAATCCCAGTTGGAAGGGATCTGATGCTATCTTCTGGCCTCTATAGCACCAGGCATGCAGGTGGTGTACAATATATATGCAGGTAAAATACCCATATACATAAAAACAAGTTTAATTTAAAAATTTTAAATTTTAAAGCTTTTTGTTTGGTTTCATGATCCTTGGGGATCAGGTCCAAGGCATTTCATGTGCTAAGCAAACATTCCATCCCCATTCCAAAGACTAAAAAACTTAAGGAAGGAAAGAATAAAAGGAAGAAGTCTCTATAAAAATGTATATATTAGGAATTGGTGTACACAGTATTCGAAGATGAAATGAAATAGCCAGGTATGATAGGATACTCCTAAATCCCAATGTTTGGAAGGTTAAAGGCAGGAAGATCACAAGTTTGGGGCTCTAGAGTATTGAAACATAACCTAGTAATTTACCTACTTATCTGTTTATTGGTAGACTCACTTTGTAACACCCTGGCTGCCCTTAACTCAGGTTCTTCTGCTTCTTTCTGCCTCAACCTGCTGCACTAAAAGTTGTGCACCATCATGCCTCAAATTTTTTTTTAAAGATTTATTTATTTATTTATTTATTTATTATGTATACAATGTGTTTGCATGTACACTTGCATGCCAGAAGAGGGCACCAATTCTCATTATAGATGGTTGTGAACCACCATGTGGTTGCTGGGAATTGAACTCAGAACCTCTGGAAGAACAGTCAGTGCTCTTAACCTCTGAGCCATCTCTCCAGCCCCATGCCTCAAATTTATGAGTGGGTTTTTATAAAACATTGACATTGATCATTTATACATTTTTTAAAAGTTGGACTTTTTTTAATGAAGTATCTTTTTATCAGAAAAGCTCTTTTAGTTATAATTCTTATTTTTCTGTTTTCCTGAAAAGCATTCACAGCTCTGATGGAGGGCAAAATCAATAAGCAGCTGAAGAAAGTTCTGAAGAAAATAGTAAAAGAAGCTCATGAACCTCTGGCTGTAGCTGATGCTAAACTAGGAGGGGTCATAAAGGTAAATTTGGGCCAAGGATGTAGCATAGAGGGCAAGTTAGGATTCTTCTTTCATGCCTGTTTAGAGCTGTAAAGCCTGACCTTTGTAATAAATAGGTTGTCGTATGTTTTTATAATGTAGGCAGTATAGTAAGCTCTACCAGAAGTTGCAGAAACAAGAATTCCCTGTACACTTTTGAAAATAAAGATGAACAAGAAATTTACAATATAAGCTCTAATTCACTTACTTAATCCATAGGGGAAAAGATTGAAACTTTTCACTTTCACTTTTTCTTTAAACTTTATTTAACTTTATTTTGTGTGCATTAGTGTAGGGTTAGATCCCTTGGAATGGGCATTACAGACAGTTGTGAGCTGCCATGTGGGTGCTTAGAATTGAACCCCAGTCCTTTGGACAGTGCTCTTAACCACTTAGCCATCTCTCGAGCTCCTCACTTTTATTTTTGATGAGAGTATTCTGTAATTTTAAAAGTAAGAGGCTGGATGTGGTGGCGCGTGCCTGTAATCCCAGTGCTCAGTGAGTTAGAGGCTGGTGGATCTCTGTGAGTTGGAGGCCAGCCTGGTCTACAAAGCAAGTCTACGACAGTAAAGGCTACACACACCAACCCTGTCTCAGGAAACAACAACAAAAAAAAGAGGCTCAAGAGCTCTTGCAGAGGCCGCGCCTTCAGATTCCATCATCCACATTACACAGCTCACAACTGCTGGTCAGTCACTTCAGGGCATCTGATACTGTCTGGCTCTGAAGACACCTGCACCTTAGAGTGCTCAAAAATTCACATAAGTGCATACACAGATTTAAAAAGTCTTTAAATAAAATAGCAGTAGTAATAACTCAGTGCAACAAATAAGAAAAATTACTTGTTAGATTTAATGTTTTACACCTTTTGGAATCATACAGCCTGGCTAGAAAATAATTTTTTAAATTATCATTTACAATTTATTGAAGCCCCCTCAACTCATCCCAGGCCCACCCTCGCTTTCTCTTCCCCGTATCCCTTTCTCACAGTCCACTGAAAGGGGGAGATCTCTGTCATCTGCCCATCGCTTATCAAGTCTCATCAAGACTGTGGCCTGTTAAAGCCGTATTGCTGGGGGCAAGTGATCAAAGAGCAGGCAGCTAACCAAGTCCATGACAGAGGCAGCCCCTGCACCCCTTACTCAGGAACCCACATGGAGACCGAGTAGCCATGGGCTACAACTGAGGACGTCTAGATTCTCTCCATGGATGGTCCCTGGTTGGTGTATCAGCTGCAGGATCCCCTGGACTCAGATTTTTTAGCTTTGTTTGTCTCCTTTGGGGGAGAAATTGGGGTTTCTATCATTGTGATAGTTCTTGTTTCTTTGTCATTTATTTTTATGTATATTAGTCATATCTATATGCATATACATCTCCAGGTCAGAACACGGCTTTAGATCACGTTATAGATGATTGTGAACCGCCGTGTGGTTGTTGGGAGGTGAACTCAGGACTCCGGAAGAACAGATAGTGCTCTTAACCTCTAAGCCATCTCTCCAGCCCTAGTTCTTGTTTCTTAAAGTACCTGAAGCTCTTATATTTGATTTCTATCAAGTTTTTTACAAGCATACTAGAAACACACTGTGTGCAGCTGAGAAGAGTGTATCTATTCTTAGATCACACAGCTGTTTGAAAATATGAGAGATGATTTCAGAATCCAGTGTGGTGGTTAGTGTTGTCATTCTAGCTGCCTGAGGCTGAACTGTCACTGTGGGTTGGAGGTAAGCGTCTGCTAAGTTAGTGACCTTAGAAGACACCATCTGAGATCCACAAGATAAATTTTCAAGAAACTTAAAAAATTTTAATGTAATGTACTCCTAGGAAAAATTGAATCTCAGCTGTATCCATAGTCCTGTTGTCAATGAACTCATGAGAGGAATCCGATCACAAATGGATGGCTTGATTCCTGGGGTAGAACCACGTGAGATGGCAGCCATGTGTCTTGGATTGGCCCACAGGTAAGTACAGAAAAATTAAATATGCTTTTCTACATGCTCTTACATATTTCTATGCTAAAACTATTATAAGTATTTAATAAGAAGATGCTGATGTTGGCTTCAGTATAGCTGATAAATAGGAAAACCATGATATAAATCATCATTGCCTACATATATATATATATGGTTTTGTTTTTTTTTGTGTGTGGGAAGGCTTCTCTGTGTAGTCCTGGCTCTCCTCAAACTCCACTTGCATCTGCCTCCTGAGTGCTGGGATTAAAGGCATATTGTATTTACATTTTAAAAAACCTCCTTAAAGAATTTCTTCACCCCCTTGCTGTTAGATTGTTTATTATCATATCTGCTTTGGTCTGAGAGAGAAATAACTTTGCTATGTGCATATGTACATGGATGGTGTGTGTCTGTAAGGCCAGAAGACATTGTCAGGTGATCTTTGTCGTTCTCTCTATATATTATTTTTTGAGGCAGAGTCTCTACTGGCACCTGGGACACGGGCTCTTTGGGCTAAGCTAGAAGTCAGCAAACCCCATCCTTACTGTCTTGGAGCTGGGGTTTGAGGTATGCATGGGTTTGCTGACTTGTTATTTAATTTTTGGGATCTGACTCCACTGCTCATGATTATATAGCAAGTACACATAACTGCTGAGCTATCTCCATTATTAACCAGTGGTACATAACATATGGAATGCAACTATGCTGTGGTGTTGAAAGTGGTATTCTAACAGCTGGTGGTCGTGGAGCACACCTTTAATCCCAGCACTCTGGAGGCAGAAGCAGATGCATTTCTGAGTTCTAGGACAGTCTGGTTCACAAAGCAAGTTCTAGGGTAGCCAAGGCTATACAGAAACCCTATTTTGAGGGGAAGGGTTGTTAATAAATTATTTTAAAATAATCCAACACAAAAAATGAAAATCAGAGATACTGAAAATGTTCTGCAAATTAAAGGAAATCCCCTACAGTATACAATTGTAAGCCTGCAAATGCTGTTAATGCCAAGATTGGATAACTACATATGTCATTCCCTTCTCTTCTGTTTTTAGATGTTTACAGATACTATGGGTACTTCTTACTTTGGAGTGTTTTGAAGCCCTTCTGTGTAACAACAGCACACTACAGAATCATCATTACTTGTTCCATCCGCTTAATTAACTTACCATGACAGATTAATTCACATAGAAATATAGGCAGTATTGGTACAGATACATTCATCCTCAGCTGTGTAGCAAATTTAAGGCATTGCTAAGTTATATGAAAGCCCTTCTAAATAGCTATGTAAGTAAAACATTATTCACATCACAGCAACACATACATGGCAGGGTTTTTTTTCCACCTAAGAAAACAATGTAGCCAAGAATAGAGTTTTTTTTTTAAAAAAAACTTTTCAAGATTAATTTACTAAGCTCAGCTGGTGACATGGGTGTGATCCTGGTGCCTGAGGCTATGGAAGGAAAATAGTGAGTTCAAGGCCAGCCTACGCTGTACAGTGTTTCAAAGGATGGCTCAGTTGATTAGTTATTTGTCAGTCCCTGAGAGCCCACTTAAAAATCCTTGGCATCGGGACACTTAAAATTCCTATTGGTTAGGGAAAGAATCTGGGGCTCAGTAGTTAACTAGCCTAACCTGCCCTGCAAATTCAGTCCAATGAAAGACCCTGCCTCAAAAAACAAGGTGGTCCTCCGTCCTGGACTCGGGTTATCCCGTGCACATACAAATGGGAAGTGTTACTTAAAGTACTTGTAAAAAAATTGTATCTGACTAATTTATTTCTCTTCATTCTCCCAGCCTGTCTCGATACAGATTGAAATTCAGTGCTGATAAAGTAGACACAATGATTGTTCAGGCAATTTGTAAGTACATGCAGAGTCTGATATGCTTTGTTCTGTCTGTTGAGAAACATGAACCAGAACTTCAATGGGTAGATAATTGGGAAAACAGAAGAAAAAGAAACCTTAATTTGACTTTAGATAAGGTAACGTTAATAATACATACAATAATGATTGTGGTTTCCATCAGTGTTAAAACTGCAAGAGGGATCTGTATAGTTTTAACCCCCCCACCCCCCCCCACTTACCTGCCTTTATGTTAAGAAATACCAAGTTGTAGCGTTTGCAAGTAATAAAAATTGCTTTGACGAACAATTGCATTACTAAATGTATATCAAAAGAAAGTCATGGACTTCGTTCTTTGGGTTACCATGCCTCTATTCATAGCAGTATCGTTTTAAAATTTATTTCTATTTTACTTGCATAGGTGCTTTGCCTGCATGTATATCTGTGTGAGGGTGTCAGATCCTGGAGTTACAGACAGTTTTGAGCTACCATGTGGGTGCTGGGAATTGAACCTGACCTCTCTGGAAGAGCAGTCAGTTGTTTGAACCACTGTACCATCGTCCCAGCCACCATAGCAGTATTATTTACACTAGCTAAAGAGGGAAAAAATTTAAGATTCAATGAGTTTTAAAAGCTATTTTTGTAAACCTGTCTTTGGTTCTCATAGTTTCTCTATTAATCTGCCTGTCACAAATAATTGAGAGTGCTTCATTTTTTAACAGCTTTATTAGTCTACTCTTTTTTGTCATTTATTTATTTATTTATTTATTTATTTATTTAATGTATATGAGTGTTTTATCCAGAAGAGGGAATCAGTTCACATTATAGATGGTTGTGAGCCACCATGTGGTTGCTGGGAATTGAACTCATGACCTTTGGAAGAGCAGACAGTGCTCTTAACCACTGAGCCATCCCTCCAGCCCCCTATTAGTCTATTCTTAACCCTCTACACTAATTTGGCCTTCCAGCAAACATCCCAGAGATAATTGCACTTTGTAGCTTTCTTCCTCCAGTTCCTCTCCACCTCTACTGAGGCTGAATCCTTTCTGGACATCTGTCCTAATCTCTAATTCCTTCTCCCCTGCTCAGCGATTGGCTTGAAGCTGCGTTATTGGTGGCCATAATTGTGGTGCAGCATTTATACAACACTGAGACAGGAGATTCCCAGAACAAGGATTGCAACTAGATATGGAGGGGTCAAAAATCAGCAGTTGAATTATGCAATGAGTAAACAAAATAATACATGGCACAATGTGGAAAACTGTCTGTAAAAGAAGCCAACCGGTACAGAAGTGTGGCTCTTGCAAAGGACTAGAGTTTAATTCCCAGAATTCACATAGTAGCTGTCCAATTCTAGGGACACACATATATGTGTGTGTATGTACACAGGAACATTTTAAAGAAAGAAGCCAAGCAAAATAGAGAAATTACTCCTGGTTTCACTAATAAGATGCTTAGAATAGATACACATTAGGAGCTCATTGTTACATGTATTTTGTGGGAATGAACCTTTGGGAAGTTTCATTCTGGCTTCTACCATGTGGGTCTTGGGGCTGGGACTCAGGTGGTTAAGTGTGGTGGGTTGCTTTACCCACCAGGTTATTATGCTTGTCTTTACATATATTTCGGGACATCTACCTCTAGAATGCCAGTCTGTAAGGTGTGCCAGCACTTCTGGTTCCAGAGATTACTTTTTAAAGGGTATAAGATTTCCAGTTTGGGGGAACCGTTCTGAAAACAGTTGGTATTAATGGTTGTATGGCATAAATGCACTTAATGCAACTAGATTTTTTTACTTGAAATACTTTAAGGCAGTTGTTACATGTGTTGACTACTATCGGTTTCTCATTAGGTCTGTTTTTCTTCGTTTTGTAGCCTTGTTGGATGACTTGGACAAAGAACTAAACAACTACATTATGAGGTGCAGGGAGTGGTATGGCTGGCATTTCCCTGAGTTAGGGAAAATTATTTCGGATAATTTGACATACTGCAAGTGTTTACAGAAAGTTGGTGAGTCCATTTGTTCATGAGTTATTAAAAGAAATGAATTTGATATAATTCAGTAGGAATTGTCGTAAGTGTACTGAAGATTGCTGAAATTTTCCAAAAATTATAAATGTAGCTATTTGATGTCTGTTATTTTTAAAGAAGGTGAACGTTAGCTTCGTTGTTTTTTATTTTTGGTTTGGTTTTTGAGATGTTTCTCTGTTACCTTGGCTGTCCTGAGAACGCACTCTGTACACCAACCTGGCCTCAAACTCAGATTAGCCTACCTCTGCCTCCCATGTGCTGCGATAAAGCTGTGCACTACCACTGCCGATCTCCTTTTTTAACGTGGTGTCTTGTGAATAACTTTCCAAATAACAAAGTCATTAGCTCCAAATGAAGGTAGTAAGATAGGATAGCAGTGTTTAGTCGTGATGACAAAATTATTGACTTTGCTGTGGGTTCCAGCAAAAGTTCCAGTCCCTTACCCTATAAAAGGTACTTTCAGCCAGGCCGTCCCAGGACTTGGGAAGCAGAGGCCATCCTGATCTACAGAGCTAGTTCCAGGCTACCCAGGGCTACACAAACCCTGTCTTAGGTGTTGGCGGATAGTTTCAGAATGTTGCATCCTCACATGATCTTATCCTTTTCTCATTTGTCACCTTTTTGAAATGTATTTATATAATGCTTTGTTTTATTTTTATCAAAATAACTTTTTGGAGAAAATTTATTTCTGAATCAAGGCCATTTACTAAGTAAAGATACAAGATCAAACTTGCTCACTTTTGTATAGCTGCCCCTTTTGTTAGGTTAACTATGCCTTATTTTTTTCCTATTTGCAATTTGCATAATATCAGAGAGTGATTCTTTGTCATCTACAAACATTCCATAGGTGACAGAAAGAACTATGCATCTGCTACTCTTTCTGAATTGCTCTCAGAGGAAGTAGAAGCAGAAGTGAAAGCAGCTGCAGAGATCTCTATGGGGACAGAGGTTTCAGAAGAAGATATTTGCAACATTCTACATCTGTGTACCCAGGTACATGACACCCACAAAGCTTGCAATTGAGGTCTTTGTATGTATGGAATGATTTGCAGGTGGCAATGATGATTTTTTTTATTTGTTCACCTGACAATATATGAAGGTGTTCAGTCACTACCTCATCTGATGCCATCTTTTGTGTATATTTAGGTAGGGGTGGTGAGATAGATAATAAAATGAAGTAATTTATACTATGAGCATTATTTTTGTTTAGTTTTTTTGGTTTTATGAGACATATATAACTATATGTGTCCTGGAACTCGCATATAGACCAAGCTGGATTAGAACTCACAGAGATCTCCGTGCCTCTGCCTCCTAAGTGCTGGGACTAAAAGTGAGTCCACAGCCACCCAGCCTGAGCATTATATTTTGAATGATGACTTAACCTAGTTAATTAAGTCTACAAGGATGTTCAGATTGAATTGCTTAATTCTGAAATTTTGTAAATCTTCCTTAGGCTCCTTAGTCCTAAGATTATAAGGATGCATTAGCATGCCTAGCTTTTTGTTTTTAGAGATGGTTGTTAGCAAGTCCCAACCTGGCCTCTACCTCCCATGCTCACATAATCTTCCCCAGCTCTGTAGTATTGAGAATTGTTAGTGACTCACTGCATTTTCATTTGTGGGTATTGAAATTTAATATTTTTTAAATGAATTATGTACTTCTCATTCACAACATTTGTGACTTAATTTTCCTTATTTTAGGTGATTGAAATTTCTGAATATAGAACTCAGCTGTATGAATATCTGCAAAATCGAATGATGGCCATCGCACCTAATGTGACAGTTATGGTTGGAGAGTTAGTTGGGGCACGGCTTATTGCTCATGCAGGTGACAGTGCTAATGTGATTTGTAAACACAAGTGTAACACTCCAGACTAATGACCATGTGTTCGATGATGATTTCTGATGCTTTGCCTGATTTTCTTTTGAATAATGAGGGCATCTTTAGTCACTACCTCTTCTGAGACACTGGTCCCTGGTTAAGAAGATGGCGTTTACACACATGATCTTATTTAAGTCATCAGTCCTCAGCATCAAAAAAAAATTTCATTAGACCAAGTTATGAATGAATTTTTTAAATTACTGTATTACGTGGATACACTGCCGTGCTTCACAGAAGGTCTCTTTAAGCTGGAAGAATTAGAGAAATATTCCATTTATGTACGCTTTGCTGTATGGTCATTATACTATGGGCTGTTTTCATTATCTTCGCTGGTGTCAGTCGGTGTGTGATCTTAAAAACAATGAAAATGCATAGGCTACCTGGAATTTGAATTTGTAATTTAAGTGTATTGAGTTTGAGTTTATACCGTTAGTGTTTTATGTATTTCTAACAGTATTCCAAGCAACAAATCCAGCAGAGGATCTTAATATACATTTACATAGGTTTCTTCATTTTCCTCTACATCAAGGGTAAAATAAATAATGCCAACTCTATGTATACTAATTTATCTATAGTGATAGCGTACGTGGTTTTCAGAGAGTAAGAAGGTGGATGAAAATGCTAAATAATGTCCAAATCACTCTTGTTGCGCATGCTAATGAATGTACAGATTAAGTCTCCAATTCATAGCTTTCCTTACAATAGGAATACAGTAAGGATTAGAGTTTTCAGGAAATGCGATACTCTAACATAGGATCCTGAGTGTGCCTGGAGACACATTTTTTAAATTTTTATTTTATTTTTCACAGGTTCTCTTTTGAATTTGGCCAAGCATGCAGCTTCTACAGTTCAGATACTTGGAGCAGAAAAGGCGCTTTTCAGAGCCCTTAAATCTAGACGCGACACACCTAAATATGGGCTCATTTATCATGCTTCTCTTGTAGGCCAGACAAGTCCCAAACACAAAGGAAAGGTGAGTTAGAGTTTTCCACTTCTTTTCTCAGCTAAGCTAGAAGAGTGCATCACATCCCTTAGAACTGGAGTTTTTGGTGGTTGTGAGCTGCCGTATCTGTGATGAGCTTCATCCAGGTTCCCAGTAAAAGCAACAAATATTGTTACTAACTGAGCCATCTCTGCAACACCTGAGCTTTCCCTTTTTTGTATTCACTTATATTCCCCTACTATAATTACAGTGTACAATAAAACTTCAGTTTCTTTCGGTTTACTATAGTATTTAGGTAAAAAGCATTTTTATACATTTAAAAGAAACTAGATGATAATTAGTCCTATTTGTCAACAAAACTAATTGCTGACATAAATATGAGATATAGCTAAAGTAGTATATAGATACTTTCAATTAGTTTGAAGGACTCAAAAATACTTAAGACAGTGAGATTGAATTTAAAGTAGCATCCATCCTAGGTACCAGTTTACCAACAAGTTCCCAGCCTAAAAATGTGTACATGCCCACGGAGATAAGAAAACTTGTAGGAATCTCTTCTCTCCTCCCTCATTTGGGTACTGGGAATTTAACTCAGGTCATTAAACTTGGACAGAAAGATTAAAATAGAACTTTACATTCATAGGCATGGAATAAATGCTGTTATGGTGATTTACTATAATTTTCTCATGATTAAACAATTTGAGGATTTACTTTATCCTTGCTGCCTCTGATTTTATGTTTTGTTATTAGATTTCTCGAATGCTGGCAGCCAAAACTGTTTTGGCTATCCGATATGATGCCTTTGGTGAAGATTCCAGTTCTGCGATGGGAGTTGAGAATAGAGCCAAATTAGAGGCCAGATTGAGAATTTTAGAGGACAGAGGGGTAAGAATCACACCCTGCCTTAATGAATTATTGATGCACACCTTTAATTCTACCACTTGGGAGGCAGAGGCAGGCGGATCTCTGTGAGTTTGAGGCCATTCTGGTCTACAAAGTGGGTCCAGGACAGCTAAGGCTATACAGAGAAACCCTGTCTTGGGAAAACAAAATTGAGACGTTTTTCATATTTCTTAATGGAGAGCTGATGTGTTAAATATTTGCCATTGAGGCATGTTTATTCAGATTAGCAATCCCCACTGTTGCATGCTAGATCTTATAGAGTATGTGTTAGAGATTTTGCCATAGTAATTTTCATTTCTCTTCTTAGATAAGAAAAATAAGTGGAACAGGAAAGGCATTAGCAAAAGCAGAAAAGTACGAACACAAAAGGTAAAGTACATTCAAGGATGAGGAGTCACTTGTTAATTTAAATGTTTTGACAGCCTTTTTAATTGTAAACTTAGGCCCTGCGGTGTGGACTACCCCTTTTGCAAGGGACCAAGATGGATCAGCAATTAAGAGCATTTGTTAAGGTTGTCTTGCAGAGGACCCAAGTTTTGTTTCCAGTACCCACATGGTGGCTTACAACCAGGAACCCTTGAACATATAAGTGCGTGTATGCAGGCAAAACACTCATTAAATTTTTCATTTCTTTTTCTTTTTAAAAATTTTTTTTTTTTTCGTTTTAATGACAAAGGGTCTGGAGCAATGGCTCATTAGTTGAGAGCACTTAACTGCTCTTGCAGAGGACCTGGGTTTGAGTCCAAGCACCCACATGGTAGCTCTCAAATGTCAAAACACTCATATAGGGGGGAAAAAGTCTCTTTTTAAGTGACAAAAAAAGGAAACCACATGCATTTAGCCTGTTAGCACATTTAGCTGTCAACAAATGTATGCAGTTGTGGAATTGCTACATCAAGCTGACAGGCACGATCTTTTTTGTGTATTTCAACAATACTTAAAATCATGAGCAATTTTTGGGAACATTTTAATAATAGTCACTACCATGCTGTCTATATACACTTTACATAGTTCCTTGCCATTTAGTTTTCCACGTTCACTTCTAGTTTTGTTTTTTCATCATAGACAAATTTTTTGTTTTTTGCATGTATTTGTGTGTATTAGAGGAGTGTTTATGTGGGCAAGCCGTAGTACCCATGTGGAGGTCAAAGGACAACTTTTACAAGTTCTTCCAGTAAGTGGTCCTTGGGGTTTGGAATAAGGTTGTTAGGCTTGTCATCACGTGTTTTTACTTTTTGAGCCCTCTTGCTGGTCTGTCATAAACATGGATTTAAATCAGGCACTTACCCTGTGCTATTCATTTAAAAGCTTAAAGAGTTACTAGAATGAAACTTTTTCTAAAAACCCTGGCAGGCTTTAAAAATGATAGCCCATAATGATAGAGAGTATTGAGATCTTACTTGTGTATAGTGGGATGCTTTGGTTATCGTTTGAGACAATGTGGGGTATTTGTAAGTTACAGTAACTGGAGTTGTAGTCTTTTATAGTAAACAGATAGTGTTTATCAAGGTCCTTAAGTAAACTGCTTGGTTTATGTGGCAGTATGACTAGAAATACATATACTTGCCTATATATCAAGATAGAGGCCAGTTTTTAGCTACACAGGACCCTGTCTTTAAAGAAGCAAAAAAGGGGGGGGAGGGAAGGAGGGGAGAAAAAATACTGCTCTTCTCTTAGCTAGCCTACAATTCAAAATTACAATATCTCAGTTTCTAGGGTTAGGCATATTCTACCATCCTGTTAATATATGAGTTTTAATGGAATCACAGGTCATAAGTGGACAGAACAATATTTAATAACATCGGTTATAAGCATATAGAGCCCATCATTTAGTTGATTTATGTGGCTCTCTGTTATTAAGTGTTAAATATCTACAGCTTATAGAATTAAGCGTCCATTCATCTACAACTCTGTTGGACAGAACATTTCTTGGTTTCAGATTTCTACCTGAATGTACTTACGATATTAGCAATGAGGTGTAATTAACTTTGTAGGGTATCTGTATATCCCTTGCCGTTTACCACTTACGGGCTTGGTGGTAAAGATTTTTCTTAAGTGAGATTGTATAGTTAAACATTAAATCAGGGCAGTTTTACTCTCTAGTTAGCTGGAAAGTGATTTAACTTGTTCATTTTCCTTTTAATGCTGCTATTTTTCACTGTAATATGTGCCTAGATTACTAAAGTAGGATTTATGTGGCTTGCTTCTGCAGTATGATTGGCCTACCTAAACTACCCTAAAGCCACTAAAATGAAACAGCATTATGTGCTTATGTATTATCCAACAGTATGTGCCTTTTTCTTAATTATTTCAGTTACAGGTATTTGTAAAGATTTTCCACAATTTACTTGGTTTTTTCAGTGAAGTGAAGATTTATGATCCCTCTGGTGACTCCACACTTCCAACTTGTTCTAAAAAGCGCAAAATAGAAGAGGTAGATAAAGACGATGAAATTACTGAAAAGAAAGCAAAAAAAGCCAAGATTAAAATTAAAGGTTAGTTTGAATTTGAAAAAAAAAGAAAGAATCGTTGCATTTTTGTTTATGTTGTTGGGGGTGGAGGAATGTGGCATAGTACACATGTGCAGTTCAGAGGACTTGGTGTGACTGGGCCCAGGAAGTACGACTTAGATCCTTAGGCTTCCCCACAAATGCTTTTACCGAGTGAGCCATCTTTCTGACTCTAGTTTTCAGTCTGATTTTCTTTGTATAATAATACACTCAAATATCTTGATCTTTAAAAAGTATTGATATCTTAAGTATTAGAGAAATTCCTACCATTACATTCATTGAAAATGGATATTTTAATGTTATTTTCTCTAGGAAGTTAGAATGTTAAATTAGATTTAACAGTAATACCTGTCTTTTTTTATAATTTTATTTATTATGTATACAATGTCTGCATGTATGCCTTCAGAAGACGGCACCAGATCTCATTATAGACAGTTGTGAGCCATCATGTGGTTGTTGGGAATTGAACTCAGGACCTCTGGAAGAACAGACAATGCTCTTAAGCTCTGCACCTGTTACTGTGCCTGCTCATATGCAAGAGTAAAATAGATCCAAAGATGGCTTTCTAAATACCTTTGTCAATGGTGCGTTGTTTATAGATGTGGGCTCCTTGGTAGAGAAATCGGTAACAAACTTATTTAAAGCTTTTAAAAATTTTTTTTTCCTAATTAAGAGATTTTTTAAATTGTTATTTCCAGTGCTTGAAACTTATGTAAACTAAAAAACTATTTAAAAATAGTTTTCAGAGTGGTATCCTTGATTAATCATCTCAGCTGTATGTTGGACCATGGCTCTCATGAACCTGGCAGTCATGTACCTAAATACATGCTTCATAAAATTCTTGCATGCTCTTGACTTGGTACTACTTTCTTCCACCTTTGACCACTGTGTTGAGATTACTCTTCTGATATCTTCCTAACTGCTTCATCTTTATCTTTAGTCTTATCATCTGTTGTTTGGTATATTATTTATTTCATGTCTCTCCCATCTCACCAAAATTTCATAAGGATAGTATAGTGTCCCTGTGGTTATTCTCATGTTCCTAGATGCTCGAGATGAACATCAGTTGTGTTCTGCCCTTCTTTTTTTTTGAAACAGTATCTCACTGAACTTAGAGTGCTCTGATTGTTTAAACTGACCAGCAAGTTACAGGAACACTTCTGTCTCTTCTCCAGCTATGGTTTACAGGCTTGCAACACCATGCCAGACTTCTTACTTGTGCCAAGCTTAGGCCCTTATGCTATTGAGCCTTTTCTCTACCTTCAGGATCAAATCTTTAAATCCAGTCAAAGATTCTTAGGCGAAGATGCAGAAATTTTCACCTCCTGACCTTCCAAACCTATTGGGCTACAGAGAATTGACTATAATGACAGAAAACATTCTAGTATTTTGTAGGAAGTATGTCTAATACAATTATAATTCTTACACCAGCTGAAGTAGAGGAGGAGGAGGAGGTGGAGGAGGAGGCAGAGGAGGAGGAGGAGGAACAGGTAGTAGAAGAGGAGCCATCTGTAAAGAAGAAGAAGAAGAAGGATAAGAAGAAGCACATTAAAGAAGAACCACTTTCCGAGGAAGAGCCATGCACCAGCACAGCAATTCCTGTATGTGATTTTGTTTGTCCTTTGAGTTTATTACAGGGCTTTCACAACAAACCTTAAACATAGATGTTAATAATAGGTAATGTATTCTCGCTCAGGAATGACCAGGTGTTTGATGACAATGTGATAGAAAAATAAAACTGTCTGATGGTATTTTTGTTATAGATGCCACTTCTCAAATTTTAGTTTCTTAACATGAAAAGAGTTTACTGTAAGGGAGGAAGGGATCTGCTTATTTTGTTTTGGGGGGGTTTTGTTTGTTTGTTTTTTGTTGTTGTTTGTTTTAAGATTTATTACGTATACAGTGTTCTGCCTGCATGTACACCTAAACACCAGAAGAGGGAACCAGATCTTATTTTATAGATGGTTGTGAGCCACCATGTGGTTGTTGGGAATTGAACTCAGAACCTTTGGAAGGGCAGTCAGTGCTCTTAACCTCTGAACTAACTCTCCAGCCCCCATTTATTTTGTTTACTGTGGTTTATGCATGCAGGGTGAGCCCTGGCGCTCGACCATGCCGCCAGCTCTCTGTTTATTGAAGCTTGCTTTACTGGTGTTTTAGATTTTAGTACAAGATTTGTTCTAAGAGTAGGTTTTGTACTTTATAAGGAAAGATTAATAACTATAAAATTACTGCTGGTTCAAAGGCATTCTTGTTGGTTATTTTCAGAGTCCAGAGAAAAAGAAGAAAAAGAAAAAAAAGAAAGAAGCTGAGGACTGATGGGAGGGATATGGAATTCTGTTGCCTGGACACATGATGCTGAAGATTCAGTTGGGAGCACATCAGATGCTCTACAAAATAATCAAGGTGAATCCGCACTGATTGTCTATAGCTTTTCAAACATTTCTGTGTCTTGACATCAATTGTTAACCTTAGAGTCTTTGATACACAAATAAAAATATTTTCTTTTTATTATAAGGTGGTTCTGTGATCTCTTTATATTTTAAGTAGAGAATCTTAATCCTTTTCTATGTTTAACTTAGCATTAGATTTTTAATGTTATTCTTGAGAAGTAGGATGCCAATAATTGAAAATTGGAAGTTCCAAAATTGGAAATTGCTTTTTGGAAGGTGGTGATTAGATGGACCAATTGAAGATCTTATGTGTTTCTCTGTCTTCTCAAATTTTAAAATTGAGTAGACCATTTTGCTATTTGTTTCAGAAAGGAAGAAAATAGTTTCAATTTTATCATTCACTACTTTCGATGTATGTTATTAGAGACAAGGTCTTATTGCCTAGACTCACTGTATACCAAGAATGACTTTGAACTTCTGATACTCCTGTCTCTTCCGCTCAAAGGCTAGGATTACAAACATGTGTCAGCCGTTTTATGAGGTGCTGGGCATCCACGGCTTTATGCTTGACTCTCTTTTTCGACCAGGCTGACCTCTAACTCACAGTGATAGGTCTGCCTCTGCCTCCTGAGCACTGGGATTCAAGGCATGCCCCACAGCCACTCAGCTCCAGTTTTCTATCCTTAAAGGTTGTGATGAAATATGTTTGTGCTGGGTATTGAACCCAGAGCCTCAATTCTGAACTTCTGTGTGCATGCCTTAAAGGCCTATGGAGGTCAGAAGAGTTTCCTTGGATCCCCTGGAGCTAGAATTATAGGGTGGTGTCAGTCAGGATGTAACCGACCTACTCTCCGCTGTAAAATCAATCAGCCTGTGCTCATTTTTAAGCTAAAGTGACTTCTAAAGGGAACACAAGATAATTTATATAAAATATCTAGAAATGTTGGCTCTTCTTAGCTACTTTGCTCGCAGTTTCAGGGAATTCTGTACAAGTGTTCCTCATTGTTTTGGTTTTGTTTTGGTCAAACAGGATCTTACTGCCTGTCCTGGAACTCAGATCTCTGCCTCCAAGTGTGCTTACCTGCTTTTACCCTTTTTAAAAAAGATTTATTTATACATATGAATACTATTTGCATGTATGCCTGCATCACAGAAGAGACCATCAGATCCCATTATAGATAGTTGTGAGCCACCATATAGTGCTGGAAATCGAACTCAGGACCTCTGGAAGAGCAGATAGTGTTCCTATCCACTGAGCCATCTCTCCAGGCCCTGTTTTCACCTTTTTAAGGGTTGATACCTTAACTACCTAGCACACTAAACAATAGGCATGGTATGCTCTTCTGAGGGATTTCATGTTTAACTATAAATGTCATATTTGGAATTATTTCTTTGAGCTTGACTGAGCTATGTAAACTTACAGTTTTGTATTAGATCTCAACTACTGTATCTCAGGCTAGTCGAGAGTGTTGTAAAGTGTGCTATCACATCTTCCTATAAAATCTCTTAGAATTGGCTGTTTGAGAATATGGCTCAATAGGAAGACTATTGGTAGTATTTGTAACGTCATAATACTACCAGCAACAGAAAATTCACCATTCACCTCTTCCCATCCTAATGTAAATTTTCAGGAGTAAACTTTCTGCTGCTCACCATCTGGATCCTCACTTTCACAAGATACAGTTCAGCTTAGTCCCCCTCTCACTTCAGGCAACTGTTTGCCCTTCTCTGTCTATGAAGTATATGGTTTTTAGTATAATACAATTTCCATGTTTGATTCATGCTTATCTTTTAGCCCAGGCGCATACATTTATTATGTATATAGTACTCTGCCTTCATGTGTGCCTGCAGACCAGAAGAGGGTACCTATCTTATTACAGATTGTTATGAGCTATATGTGGTTCCTGGGAATTGAACTCGGGACTTCTGGGAAAACAGCCAGTGATCTTAACCTCTGAGCCATTTCTCCAGCCCAGCTTGGGTATACCAGTAGACCAATGTGGGATAAGATATTGTTAGTTGAAAGTCCACACTAGGGTAGCTGCAAATTAGATTAGATTAAACCCAACCTGGGTTTTGAGATGTTTAGGAAAAGGTTTTGGTTTCTTAATCTGTTGACTGATTCCTTACGTATCTTCCTATCTTAGCATATATAGCCTTTTAAGAATAGTAATGAATGTGTAGCCCATGGGGGGGTACTATTAGGTTCTAGTCAAACTAAAGAATGCTACTTAATCTGATTTTAGCACTCAGGCAACTAGGACAGCAGAATAGCTTTAAGTTTAAGGTCAATTTAGGCTTAATAGTATATTTGAGGCCAGTCTGCTATACAATAAAATACCAGAACAAGTATCTGAAATGTCTTCAGAAATTAATTTTAAGGAGATAGGTGAGTTTTTCCGGTTTCAAAAAGTAATATTTTCTATTCCAGTTCTTGCCTTCCTTAGTGCATACCTAGAGGCTGTGGGACATCTGTCCTGTGGGTTCTGGGCGTCAGAGTTAATCTTTACCCCCAGACCACCTCATCGCCTCTCGTCTACCTCTGCTTTGTCCTCTGGTCATTTATTGTGAGCTTTGTCTTGATGGGTTCACAGTAGAAGTGACATTACTGGCTCAGGCGTCCCTTTACCTAAGGCACTTCTCTTTCATGTGTTATATGGGTGTTTTGTCTCCTGTATTTCTGTGCGAGGTATGTGTCAGGTACCCGTAGAGACCAGCAAAGGGTATCAGATCCCTGGAAGTAGAATTTCAGATTGCATATGGTCCTAGAAATCAAGGTTGGGTCCTATGGATAGACTGCCAGGGTCTCTGAGCCATCTCTCCAGCCTATTTCTGTCAGTTTTTAAATATAACTTATTTTGGTAGTTAGGTTATTATTCAAACTATTTCTTAGAGCAGGCGTCAGATGAAAATTCTGAGTTTTGATGCTTAAGTTGGTTGTCAAGCAAAATTACAAGTAGTGTATTATAATGGTAGTTCTGAAAACTAGTAGGAGTTAGAAACACTGGAGGACTTCATACTGTGCCCGGGATGGAACCAATGGTCTCACACATACATGTTAAGTGTGTGTTCTACCATTGAGTGGCATCCTAAGCTTTGGAGGGTTTTATAAAACGCACATTTCCAAAAATGGGAGGTGACAGCAGGAAGATGAGTAAGTCATCCTCAGCCACGTACGGAGCAAGAACCTGATTTTCTTGCCCTCAGCTTGATTATGAAGCTGGAATTGTCTGCTCCTGGTGTTAGCCAAGACATCAAGCCTCGTGAGCCCCCACCAATCAACTGAAAATGATTCCCCTAGGTCTGGCTTAAGCTGGTGGTACAAGCTTAAGGGCTTGTCATGCTCAGCTTGTTAAGAGCCCTTTCCTGAAGTCCTCAGAAAATTCACCTTTCAAAGTTGTAAGATAAGCAAAGGCAAATGTGCTCATAAACACAGCCCTATGATGGCTATTAGGTGCCAGGATAAGTGAGCACTTTGGCTGTGAGTGAAACAAGGCATTTCAACTCTGATTCATGTGTCAGTGCTGCTGGAAAGGAATAGTTTTTTGGTTTTTGTTTGTTTGTTTGTTTTCTTAAGGTCTAATATTTATACAGTATTCTGCACAGCAGAGCTCACTATAGCTCATGATCAGCCACCATGTGATTGCTGGGAATTGAACTCTGGACCTTTGGAAAAAGTGTTCTTGACTGCTGGGCCATCACTGCTTTGTCACTGCAAGTGCTCATTTGGGTTTAATACTTACCATGTATTAAAGAGAATTTTACATGTTTAATCCAACCTTTCAGGCTGTTTTCCATTATGATACCAAACATTCAGATCTAGATGTGCAGCATGAGAACATAAAAAGTTGCTTGGGTGGGGTTCACCTTCTGGGGCCCTTCTCGCCCTAGGGACTCCTATTCCTTACATCCACATTCATTCTGCTTTGAAACTGTGAGAGGCTTAGAAAATAGCCCAATTCTTGCCTTGCAAGCATGAAGATTTCCAGAACACAGGATAGTGTAATTGCCTAACTGGGGAAACCAAAGCTGATTGTTCAACCAGCCTAGCCTATTTAGTATCAGACCACTGAGAGACCCTTCTCAACACTGAAAGATAGACAGTGTGTGAGTCCTGGCATGCAGGGTTATCCTCTACCTGCTACATTCATGCACCCTCGCAGACACCCAATACTCAAAAAACAAAGTACTAAACCCAGAGTGGCTAGGGGTGCACAGAGTTTGGAGTCAGCCTGGGCTGTGTGAGTAGGGGTATGAGAACGTTGTGTTTGTTTTTGAGGCATCAAGAAAGGTCAGTAGATGCAGCCTGCCTGTTTTTATCATTTTTTAAATAGCCTTATTCATTGAGATTGCTCAGATAAAACCCACATTTAACTTTTTTGTTGTTTGGTTTGTTTTTTTATTTTGAGACAGGGTTTGTCTGTATAGTCCTTGTACTTGTTGTGTAGACTAGACTGGCCTTGGACTCAGATTTGACTGCCTCTGCCTTGTACTACCACACCCAGCTTACTTTTAAATTTTTTAATATTTTTAAATGTTTGCCTACATGTATGTGCGTACACCAAGCATATGCCTGTTGCCTCAGCTCAGAAAATGGAAACTGGTCTGTGAGATTCCTGAATGTGAGCCACAGTGTGAATGCTAGGAACTGAACCCAGGTCCTCTGCAAGGGCAAGAGGTGCTTAGCTGCTGAGCTAGCTCTTCAGTCTCCGAGATTCCATTTTTTAGAATTATTCTAATAAATAAAATGCTGTGTGATGGTGACACACACCTTTAATCCCAGCACTCTGGAGGCAAAGGCAGGCAGATCTCTAGGTTCAAGGCAAGACTGGTCCACAGAACAAGTTTTAGGACACCCAGAGCTCCACAGAGAAGCCCTATCTCAGAAAACCCTAAACAAATAAGAATACCTTTTTCTTGGATCTGAAGAGATAGCTCAATGGTAAAGAATTTTTGCTCTTCCAGAGGAGTAGAGTTCGGCCTGGCAGTCTGGAGTTATAGCTCCAAGAGACTTGACTCTTCTGGCTTCCACAGGTGCTCCATATGTGAGCAGACAGACATATATGGCCATAAATCTTTTCAAAGTTTTTTGTTTTGTTTTTAGGCTGGGTCTCACTGTATCTGTGGCTGGCCTAGAACTCAGCTTCACCTGCTTCTGCTTTCTAAATGCTGGGGTTTTGTTTTTTCCTTAAGGTATGTATGTATGTATGTATGTGAGTGTGTGTTTCACTTGCATGTAGTCTGTGCACCACATGCATGCCTCATGCCTTCAGAGCTCAGAAGACAGCACTGGATTCCTTAGAACTGAACTTACAGATGTTTAAGAGCTGCCATGTGAGTACTGAGAATCCATGTCCTCTGCAAAACAACGAAGAGCTCTCTTTAGCCTCTTGGATGCTGGCGTTTTAAGGGTGTGTGCTACAACTGACATGTGTTATTAACAAAAAAGTTGTGAGGTGGTAGTTTCTACATCAGAGCCTGGCAGCGGTTCTGGGACCGCTCACCCAGTGTCCCGCCCTACCCTGTGATATATCTCCTACCGTTTTAATTTTTACACAGGGCCTTTCAAAGTTAACCTTGAACTTGTGATACTTAGGATTATACAGGTGTACCAACGGTTTATAACTGTCTTTTCTAAGTAATATATACAAGCAGTTGTGCTCATTCATTGAAGTTTTATCTTTGGCTGTATAGTTGTAGCTCTGTGCAGTTCCAACAGAACTGATTATTTGCAAACAGCCCACCAAGCTTAAAAGAGATACTACCCGCCGCTTGGAAAGGCTTTCTGACTGCTGGTTTGGATTAAAAGGGACTTACAAGAATTGAATAGTGTGTAAGCCTTGATTTACCCTGTTTCCATGAGAAAAAGGGATCAGAGGTCTTAAAGATATTTTAAGAACAGGAAGAAATATTGTCTAACATCTAAGTTAATTTTAAGTAGTTCAGCAAAATTCATGGCTATAGACAGACAGTGGAGCCACGATAGCAGGATGCTACAATTGTTAGGTGTGGTGTATTGCTTTGCTCTTCATGGTGTTTCCCTTTTCTCCTGTATCTTTTAAATGCTCATAGTAATAATGATAATAAATCTTGTTTTTGAGAACCGGAGTGTGCTGCTTATTTTGATTTCAGTTTGAGTTCTTTATTTCTAAATACTTTTAAGATCTTTGTGGTATTCTTGGACATCTGTTACTACCCAGGCACTGGTCAGATAGCAAGGTAGCCTGAGCAATCAAGACAGTAGCTTCTGCCCCTCAGACTATTCACAAGATGAAGCTCAGAGCCTCCTGATGGACGAGGCATATGCTGCCAGACTGCCTTCCTGAAGTAGGGAGGGTGTGGGGGAGTAGCTGGGAGAGGCAGCTCAGGTGACCAGGGGAATTAGGGCATAAGAACAAAAGATAGGAAGTAGAAGTTGAGTCTCTGAAGAGAAGTTAATGCCTGTAGTTTCCTCACTTGAGATGCTGTGCATTTGAAGAGATGAGAAGACAGAAGTGGCAGCAGAGAGCAGGTAAGGAGTACATCGCATCCATCTTTGTTTTGTTCTGTTTTGAGATAGAGTTTCTCTCTGCAGTCCTTGCTGTCCTGGAACTCACAGATCTGCCTGCCTCTGCCTCCATAGTGCTGGGATTAAAGGTGTGCCCCACCATGCCTGCCTCACCTACATTCATTCATCTTGTCACCCCAAAACTACCTTTATCTGAGCATTGGCAATTAGGTGCTCAGCTGTGACTGGCATACGTACAGGAATCACATAAGTATTCTTGAGGCCTCAGGAAACTGCCAAAGAGCAGGAGTAAATGTTCTTGACTACAGAAAAAAAAAAAATCAGCCAGACAGCAAATGCATCTATTTATATCCTAAAATCTGCTGGTCAGCAACAGACTAATAACCGATTGGGGATGATGGAGAGACCACAAGCTGTCAAAAGATAGGCCACTAGTGGTCAAAGAAAAAATACATGTGAATTTTAAGTTTGGGGTTGTTTGGTTTTAACATCTGAGTGCTTTGCCTATGTGTATGTATTTGCGCCACATGCATGCTTGACCCCTTAGGCCAGAAGAGGGCATCGAATCACATGCAAATAGAGTTACAGACAGCTATAAAACACCATGTAGCTGCTGAGAATCAAGCCAAGGTCTTCTGCAAGAGCAGCAAGTGCTTTTAGCCACTGAGCCATGTCTCTAGCCCTTCAAGATAATTTCTGCAAAAGTTCCTTTGGGTGTGGTGGTAAATACCTATAGTCCCAGCACTTGGGAGGAAGCTGAGACAGGAAGACCATGTTCAAAGCCAACCCAAACTACTTAACAAGACCATTTCTCAAAGTTTGTTCCAAGCCAGACATGGTGACATATACCCAAGAGATAGGTGGATCTCCGGTTCTGCAAAGTAAGTTCCTGGTCAGCCAGGGCTACACTAAAGGAAAAAAGGCTTTTGGGGGCTGGAGAGATGTCTTGGCAGTTAAGAGCAATGGCTTCTCTTTCAGAGGACCAGGTTTCAAGTCTCAGCACCCAAATGGTAGCTCTCAATCATCTGAAAGTATAGTTCCAGGGGATCAGGCACCCTCTTTAGGACTCTGTTGGGATTGTACCCACTTTATACACATATATACATAAAAATAAATCTTGTAAACTGGACAGTAAAGTATTGTTATCCATCCACTTAGAACTCAAGAATTAAGTATTCCAGGGACAATCAGAAAACATGTTATAGCATCTACCAGCCAGCAGTTTCCTCTTCTGGACACACATATAGACTATCTTTTATCCATCTTTGTGGTTAGGTATCGCCACATCACCAAGTTCTACAAAATGGAGACCAGGGTGTCACTGAGAGAATCCATGTGGTGTGGTGGTGTGTGTTTGTGATCTTGCTGTGGCCAGCCTAGCCTACTTGGTGACTCCCGGATCTTGGCTCATAAAGGGAGTGGAGGAGCTGGGGAGGTGGCTCAGCAGTAAAGAGTGCTTGCTGCTTTTCCAGAGGACCAGAGTTCAATTCCCAGCACCCACACTAGGCAGCTCATAACCAGTAAGGGCAGCTACAAAGGATCTGATGCCCTCCTCTGCTGCCATGGGCACCCACACAGGTGTCACTCATGAACAACACATGAGTAAAAGTAAAAACAAAACCCACAAATGACTAACGATTGTAGGCTAGCTGGGCATCCACACTAACATTCTGGCTCAAAGCAAAAGTTTCCACTTTCAAGTCCAGCAGATGGCTCAGCAGGTAAAGTACTTGCTTGGTGACCAGAGTTTCATTCCCAGAACTTAGGTAAAAGTAGGAAGACCCCCACGTACATACCAACACACAAACATCTTTATTGTTGGGGAGATGGCTAAGTTAAGAGCACCTGCTGCTGTTCCAGAGAACCTGGGTTTGTATCCCAGCACCCACAAAAAGTGGGTTAGTGTTTTCTTTTTTTTTTTTTAAGACAGGGTTTGTCTGTTTGGCCTTGGCTGTCTTGGAACTCACTCTGTAAACCAGCCTGGCGTGGAACTCACAGAGATCTGCCTGTCTCTGCCTCCCGAGCAATGAGATTAAAGGCGTGTGTCACCACCACCCGACTCTGGAGTGGTGTCCTGTACACTGAATCCAAATGCTGAGTTCTGTACCCAGAGAGTTGAATACAGGCCGGCTTTGGTACTGTCGTTATTATGAAGCTTCTCCTGTCTTAGTATTTTGTCAACATTGTGCTCCATCACCTGGTTTTTGTTGTTGTTTGTTTTTTGTTTGGTTGGTTGTTTTTTCTTTATTTTATTTTATGTGCATTAGTGGGAAGTTATCAGCTGCCTTGTGGGCGCTGGGAATTG
Source organism: Pachyuromys duprasi (assembly GCA_028658305.1). Classification (NCBI taxonomy): domain Eukaryota; kingdom Metazoa; phylum Chordata; class Mammalia; order Rodentia; family Muridae; genus Pachyuromys; species Pachyuromys duprasi. The sequence goes on from CM053751.1 coordinate 40,078,028, forward strand.
AACTTGGGTCGTTTAAGAGCAGACGGTTATCTTAACCACTGAGCCATCCCTCCAGCCCCTGGTTATTTTTTTTCAAGACAGGGTTTCTCTATGTAGCCTTGGTTGTCCTGGCTCCCTTGGTAGCCGAGGCTGGCCTCTGCCTCCCCGGGTGCTGGGATAAAAGGCATGCGCCACCACACCTGGCTTCTCCATTACCTTCTGATTGGTCAAATAAATTGCTGAATGGCTAATAACTGGGCTGGAGAATTTAGGCGAGACTTCCGGGTCCAGAGAGGGTGGAGAGAGAAAGAGGGTGTCTCAGGTGGCACCTGGGAGAAGAGTTGCTATTGGGATGAAGAAGCAGGTGTCAGGAAAAGACTAAAATGGCAGGTAAGGAGCCACCTGGTGGGACGCAGACCAGGCCAGCATTAGTGGGTTAGAACAGCTGAGTACCTGCCTAGCTATAGTGCCTGAAGCTTTTAATAAATATGACAGTCTCTGTGTCATTATTCAGAGCAAGGGCAGGCATAGGAAAAAGGTGGCTCCAGTTCACAGCTGTCTAATCCAGCTCCAGGGAGTCTACCACTTCTGGCCTCTTCAGGCACCTGCACTCACATCCTCATGCCCATATGCAGACACACACACCTGCACATAATTAAAAATAATAAAAACAGCTCTTTTAAAAATTCTTTAAAATAAAAACTCAGTCACTAAAATTAAAAATAAATTCCCACGTACTATCTAGTGTGAAAAACAAAATACCAGATAGTATGAAAACATTTAGTAAAATTTTTTTAAAGATGTCTGTTAATACATTTTTTTTGCATTGCTACCAGAAGCTGAGTACTTAGAAGACAGGCTAAGCTTAGAATGATGGTTTATGCCTATAATTCTAGCACTTGGAAGGTGGAGGCAGAAGGATTAGGAGTTCAGAGCTAACCTGTGCTGCGTAAGGAAAATCTGTCTGAAAAATGTAAGGGTTGGAGGTGAGTTCCTGTGGCAAAGCACTTGCCTAGCATATACAAGGCCTTGAGTTTCAATGCCAGCACCCCCACCCCACCCCCACCACCAAAAGGTTTACTTTTTAGTTCACAAATGTTAAGTGAGAAGTTCAAGATTTGGGTGGTACCATTTGCAGGACATCATGGTAGGATAGAGGAGTGAAGATGCAAGACTGGACAGGAAGGCAGTCTTGCTCTGTTTTTTATAATGCCTTTTGTCAGAAGTGGCCCATGATCCTCCACGGTCCCTTCTGAAAGTGGCATCCCCAGTGACCTAATCTCTTTCCACTTCAAGCCAATGTCACATTGAGGACCAACGCTTTTGTCATGTGACTTTGGGGGGCACACACTAAACCAGATTCAAATGCTAGCGATACGTCTGCATTTCCTGCTGTCCCCAGACCTGCATATGAGAAGTTGTCACCTTTAGAAGAGGATAGGTAGAAAAATAAGGATGGCTTTTGCTCTTCGTTCCTCTCTGTATTGTTTCATTTTTTTACTTCAGAAACATCCTAATCTATTTGCTTGTCTACCTTGTGTGGCAGGGGTGAATGCTTGGAGGCTGGAGAACAGCATACAGAGTTGGTTCTGTTCTATACTGTGAGGCCTGGGCCTGGGACTCAGGTCTGTGATTTGAACCACCTCACCAGCTTTGTTTCTTTCTTTCTTTTTTTTTTTTTTTTTTTAAAGAAAACCAAAACACTAAAAAATAAAAATTAAAAAAAGAGGTCTAGAACTGTGTGTGATCTCCTTTAAACATATTTTCATGTTTTGAAATGTAAAGTGGGCTAGAGAGAAGGCTCAGTGGTTCAGAGCTCTGGCTGCTCTTGCAGAGGACCCAGGTTCAGTTCCCAGTGCCAACATGGCAGCTCACAACCGTCTGTAGCCAGTTCTAGGTGATCTGATGCCCTCTTCTGGCCTCCTCATGCACCAGGCACACATGTGATACAAACATACCTTCAGAAGAAACACCCACACAAAAATAAAGAATAAATAGGTAAAGAAACATAGCCTGATGATAGTGGTTCACACCTTCAACCCAACACTCAGGCGAGCAGATCTCTGTGAGTTCAAGGCCAACCCGCTCTACAGAGGGAGGTCTAGGACAGCTGAGGCCACACAGAGAAACCCTGTCTCACATAAAGCTAAAGACAAAGGCTGGCAGTGGCGGCACACACCTTTAATCTCAGCACTCGGGAGGCCGAGACAGATGAACCTCCGAGAGGAGGCCGAGACAGATGAACCTCCGAGAGGACCGCATGGTCTATCTACAGAGAGAGTTCCAGCACAGTCAGGGCTCCATGGAGAAATCCTGTCTTGGAGGAAAAAAAGGAAAAAGAAATCGAGCAATACATACCTTATGACAAACTGTAGCATTATTAACTGTTTTGTCATTATTAACTTTTGTTTTTACTGTTTTTTTCCCTCCAGAAATGATTAAGGGATTTTTGCTTTTGTTTTTTGGGGTGTTTGTTGTTGTTGTTGTTGGGGGGGGTTGTTTTGTTTGGGTTTGGTTTTTAGAGACTCTGTGTAATAACTTTGGCTGACCTAGAACAGGCTGGCCTTGAGCTCACAGAGCCACCTACCTCTGCCTCCCAAAGGCTGGTATTAATGGTGTGCGCCAGCACCACTGCCTGACCCTTTTTGTGGCTATTTTGTGGTTTTGTTATGCTTTGAGATAGGATCTTGCTATGTGGATGATTCTCATGTGTGTGTGTGCGTGTGTGTGTGTGTGTGTGTTGTGATCTCAACATATCACCACCAAGATTTTTCCAGTAAGGAACAAAATAGGATGCAAAGAGTAGGAAAGAAGAGTGTATTTAGGTCGGTTGCTGTCCATGACTCTGAGTTCTCAGATACTGTCATCTATACTCCCAGCTGAGAAGTCACCGAGGGTCTGGATTTACCAAGTCTCATCCTTGCTGGCAGAACTGGACTTGACCTTACACAGTCTTCCGGTGTTAACTTGAGTGCCCTGCCTCCACACCTGCTCTTTATGGGTTTTGTGGTTCTCTTAGTCTAACTTTGACTCTGTCTATACTCCATTTTTTTTTTAATTTTGTATTTATTGTCGTGTGGCCACCTGTGGGAGCGCGCCTGGCACGGCGCATGTGTAGTGTAGCGGTCAGACGACATCTTTGTGGTGCTGGTTCTCACTTTCCACCCCGTGTGGGTGCTGAGGATCGACTCAGTGGCCCAGGTTCTGTGTCAAGCACCTTTTCTGGTAGACCAGTCTTGCCTGCCCCTTACAGATCTTCTTAATCTTTCATCAATTTTGAAATTGGGTTTTCTTTCAGCTTCCCAAATCACAGATGTTCTCTGCCCTGTGAAATCTAGGGACTGGCTGGCCAGAGCATTACTGTAACTGTGTTCTGGAGAAAACCCTTTCTTTGACTGCCAGGAATCTCAGCTTCCAGGGGAGAAGGGGCGGGTGGCAAGACTTTGACATATTGCCAAGTCACTGCCTTCTTTTTCCCTTCAGCCATCTACAGGCGACTGGCTGGGGCCCAGGGTAAACCACAGCGTCCAGGCCCGGAAGGGCTGCACTTGGGGGTATTCTAGGGGTTGAGACAGCCATTTTTCTACCATACAAACAGGACCTCTTTCAAACCACAACCCAGCTGATCTAAATGCCTTTTCTAATGGAGGGAACCGGGAAGGCTGTTGTTTGTGGGTCAGCAGTGTTGCAAAACCTGTTAGGAATTTTTCTTTTGTCTGAACTAGAGGTTGGAAGTGGAAATGCAGTTCCATGGTTAAGCAGTGCCCAGCCTGCATAAGTCCCTCTTCTGGCCTCCACAGGCTCTTAACAGAGGTGGTACACTAGCGTGCCTGCAGGTAAATGCTCATACACTTAAAAATAAAATATTAAAGGAAGGAAGAATAAGGGGGAGAGCCATTGAAGAAGGTAGCCAGCACCAACTTCTGGTCTCCACACAAATGTCCACATGTGTTCACGCACATCCTGCCAAGAGAACATGCCTGCATAAACAGTCTCGTACAACAAAAAGCACACATACACATACAGAGAACATTCAAGTCTGTGGAGTAGAAAGGCAGAATGACTTCATTGGTGTACAGGAATTTTTTTTTTAACTGGAAATAATTTTTTAACCAAAATAAAATTACAGTGTTACATTGATCTCTAATTCTATAAAGTTACATGACTTTGCTGCCTTGTTTGTTTGTTTGTTTTTGTTTTTGTATTCTGTTTTTGTATTTTTTTCTATGTTCTTATTTACATAAAGAAAAGTTTGTGGCTGGGCATGGTGGCACACACTTTGATCCCAGCACTCGGGAGGCAGAGGCAGGCAGATCTCTGTGAGTTCCAGGCCAGCCAGGTCTACAGAAGACAGCCAGGGCTACATAGAGAGACTCTGTCTCGAGAAGAGAAAGGAAGGGTTGTGTATGCATGTGTGTTTCATGGCACATGTGTGGCAGTCAGGAGAAAACTCGAGAGTCAGTTCTTCTTTCACCATATGGGATCTGGGGATCAAACTCGGGTTTTCATGTTTGAAACAGGTGCCTTTACACTCAGAGACATCTTGTCGACCCCATTTGTTTGTTTGTTTGTTCATTTGAGATAAAGTTTCATGTACTCATGATAGCCTCAAACTCTCTATGTAGGTGAGGCTCTCCTTGAGTTCCACACCCTCCTGCCTTTCACCTCCCTGAGGTGAGATGACAGGCCTGCACCGCCTCATCTGCCTTGGCTGGTTTTTGTTTGTTTGTTTGTTTGTTGAGACATCATTTTACTATGTAACCCAGGTTAGCTTCCAACTTGGAATCCTCTTGCCTCAGCCTCCCAGGTGGTAAAATGATAGATCTGTGTATCCACCAGTGACTCAGATTTTTCTTTTGAGACAGGGTTTCTGTGTCTAACCTTGGCTGTTCTGGACTTGCTTTGTAGACCAGGCTCCTCAAACTCACAGAGATCCACCTGCCTGTGCCTCCCTGAGTGCTGGGATTATAGCCCACTGTGCACAGCACCTTGCTTGTTTGTTCATTTCTGTGTCTGTTTCTTCAAGACATGGTTTCTCCATGTAGCCTTGGCTGTCCTGGACTCTCTTTGTGCTTTGTAGACCAGGCTGGCCTCGAACTCACAAGGTACCACCTGCCTCTGCCTCCCTGAGTGCTGGGATTTCTACATTGTTCTTAAAGAGGCCTTCTGTCAAGAAATTGTCAGCTCATCCTGTATAGTCCGCTTAATGCCACACTGACCCTGTCTGAGGGTCATGGAGGCCATTAGGAAGTTCCTAAAGGGAATAAATGGAGCCAGTATAATTCTCTTTTTCTTTTTAGTTGTCCAGTGGTTTATCAGTGAGACCTGAATACATTTGACAAGAGATGAACATTCTATCTGGTTTCATTAGTGTTGAAACAGGGTCTAGCTATGAGGCCTAGCTTGCCTGGAAGTCCCTGTGTAGACAGGACTTGTTGGCCTGGAACTCCCTGCATAGATGGGACTGGCCTTAAACTTGAAGGAATTCTCTTGCCACTGCCCTTTACAGGAAAGGATCGTAGTCATGTGCCACCACATCTGGCTTGGGTTTTGTTGTTGTTGTTTGTTTTCTCTTTTTTGAGATAGAGTCTTGCTATATAGCCCAACTTGGCCTTAAACTCAGCAGTCTTCCTGCCTCAGCTACCCAAGGGCTGCAATTATAGGCATCACCACGGCTGGCTTGGTGAACACTCTACAAGGAAGGCAGACTTATAAAAAACAGAGCTAGAAAAACTCCACAGAAGGACTGAAAGTCAGTACTTGGAATGGTAAATGGGGTCTAGACAGAGATCTTTTGTTGTCGATACTTTGTTTCACTTTGGGTGAAGTGGTGTGTGCATGTTCTTATGCTACAGGGAAATCGCCTTGGGAAAGTGAGGCAGACATGACCTTATTCACAGTACAAGGTCATAAAGAAAACAGGAGAAGGGCTGGAGAGATGGCTCAGAGGTTAAGAGCACTGGCTGCTCTTCCTGAGGTCCTGAGTTCAGTTCCCAGCAACCACATGGTGGCTCACAACCATCTATAGTGAGGTCTGGTGCCCTCTTCTGTCTTGCAGACAGAACACTGTATAAATATTAAATAACTTTATTTCTTTCTTTCAAGAAGAAGACAAGAGAGAAAAGAACCCAGGATCTAGAAACAGACTGGAAAAGGAAAAGGAGATCTCACATTAGAAAACACGAGACCAGAGGAGTTAGGGCTGGGATAGATTTACCTCTTGTTCCTGGGAGTTAGATACTGTTTTCTCTAGAAAAGCACGAGGTCATCTGTGAGAAAAGGAGGCATGCTAGGAGCTGATTGAGAAGGTGGTGGGGAAGTACCCACTGTGGAGGGTGTGCCCATGAAGTCAGAAAAGCATTGTCTGCCCAGGGGTGTGTGTTTATCATAGCCTGAGTGTGGGTACATAAAGAGCAGAGTTGAATACAGGCAGGCCTTGGACCTGTCAGGAAGGGACAATAAAAAGACAGAAGATGGGACTGGAGAGATGGCTTAGAGGTTAAGAGCACTGTCTGCTCTTCTAGAGGTCCGGAATGCAATTCCCAGCAACCACATGGTGGCTCACAACCATCTATAGTGAGATCTGGTGCCGTCTTCTGGTGTGCAGGTGTACATGCAGGTGAATACTATATTCATAATTAATAAATAAATCTTGAAGAAAAAGAGTAGCTGGGAATCCAGGACCTGGGAAAGCCCTGGATTTGATCCTCAGCATTGGGTGGAAATTGTGATGAAGCTGTAAAGTTGCATGATGTCTTATTTCGCTTTTGTGTAGATTTTGAGCTTCTGAGCCTCCTGCCTCCAGTTTCCTAAGTGCTAGGGCTACAAGTGTGAACCCTGCTGGCTGTCACACACTGGTTTTACTTTACCTTTCCTTCTTTTTCTTGATCTTAGGCAAGGTTTTGCTATGCAGTTTACACTTACCCCAAGGTTTTGCTATGCAGTTTTCACTATCCTGCCCCAGTGCTGGGCTTGCAGCGGGCACATGCAACCATGCCTGGATTCTGCTGTGCCTGTTCTAGATACGCTTGGATATAGAGATGCTTACCATTGTTAGCAGAGAAACCGGAAGCACAGGTTTGTTGCCTAGGAACAATAAGCTCTCCCATGTAACCTAGGTGTGTGCTGAGCCAAACTATCTAGGCTTATAAGTACACTCTGTGATATTTGTACAATGACATAATCAAACAGTGGCTCTTTTCTTAGAAAATCTCCATGTTAGTGGATGCATGACTACTTTTTTGTTGTTGGTTTTTCATTTGGTTTTGCTTTTTAGAGACAGGGTTTCTCTGTGTAACAGAGATCTGGATGTCCTGGGCTTGCTTTGTAGACCAGGCTGGCAGAGAACTCACAGAGATCTGCCTGCCTCTGCCTCCAGAGTGCTGGGACTACAGGCATGGGCCACTGCACTTGGCTCTGCATGACCGCTTCTTAGCCAATTTGCAGGGTCCACTTTTTATGTCATGTCCCCTGTCAGCCCTTCTGACTACCTTTCTTTTTTTTTTTTAAGATTTATTTATTTTATGAGTGTTCTATCCCTGCATTTACATCTGCCAGAAGAGGGAATCAGCTGACATCATAGATGGTTGTGAGCCACCATGTGGTCACTGGGAATTGAACTCATGACCTTTGGAAGAGCAGACAGTGCTCTTAACTGCTGAGCCATCTCTCCAGCCCCCTGACTACCTTTCTAATGTCACCCACATCCCTCCACCTAAAACTTTTCAGTATGCAGCTATTTATGTACCTGGCCATGTCTGCCTCTTCCCGGAGATTGTCAACTTCCCAGAGAAAGCTTCCCAGGGTCTAATTCAGCTTGAGCCGGGCTGGAGAGGAAGCCCGGTTGGCAGAGTGCCTGCTTAGCTGAGGCACCGAGCCTCGAGGAACTGTGGGCTCTCAGCCTCTCCATTGTGAAGACAACCATTACTGTGTAAGCCAGCCTAACAAATCCTGTTTTGGCATATAGTCGTTGTAGGGTTGTGTTCTAGAGAGCGCTGACTGCCCCCAGGTATCAGTGAGGTAGGAGAGAAAGGCTGTCTCTATTGCTCCTGGCCCCTCCCCTCCTTGGAAACTGGAAAAGAAGCTGCCAGGCCCTAAGGCACTTGCTTCTACTCATCTGGGAAACACTTAAAATTGTGTCTAATGCTGCAACTTCTAGAATATAAATTCGGGCAAATAAACTCAGAGGAGTTGAAATCTTGATTTTCAGCACGTTTGAAGAAGGTTGGGGGCAGCAGGGGAAAGAAGAGAAAAAAAAAAGGAAAAGAGAAATCGTAGTTGTGACCTAACCACAGTCCAAACTCTCTCTGGCGTCCATTGGTTTGGTATTAGTGGGAGCCTTTTGTCCCTAGAACTTTGTGCTTGGGCGGCCAAGCGGAGGAAGGGAAAATCAGGCAGGAAGTCATTGCGCAGAATCCTGCGCTTGCCTGCCTTCCTCCAGCTCTGCTTGAAGGCTCACCCTCCCTGTTCGAGGAGGCCCCGGGCTAGCATGAGAAACATGGGAAAATGTTCTTTCAGATGTCACATACCAGCTCCTATCAGAAAACAAGGCCAGATGAATAAAGCCACAGGCGAGGACAGGCAGGCCCTTCTGTGGCCTATGCAAATGGTTTAAAGTTTTCTTCCTAAACATTCAGTTCCTTGGACCAAATGCTAATGTGTTCTGCCCTAAAACATGGTGTATAACATTAAGGGATTGTTTCTAAGAACACTTCACAGGCTGGCCTTTTTACCTTATGCGAAGACATTTTCAAGGAGGAATAGTTTACTTTAAAATGGGTTCTGCAGCCATTTTAAAGTAGTGGGAGAATCAGTCTTCCATTGCCTATGATATTTTAAAATATGTATGTTTTTTTAATTTTGGAATAATGTTATATTTACAGAAAATTTATAAATGTAATCCGGAGTTCCACAGGCCTGTCATCCAGTTTCCTCATGGTTCACATATCATGACTGTGGGCAATTTATCACAATTAAAGGGCTAATGCTGGCTCCTTCCCTTTCTACCTGTGTGTGGGGGTGGAGCTGCGCTTGCAGTGGTGCAGATGGAGAGGTCAGAGGGCAACTCTGTGGGGCTGGCTCTCCTTCCACCTCAGCTTGTCACACTTGCCTGCCTCATCTGGCCACCCAGGGTCTTACCCACTGAGCCATCTTGCTGGCCCTGACACCCAGTTTTGGTTTTCTAGAGCTCCTTCAGTTGGCCCTGTGTCCTTCTGTTCCTCTGACGTGTTCTTGTTTTAAGGAAAAATGTAAGATGCACAAATGAAAGAAAATTGCATGTCTTCTGAGTTATTTTATTCTTTTTTTTCTTTTTAAGATTTGTTAGCTGGCCATAGTGGCATACAGGCCTTTAATCCCAGCATTCGGGGAGGCAGAGGCTGGTGGATCACTGTGAGTTCAAGGCCAGCCTTGTCTACAAAGTGAGTCCAGGAAAGCCAAGGCTACACAGAGAAGCCTTCTCTCAAAAAATAGAACAAAAAAGGTTTTTGTTTGGTTGGTTTTGGTTGAGACAGAGTTTCTCTGTGTACGCTTGGCTTTTCTGGAACTCTGCTCAGGAGACCAGGCTGGCCTCAACTCTGGGATTAAAGGTGTGTGCCACTACCTTCCAGCTGAAGTGTTTTGTTTTTAATTTCTGTGTGTGTTAATGTGTGCAAGTATGCAATTGCTGACTGAGGCCAGAGGTTGTCAGATCCCCTGGAGCTGGAGTTACAGACAGTTGTGAGATGGTTGATGCTGGAATCAAATTCAGGTCCTCTGCAAGGGCAGTACGCTCCTGACCTCTGACCCCCTCTCTAGCACTGGACCCTGAGAGCAAAAGAAACGAAAGCAAGGATGTGTCAGGTCCCACAGAAACCCAGGATAAGGCTAGCTCTGGAAGCTGTGGCTCCGCCCAGCACTTACCACCCTGCCCCTACCCTAAAGCTACCTCCCCCTCCTCCCCTTCCCTCCACCCCTTCCCCCCACAGGGCCTGGGCTTCCCTCAGCTCCTGATTCCTCTGTAACAGCCATTTTGGATATGGGCTCTCTTGGTTCCCATGGACTCTCTTGGTGGCCTGGGCTTCCTCTTCTTTCTCTCTCTTTCTTCTTTTCCTCTCTTGTTCTCTCCCTCTCTTTCTCCTATCATGGCCTAGCCTGGTCTATTCTGTTGGCCGTGTTCAGTCTGGACTCTTTTTTTTTTTTAATAATTATTTATTTATTATGTATAGTGTTCTGTCTGCATGTGTACCTGCACGCCAGAAGAGGGCACCAGATTTCATTACAGATGGTTGTGAACCACCACGTGGTTGCTGGGAATCGAACTCAGACCTCTGGAAGAGCAGCCAGTGCTCTTAACCTCTGAGCCATCTCTCCAGCTCTCTGGACTCTTACAGATGCCTCTGGCTGTTCTTTTCCTCATGTCTACAATAAAGCCATTCTCCTCAGCCATACTCAGGAGCAGTTGCGTCCTTGTTTCCATTCGGTACGCTAATGGGCATGCTCCGCCATCAAAGCACCTGACCCAGGAGACTCACGTCTACTGCCAACACCCAGGAAACCGCACAGGCAAGCATCCATCTGCAAGCGGCCTTCACCGTGTTTTTCACATCTGCTCCACTCATATCTACCCAATCATCTCACAAGCTTGGGTGATGTCACAATTGTTAGTATTCTGCAACAACCTTGCTTCTGGTTACCTAGCAACAATGACATCATGTATCGCCCAGCCAGGTGGCCACACCTGGGGGCGTGGTTAATAATTACCTGACCTATAAAAGGATCACCAGACACATGTTCACTCTCTTATTCCTCACTCTCTTACTCCCCTCACCCTCTTACCCTCTCTATGGGGCGCCCCAACCCTCCTCCCCTTTCCTCCTCTCCCTCTCCCTTCCCCATCATGGCCCACGCCTGTTCCCCCTTCTCCCCTAATAAACCCCTTTTCATAGAAAACCTGTTGTAAGCCTCATCTTATTTTTATTTCTAATAACAATATCACTTCCCTAGGGTTTGGGGCCTTTGACTTGTCAAAAGAAGGGAAGGGAAGGCTGATAACTTCAAAGCTCTGAGCTATTCATTCTTGTATTTACCGAGAACCTGCGGAGAGTGCAAGAAGAGGTTAACCCCAAATAAATACACACTATAACTTTCCACAGTGATAAATGACATGAAGAGAGAAAATCGGGGTAAGGAAGACCTTACGGATTGGGAGACCAGAAAAGGCTTTCCAATGCTCTATCATCTAAGCAGAGGCTGGAGAAAGTAAAGGCAGGCAATTGGGGCTGGGGAGGACAATGGGGAAAAAGGACCCAGGCTGAGGGATTAGCAATTGCAAAGGCTAGGAGGTGAGGACACGTTTGATTTAATGCAAAAAGAGAAAGGAGAGTGCTAGGTTGAAATGGAGACTTGGGTCATGCATTTGTTATGAGGGCCTTTGAGGCCTTCTCCTAGATCTTGGCATTGGGCAGCACAAGGAAGACTGTACCAGTTAGCACTCCTCAGGCTTCCTCCTTGCTGGTGTTGGCTTACGTATACATTTCTCTCCACATCACAATGCTTCTCTCCTTCCTCTGGCTCCATATTTAATTTATCTACATATTTTTATTTACTAAAATAACCACACCGCTCATTTTGTATAATCCTAACAGAAAGCCTTTCTCTTCAAGATCTGTGCAGTGTGGCCAGGCATCAGGGCACTCAGCACAGGGCATGGATGACTTGGAAATGGATGTACTAGCAATTAGTGGATCTTTGGGCTGTACAGGTTGGATAACTATCATTACTTCCTCCTCATGAATGAGGATTACAAGACCCAAGTGATTAACCAGTGCCCAAGATTAAAAGTTAAGTGTCTAGACAAAGAGCCTGATGTCACGGCCCAAATGTGTCTTCCCAAACTCTTATGTTGAAACTTAATTGGTGGCTCATGCCTGTAATCACAGCACTCTGGGAAGCAGAGACAGGTGGGTCGCTGTGAGTTTAAGGCCAGCCTGATCTGCAAAAGGAGTCCAGAACAACCAAGAAACCCTGTCTTGAAAAACAATACAAAACAAAACAAAAAGAGATGATAATAGAGGGGCTGGAGAGATGACTCAGAGGTTAAGAGCACTGGCTGCTCTTCCAGAGGTCCTGCATTCAATTCCCAGAAACCGCATGGTGGCTCACAACCATCTATACGGGGATTTGATGCCCTCTTCTGGTGTGTGTGAAGATGGAGCACTTATATGTAAAATAAATGAAAGAAGGACGGAAGGAAGGAAGAATATAATAGAGGAGCCAGCCCAATACTTGGGAGGCAGAGGCAGGTAGATCTCTGTAAATTTGAGGCCAGCTTGGTCTACAAAGGGAATCCAGGACAGCTAAGGGTACACGGAGAAACCCTGTCCTGAAAATTAAAAATAAAAAAGTAAATAAAGATAAAAAATAAAAGAAGCTAGCAGAGGGCTGGAGAGATGGCTCCATGGCTCAGAGTGAGGACTGCTCTTACAGACGACAGGAGTGCAGATTGTAGCATCCGCCTCAGAAGGCTCATAACTACTTGCAAATCCAGAGGATTGGAGGACCCTATGAGCACCTGCACTCACTTGTGCGCATACCCAATGAAAACTAAAATAAAAAATTGAACAGAAGTTATTAGAGGGGTCTGCATAGATGTCTCAGGCAGTAAAATGCATGCTGCAAATGCACGAGGACCTGAGTTTGGATTCCCAGCAACTGTTCAAAAGCCAGGTGGGACTGCACACACTTGTAATTCCAGGTTCAGGAGGGGGAGACAGTTTTACCAATCAATGAGCTCCCAGATTAATGAGAAATCCCTGTTCACCCAATGACAACCTCTGCCCTCCATGTGGGTCCACGCATGGTCACACTGGTACATACACATAAACATGCACACACGTGTGTGCGCGCGCACACACACACACCACACTAAGGGGTGAGGGTCAGGGGTAGATAATCATTTGATCCCAGGAGTTCAAGGTCAGTCTAGGAAATATAGTAAGACTCAGTTACTTTTCTCTTTTCTCTTTCTTTCTCATTTATTTGTATTTATTTATTTGTTTATTTGTTTTACTTGTTTATTTATTTCTCTGTGTAGCCCTGGCTGTCCTGGAACTCACACTGTAGACCAGGCCTTGAACCCAGAGATCTGCTGGCCTCTGCCTCCCCAGCAGCGCTGAGACTAAAGGCGTTAGCCACCACTGCCTAACTTCTTTCTTTTAAGCATTTAGATCATTCAGACTTCTGGTCAATGGAGTTAAGGCCCTTATCCAGTAGGCTACACTGCCTAGCAGTGGTGGCACACACCTTTGATTCCTGCGCTTGGGAAGCAGTGGCCAGAGGAGCTCTCTGTTTAAGGCAAGTTTGGTCTACCAATTGAGCTCCAGGACAGACAGACAGCACTACCACCAGCCCTTACGCCCTCCCACCTTTCTGCCAGTCCATGTAAGCACCCGGAGTTCTTTCGCTGGGGAGGGCGCAGCATCCTGGAATTGGAACCTGGCTTCTCCGCAGCCACCAAGTATTCCATTTCTTTGATCTTGGGTTTCCAGCCTCCAGAGTCGTGAGCAACGATTTCTGCTGCTTACACGTTACCCAGTCTCAGAAATTTTGTTATAGCAGCACAAATGCGCTAAGACACCCGGTATTCTTCTGAACCCCAGGCCATCCATGACTAGTTCTACCTCTGTGGACATGGGAACTGCATGACGAAAAGGAAAATTTGAGGGCAACGCCGAGGGTACATTGGGGGAGTGACTACGAGGACAGGAGGGAGGGAAAACTGAGTCCGGTGTGAAAAATGCAAGAAAGGAAATAAATTTTATATATATTTCTTAATATATAAATTTAAAAATGTATAATTTTTATATATACAAAGAAAATAATAAAGTATTACATAAATATGTATTATATTTCATATTATAATAAACTATATTATTTTCTTTATTTATTGTATGATGAAAATGAGGATTCAGGCTCATCGGAAGGGCACAGGTTTAACACCCCTGACTGCAGTCCTTCTACTGATTAACAGGCCGATAGCCATTTCCTTTCTCTAACCTTGTGACTACCCATTGAGAGATCTGCCTCGGCTTGTCAGTGGGAGAACCCATGTTTTATATTATGACTATCTTTATATTTCCAGCCCTGACAATTAGTAATAGCTGAGGACAGTCAAAATAACCTCCTTAAGCCAGAGGTGGTGAGCCACACCTGCAATCTCAGCACAGAGGAGGCTAAGACAGGCGGATCGTGAGTTCGAGATCAGCTTAGGCTACGTACCAAAACCCTGTCTCAGCACCCTCTTCCTCAAAATCACTTGCTGCTCAAGTTTCTGTTTTCAGTTCATCACTGAAATGTCCTAGATAATCATCAAATTACAGTTGTTGCTATTATTATCTCTGGTGCTGGGATTTCCTCTTCCTTCCTTCCTTCCTTCCTTC
>CM053751.1:40092523-40119112 GCA_028658305.1 Pachyuromys duprasi
TCTTCCAGACAGGGTTTCTCTGTGTAGCCTTGGCTGTCCTGGACTTGCTCTATAAACCTAGCTGGCCTCGAACTCCCGGAGATCCCCCTGCCTGTGCCTCCTGAGTGCCAGTGCTGGGGTCACCGCCACCACCTGGCTGGAACTTTTCAATATCATTTATTTGTATTCTTTCCATCAAGTTTTGAATTTCTTTAAAAACGAGCTAGGCTTTGAATCGAAACTGCTTCTTACAGGCTTGGGTATTAGGAGTTTGGTTACTTGCTGAGATATTTTGGAAAGTGATTGGATCTTGAGTGTTCTAATGTGATCAACAAATTTATTACTTGATGGATCCATGAAATAGTTGGTTAAAAAAATGGGTCCCTGGGGACATGTGCTTGGGGACCATAGTTGTCGTGGTCATTCCCTCTTCTTGCTTTATGGGCCTCCTATCTGTCATGAGAGGAGTAGCCTGTGCCTCCTGACCCCCCTGCCATCACCATCATGCTTTTCCCCACATAAAGACAAGCATGAAACTGGGGGCCATGATACATCTTCCCTCTGTGAAATGTGACCTGCTTAACCTCCTTAAACTCGACAGCCCCTGCTGAGACCCACTTTAGTGCTCCTCTGTTAACACCTGCTACTGTAGCCTTTAGAATGTCAGAATCCGTTTTGCCTCCAAGTCTCCATTTTGATCGTAAGGTGAATTTCAAGTTCTCAGGCCTACGCGCCTGAGACTAGGAGGATACAATTCAATAGCTGAATGCTCGCTGCTTAGAATAAAACAATAGATGATAAATGCATGTTCTGCTTGAGTTAAAACCACAACCTCCTGCTATGTTCCTTACTCCCAGAATCCTAAATCCCAGCCAATCAGCTTAAAGAGCTTTGTCTAGCTACCTAGATACAACATAATACACTTGGAACAAAATCGATTATGTTTAGTTAGTCAAAATGATGTAATGGTGCACCCCTCCCCTGCTGCCTACATCTGGTTACCTGGTTACAGTTTTTTGTATTAAAAACAAAACAAAACAACAACAACAACAACAACAAAAAAACTTGCCTTAGAAACAGACTAGTGTCATAGCCTGGCTCCCGAGTCCAGATTATGGCCCTGACTCGTCAGTTTTTTGTTCAGCATTTAATAAACTTCCATCAGTCTGAGTCTGGTGTCTGAGTGATCAGTATGTGGCTATTTCTGAACCCATAAGAAAATGTATAATAATAATAAAAAAACTATTATATTATTCTTTTTATATTATATTATTATAACTATTTTAACAGATTTATTTTTACTTCATGTGTATGAGTGCTTTGCCTGTATGTGTGTATGTGCACCATATCTGTGCATGTTACCTGGGGAGTGAGAAGTGACTGAATTCCCTGGAACTAGAATTACGTCCAGTTGTGAATCATGCTATAAACCGGACCTGGGCCCTTGGCAAGAGAAGCAGGGGCTCTGAAGTAAGCCCATCGCTCCAGCCCCATGAAGCTTTTTAGGCAGGTACCTTGTCACAGGAACATGAACTTCATTTCTTTTTATTTAAAAGTACAATTAAAAAGACAGGAAAGTGTTTATGCTGTTTAATGAAATACTCGTTTTTTGATAGACAGGAGAATCAGGAGAATCTGGGCATGATGGCTCAGGCCTGTGACCACAGTAATTGGGAGGCAAGGAGCTCCAGTTTGAGGCCAGCCAGAACTGCATAATGAGACCTTGTCTCAGGAAGACAGGGTACACAAGACTTGTTTGATCGCCAGCACCATGAGAAAGAAGAGGAATGGCTAGATACTGATGGAAAGGTAAGGATTAAAATCCTAATTTTTCCTCAAAGAGGACCCCAGGCAGGGGGCTTTATACAGGGAATGAACTAGGCCCTGTCGCTTGAGGAGCACCAGATGTGTTTTTGTACCCAAAAGGACCTCTTTTGCCTGTCTCATGTCTCCAGAACAAATTTGGCAAACTCAGCCTGCACCCAGGCCCTCAGCATCGACTTCGCTAGCCCCTCTCCTCCCTCAACCCCCAGGACCCGCTGCCTCAAGTGTAATACATTCCCACCGTCATATGCACTAACTGTTAAAGTGACACATATGACAGGAATGTGCAAAGGACAGTGGGGAGGGAGAAGGGACTGCGGCTCCCAGCACCTCCACTGAGAAGGCTACAGATTATCCGGGGTTTGGAGAATGGGTAGAGTTTTGCTAGGCAAACATTAAAAAAAAATCCTTACCTTTTCTAAGGGGGGCGGGGAGTTCAATATGGGGTTTCTCTGTGTAGCCCTAGCTGTCCTGTAACTCTGCAGACTAGGCTGGCCTTGAACTCAGAGCTCTACTTGCCTCTGCCTCCTGAGTGCCGGGATTAAAGGTGTGCACTACTACTACCCGGATCAACTTTACCTTTTGTTGTAGTGACACAAAGGTCTCACTTTTAGCCCATGATAGCCTGACACTGGCCATGTAGCCCAGGCTTGCCTCAGACTCTTGACAATCCTCCCCGTTACTGGTACTGGGATTGTAGGTGTGAAGCATCACTCCCAGCTTAACTTAATTAATCGGAAACAGAAATAGCCACGTAAGGCCAGCTCCTCAGTGACAGCACTGTTTGTATAGTCAGTTGGCTCTTTTTCTCAGATCAACTGAAGGCTGTAGTCCAACATAAGAATTTTGGATTCCTGGCAAAAGGAGAGAGAAAGGTAGAGACTGAAGTATCAGAGACGCCTGCTTATCTGGGTAGATACGGATCACATCTTAGGAACTTTCTGGTGCTTGTTCAATACCTGATGATAGTGAGACTGAGACTGATGTTAATCTTCAGGGAAATGAAAGGGTGCTGAGCTATCGAGACTGGCATAATAGTGGAGGTTCTGCGCTGGAAAAGCAACAAGAGTATTTTCCCTTTATAGAGAGCCTTACAACACCCGGTGCCTTTCTGCCACGGTGAACTGACTGGGGCACTAAGGAGTAAGCACAGCCACACACACCTATGTGCCTTTCTGTAGTTGGTTTTCTCCACTTCTACCGTGTGTTCTAGGGATTGAACTCGGAATGTCAGGTTTGGAGGCAAGTGCCTTTACCCACTGAGCACTCTCGCTGATGTAGGAAAAAAAAGCGTTTTGTTTTGTTTCTGAGACAGTCTTATCAAGTGGTACTGCCTGGCCTGGAACTCACTGTCCACCAGGCTTGCCCCACTGGGACTCATAGAGATCGGCCTGGCTCTGTCCAGGAACTGGAATTAAAGACACGGGTCACCCTGCACAGCCAGAATCAGTGTTTTGGTCCCTAACCGAAGACTTACTCTGGTAACTGTGTGCTCGGCTAGAATCCAGGCATTTGGGGGAGGCTTTTTTCCCTTTTACTTCTGCCCCGAATCTGACCATCCTAAGGACATTAGGACGGACTTTACGAGGAATCCATAGGAAGGGACATACGGAATATCAGAAAGTTCAAGGTGAAGGCTGGGAAAAACAAAAGTCCAAACCACGCACCGCTGAACGACTGTTGTGAGTCTCTTTGACTCCCTGTCGAGCTGAGCCCTGCACAGGCAGGCTTGCCCTTTGTTTACGACTTGGCCTGAGTTACTACAGGCAGGTAAGCACGCAGCTGGAGTGCGCAGCCTAAACACCCGAGGGCTGATTTTTTTCTTGCTTTTGCTTGGTGATGAGAATTTCTCTTGTGTGTGCTATTTGCCAAGAGGGAGCCTCATTTAAGAAATCTGGATCCAGCTGGGTATGATGGCGCATACCCAGGGAAGCAGAGGCAGGTGGATCACTACGAGTTCGAGGCCAGCCTGGTCTACAAAGCAAGTCCAGAGCAGCCAAGGCTACACAGAGAAACCCTGTCTCAGAAAAAAAAAAAAAAAAGGCCTGACCAGGAGTAAAGAATCCTTGTGAATTTTTCTCAAGAAACTTTCAACTCAGTGAGTGGGGAAACTTACTTGAATTTGAAAATCACAACTTATTTGAAAAATGAGTTTTTCAGTGCTAGATTTCTAAATGCTAGATGACTTGGCCATTGCTCACTTTCTATGTTATTACAGGAGGAGCCCAGGGCCTCCTGTGTGCCCGGAAAGTGCTCTCTACCAAGCTGCGTTCCCAGCACTGTCGCTGCCCTCCTGAAGATAAGAGTTACGTTAAATGAAATCACTTGGCTTGAGTTCATGTTAAATTGCACAGAGAAGATAAATATTCAAGGAACTTCCAAATCCTGTGTCTTTTAATAACCTGTTGCCAAGATCACAAAGCTAAAGTCAGTAAGGTAGATTTGAAAGAGATTTGCTGATAATACTGTCAAGGTAAAAGTCATGAGTAAATCTACTACTGGACTCTGGACAGGAACAAGTCCAGCTGAGTTTTACCTTGGTCCCCCAGCCTCTCACTCCAGCTTTTTCTGAGACAGTGTCTTATATTGCCCTGGCATTTGCTGTGTAGCCCAAGCTGGCCTTAAATATGAAATCCCTCAGCCTCTTCAATATTGAATTGAGATTATAGGTATATCTAGGCCTGGCCCTACTGATTTATTTATAGAAACTGAAAAATTAATTAATGTGGAACTGAAAAAGACCAATTTATTTGTTGGTGTTTTTGAGTCAGGGTCTCTCTTTGTGGCCCTAGCTGTCCTGGAATTCACTATGTAGACCAGGCTGTCCTAGAACTCACAGAGGTCTGACAGCCCCAGGGTCGCACACACAGCTTTAACATAATTTTGAAAAAGAACAAAGGACTAAGGTTTTCTGACTTCAAAAGGTAACTGCTAAGTAGCAGTGACCCTATCAGCCCTGGACTGCCATAGTACATAAAGCTTAAGTGAGATGGAAATACACTCTTAGAGCCAAATAATTTTTAAATATTTCAATTAAATTTATCTAAATGGATACATAAAACATGAAAATTATACATATTTATCAATAAGTTTGTAACATGAAAATGTCAATGAAGTTTTGACCATTAGAACAATCTTGATGTCATGATAATTCCAGTAGGGAAAGGATAGTGTATTCTTTCTTTTTTCTTCTTCTTTTTTTTTTTTTTTTTTAAGACAGGTTTCTCTGTGTAGCCTTGGCTGTCTTGGATTCACTTTGTAGACCAGGCTGGCCTCAAGCTCACAGAGATTCTCCTGCCTCTGCCTCCCTGAGTTCTGGGATTACAGGCATGGGCCACGGGGCCCAGCTCAAGGACAGTGTTTTCAAGTAACTGTGCTAGAATGAATGCATATCCACATAACACAAAAAGAAAAAGTCAGGATTCTACTGTATACAAAAATTAACTCAAAATGGACAAAATGCCTTAAGAGATAAAACTCTTAGGATGAAACACAGAAATAGGTGATCATGATATTAGATAAAACACCAAAAACACAAAAGATAAAAAAAGGAGCCAGGTGTGGTGGTGCATACCTTTAGTCTCAACACTGCTCAGGAGGCAGAGGCGGGAGGATCTCTGTGAGTTTGAGGCCAGCCTGGTCTACACAGTGAATCCAAGACAGCCAAGGCTACACAGCAAAACCCTGTCTTAAAAAAACCAAACCAAATCAATCAATCAATAACGAAAAATACAAAAGGGACTAAAAAGCCAGGTATGGCAGAACATGCCTTAATCCCAGCACTTGGGAGGCAGAGACAGACGGATATCTGTGAGTTTGAGGCCAGCCTGGTCTATACAGTAAGTTCCTGGGGAGCTGGAGAGATGGCTGAGAGGTTAAGAGCACTGGCTACTCTTCCAGAGGTCCTGAGTTCAATTCCCAGCCACCACATGGTGGCTCACAACCATCTGTAATGAGATCTGGTTCCCTCTTCTGGTGTGCATGAAAACAGAGCACTCATATTTATAAAATAAATAAATCTTTTTTTTTAAAGTAAATTCCTAGAGAGTCAGGGCTACACAGATAAACCCTGTCTCAAGAAGAAGAAGAAGAAGAAGAAGAAGAAGAAGAAGAAGAAGAAGAAGAAGAAGAAGAAGAAGAAGAAGAAGAAGAAGAAGAAGAAGCAGCAGCAGCAGCAGCAGCAGCAGCAGCAGCAGCAGCAGAAGCAGCAGAAGCAGCCAGAAGCTGGACATGGTTGCGCATGCCTTATATCCCAGCACCCAAGGAGGCAGAGGAAGGCAGATTGCTATGAGTTCAAGAACAGCCTGGTCTACAAATTGAGTTCAGGACTACCAAGGCTTCACAGAGAAACCCTGTCTAGAAAGCAACAAAAAGTATATATATGTATGCATATTTCCTGTTATGTAATATATAGGTTATAGTGTACAAATGACATAAATATATACATAGATACATTAATCCAAATATCAGTTAAAGGGGAGGGGTGGAAAAGTATATACAGAGATGTTATGAGTTGGACTGCCTGGCTAGTGGCACGTGTTTGTAATGCCAGCACCTGGGAAACAGAGCTGGGAGGTCCCCAAATTCAAGGTAACACTCACCAACATGGGGCCACCTAGGACCTTGTCTCAAGACAAACAAATAGTCCCTAGAAGTTGTTTGTGGGACAAACACAGTACATCAAGAATCTTGTGCTAAAAGCAGGGCCAGGGTGGTGGCTCAGGGAGTCCAGACCCTTGTGAGCCCGAGAACCTGAGCTCTGTCTCCAGGAACCCGTGTGGTGGAGGGAGAAAACAACTCCTGCAAGTTATCCTCTGACCTCCATGTGTAAGCGGCGGCATTTACATGCACACACACACACACACACACACATATGAAGAGTCACAAAAGAAAAACACTCAAAAAAAGTAAAAAAACAAAACAAAACCAACTGCAATTATTTATCTACAGAAAAAAAAAATCAACACCACACAAAGGAACTTGATGTGATGCATTTGTGTTTGTGTGACCACTACGGTGATCACTTTGTGTGTCCACTCTTTGTTCTGTGTAAATAACATGAGGCTGAGGTCCTGGGGGAGCTATTATAGGCCTTTGAAACATATATTTTTAAAAATTGTATGACAGCATCCCTTCTGCTAAATTACAGTTGCCAAGTGGACTTTCAAGTTAAGCAAGTATTCAGTTCTGATGAGGGGTGACATCCATGCCTGCATTAGCTGTCTCTCTTAGATAAAGATCAAGTGCCTTTCACATGGGGTTTCAAAGCAGTTTAAAGATGTTAATTAGTTCTCGTATCAGCTATGAGAAGTGGGTACATTTGATTATGAGAATTAGGTGCGTTTGATTATGCCTGTTCTCTGTATGAAGAGGCAGACAGGTTGAATGATTTCTGAGCATTCTACAACTCCATTCATGTTAGTGAAACTAAGACCCCTCTTACTTCGTCAGCAATTTTATTTCCATGATAAGTGGTAAAGCAGACTGGGGAAATAGCTCAGTCAGTAAGTGCTAGCCGTGCAAGCATGAAGACCTGTGGATGATCCCTGACACCCACGCTGAAGCTAGCACAGTGGCCCACACATGCAATCCCAGCACTGAGGAGACACAGACAAGTGATCCCTGAGGCCTGCTAGCCAGTCTAGCCTAATCACCACATACCAGGCCACAGGGAGAGACCCTGTCTCAAAGAACAAGGGGGATGGCTCCTGAGGAACCACTCCCAAGACTGAGCACACAAGTGCACACGCATGAACACAAATCTGCACATAAATATAACACTCAGACACACAGAGAATGAGAGAGTTGTGGGCAAACAAGCCAAGCCAAACTATACACTGAATATTTAAAAAAACTCAACTATTTTTTACTTTTTATGTTTGCTGTTTCTTTCTTTTTTCTGTCCCACTCCCCTTTCTGTGAAGTTTATTAGAATGAAAGGTCTGTGAGGTGGTGACTGGGCCTTGCAGTGGGAGGTGATTGAAGCACGATGAGGAACAGTCTCTGCAGCAGTTCCTCTGGTTCCCTCATACCAATCCCTTTATGTTTCCTTAACTATTTGGAGTGTTTTACTTGGTATGATGGTGCACGCCTTTAATCCCAGAATTTGGGAGGCAGAGGCAGGTGGATCTCAGAGTTCGAGGGCAGTCTGGTCTACAAAGCGAGTCCAGGACAGCCAGGGCTACATCACAAAAAACCCAAAACAACAAATTCTAAGAAGATGTGGAGATGGTTTCTAATCTGCAAAGCTTAAACTTTGATTTGGTGGTTGACCAAACACGTCCTAGACATCTACTTTCCTACAACTATTCTAGGAGGGGAGCACCTTCAGGCTGCTGAGCCAACGACTTTGTTCATAACTCTCTTGTCATTTGTTCTCCATTCTGGTCTTATCAGTTTCTCCTTCCCTGGTCCCAGCGCTGAAACGTTCTTTGACAGGGAGACCAGTTGTAAGCTGTGATGCCTCTTCACCTGTCTCTTGTCAGTTTTATCACCTTGGCTGCAGTAATACTTGCATGGGATTGAGTCCTGGGATCACAGCATGAGAATTCTCTGGGAAGGAATTAAAGCAGGTCTGCCAACAGAAAGATTGCATCTCAGCTAAGGGTGCATGTGCACTAAATGATAAGAAAGTTTCTTATCACAGCCCTGTCTCTTGCTCCATACACCGCTAGAAGTCCTAGAAGGGTCACTGGGAATTGCAGCAATGTCCAGAACCCGCTTTGAGATCTAAAGTTAAGATTTTGTTTGTTAGTTTTTGCAGTGGTGTTCCCTGTCTATCTTAAAGCAGCTTAAAAATTTGGGCATTGTTCTCAATGAATCAGATTGTTTATAAACATACTGATAATATCAGTCAAAGGACCATGGGAAAGAAGTGGCCAGTCTTATCATCTTGATTTCATTCTGCTTCTGAGGTTAATGTAGGAGAGGAGTTGTTGCTGTTTTTAAACTCCTGCCCTTCTTAGGTATGGCTCTCAGTAATTTTATAGATAATAACAAAAGGGTGCTTTCCATTTACTCTTTTGTTTGGTTGGTTATTGTGTTTCATTTATTAGTGCTCTGTCTGCATGTGCGCTTGCATGTCTGAAGAAGGCACCAGATCCCATGATAAATGGCTGTGAACCACCGTGTGGTTGCTGGGAATTGAACTCAGGACCTCTGGAAACCAGTGCTTTTAACCATTAAGCCAGACCCTCTATTTACTTTTTAAATATTATTTTGAGATTTAAAAAATTATCTTGTGTGTATGAGGGGGTTTGTATATATGACTCAAGGTGAAAATGAAGGTCATTGGAAAAGCTGAAGGAGTCAGTTCTCTCCTTCAATCACTTGGCCTCTGAGGATTAAACTCAGGTCATCAGTTTTAGTGGCAAGTGCCTGTACCCCCGAGCCATCTGGCTGGCCACCATTTACCTTTTTTGCTTGTTTGGAGACAAGATCTTTCTGTGTAGCCTGGCTAGCCTGGAACTCACTGTGTAGACTAGGTTGGCCTTCAACTCATAATGCTGGAATTAAAGGTGTGCACCACCATGCCCGGTCCACCAGAATGGATTTTAGTATGCTCACGGGGCTGTTGAATTGTCACTACAACCAATTTTAAAAAGTTTAGAGCATTTTCATCACCCCAAAAGAAATACCCTATTGGGGATCAGATACAGGGCTTTCATATGTTTATGAGCTGTGTTCCAACCCTTGAGTTTTTGAGTTGGGAGAGGGTCTTCTAATATAGTCCAGGCTTGCCTCAAACTTGTGATCCTCCTGTCTCAGCATCCCAAATGCTGATACCATAGCATGTGCCACCATAGAAACAGGTCAGTAGTAGGCACATCCCTTTACTACCGACTTCTCACAACTGCCTTCAGACATCAGGCAGCCACTAGTACACTGTGTAGATGTCAAAGAACCTCTTTCCTCTCTCAGATTCAATAAAGCACTTTGTTAAAATAAGCTAGCAATAGACTGGCAGAAGAGCAATGTACAGGTTACTACTCAAAAAGGCATATCAGTAGAGCGTGACAACCCAGTAATCCAATGAGAGGTAAATGTTTGTGTATTCTCTCTTTTTTTTTTAAACATATGTTTCTTTCTTTTTAAAGACCTATTTACTTATTATGCATACAATGTTCTGTCTGTATGTATACCCGCATACCAGAAGAAGGCATCATATTTCATTATAGATGGCTGTGAGCCACCATATGGTTGCTGGGAATTGAACTCAGGATCTCTGGAAGAGCAGCCAGTGCTCCTAACTTCTGAGCCATCTCTCCAGCCCTTGTGTATTCTCTTTATGGGGGAAAAGGAAGCAGAGGATGTATGGAGGTTTAGAGGAAGAGTAAGTAATTTTATGGAAGACAAAAGGCCCCTGAGCAAATACTGTCTGTAGTGGTTTGAATAAGTATGGCTCCCATAGACTTATGTGTTTGAATGCTGGAGAATGGCACTAATAGCAGGTGTGGTGTTGAGGGAGTAAGTGTGGCCTTGTTGGAGGAAGTGTGTCACTGTTGATGGGCTTTGAGGTCTCCTATGCTCAGGGCACACCCAGTGCGGCACACAGTCTCCTGCTGCTGCCTGCAGATCAAGATGTAGAGCTCTCAGCTCCTGCTCCAGCACCATGTCTGCCTGTTTCCCACCATGATGACAATGGACTAAATCTCCGAAACTGTAAGCCAGCTCCAATTAAATGTTTTCTTTTATAAAAGTTGCCTTGGTCATGGTGTCTCTTCACAGCAATACAACCCTAAGACACTATCTCAAGAAAGAGTTAGTCTGGCCTCTAGTTGTGATGTCCACTCTGGTTTCACATTTTCTGTTAAATACCAGTTTCCCTAGTTGATCTGGGAAGGAGACTAACAACTGGCTGGAAACTGGCATGGCACAGCATACTCCAGGAGGCTGGGACAACAGGATAGTGACTTTGGGCCCAGCCTGGGCTACAAAGTGAGGCTTGTCTCAAAAGAAAGAAAGAAAGCCAGGAGGTGGTGGTGCACACCTTTAGACCCAATCTCTGTTCTACACAAAGAAATCCTGTCTCAAAAATCACAAAAAGAAAGAAGGAAAGAAAAAAAAAAGGAAGAAAGAAAAGAAGGCACAATTTGCGCATGGCATGGTGGGACATATCTGTACTCCTAGCCTCATAGGAAGCTGACATAGGAGGGCTGTTTGAGCCCCAGAGTTCAAGGACAGACTGGCAATAGAGAGAGAAACACTGGATTTTTTTTTTAATCTTTTAAATTTATTTGATATACATTGGTGTTTTGAGTGCATTCATGTCTCTGTGAGTGTGTTATATGCCCTGGAAGTGGAGTTACAGAAAGTTATGAGCTGCCATGTGGGTGCTGGGATATGAACCTGGGTCCTCTGAAAGAGCAGTTCTCTTAACCTCTGAGTCATTTCTCCAGCTCCAAGACCCTGGATTTTTGTTTTGTTTTGTTTTGTTTTTCAAGACAGGGTTCCTCTGTGTAGCCTTGGTTGTCCTGGAGCTCACTCTGTAGACCCGGCTGGCACTGAACTCATAGAGATCTGCCAGTCTCTGCTTCGGAGTGCTGGAATTAAAGCCGTGTGTACCACCACCTGGACTGTTTTGGTTTTCAGGGTGTATAAAAAGTATAAAAAGCAAACAGATTCTGAGAAGGCATTTGCTGTGTTCCTGGAACTGCGAGAGGCGGGCTCGTGCCCAGCGAGTGCCAGGCCCTGGGTCCAAGCTGTAGTACTACACAAGAAAGAGGTTCTGTAGAGTGAAAGCAAGGGGTAAGGACAGAAAGACGGTGCATACCTTTGTTCCCAAAGCTGAAGTGTGAAGCTGCTGCCTGTCCTTTGTTACACTTACCCGGTGGGTAACTGACCGGAGACAGTGACCATAGCCCTCCCCTCTTAATAGAAAACTGCTTCACGTCACTCAAGTTCTGCATATATATATAATTTTTTCCAAAGTTTTCTGTTGAGGAAGGAAAAAAAATCATTATAGGGACATGGAGGATGGCAAGACAATGGCAAAGAAGGAAGATTTCTTACAGATGTTTTGCATAAAGAGTTGGCAACAGTGTATCTGAGAAATACTTGACTATGAAGCCATTTTTGTTTAGTTTGAAGGTACTACGTTTTTCATAAAGATATTTATTTTTAGTATCACAAAAAACTGTTGTGTGACACTTGAGAGAGGAAAGAAAAGAACTATTAAGTCCATTAGTTTCATTTTTATTTTATGTTTTCAGAAGAATAATTGTATCAAGCATTTTTAAATCTATATTATTATTATTATTATTATTATTATTGACAGGGTCTCATTATGTAACCCTAGATAGTTTGGAACTTGCTTTTTAGACGAGGCTAGCCTAAGATTCAGAGAAATCCACCTGCCTCTGTCTTCCAAGCGCTAGGATTAAAGGTGTGCGTCACATTGCATTTTGGATGGTAGCAGAAACACAAGGGAAAATGATTGATATAATAATTATCCTCAAAACAATCTCCTCCAAAAGGAATGAATCAGTTAAGAGAAGGCAATAATGAGTTTTTAGATTTATTTGTATTATTTTAATGTGTGTGTGCATGAGTATTTCTCTTTGTGTGCATGTGCACATGAATGTCAGAGGTAATGGATGAATGAAGTCAGAAGCAATGGATCCCCTTGGACCTGGTGTCAAAGATGCTTATTACTGTTTTTCTCTGTTCTGCAGGGGCCTGGATTCCGGCTTCCATGGGAGAATGGGAGTTTCTCTAAGAATTGGCTAGAGCCTTTGGGGTGGAGGCCCAGGTGCTAGGCAGGGGTGTGAAAGGTGTTCCATAGAGTGTTACAGTTTAGTTCTTTTAGAGTAAGATTGCCAGTGACAATGGAAAGCCTGTGGTGATACCAAAGTGTGATAGCTCTTGGTTATGCTGAGCATGGCAGGGGTGTGGGCGAACACCCATGCCTGGGCACACCCCTGCCTGGGGGGCTTACAACAAAGATACAGGCCCAGCAAGACCCAGGCCCAGGGGGCCGGAGGGCAGGCCAGGTGAGAAAGGCTTGATGGGGGATAAATGATAGAATCTCAGGCAGCCATAGTGGAAAGCTAGTGGTATCAGGCAGCTAGCCAGCCAGCAGGCAGGCAGGTTTATTTGAAATCAGGGATTTATAAACCTTAGGCAGTGGGAGGGATTTGGAGGGTGGATGTGTTTGATTCGCTGGGGTCAGGGGCTCAGGATATTTGATTTACGTGTAGTGGTACAGTGCCTCGTTTCTCATGCAGTGGCATGGTCTTAACTCAAGAGGAACACAGAACCTAATTATCCTATGGATGGGGGAATCCCCAAGGATAATTGAAAGTCACTGCTGAAGACTAAGACCCTTAGCAGGGTGGGGTATCTCTAGGAATAGATAGCTAGCTTATCAGGAAAGGGTCTGGTCTGTAATCTTCCCTGAGGGCTATGTGATGCTCCTTACAAAATCTGGGGTCACCCAGATCATGGGGCCTTTTAGAAGCTCACTGAGAAAATGGAGTCCAGCATCACAGACAGAGCACAAACAAATGGCTATCTGGGGATGTCAGACTTCAACCTAATCCAGCGGAGCCCCACATATGTCTTATCTGATATAAGTGCTGGGAACCGAACTCAGTCCTTTGCAAAAGTAATATGTGCTCTTAAACGCTGAGCCATTGCTCCAGCCCCTGTAATAATGGTTCAAAGAGACCAATGATACTGTGTCATGCTAGGGAAAGTAGGGGCATAACCTAGGATGCCTAAAAGAAGGCTCACGGTCAGCCTTCTGTACATTATTAGCTTTAGTCAGGCAGTGGCGGCCCACATCTTTAATCCCAGCATTGGGAAGCAGAGGCAGGCAGATCTCTGAGTTCAAGGCCAGCCTGGTCTACAGAGTAAGTTCCATGACAGCCAAGGCTACACAGAGAAATCCTGTAAAAAAGTATATATATATAAATATAAAATATATATGTATTATATATAATATTTTATAATTGATTTTTTCAATATTATTTTTATTGTTATAAATTTTTTTTTCCTGTTTGGTTGGTTTTGAGACAAACTGACCTGAAACTCAGTATGTAGCTAAGGATAAGCTTGACTTTCTGATCCTCCTATTCCATGCCTTAAATGAAAAGCTTTCAGGTTTGCACACCTGGCTATGGTTTGAAAATTTTTTGAGATAAAATTTAAACAAAGGTTTTATTTTAAATTTGCTCTGTGTTTTTATTTCCTACCACAAAAGAGGTTTAGAAAATTGTTTTTTTAGCCAGCTATGGTGGCAACACAGCTAGAACCCTGTCATTTGAAAGGCTGAGGCAGGAAGATTGTTATGAGTCCTAGGCTAACCTTAACAATGTCATAAATTCCATGCCAGTCTAGGCTATAGGTCAAGATCTTGTTTCAAACAAAGAACTAACAAAAACAAAAGTTGAGTCTTGAGAGATGACTCAACAGTTAAGAGCACTTTGTCCTCTTCCAGAGGGTCAAGTTTGATTCCCAGAAACCAAGGCAGGTCACAGCCACCACCCCTCCCTGGCCCCCAAGGTCCAGAAGAACCCTCTTCTGGCCTCCAGTGTGCCATACACAGACACCCACTATGCACACAAAAATAGGAGGAGTTGCTCTTTAACTCTAAGGAAGAAAAAATTTATTCAAGCTAAAGTTCAAATTTTAAGGCATAATTAGTTTGTTTAAAAGCCATCTCTAAACATTTAGTTGGTAACTAGAGGAATTCTAGAGAGAAAAAAGAAGCTTGGATGTGGGTGTTTCTTTGTTTTAGGGAGCCTCTGGGAAGGATGGATGTGTGTTAATCTTGCTCAGGGGGAAGGGCAGGAGAGCGGGTATTACAGTAGCTTCATTATTGCACAAATTCTGCCCTTGAAATTATCTTTGTAATTTCTGAAAGCAGATAGGCCAGCACAGTTATTTGGAGGTCATTATGAAGGGCCAGATAAATATTTATCAAAATACAGAAAAACGAATACAAGGCCAGAAGAAGGTCTTGTTTTTAACCTGAGTGCATTTCAGAGGCTTGTGCACCAGCCTTAGCCTCTGGGCGAGATAAAATGTAGATGTGCTTATTAACTGGAGAAAGTATTGGAAAACTATCAAACATCTATAGAATGTTCAATAAGTAGGAAATTAGTTATGATCCTCCCCCACCAATGCCCCCAGATACAAAGAAACCTACACAGGATCAAATCTGTGTCCTAATTTATGTCCTTAGTTGGATTTTCATTTTGGTGGTGATTTAGTGGGTATTTTCTGAGTATATAGCAGCAGAGGATTTGGCCACTGCTCTCTGGTGTCACAAATCTTCCTAAGGAAATAATATTTTTCACATAGTAATTAACTGTATGAAATAACTAGAGAAAAATACCTTATTCTTTAACGCTGTCAGCATTAAAGACCTATTGTGTCCATCACTGAGAAGCACAGAGCTTTCAAAGATGAATGCCGGTAGAGCATTTTTGCAAAGTAAGGTACTGGAAGGGGTTTGATAAAAGCTGTTGATTGATTATATAAGTGCTTCTAAATAAATGCTAAGTGTGGAGTCAGATGTTGTAGGGACACACGAAAGGCACATTATAGATTCTTCTCACATATTAGCATTTAAGTTAAGTAGAAAAAATTGTGTTCTAGCTATAAGCAGGTGAAAAGAGAATATTAAAAAGAATAACATATGGCTAGGTATAGTGGTATGTGTCTTTAGTCCCAGAACCTATGAGGCAAAAGCAGGTGGTTTTCTATGAGTTAGGAGCCAGCCTGGACAATACAGTGAGACTGTCTCAAACCCCATCATACCCCACAACATGAACCTTAATAGAGTGCAATGGTTATGAGTATAACTTAAAAGATTACTTTAATGTAGAAACGAAATATAAAATAGCCTTAAAATATGTAGCTGGAAATAAAAGGATTGTGTATGTAAACATTAACTGTTCCTTCTATCCTTTGTCAAGGTTCAATAGAAGACTGATAATCTCCAAGAACTTCCAATATCTCAGCACCATTTTTATTCCTCATTTTTGTTGTTGTTGTTGTTTTGTTGTTTGTTTGTTTTTTGAGACAGGGTCAGTTTGTAGCCTTGGCTGACCTGGAACTTACTATGCAGGCCAGGCTGGCCTCAAATTCATAGAGACATGCCTGCCTTTGCCTCCCAAGTGTTGGGAATAAAGGCCTGCCAGCTTTTTTCTCATGTCTTAGGGACAATCTTAAACAATTTATTTCAATGGTGTTTTTGAGGACTGCTTTTAAGCCTTTTGCTAGGGATAGTGATCAGTAGGACACAGCTACACACTTTCTCATTTTAAATCACAATCTAGTAATGAAAACAAGTAACCAAAATGCAGTGTGACAATGTAACATTTGAGATTTACAAAAGGACTTGTCAGTGATGGTGTATGCCTTTAATCCCAGCAGAAGCAGAGGCAGGTGGATCTCTGTGAGTTTGAGGCCAGCCTGGTCTACAGAGCTAGTTCCAGAACAGCTAGGGCAGACAGAGAAACCCTGTCTCGAGAGAACAGACAAAAACAAAGAAAGAAAGAAGGAAAGGAAGGAAGGAAAAGGAAGAATGCAAAGAGAGATTTTTTTTTGTTTTTGATTTTGGGTCAGTGGAATCTTCTTTAAAAATGACATCTTTTAAAAAATTTTTGTGTATGGGTATGTGTACTTAAGTACCATGTCACTTGTGTGGACAACTCTTGGGAGCTGGTTCTCCCCTTCCACCATGTGGGTCCAGGGGATCAAATTTAGGTTGCCAGACTTGGAGATAGGCACCTTTTCCTGCAGAGCCCTTTTGTGGACCCAGTGTTATCTTCCAGGTAATATTGGCTAAGCTGACTGAAGAATGGCCAGAATCTAAGATTCAATCAGAGGGTAAAGTACCTGCTGGACCGACAAGGGCAACGGTCACATGAAGGACTGCATGCTAGAGCAATTTGGTTTCTTTATATGCAAAACCTCCAAATAAGGAGCCTGATGTCAAGGATAAGTAAAAGTTCTGTTTTTGTTTTTTTGTTTGTTTGTTTTTTGAGATAGGGGTTCATTATGTAGTATTAGTTGTCCTGGAGCTCACTCTGGAGACCTTCTTGTTGGGCTTTTGGTAACTGGAGTGTTAGGGATTATTCCTTGGACGTGATGATGATGTTAAAACTTCTCAGTACTTCTTAGGGTCTTCCCGAGTAATGTAGTAGGATAATATTCCCTATGTTTCCGAAGGTAGATTTGGCCATGTGATTTCACTGGCCAACAAAATGTGAATGCACATTGCTTCTAGTAGAACGTATTTTTTTAAAGTTTAATTTAATTTTGCTTTTTAGAGACATGGTTTCTCTGTGTAGCCTTGGCTGTCCTGGTCTTACCTTGTAGACCAGGCTGGCCTCAAACTCACAAAGATCCTCCTGCCTCTGCCTCCCCGATTGCTGCGATTATAGGCCTGCACCATCAAGCCTGGCATTTTTTTTTTTTTATGGCCAGATCACCCAGCAGTGCTGGGGAACACTTTTAATCCCAGCACTGGGGAGGCAGAGGCAGGAGGATCTCTATGTTCCAGGACAGCCTGGTCTACAGAGTGAGTTCCAGGACGGCCAAGGATACACAGAGAAACACTGTCTAGAAAAACCAAAAACAGCTAGAGCAAGACATTGAACATGTAGCAATTAAAACTTTATGATCCCTAACTGGCAATCTTGAAAGTCTTTGTCTTAGCAAAGCATCCAGCAATGCAGGGACCTCAGAGGCTGCAATGAGGAGTATGCTATGCTGAGTTCCCTAGATCCACATAACATTCTTTCTCTAAACATGGGGGGGGGGGAGGCTGGTAACTAACAGTTCTCAGGTGGATCCCTCTTTGATGGTTGTTCTTGGCTCAGGTCACCTTCCATCCCTGCCCGTAGTCTATGCAACTGATTGTGATCTGGTATCCTGCCACATTTTAGGACAACACTGAAAGGCTACCCCAATTCTGGAACCCATGCAGATTGGCTGAAGCTGCAGGTGTAACCATGTTACAGTTCAGTCCATCCCATACTCTTCAGTCTACCTTCCTTGTTATATATATAAACTCAGGACCTCAGTAAGAGCAGCCAGTGCTTTTAACCTCTAAGCCATCTCCAGGCCCCCCCCCCTTTTTTTTCTGAGATAGAGTTTCTCTGTGTAGCCTTGGCTGTCCTGGGCTTGCTTTGTAGACCAGGCTGGCCTCAAATTCATGGAGATCCTCCTGCCTCTTCCTCCCTGAGTGTGCCACCATGACTAGGTGGAGTTTTTTTTTTAAGATTTATTTATTATGTATACAATGTTCTGCCTGCATGTACACCTGGAGCCAGAAGAGGGCACCAGATCTCATTATAGATGGTTGTGAGCCACCATGTGTTTGCTCGGAATTGAATTCAGGACCTCTGGAAGAGCAGACACTCCTCTTAACTATCTCTCCAGGGCCCCAATTTTTTTCTTTTTTGTCTTTTCTTTCTTCGTCGTCGTCTTCTTCTTCTTCTTTTTTTTTCCTGCAGGGTTTCTTTATGGGCCCTTGGCTGTCCCGGACTTGATTTGTAGACCAGGCTGGCCTGGAATTCACAGAGACCACCTGCCTCTGCCTCTCTGAGTGCTAGGATTACAGGTTTCACCATCATGTCTGGCTCCAGATGTTTTTAAGATGAATACAAACCCTACTCATGATAGGCCTACTAATGCTCCTATCAAACACAAAACAGGATATATTCTTGCCTCAGTGAGCTTATGAGGCCTGCGGATGTTCTAACCGAGGCCATCCTAACGAAACGCTGGATCTTGCTGCCACATCAGCTGTGTGCTCACCCGAGCTAGACTTGTCTAACTGCCTGTCTTGGGTAGTAGGGAAGGCATTTCTGAGTTTTAACCCTTCCAGATGCTCCTTCTCGCTCTGCATAGTCACACCTCCACTCTGATAACGACTGTAGGCGCAACAGAAAAGGAACGAGGGCGGCATGCAAACCAAGGTCTGCCGATTAATCATCCCAGCTAAGTTAGTGGTATGAACTTTTTCCACATGAATTTCCTAAGACTTCTTTCATACATAATTTATTACACATTTATAACATGTATAAGGGTACTTAATGTTTCTTAGGAAAATTTTATGCAAATAATAATTGAATAATAAAGTACTTGACCTCAATTCGAGGAAGAAAAATTGTATTTCACCAGCTAATATACTTCCTGCACCCTCAACATCTGTCATTTCTTTGAGAACGAGATCTCATGTCTTGAAAGCTAAATGTTAAAACGATGCCAGTTCCTTATTTTAGGCCTTTTAGACAAAACAAAACATGGTAGTAAAGCTAAAGAGTCAGTGCATATGCTCCTTATTTTCAGAAGGGATTTTATTACATAGAAAAAATTCTCTCTGCCTGAAGGATAAACAGTATAAAAATATTTTAGCTAAAAAAAGAGCCCTGGGCAGGTATTACCACAACTCTTAATTATAGCAGATATTTACTATGATAACAGAAACCAGCTTAAGGAATGTGATTTATTAACATCACGTTCAGATAGAGAGATAAAAGGAGGCTTGAATGCATCCTGGAACTGCCCTCAGCCACAATGAAAGACCGGCAGAACCAGCCTTCAGAGCCACCTTTCCGCCTCCTGGGAGAAGGGAGGGCTAGACTTCACCTCTTAAGATCGCCCTCCCACGCAATTTTTCCACCTCGCAGTCAAAGAATTAAATCCAGACTTCCGATCATGGCGCCAAGTACGTCACCTTCTCCCCTCTCCCCCCCAGCTAGATCCCACCCAAGTCGGCTGACCCCGGAGGGGAGTCCCCTCCCCTATCCTGGTTGCTTGAGTCAAACCAAACTGGGATTAAAAAAACCCAAAAAACAAATGTTCAATCGGTCCTAGGAAACCGCGGGGCCGCCGGGACCCTCTCCATCCGTGGAGCAGGGGCCCGGGGGACGACGACTGTGCCCCGCAGCCCTCCTCGCCCAGGCCCGGCAGAGCCCCTCGGGCTCGCCGCCTTTGTGCGGAAAGGCCGGGAGCCGGGCAGAGCGGCGCGCGCGGTCCTAAGTGTCCCCGCAGCCTCGCAGATGCTCGGCAGCCCCGTCGTCTAAGAAGGCCCCGGGGGCGGCCGCCCGACGAGAGCGCGACCCCGGCAGCCGCACACGCGTCGGCTCCGCGGCCGAGGCTTTTGTCTGCGCCGCGAGGGGAGGGGAGGCCGCCGCGGCCCGGGTCTCGGCATCCGGGAGAGGACTCCGGGGAGGGGGGGAAGCGAGGAGCCGGCCGCCGCCGCCGCCGCCTCCCAGCCTCCGCCCACCTCCCGCCGTCGCCTACGTTAAAACAAAAAGACGCGGCCGCCCCCCCCTCGCCCGGAGCGCCGCACCGTCTACGTGCGGGGGGCACGCGCGTGCGGGGACACGGACCTCGCCTGCCCTGCCCCACGGCGGCCCCTCCCCGGCCCGGGCGGCCCCCGCGACGGGCGCCGCGCGAGGCCCCGGCGCTCCAGCCGGCCTGGGCGCGAGGGGCGGGGCCGGGCGGGGCCGCGGGCGCGCAGGCGCAGTGCGGCTCTCCGGCGCCGCCGCCGCCGCCCGCGCTGCACCACAGGCCCGAGACAGACAGGGGTCGGCTGGAGAGCCGGGGACTGCGAGGAGGAGGAGGCGGCGGCGGAGGCGGGGCGACTCCGGTGACCGGGAGCGCCTCAGACTGGCAGCTGCGGCGACTCCCCCCTTTGTGTCTGGTCGGCGCGGAGCCCCCGGAGGTGCTTCCCGGAGGGGCGCGGGGCGTTCGGCGAGCCCCGCTGCCCAGCCCTTCCTCGGCCACCTACGTCCGTCTTCCCGCCGCCCCCCGCCCTCGGCCCGCGACGCCCGAGCTCCGCCCGGAGCCCAGAGCTGCGGAGAACGAGGCGGCGGTGGCGGCGGCGGCGGCTCCCGCACGCCGTCGACTGGAGGGGACCGGCCTTTCGCGGGGGGATTTACTTGAGGCGAGGGCGGCCGCGGCGGCCGGGGTCGAGCAGCCGCCCCGCTCCGCGGCTCCCCGCGGGTCGCGCGCCGGGGCCGGGCGGGCCGCCGCGACGCTCCCCTCCCCCGCGCCCCGAGGCCCAGCCTGCGCGACCCTCGCGCGAGCGCCCCGAGGAAGCCCCGTGGGCTCGTCCGAGGAGCCGGGCGCGGCTTCCCACCCGGTCGGCGGAAAGGGCTTGTTGACGCCGGGATCCGAGGGAAGGAGGCGACGAAGCGAAACTTTAAAAGGAGCCCGGACTGTCCCCTCCCCACCCCCCGGGTCGGGAGCGATGCGACCCGGGCGGCCGGGCGCCGCCGCCTGCCCCGCTGCGCCCTTCCCGGCCGTCGGGAACTCGCTCTGACGCTCCGTGGCCCCCCGGCGAGTCCCCGCCCTCCATCCCCCGACCCCGGCACCCTGGATATGTTTTCTCCCAGACCTGGATATTTTTTTGATATCGTGAAACTGCGAGGGAAATAATTGCAGGGATTTCTTCCGGGCTCCCTGCTTCTTTGCCCGTGGACATGCCTTCAGTTTGGGGAGCCCAGGCACCCCGTCCTAGGCGAATCAAGCCCCTCAGCCACGAGGGAGCGAAATGAAGGGAAACTCCGCAGTGGAATGAGAGCTGTACAGCTAGGTCCTCGCATCTGCCATTTGTCCTCGCGAACTGCATTGTAATCCGGGCAGGATAAATCAGACGGAGAGACGAGCAGCCTCCTGGCCGGATTTCTCCGCCCGAATTTACTTTCCAGATTTCTTTTTTTTGCTTCCTTGCTTGTTGTCTGGCTCAGGGATGACTTCCCCGCTGCAGCGGCCCTGTCGGGTGCCTTGGCTGCCCTGGGCTGTCCTGCTGGTCAGCACTACGGCTGGTGAGTAGCCCTGTGTAGCGCGTCCAGCCTCCTCCTCCAGCGGGTGGCGAGGGAGGGGGCCTGCCGAGGCCTGTGCTCGCCCTTTGCAACGTGTGCGCTCGGATCCCGGTGGAGGAACCGGCTGGGGAAACCACCTCCGGTGTTTGCGTGTAGTTTCCCGGCCCCACTCCCGAGCTCCCCTCCCCCACGGGGGGAAAAAGACATATTGGGTGTGGTATCTTGACATTTTTAGCTGTGAGGTAATGCAAGGATTAAAAATAATATTTTAATCCACCAGTGAACTGTCTACTAGATTTTGGAAACAGAGCTGGTAGGTTTTTTTTTTTTTTTAATTTATTATTTTGATGGAAAGAAGCAGATTTGGTTTGCAATAAAAAGAACAACTAAACACAGGCTTGATCGAACCTCATTTTTACGTTCAGATCACTCTTTGGGAATCCACGCTACTTTTTATTATTTAAAAATGTTACCTGATAAGTAGAATCAATGTTGAGGAAGCCAGAGTGTGAGAATCTTGATGGGTTGTGTAATGCTGTTTTGTTGCTTTGGTCGGTAATACTGTCTTGCTCCCAAGAATCTTAACTATTCTCTGTCTTTTCATCCTGGACGTTCGTACTTTGTATTCTTTGGAATTACTGCTGGGCACAGAAGTGTTTTGATAACTTTTCTATTAGTCATCTGGCGTCTGTTGGTTTTCCTGTCATTGAGACAACTTTGACCTCACATGAGACTTCTAGGAGATTTGACTCCTGAAAGTTCTTTGACATTTTACTAACGTGTGAAAGGAAATGGTACTCCCCTTTCCTTTGGCCATTTCCTTTTTAATTCTCAATTGCCTTGAGAAAAACAGCAACTCATGTTCTCATTGTAGTTATTTTCAAGCTTGCTATTGTGATTTGCTTTTAGAAAATTTCAGGAATGAATTCTTAAATTAGTCACATCAAGTGTGAGTTTAACAATGAATAGAGAAAGTAATGGTTTTCCAATTTTTTTAAAAAGTAATTTTCATCTTCAATAAATTTTTCATTTCTGTATTAGGCACACAGATTATTTGTTTAATTACATTTTAAGGGTCTGTTCCGGGAAAACACTGAAAGAAAATTAGAAGTTTCCTTTTGTGAATTTGATACTATTGTCTATTGTTGATTAATTTGGTATATTATATTTTTGGTTGTGAGCCTAGCCTTTAACAAATCTGAGCCATTACTCAAGCCTATTATGTCTAGTATTTTTTAATGTAGTATTTTAAATAATTAATCTATGTATTGTTAAATCATTGGAAAATCTGATTTGATTACATGTTGAAACTCAGTATTTTAATGTTTTTTATTATTTCAGTTCATTTTGAAGCAAAACTGAACAGCTTTTCTCCAAATTTCTTTGTTAGCTGCTTAAATTCTCTAACCACAAGTCATGTGGTTCTTGTAAAATATGAAAAGAGTAAAAATGGCCTTGACACGTAAGCAGTCATCCTGCAAGCAGAAATCCAAGAACATTTTGTTATTTAAATTTTTTTGAATTTTTAGAATGCAGATTCTCATTTATAGTTTTGTGGTCATCATTTTGTGATCAGACTGATAAAAATTAGAGAAAAATACCATTGATTTCAAATGATTTTTATTTGGTGATTTTTGTCCTCTTTTAAAAAGGATTATATTTGAAGAATTTTTGTATAAAAGTGATTTTAGTCTTCTTTCCCCATGTTATATAGTCCCAGATGATGGCATCCTTGAAGCAGGATTTCAGAGTTGTAATGTCTGGTGTTTACTGAGTGCTTGCTATGCACCAACAGATAGTAAAAGAGTTTTGCATATATTTTCTTCTCTGAGCCTCCTGACAATTCTGCGTTGTAGTTTTTTATTATTATTCCCCTTTTGCATATAGGGAGGGAGAGAATTAAGTTCAGAGTTTTAAGTAACTCATCACACAGTAAATTGTGGAGCCAGGATCACAGCCTTCATCCTTACCCACCTCCTTACTGCTAAGAGCAGCATCAGGGCGGCAGCTTCCTCTACCAGGTCAACTTTGGGAGGAAGCTTGCATTGTCATAAAAACGAGACGGGTTCTGATCATGCACGGCTATAGTTCTTGAACATCTATAAACTTTGTGAAACAGGTGAGTGTGAGTTCGAGGTCAGGCCAGTATACCTAGAGAGATTCAAGGCAGCCAGGGCTACATAGAGAAACCATGTCTCAGAAAAGAAAATGCAGAAAGAAAGGAAAGAAGAAAGGAAGGAGGAAAGAAAGAGAAAGAAGGAAAGAGAGGGAAAGCTTGTCTGATAGTGGGTTGGCGCTTCTTCAAAGTACAAAGTGACTGGGATATACCGATGAACCGATGGGACTGGGAGGTTCGACTGATGTATTTGAATAGGAAAACAAATACTACAAACTTACTAGATAGTGTGCTATTTTAGGCATCCTGGATAAATTATCTTTGGTGGTAGTGTTTTTTTTTTTCCTTGTTGTTTTGAGACAGGGTTTCTCTGTGTAGCCCTGCCTGTCCTGGAACTCTCTTTGTAGACCAGGCTGGCCTCAAACTCAGAGCTCCACCCGCCTCTGCCTCCCCAGCGCTGGGAGTAAAGGTGTGCGCCACCATGCTCAGTGGCAGTGGTGGTCGGAGCCAGCGCAACTCCCTTTCCTTTAAGGAAGTGTGTCACGCAACTGTTGGTCGAGTAGGTTGGAGTCAAGCTCTCAGCAGTTCTCCTGTCTCGGCCTCCCGACCGCTAGGAATGCAGTTGGGAGTGACCACGGCTGCTTTACTATTAAATCATTTCTTTTGAGTCCCTTTTCCTCTGATAATTTTTGGAGCCCTTAATTCTAAGAATAGTTGGTATGCCAAAAATTGAAATTTATTAGAAAATAGAGATTTGGTTTAAAAATATTTGGTTAAATATTTTTTTTTATTTCAATAAAAATTTATTAAAATGCACTACCAGTTTTAATAAGGTAATTCAGGCTTTTGTAATACATTTGAAATAATTCTTTTGTCTACATTTGTTTTCATATCTCTTTAGGAATATTATTGTCTAAAGTGGGAAAGTCGTCTAGTTAACATTATTGAGTGGTTAGTGAATTTTGTCAAGTAGCTGAAGGTTTAGAAATCTTCATTTGTGTTTCTCAGTTTGGACACTACAACAGTTACCCCTCAGTGGTTTAATTATACTTAATTAACTTGTATACAGCATACATTTTTGGGGGAGGAGGTAAATTTTTTGCACAGAGGTTGTTGTTGTTTTTTTTTTTTTTTTAATTATTTACACAGTGTTCTGTCTGCACACCAGAAGAGGGCATTAGATCTTACTATGGGTGGTTATGACACACCATGTGGTTGCTGGGACTTGAACTCAGGACCTTTGGAAGGACAGCCAGTTTCTTAACCTCTGAGCCATCTCTATAGCCATCTCTTCAGCCCTACCCCAAAGAGTTTTAAAAGATATGCATGCTTCATATCATCAGTGTTAAATATGGTAATTGTGCACTTCTTTTTTTTTTTTTTTTTTTTTTTTTTTGAGACAGGGTTTCTCTGTGTAACAGAGCCCTGATTGTCCTCACTTTGTAGACCAAGCTGGCCTCGAACTCACAGAGGTCTGTCAGCCTCTGCCTCCCCAGAGCTGGGATTAAAGGCTGATTGCTCACCATTAGCTACAAGATAATTTGTAGCCACAAAAATCATCATATCATGTAACAATTATTTATTTTGTTTCATGTGTCTCTTTGTGGGCCTAAACTTGGAGAGAGAGTAATGCCTACCTACCTACCTAGGAGGAGCATGTGTCAAGGCAGTGAGAGAGGACAAGAGGGCAAGCCCAGCCCTACTGGCATATTTATGGACTCTGTTCCTCTAGCCTCCCATTGGCCTATCAACTCAGACTGCCATGTGAAAATAAAAGATGTGTGAAATAGTACACTTTGCATATAAGGAAGCTGCATGTAACATATGACTGCATAGTATAACTACAGAGGAATGGAGAATTCAAAATCCCAGTTTACTGGAAACGATTGGGAAGGGGCGATTTACCATTTGAATGAGCCTTTTCATAAAAACCGTACAATCTTTGGTTTTTACATCCTGGAGTATCACCTGTGGTATTAATGTTGGTGTTGTCTGTGAAATGTGAAGTCTCTCAGCATCCCAGAGACAGGCAGATCTCTGTAAGTCAAGGCCAGCCTGTTCTACAGCAAGCTCCAGGACAGCCAAGGCTACACAGAGAAACCCTGTCTCACCTTCCTCCCCAAAAGCAAAAAGAATTCGTATCTTATTTTATAATGTTAAGAATTAAGCTCAGAGCTTCCTGCATACTAGGCAGATCTGCTTATCACTGAGCTATATTCCCAAGCCTCTTACTTTGAAATTACTTTGCAATCTGCCATATTGCTAGGCACATAGAGGATGTTTAAGAAATAGTGCCTGAATTATGAAAAGGAATTGGAGGGCTGGCGAGGTGTCCTAGGGTTATGAGCACTTGATGCACTTGTAGAGAACCTGGTTTTGTTCCCAGCACCCACAGACGTGGCAGCTCAGGACCATCTATAACTCTAGTTCCAGAGGTTCTGACCTCTCTTACTGGCCTTTGTAGGTAACCAGGCATGCATTTGGTACACTTCATATACATGTAAGCAAGATGCTTGTACACATAAAATATATCTTAAAAATGGAAGGTGGGATGGTGGCACAGGCGTTTAGTCCCAGCACCTGGTTGGCAGAGGCAGGTGGGTCTCTGTGAGTTTGAGGCCAGCCTGGTCTACAAAGCGAGTCCAGGACAGCCAGGACTCTGTTACACAGAAAAACCCTGCCTCAAAAAAACCAACCACCAACCAGCCAGCCTACCAGCCAGCCAGCCAGCCAGCCAACACAAAAAATGGAAAGGAACTGAAACTTGCTTCATTTTACCATGTATATAGAGGTCCAAAGACAACATTGTGGAGTCATTTTTCTTCCACCTTTATGTGAATTTGGGGGGACTGAATTCAAGATGCCAGTCTTGCTTGGCAA
>CM053751.1:40119612-40291331 GCA_028658305.1 Pachyuromys duprasi
GCCAGGGAGTAGCAGCCTTGCCAGGCCACAGAGCAGGAGGACATTGCAACCAGACCTGAAGAGACCTGATAGGCTAGGGTTGGATGGAAGGGGAAGGGGACCTCCCCTATCAGTGGACTTGGAGAGGGGCATGGGAGGAGATGAAAGAGGGAGGGTGGGAGGGGAGGGACTGAGGGAGGGGCTACAGCTGGGATGCAAAGCAAATAAAATGGAATTAATATAAAAAATAAAAATTTAATTATAAGAAAGAATCCAGAGATTATAAAAAAAAATTGGTATGTTATGGGGCTGGAGAGATGGCTCAGAGATTAAGAGCACTGGCTCTTCTTCCAGAGGTTCTGAGTTCAATCCCCAGCACCCACACGGTGGCTCCCAACCATCTACAATGAGATCTGCTGCCCTCTTCTGGCCTGCAGGCACACAGGCAGGCAGAATGCTGTACAAATAATAAAAAGAATGGTCCATCGTTTACTGAGAAAAGCTCACTCAGTCTTATATTTTAAACTTTTACTGTTATTTATTTCTTCCTATTGCCATCTAGTGGTGCTGGGGTCAGATGCAGGCTCTTGAGTATGTTATGGAAGCATTCTTTGGGCTGCATTCTCAGCCTTGTATTTTTATTTGGGGCATTTGATTTTTTCCTACTTCTGAGAAAACCAAAGCTTGTTAGTAGAAAGAAGTGTGTATGTATGTGTGTTTTAAAAATTACTTTTAATTTAGTTAGCCTAGAAAGCAGTGTCTTCATTATGGTAACTGTCATACATATATGTTATTATATGTAAGTGGCTGTTATGTTCGTGCTTATTGTGTGTGCGCTTGTGAGTGCAAGTACACATGTAGAGATCAGAGGACATCTTTTAAGGGTTTGGTTCTATCCTTCCACCTTGTTTTTGAGACAGAATCTCTTGTTTCTGATGGCGGTATTGTGACCATGTGAGCTTCCTGCTAGTTCTCTAGTCTTTGTCTCCTATTATAATAAATGCTGAGAATACAGATGGGAGCCACCGCATCTGGTTTGGATTTTTTGTTTTGTTTTGTTTTGTTTTTGTTTCCAAGACAGGGTTTCTCTGTGTAGCCCTGGCTGCCCTGGAACTCACTCTGTAGATCAGGCTGGCCTAATAGCTCAGAGATCTGCCTTCCTCTGCTTCCATAATGCTGGATCAAAGGTATGGGCCACTTCTGCCCAGCTAGTCTGTTTTGTTGTTGTTGTTGTTTGGTTTGGTTTTTTGAGACAGGGTTTCTCTGTGTAGCCTTGGTAATCTTGAAATCACTTTGCAGACCAGGCTGGCCTCCAACTCAACAGAGATCCTCTGCCTCCCGAGTGCTGGGACTACAGCTATGTACTGCCATACCTGGCTCAGCCTGTGTTGTTTTTTTTTTTTTAATGTAGGTTCTAGGATGAAATTTAGGGATGAGCTTTTACCCATTGAGCCATTTTGATGGCCCTTAAGTAGTTTTAATTTTCATAAGTTTCTATGATTATTGTTGTTAAAGTATGAAAGTATTAGTGCCAAACTAAATTAGATAACATTGTTTTGGTCAATTAAATATATTATCTTTTTTGTCCATAGAGTAAGAACTGTATTGTGATTTGGTTGATGCTTGTTGGGAAAAACAAGGGCTAGATACCTAGAAATTCACTAAATATATCTTATGTGATAAACATATAGACTTAATACATACTACTGAGTGGCGTTTCCTCTGCAGGTGTTTTATTGTGTGACAAGGTCTCATGACATAGCGTTGGCTGGTGTAACGCTTGAGACCCTCTCACCTCAGTCTTCCACGTTCTGAGCTTGTGGACACAGATCATGCGTGGCTGTAAAACCTGGGTCTGAATAATTTAGTCTTTAGTCCTTTCCAAAAGCAATGAAGATGACTTGAGCACTACAGACTTTATTTATTTACTCGAGACAAGGTCTCCTGTAGCTTGGCTGGCTTTGAACTTGTTAAAGAGCTGAAGTGGCCAAGTGCTGAGATTACAAGATAGACTTGTTTTAAAAACATATTTCTTTTTGATATGAGAAATGGATATGATCAGAATATATAGAATTTATGGATATTTTGTATGGAATTAGAAATAAGCTGGTAATAAGTGACCAGATTTTTTTAAATGACATTATTTTATGTGTATGGGTTTTATGCTTGCATGCATGTCTGTGTATTATGTGTGTTCCTGGTGCCTGCATAAGCTAGAAGAGGGAGCTAGATCCCCTGGAACTGGAGTTACAGAGTTGTGAGTCTCCCACCATGTAGGTGCCAGGAATCAAACCTGGTCTCTGGAAGAGCAGCCAGTGATTTAAATGTTGAGCTGTCTCTCCAGCCCAGACAGAAAGGATTTTATTCTTTTTAAAGTAAGCAGGTGTTTCGCTGGTATTATAAAATAATTTAATTTTGAATTTGCTTACTACAATGATAGCACAAAATATATTAAAAAGAAAGTATGAATTTAATCTTTATAGAATGAGTGCTATATG
Source organism: Pachyuromys duprasi (assembly GCA_028658305.1). Lineage (NCBI taxonomy): Eukaryota > Metazoa > Chordata > Mammalia > Rodentia > Muridae > Pachyuromys > Pachyuromys duprasi. The sequence goes on from CM053751.1 coordinate 40,122,090, forward strand.
TTCTGAAAAGTTATTAGTTAAATAATTTGACCTTTGATTTAAATAAGAAAAGTGACCAGAGAAGAAAAAAATGCCCAGTGTACTTTTAAAATCTCAGTTATTTTACATTTTAATCGACATTTGTTTATTACTTAAGCTTATGGGTTTAATGACTTCTAGTAAGTATGAATTTCTTTTAAGACTTGGACAGAAACATTTTTGGGTATATTGCCTTAACCAAACTACTAGTCTATAACATGTATATATGTTTGCTTTTATAGTTAATGTAGTGCTTGAGGAAAAGTGTTGAACCTTTTACAGTTTCTGTTCAAATATGCATGACTGGAGTAGCCAGTGGGCAGGAAGAGGAGCATGAGGATAGATAAGATTTGGAAGGGAGGACTGAAGTACCCACTCAACAAACGTCTATTAGGCTCCCTATTTGCAGTTACTTTGTAAATCTTACAGGGTGGTGGTGCAAAGAAAAGATGACCTGCCCATGCTCAGGCATGTATCCCGTGATGGTGAGCTGTCACCATCACAGGTTGGATTGCTAATTACAGCAGGGCTGGGTACTTAGAACTTTGAAATTTCTTCCTGCTGTTTATCTGATTTCTCCGGGTGCCTTTTTGCTTTTCTCTTTTAAGATGCCCCCTCCCCAATCTAGCTATAAAGAACAATGAAAACTTCCTGGTTTCCCTCTCCTAAACTTCTTCCTTTCTGCCCATCCCTAGTGCAGATGCCACCAGCATGATTGATTCTGACTTTCTTTAGCTTTTTTCTTTTCATTTCTTTTTTTGAATTGCGTATCTGTCTTGCGTGTAATCCGGCTGGCTTGACAGTCAATTGGCCGCCCAGTCCGGCCTCTGACTTGGGGCAGTGTCCCTGTCCCTCAGCCTTTCTAATGCTGGGAATACTGAGTTAGCCGCCGTACCCAGGTAGCTTTCTTGTTGGTGTTTTGAGACAGGGTTTCTCTGTGTAGCCTTTGCTGTTTTGTCTGTGGCTTTGTAGACCAGGTTGGCCTCGAACTCATAGTGATCTGCCTGCCTCTGCCTCCCTGAGTGCTTTTTGACTATTTCTACCGACCTCTTTTCTACTGTTCCTCCTCTGCCCTGCTGATTTCTGTCTTTGCTGTTCCTCTCGTAGGCTTTAATTATCTCTGAAAGTAAATGATGCCTGAGAACTGGAAGTTCTGAGTTCCTGCTTAGTGTTACTGCTGGTTGTTTACTTTGGAGATTCCCTGTTTTTGGCCTCTATATCCTCATTTGTGAGTTGAGGGGAGTGGCCCGGGTAACCCTGTGCTTATGCACTCTTTTTGCATATTGAATGAGGAAAGCCAGTGCTCCACATAGTTATTAGTAGGTATAAAAGTACTTTGAATGATACATTTGCTTGTTTGTTATGTATATTTTTTTTCTTTCTCTTACACTGATAATAGTCAAATATAAGTCCTTGTTCAAACTAGGCAGAGTTTATTCCACTGGAATACACTGCAGTCCCAGTATTTCAAAGTTACCGTAGAGGAATTTAAAAACTGTAACAGACTACATTGAGAAAAACATAACTTAATTAAAAATGTTTTACATTGGTTGCAAATGTTGAATTAGCTTAACAAAAGTGTGAAGAAGGCCTCCTTAGAGCTAGGCTTTAATTATAATGGAAGAGTGATGTACACCAAATATGTAAGGAATGCTTTAAAAATAGCTGGTACCCTAAAAATTTAAGGTAGAAAAAGACTTTTAAATGGACTTTAAATAATTAGAAGTTTAGTTAAGATTAGATTCATCTTGGCCAGGTGTGGTGGGACACATCTTTAATCTTAGCACTCAGGAGGCAAAGGCAAGTGGATCTCTTATGAATCTGAGGCCAGCCTGGATTACATAGTGTGTCCTAGCACAGTCAGGGCTATGTAGAGAGAGTCTCTTTTCACACACACACAAAAAGGTTAGATTCATCTTCAGTCTTGTCTGCCATTTTTCTTCCCAGCCTTTAAACTTAAAGTAAATAAAGTAAATAAACTTAAAGTTTCAGTTCAGCTTTTGACCTAGGTATCAATATGTATGTATGTGTGTGTGTATATGTGTATATGTGTGTGTGTGTGTATATATATATATAAAACTTAAATATATATACTTAAACCTAAGTTTAATATCAGGCCATGTATGTTGGCTCAGGTCTATAATCCCAGCACTTGGGAGGTTAAGGCAGGAAAGCTGCTAGTTCAGGCCAGGCTTGGTTTTTGGGACAAGACAGTGTTTCTCTGTGTAGGCTAGGCTGTCCTGCTTTGTAGAGCAGGCTGGCTTGAGCTCACGGGGACCTGCCTGCTCCTGCCTCCCGGAGTTCAGGGATTACAGGGTGAGGCAGCTAGGTATTGTATACCTTAAATCACTGAGATGTAGCTAATTGCTTAAACTGTTTGTTTGCTTGTTCATTTATTTTTAGCAGGCTGTCGCTTTGTGACCCAGCCTGGCCTTGAAGTCCTAGCAGTTTTCCTGCGTTTGTCTCCCAGGTGCTGAGATTGAAGGCCTGAGTCAGCATACATGACATGATATTAAATTTAGGTTAAAGTGGGGTTTTTTTTTGTGTGTTTTTTTTTCTGTTTTGGTTGAGCAGGGGTGAAGATTGAACAGAGGGCGCCCATCCTCTGCATGCTAGGCCAGCCCTTTACGATTCTCCAGGCCTCAAAAAAAATTAAATGCAACTTTACTGTTTTTTAATTTATATGGCATATAATTCAGCCACTTAGAGTATATAATTTAGTGGGTTTGTAATAATATGTATAATTGTTATATAAGATTTGCTGTTTTAAGCATTTTCAAATACACATATTCACAGTGTAAGTTAGGTGTAGCAGTACATGCCTTTAGTCCTAGCAGGAAGGTGAATCTGTCAGTTTGACAGAGTTCTATGCAGAGAGATCCTGTCTCACAAAACAAACAAACAAATCACAATATTGCACAACTAAAGCCTTTTCGTCACCCTATACACAAACTTTAAAATTCTTAGAGTAATCACCACCCATTCCTTTCTTCTTCCAGACTTTCAGCCTACCAAGAACTGGGGCTCAAGTGTATGCCGCATGTCCAGTTCTAGTATTTGTATTAATTAGCCATTTTTATTCTGTAAGGCTGAGAAATAACTAATTAATTAAATTTTACTTATAGCATATACGATTTTGAGGAATATTTTGGTTGTTATTTTATTTTAACCTATTAGTAAACCTGCTGGAATAACTTCAATGTTTAAAAATAGTTATTTAAAATATATATTTAATATTTATTAAATATTTGAATTCTTATATTTAAAATATTTTTATTCTTTGAAAAATGTACACAGTGTATTTTGATCACAGTCCTTCCTTCCTCTTCCCTAGGTCCTCCCCAGCTCACACTACCCCGCTAACTTCATGTGTGTGCCTGCCCATTGCTCTGTCCCCTCCCTCCCCCATGCTTTTGCCTTGTATTTTTCCCCTTTGTTTCCCCCTCTTCTCTTCTCCCCTCCTCTTTCCATGTCCCTTCTCTTAGACTGCTGGGCCCCGTTTGTACTGTTCATATATTCCTGTGGGGGGGGGGTAGCATACACTGGAGTATGTCCAGCTCTCAGGAGCCATACGTTTTTGTTTGTTTTGTTCCAAGGCAGGGTTTCTCTGTGTAGCCCTGGCTGTCCTGGACTCTCTTTGTAGGCCAGGCTGGCCTGGAACTCAGAGATCCACCTGCCTCTGCCTCTGCCTCCTGGGTGCTGGGATCACAGGTGTGAGCCACCGTGCCCAGCTAGGGAGCCACACTCTTAATGAAAACTGACTCTGCCTTCCCCAGAAGCCATAACTGTCCATAGATCTTAAGTTCTGGTTGGGGTCTCAGGAAACCCTCACCCTACATGCTAGAACATTGACTGGCTTGATCTTGTGTAGGTCTTAAGGCGGCAGACTTCTGGCTCTAACAGTCTTTCTTCGCCTTCTTTTGAAATTATTCTTGAACCTTGAGGAGTGCATATGACATAGATCTCTCATCTGTGGCTGAGAACTCCTTGACATTTCTGCACTCTGGCCAGTTGTGAGTTTCGTGGTTAACCACTATTCATTCACTTTATAACGGAACTTCTCTGATGAGAGCTGAGAACTGCACTAGTCTATGGATAAAGACACACATTAGAAGGTAGTTTATTGCTTTGGTTTTTTTTTTTTTTAAAGCAGCTATTTCTTCCTTATTTAATGTTTTCTATGTCCACTGTTGTGTTTTTCTTTTTGTTTATTGTTTTCAATGTTGTAAGTTTTTTTCTTTTGGTTTACTGTTTTGGTTGTTGCTCTCTCTTTGTATGTTTTTATGTTTGTAATTGTAGGTTTTATTATTCTTTTGCTTCCATCTTCTTTTGGAGATAGGCATTATAAATACTCATTTATATAAAACATACAGGATAGAACATCTTTTGAATAGTACATCTAATAGGCCCAGAAGGAATTGCATTAAAATATAGGGTGTTGCCAAGGAATTGTGAGTCGTTAACAGTGAAGAATATCGTCTGGAAAGATGAGAGGTAAACATGTGATTACTTAGTACTGCTCTTGAAAGGTACAATTTAGCTTTCTGTTCTGTTTAGCACTGTAACAGGCATGAGTAATTATACTTCTGTATAGTCAAATGTCAAGCATGTAAAGGAGTTGGAAGGGTCATCTATGGAGTTAGCTGAGGTAGGTTCTTCTTGAGGAAGCTATCAGAGTGAGAAGGGTCTTTATGGACTACAATATCATTTCTGGAGTGTTACTTGGTATAGTTACGTCTTTCATTTTGACATATTTTGTGTGTGTGCACATGGCTGCATGCACATGGAGTTCAGAGGACAACTTGTGGGCATTGGTTCTGTACTTCCATCATGTGGAGCTTGGGCTTGAACTCAGATGGTTAGGCTTGGAGGCAAGTACTTTTACCCACAAAGCCATCTCCAGGCCTCTTAAAAGTCTTCATTGTGTTTAATTAGTGCTCATTGCTTTTGTTTCTATTGACTTTTTGGAGCTGTTTAAGCATGTAATGCCCATTTAGTATTTAACATAAGCCTAGAAGTGTTCCCTTTTTGTGGGTTCTTGTTTGTGGGTTACAGGGATCAAACTCAGGTCTACAGATTTGTTCAGCAAGCATCATTTCTAATCTTGTGTTTGTGTGTCTGTGTAGTTGTGGGCTCAAACCTAGGGCCTTATACATGCTAGGCAAGTGCCTTGTTTATAAATTTTTTGTTTTTGTTATTTCAAGGCATAACTTTTTTGTGTAGCCTTGGCTGTCCTGGAACTCATTCTGTAGACCAGGCTGGCCTGGAACTCACAGAGATCCGCCTGCCTCTGCCTCCCAAGTGCCAACATTGAGTCCCTTCTTTTTAAAAAATATTTTTTGAGATATAATTTTAAGTAGCTTAATATGGCCTTGGAACTCACTATGTTGCTGAATAGCTGAGAAGAACCTTGAACTTATGATCATCCTGCCACTAAATATTTTATTTATATAATATATATATTATATATTCTAATATATGTTTTGGAACATTGGGATAGTTGAATTAGTAAATTGGACTGCACTACAATTCTGTCAGTTCTCTTGTGACTCCTTTTTTAAAAAGGATAAAAAATGTGTTTGCATGTGAATAGGAGAAAAGGAAAGAGAAGAAGTATTTTGGAACTATACAATTTTTTTTCTGTAAAGGAACTTCTATAATTTGGGAGCTTGTATAGCACTATAAAAGACTCAGACTCACTCTTCAACATGTGTTCATCATGTCTGAACCCTAACTGAAAGCATGTTTAGAGAAAGATTTATTTATTTATTTTATGTATGAGTGTTCTGCCTGTATGTATGTCTGCATGCCAGAAGAGAGCATCAATTATAGATGGTTAGGAACCACCATAGGAATGCTGGGAATTGAACTCAGGACCTCTGGAGGAACAGACAATGCTCTTACTCACTGAGCCATCTCTCCAGCCCCATAAAAACATTTCTTAAATTAAAAAATCCATTAACATCATTTTACTTATCACTTACTAAAACTGATATTAAATTAAAATATACAAAGTTTAAAAAATACTTTGTCTTTCCTTATTTCAAAAGCCATACAAAACAGCAACGTTACAGTGCAGAAATCTTGCAAACACTTTTCTAACCAAACAGTCAGGATTACCGTCATCCTGTTGATAGTGTATATTATGTGATGCAATGTGGTAGAATGATTCTTTACCTTTTTGATTTTCCAAAACCCACATTCTTAGTTAACCATCAGAAAACCTCAAAACTCGAGCATTCTGTTTATTGCCTGATTAGTATATCTAAAAAATTTCAAGGTCATTAAAGACAAGGAAGGTTAAGAAAGTGTTAGGGACTAGAGGAGCCTAAAGAGGCATGATGACCAAACATAATGTGATGTCTTGGATGAGGTCCTGTTTCAAAAAATGCGCTTGAGGAGAAAAGTAGAGACATATGAACCAAGGTGTTTAACAGGAGTGGCAAGTGCCCTCAGCTGCTGAGCCATCTCTCTAGCTCCAGCATTTCGTGATAGCTCCAGCATTTCGTGAGTGTTTAGGCTATTTACGATCTTTTTCATTCTTTTAAAGTGTTTTATATTTTATTTTTCTTTTCTTTCTGTTTATTTTACATCCCAAGGGTGCTCCCTCCTCTCTTCCCAGTCATGTCCCCTTTCCCCTTTCCTCTTCCCCTCTCCCTTTCCCCCCTTAAAAAGGAGAGCCCTCCTCCCCTTATCAACCCTCTGCAGCACATCAAGTCAGATCAGGACTGAGCATATCTTCATCTCCTGAGGCCAGGCAAGGCAGTGCCGCCAGGGGGAAGTGATCCAAAAGCAGGCAGTAGAGTCCATGTTAGAAGCACCCCCCTCCCCAACTTGGCAGGCAACCCATATGAAGACCAAGCATCCTGTGGGCTACATGTGTGCAGGGGACTTAGGTCCAGTTCATGCGTGCTCCTTGGTTGATGTCTCAGTCTCTGAAAGCCCCCATGGGACTATTTACATTCTTTTTATATTTACTGGTATCTCACTGTCTCCTATCCCTGAGCAATATTATTTTTCTGTTTTCTTTTCCTGCGTGTGTGTGGCTTAGTTTTGAGCCTAGGGTCTAATGCATGCTAGGTAAGACCTTTCCCATGGAGTGCTCAGCCCAATGTTGTTATTGTTCTTCCTTCTGTAGATGAGTACACTGACTCAGTGGGAGACCTGAGGTTAAGTTCAGGACTCCATTGCTCCAAAGCAAGACATCCATGTAACATACAGTGTTACCTGAAGGTATGAAAGGGTTTTGGAACCAGGTATAGTGGACTGTAATCTTAGCACTTGGGAATTCAAAGCTGCTCTGGGCAACTTAGTGAAACCGTGTCTCCTTTTAAAATTACCCTTACCCTAACCAAATAAACAAACAACAAAAAACTGGGGTTGTCATTGTAGCTCCTGTGGTGTGTAGGAAAATGGAGCTTAATCCCTAGCATTTCCTAAATTTGTCACTGGTGCATGAACTTGGAAGGGAAGTTAGAAGGATTAGAAGTTCAGTGTCATCTTGTGCTGTTTAGTACATTCGGGGCTAATCTGGGCTACATAGGAACCATGCATTTAAAAACGAAAAGAAACAACAATTGAAAAAATTAGATATCCAGGAATCTTAGACTTACTTATTCAAGAGTAATTAATTGATCAACTGAATTGTGTCTTAGTTATAGTCTCTTATAAAGTATAGCAGATATTTGAGGTTTTGTTTTTGTTTGTAATATTCAAATGTTGATGGATATAAAACCTTTCCTTAAAGATGCAAAGCTTCAGTTGTGGAAAACAACAGTCAGAGTAGGAGTGTTATGATGACATAATTTAGCTGAGGATATGTTTATAGTGTTTCCATGTGTTCATGGTGATTAGAATCCCTGGGGACCAGTCTAGTGTGAAGAGCATCTTTTTATATTTAGTGACTGCACCAAAAGCAATATTGTAGTGATAAGAAAGCAAGATTAAAACAGTCAAATGAAATTATTCCTTAACTTTTTGAAGCACAGTTTTACATGGATGTGACTGTGGAGTTATTTTTGTCCTTTGGCCAAAACCCCAAGTGTTACTTTGATGATATGTTATGAAAAATGTTAATTTATAAATTTATTTTAGCTTTAATGCTAACCTTTCTCCCACTTACACAGCTACCCTTGGGAATAATTTTTTTGTCTGTATACTGAGATTTTGGAGAAGTCCCCCTCGTCCCCTTTTTTGTTTATGTATTATGTAACGTTAGCTGGCCTGGATTCACTCTGTAGAGCAGGCAGGCCTTGAACTCACAGACTTGCCTGCCTCTGCTCTGCAAAGGCATGCATCACCACTCCTGGCTAAGTCTTTTTTTTCTTTTTTCTTTTTTTTTTTCAAGACAGGGTTTCTCTGTGTAGCGTTGGCTGTCCTAGACAGCCATCACTTTGTAACCCAGGCTGGCCTTGAACTCACAGAGATCCACCTGCCTCTGCCTTCCAAGTGCTGGGATTACAGGCGTGTACCACTGCTCCTGGTTTAAGTCCTTCTTTTAAAAGCAAAATACTGGGCTTGGGGCTGGAGAGATGTTTTAATTAAGATCATTGGCTGCCCTGACAAAGAACCTGGGTTGTATTACCAGCACCCACATGGGACCTTAAAACCATCTGTAAATCCAGTTCCAGGGGATCCAATTCCCTCTTCTGCCCTTCAAAGGCAGCAGGCATGCACATTATACACAAACAAAAATGGAGGCAAGACACTTTAAATTAAATTAAAAATAAAAGACATTAGGTTCTTTTTAATTTTTTCTTTGAGACAGGGTTTCTCTGTGTAGCTTTGGCTATCCTGGACTTGCTTTGTAGAACAGGCTGCCTTCGAACTCACAGAGATCCATCTACCTCTGCCTTCCATGTGCTGGGATTACATGTGTGTATCACTGCACCCAGCTAATATTAGATTTGTTCGTTCGTTCCCTCTCTTTCTTTTTTGCTAAAGAGTAGGGCATATGGCCCTCATCATCATTAGTAAAAGAAGATTGTCTTTGGTATTAAGTTCAGCTTTAAGGATCTAATAGACTTCCTCCATCTGTTGATCTCTACATAAACAGTTCTAGCTTGTATAGCCTTTTTGTAGCTTTATAAATTCATATATTTTGGGGCTGCAGAGATGGCTCAGTGGTTAAGAGCGCTGTCTGCTCTTCCAAAGGACCCGGGTTCAATTCCCAGCACCCACATGGCAGCTCACAACTGCTTGTAACACCAATTCCAAGGGATCTGACACCTTCACACTAATGTACATAAAATAGAAATTAAATAGATTATTTAAAAAAATTCATACATTTTAAATAGTTTTGGTATTGGAGAGTCCTATGACTATTACTTTTTAAATTTTTAATTTTTTGAGAAAAGTCTTGCTGTGTGGTCCACAGAAGCTTGTCTTAGCTTCTCAGGCACATGACTGTAGATGTGCATCCACTGCCAGGTCTACTGGGGATATATCACTTTAACACTTGTACTTGAAGAACTCTGAGTAATGAAGCACATAACGATTTCAAAAGGAAGTTAACAAGTACCAGTGCTACCTTACCTAAGAGACTGCCCTTTTGTTCTGCATTCTTCGTTTGGTAAATTAGGTGAGCTGATTCTTAAAATCTTTCCAGCCTATTTGACTTATTCAGGCCACTAATTATAGAATTTGTTGTTTAGAACGTGACATCTTTTTGTTAAGGTGCTAAGGAAGATTCCTGTGAGATTCAGCTGAGTCATGTCCTTAGCAATTGTCTTAAGAATTATGTTGGAAAAGCAGTGAATTTGTACAGCAAGTGAATATTGCATTGTTGTTTAAAGGAACTAATTTTATAAAGGATTCACAAGAAACAACCCTGGATGTGGGTCTATAAAGAAATACTTGTATATTAGATACTGTTGAGAGTAACAAGTGAGCTAGAGACTATGTATCAATAGTAACTTCCCCATTTGAGTGTCTGCTATGTATCAAGTACAATGCAGGCAGGTTTTTATTATTTTCTTTTAATTTTACTTATTTTTTAAAATTTTGGTTAAGACAGGGTTTCTCTGTGCGGCCCTGGCTGTCCTGGAACTCGCTCTGTGGACCAGGCTGGCCTGAGCTCAGACATCCTCCTGCCTCTGTCTGCCGCCCAAGTGTGGGTTAAAGGGCACACCACCACTGCCCAGCTTCTTATTTTATTTATGTGTGTGAGCATGTGTGTGGGGGTCAAAAGACAGCTTGGGAGTTCTTTTCTTACAGCATGTAGATTCCACAGATCAACTCAGGTCATCAGATTTGGCAGTAAATGCTTCTTCCTTTTGGTCTGCAAATTTTGTTTTGTTTTGGCTTTTTTTTTTTTTTTGAGAAAGAGTCTTACTTTGTAGCTCTGGCTGACCTGGAACTATATAGACCAGGCTGGCCTCACACTCACAGAGATCCTACCCAGCAGACTCTTTTTCTTTTTCGTAGTTTTCTCTAGTTCTCATAAAGGTATTGTTTGTTTGGCATGGTGGGGTGGGTGGGGTGGGTGGGGTGGGATGGGGTGTGTGTGCCCACATGTGTGTTTGGAGTGGTGTTGGGCATTAAACTGAGGGTCTGATGCATGCCATACATTTAATACTGCTGTATACATTCAAACCAGGTATGGTGTGGTGTAGCCTTCCTCCCTAAACTAGGATTCAGCCTGGTGCCTCAGCAGGTTAGTCAAGGCTTTACCACTGAGCTCGTAACAGAGCTTGACAACCCATGGGTAGAAGGAGAGAGCAAACTCCTGTAATTGTCCTCTGACCACCCTCACCTAGTGGCACGTGCACCCACCACCAAATCAATTCATTTCTAAAATGTAAATTTTAATTAAAATTTATTTCAAGTCAGGTTCTTGCTAAATTGCCTAAGTCAGCCTCAAATTTACAGTGCTCTTACCTTAGCTTCCCAAATAACTGGACCACCATGTTTACCTGGCATATACTTTTAATAATATCTAATTACTTAACAGTAGTTTGTTATAAATCTTCTAGTTTATCGCCATTGTGCTAAGTGCTTTACTTTGCTTCATGCCATTATTATAAGCTTTGCTACAACTATTATTTTTTCACATATACAGATATTTAGGCATAGAAATTCCTGGAATGAGACAGAACTTCATTTCAACCCAGGATATTTTCTTATTCTTAGTTACTTTAAAATAATACTGTGGGGGCTGGAGAGATGGTTCAGTGGTTAAGAGCACATACTGCTCTTTCTGAGGATCTGAGTTCGATCCCCAGCACCCATATCAGGTGGGCTTACCACTGCCTATAACTCAGTCTCCAGAGCGATCTCTGACCTCTGACCTCTGTGGGCACTTGCATGCAGGTACATATACCACCCTCCACATACACATAATAATAAAAACTTTAAAATAATACTTTTTGGAGGTATTTTGTGTTGCCAATTTTCATACTTGGACTAGATTTATAGAATTACTCTAAGATGTTATAACTGCAGAGTCTCTGATGCCCTACCCACGGAAAAAAGAAAAAGGAAAAGAAAAGAAAATGTTGGAGTTGGAGACTGGCTGAGGGTGAGTCATCTGGGGTGGAGTAGGTCACAGGTAAGCCAGGAGTGGCCTTGAGCTCACCCTGCATCAGAGAAGCAAGCTCAGGGGTGCTTGGAGGTAGAAGAGTAAAGCAGAGCTGAGTGGATGAGAGAGCTGAGACATGGCTGCTCACGGAGGAGGAAACTGTCCTCCTCCGGTCTCAGTGAGTCTTTCTTCTTAAATGTTTGCACAGCTTAAGCTAATTTGTATCACTGCATGGTCTTCTTAAAATACTTGTCCTTCCTACCAGAAGAAACTTAAAAAAAAAAAAGATTCATTCATTTATTTATTTGTTATGTGCGCTATGTTCTGCCTGCATGTGTGCCCGCAGGCCAGAAGAGGGCATCAGATCTCCTTACAGATGGTCATGAGCCACCATGTGGTTGCTGGGAATTGAACTCAGGACCTCTGGAAGAGCATCTTAACCTCTGAGCCATTCCTCCAGGCCTATCAGAAGAAACTTATGCTGGGAAATCAGCCCTTTCCACAAAAGCATTATCCTTGTAGTAAAGATTTTATGAGCTCAAATGAATTCTTAGCAGGATTCCTAGGAGATGTAGTTAGGGATCATCTCTTTCTTTGTGGGCTGGATAAATTCTAGAGTTACTCATTTTAAAAAAAGAAATGTGTGTTTGTGTGTGTGTATATATTGTCTCTGTCCCACTCCAAGCTGAAGACCAAATCCAAGGTCTTGCTTCTACCCATGAGCTAAACTATCAATCCCTGAGTTACTAATTTTAATTCAGGACTAGTCATCATTTGCTTTAGTGACTTACCTTTCTTTTCCTAAATAATAGGTTTTTTGACTTCTCATAACTTCTTTTGTTTTCCTTATTGCATTATATATGTTGCATAAATAAGAAAGAAGTCAATGGAGGCAGGTGGATCTCTATGACTTTGAGGCTAGCCTGGTCTATACAGTGAGGTCCAGGACAGCCAGGGCAACATAGTGCTGTCTCAAAATAAAAGGCAATGGACTGGGAAATAAGTAGGGTAAGGTATGAAGGAAATGAACACTTTTGTGGTTAATTGCCAGAAGACCAGGCACAGGCTGAGAGCTTGATTTCTCATCTGATCTCTCAACAGCCAGTTACTCAGTTTCTTACCTTAGTTTTTGACTTTTTAAACATTAATAAGAACTATAGCTATAGTGATTTTTTTTTCTTCTTAGCCTTTGTCATCATTAAAAATTCAGAACATGCTTGGTGGTCGTTACACACATCTTTAATGCCAGCACTCAGGAGACAGAGATGGTGGATCTCTGAGTTCGAGGACACTGATCTGCAGAGCGAGTTCCAGGACAGCCAAGGCTACACACAGAACCCCTGTCTTAAAAAAACAAAAGAAACAAACAAAATTCAGAATATGTTCATAGAGTATACATTTATTTATTTAATTTATTTATATGACAGAGTCTCACTGTGTGGCCCTGGCTGTCCTGAAACACTGTGTAGATAAGGATCCACCTGCCTCTGTTGCTCAGTGCTAGGACTGAAGAAGTATGTCATTATGGCAGGCCCATAGGCTTTTGCTTTCTTGAAGCTTTTCTAGTCTGCAATACTTCATTGTGTTAAAGGTTTCTTTTCCTCTGCAGGAAAGTTTCATATACTTTATATAAATATATGTGTGAATATATATTTATTCTTTTTGCAGTTCTGTGGGTCAAACTTTGGGCCTCATGCATATTAGGCTGTTGCTCTGAGCTAATTAGTTGTACTCTGCCCATTTGTCTGTCTGTCTGTCTGTCTGTCTACCTACCTACCTACCTACCTACCTACCTATCTATCTATCTGTTTTGAGGCAGAGTCTCGTGTAATCCAGATGAACTCGCCGTAACTAAGAATAACTTGGAACCCCAAACTTTTCACCTGTGCTTCCCATGTGTTGGAATTATAGACATGTGCATGCAGCCTCCACAGTCCTATCCAATGCTGAAATTTAAACCTCCTTAGGTTAGACTTAATTTATATAAAATATTTTTAAGCTAATAATTTAAAGATACAGTTAGAAATGCCAATGGCCAATAAATGTTGAAAAAGTGTTCAGTAGTTTTAGCTATCAGGGGAGTGCAATTTTAAGCTGCTCTAAAGCCAGACATGGTGGTGAAAGCCTTTGGTCCCTGCACTCTGGAGGCAGAGACAGTCAGATACCTGAGTTTGAGACCAGCCTGGTCTACAGAGTAAGTCTAGGATAGCCAGGGCTACCCAGAGAAACTTTGTCTCAAAAAACCAAAACCAACCGAACAAACAAACAAACAAAAGACCCTCTGCTCTATGATTCCTTCTTGGCCAGTTAGCATGGCTGAAGTGCTAATGAGGATGTGGGGAGAAAGGAACCCTTATGCATTGCTGGTGGGAATGGAACCTGGTACAGCTACTGTGGAAGCCAGGGTAGATGTCCTCCAAAAACAGAAGTACAGCTACTGTATGACCTTGCCCCACACCACCCCTCAGTATGTATCCAAAAGCTTCTAGTATAGTGTGCTACAGATATGCATGTATATCTGCACTTACCACTTTACTTCACAGTAGCTAAGAAGTGGAACCAACCCGGACATCCACCAGTAGATGAATGGATAAAGAAAATTCATGTATATGTTTAATGGAACTTTATTCAGTCATAATGATAAATAAAATCATGATACTTCCAGGAGAATGAATGCTAAGTGAGATAATCCCCACTTGGGACACCATGTTTTCTCTCATGTGGACAATGCAGTTTTTTTGTTTTTTTGTTTGTTTGTTTTTTGTTTTGGTGTGACAGAGAGAAGAGAGAGAGATATGAAAGGGCTCAAAGGATAGGAGAGAAGAAAAACAGTCTGAGAGGATATATGTGACATGAAAGCAGAAGGGAGTAATTATTTGGGAGGAGATGGAGACCAGCAAAAGAGGGATGAGGGAGGGCTGTGGAGGAGGGAAATGATAAGAACAAAAATTTTAAAAGTGACATATGTATGAAAAGTTCCAAACGAAACACATTACTTTTATGCTAATTTAAAACATTAAAGAATACAATTAGTTTCAACTAATATACATCTATTACAAAAAATTCAAATTGTCTAAAGGTCATTTAACGAAGTGAACGTTGTATACCATTCTTTTTATCTAAGCCAAGGAGAGGGGCAGTTTCTTTCAGTGAGATGTCACTCAACCTGTCACGCTACTGTCTTTTGTTTGCGTGCCACCCAAGTGAGTGTGGTGAGGGAAGGGGCATGATGAAGCGTGCCAGTGCTCCCACAGCTCATCCGGCACAGTGAGCACAGACTTTTCCAGGCTCTTTTAGTCCAGTGAACTGTTTCTGGTAGGTGCAGTCACAGTATTTTGAGAACATTGCTATAAACTTTGAGGGAAAAGTATTCAGAAATGAGAATAGATACAGGTGTTTTTCTTTGTTATTGAATTTGTAGGTGTTTAGTATGGCTATCTTCCATATAGGTTGGTAATCCTTAATATGTATTGTTTGTCAGTCTTTTATTTGGTGCAAATCAGTAAGATGTTTTCATCTTAATATGATATAAATAAGAAGTATATTTTTAGAGTATTAGTTTTAAAGCAAAAGCATGAACAAAAAATGTTAATCTTTAACAATTTATTTTTAGAAAAAAATGTATTGAAATGTTCCAGATAAAAGAATCATATATCAACAAGAGTCCTAATTAAACCCACTTCTTAACAAATATAGATCATTTAATTAATAGTTTATTTGTTGAAAGATTTCCAGACTGTCCACATTTTTCTTTTGAAATTGCTCTGTAATTATGATGCAGAGCAGTTATGATGGAAATTCTTAAAATGAACATGCAGCAGAAAAGAGTTGGAAAGCTTTTTATAAAGAGCTCTGTTAGCATAGTTTTGCCTGTGCATTCTGCCTGTTTTAGGGGAAGTCTGTAATGCTTAATAGTCCTGTTGCCAGGACTTCATTAAGCTCGTGCTGCCAGACATTCAGTTGGTCAAAACACTGCACTTCCCTGAGACCTAAGAACAGCAGCTGAGAGAAAGGGAATGGGGCGGATGGGGGATGGGCGATAATTAAGAGAGGATGGGAATGGGGACTTTTACAGAGTAACAGAATTTTATTGTGTCAGGTAGGTTTAAACAGACTTTAATGTAGGTCTCTCAAGCTCTCTTGTTCTATTGAACAGCAGCATTCTATTGTTTTTGTTAACAAGAAACAATACTAATAACAAAACTTGTTTTCTTCCTGTGTAATTTTCTTTTCCTTTTGGTTTTTCAAGACAGGATTTCTTTGTGTAGGCCTTAGCTCTTGGCTCAGTAGACCAGGCTGCCTCAAACTCACAGAGATCCACCTGCCTCTGTCTCCTGAGTGCTGGGACTACAGGCATGCACCACCTCCCCACACTTTTCTGTGTAATTTTGTGCAGACAAGTATTTTTTTCTATTTTAAAGAAATAGAAACTTGATTACAAATAGTCTCTCTAGAAAGTTGATATTTGAGCTAAGAAAGTAAGAAGGCTGAGGAATGTGAGGCACGTTTATTGTCGTGAGTTCCAGGGCAGCCAAGGAGGCATAGTAAGACCCTGTGTGAGTAAAATAACGGAAAAAGCTGGTCTGGGCACGGGTCTTTAATCCAGGCACTCAGGAGGCAGAGGCAGTGGCTCTCAGTGAGTTCCAGGACAGCCTGGGCTATGTGAGAGACCCTTTCTAAAACGATGGCACTACCACCACCGCCCGAAAAAGAAAGGAAGAAATATTTTGTCCTTTTGAGGTTGTACTTGAAGAAGATATTAAGAGCTTTCACTTTCCTCATTGGGTAACCAGATACCTGGCAAGAAGTAGCTTGCCGTAGAATTGACTGTTAGAAGCATATTGCCTGTGATGACTGGTTGCTTTATTTTATGTGTTTTCCTTTCATGTAGTGTTCCACTTACATGCCTAGTACGCTCAGAGACCAGAAGAGGGTGTCAGATCTCTTGGCACTGGAGTATGAGCTGACATGAAAGTGCTGGGAATTGAACCTAGAATCTGGGAAAGAGCAGTTAGTACTCTTAACTGCTGAGCTGTCTTCCCAGGTTGGTGGTTAATTTTAATTGTTGACTTGATAATATAGAGTTACCTAAGAGAGTCTCAGTGAGGAGTTGTCTAGATCAAGCTGGCCTATGAGTGTCTGTGGGTATGTTGTCTTGATTATTCATGTTAGCTGATGTGGGAAGACCCGGCCCACTGTGGGTAGCACCATTCCTTAGGTGGGGATCATGAACAGTGAAATTGAAGGGAGGCTGCCAAGCACAAGTTGGTTTTCATACGCTTGTTTTTCTCTCTGCTCCTGACTCTGGATGTGACTAGCTGCTTTAAGGTACTGCCTTGGCTTTCCTGCAGGGGTGAGCTATAACAGAATTGTGAGGGGGAAGAAACCCTTTCTCTTCCAAGTTTTTTTGTCAGGGTATTTTGTCATAGCATCTGGAGAGGAAAGGCATTTAGTGGAGCGGATTTTCAGCCTGTCAGCTTTGGCAGTGGAAGCACAAGGCTCCTCTCATCTCAGTGGAGCAGAAGCAGAGAAAGGAAGGAGAGTGCCAGGCTGAACTTTATGTTCAGTCAGGGACTCCTGGCCAGGGATGCGCTAGTCACAGTCAAGCGAAGTCTTCCTCCCACAGTTAAGTCTTCTCCAGAAAAACTCTCAGGAACAGCGCCCCAGGCATTTCTTAATCCAGCAACGTTAACAAAATTATCAGCCTCCAATGTTTAGTATCTATGTGATGGGTGAATTTCATTTTGCCAAATACTTGGTGTTAGGTATTAAACCTAAGGTTTTACACATGTACAGAAGTACATTACCCTTGAGCAATATCCTCATCCCTAAAATTGTAGTATAATAATTGTAGTTAGAACTATAGTTTTAAGTTTTTTAATTTAAAAATTACATTTATTTATCTAATTTATGTGAGTATTTGCAAGAGTTCCTGCCTGCCGTAGCATGTGTGTGGAGGTTAGAGGACTACTTGAGTGAGGGTTGGTTGTTTTCTGTCATGTGAGAACCCATGGCTGAACTCGGGTTGTCGGGGTTGGCAGCAAGCACTTTTTACCCACTAAGTCACCTTGACCAGCCCTATTTATTTTTTGAGACAGTCATCTCACATTTATTACATATCATAGGCTGCTTTGAATCTCTGCTTTCTCCTCCCAAGTACGAGGATTATAGATGTCATTCTCTTACCTGTCTAGAAGTACAGTCTAAACACCTAATAAAATGAGCTTATTTTTATGTATGCAGTAAGATTATTTTCTTAGGAAATATTATTATTATGCCAGAAGAGGTCGCCAGATGTCGTTGCAGATGGTTGTGAGCCACCATGTGGTTGCTAGGAATTCAACTCAGGACCTTTCAAAGGGCAGCCAGTGCTCTTAACCTCTGAGCCATCTCTCCAGCCCTAGAAAATATTATTAAAAATCTTTAGCCAGACATGGTAGCACATGCCTTTAATTTCAGCATGTAGGAGACAAAGACCGAGGCAAGTGGATCTCTGGGAGTCATCCTTAATCCCAGTTCCAGGAGATCCAACAGGCATACATGTAGTGCACATACAAACATGCAGGCAAAAAATTTATATGTATTAAGTAAGATAAATTTGGAAAAAAAAAGAAAATCTAAAAGAAAAGGTTAAAAAAAATCTTTAAAAGCAGATACAAACAATTTGATTAGATACTACCAAAATGATGGTTTTTCTGTAATGGAGTGCTCATGAATGTTGTAAAAACATTCTACCACAGTCTTACACACTCAGCCCAAATGCTATTTCACATACAATAAAGTTTCCTCAAAAATGTTTCTTCAGTACACTGGTAATTGTGTTTATATGTGTAGGGTGCAGATGGCACTTGAAAAAGTGGCAGAGGAGACTGGGGATGTAGCTTAGTTGGTACAGTGCTTGCCTAATAGCAACAAAGCCCTGAGATGGATCCTTAGCACCACATAAATGGCATGGTGACACACATCTGTAGATCTAGTACTGTGGAGGGGAAGGTAGAAGGCTAAATAGTTCAAGGCCATGCTGGGCTACATAGTGAGTTGAAGGCCAGCCTGAGCTACATGAGACTTACCTCAAAAACCGGAACTATGTACGTACATATGGGGTGGATTTGGTATCTTTACTATTAGTAGTGAGTAATATACTCAGTGGCTCTCATGGATACTTCATGGATCCCTGGGGTGGGGTGGATATGCTTTGAGACTGTTTTAGGCTAATGTGAGAGAGGGCTAAATATATTTCTTAGTGGTTCTAAGATGTTTCTTTAAGATAAACATTGTTTACCTCACTGTGTTAATTGTTTATACTAAAGATACAGAAGCATCAGCACGAAACTGCTGACAATAAGGCAATAATACCAAACTATGAATTTACATTGTGTTCTTTGGTTCTGAGAACTGCAATTTAAAAAATGCCAGTTTCAAGGGAGGGTGCATAAATTTCACCCAGAAGGGGACAAGGTAGGAGAGGGCTGCAGAGCGTTAGGAGAGAAGACCTGGGGAGAGCGAGGGCGGCAGGACAGAAGGCCTGGAGGGAAGAGAGACAGTGGTGCTCTCTCTGTGACAAGCTGGAGACCGAAGCCAAGGTAGGCTCCGGGGAGGATATGAGGGGGCAAGACCTAGTAGCAGAGGCCGTCAAGACCAACCCACCCACAAAAACTTCAACCCAAAATGTACCCTACCTACAAGTTGTGCAGGGATAAAAACAGAGCAGATACAGCAGAAATTGAGGGAATCCCAACCAGTGTCTGACTTAACCAAAGACCCACCCTATTGGAGAGTGCCAGCCTCTGGCACTATGAACAATAAGCTTGAGGTTGGGAGCCTGACAGAGTTGTCCTCTGAGAGGCACAACCCAGCAGCCCCTCTAAACAGATGCTGAGGCTCACAGCCAAACATTGGGCGATGCATAGGGAGTCGTAGAAAAGTGGGAAGAAAGAGAAAAGGACCTGAAGGTGACATTAGCTCCACAACAGAGACAACAGAGGGGCTGCTGAGATGAAGCATCAACCAAGGACCATGCATGAACTAGACCTAGGCCCCTACAAAGATGAAGGTGTAGCAGATGGACAGCTTAGGCTTCATGTGGGTCCTCTAGTAAGGGAAGTGGGGATTTCATCTGACATGGATTTTCTTGCCAGCTTTTTTGTCACTTCCCTATGGCTGGACTGCCTTGCCAGGCCACAAGGGAAGAGGACAGGCTCAGTCCTGATGCAACTTGAGGAGCTGGAGTGAATGGGAAACAGAGTTCTCCTTGTCTGAAGAAAAGGGGAAGAGAGGGAGGGAAGATGGGATTGGGAGGCAAGGAAGGATGGGTCTACAACAAAGATGTAAAGTAAATTTAAAAAAATGTCAGTTTTGGGCTGAAGAGATGGCTCAGCAATTAAGAGCAATAACTGTTCTTCTAGAGGACTGGGGTTCCATTTCCAGCATCTACACGGTAGCTCACAACTGTCTGTAAGTCCTGTTCCAGGGGATCTGACACCCTCACACAGATAGACGTGAAATCAAAACAACAATGTGCATAAAATAAATAAATTTTAAAAAATTACAGTTTCAGCAGGGCAGTGGTGGCACTTGGGAGTCACAGGCAGGTAGATTTTTGAGTTTGAGGCCATCCTGGTCTACAGCATGAATTCCAGGACAGCCAGGGCTGTATAAAGAAAACCCTGTCTTAGAAAACCAAAAAACAGACCTAGCTCCATGGCTCATGCTTGTACTCCTAGCACTCAGGGAAGCAGAGGCAGGCAGATCTCTGTGAGTTCAAGGCCAGCCAGTTCTACAGAGAGAATCCAGGACAGCCAAGGCTACACAGAGAAACCCTGTCTTGAAACAAACGAATGAACAAAAAACCAAAATAAACTAGTTTTGCTAATGAATAATAAAAGTTAATTTTATTAAACCAACAGTCCTTTCAGTTTTTATCTTTTTAGTACTTTGTGCAGTACAATGGGAACTATATGTGTGTATTTCTGTTTCATATCAAACTGTTAATGTGATTATGAGCAGAAGACTTGTGTTACTGAATGGAAGGCAGAATTAATTGCTTTTTTCATGGATGTGATTCTTACTTTGTGTGTTGAGTGTTTTGCTGCATGTATGTCAGTGCACCACATGTTTTCCTGGTATCCGTAGAAGCCAGAAGCTTTAGCTCTCCTAGAATTACAAACAGTTGTGAACTGCCATGTGGTTACTGGGCACCAAATGTAGGTCTTCTGCAAGAACAGTAAACACTGCTTACTACTGGGCTTTAGAATCACTCGGGAGATATCCTTCTGGGTATGTTTATATGGCACTTCCAGAGTGGTCTGCTCAAGGTGGAAAGGTCCGCCTTGAATGTGGGTGGCATCCTCAGTGGAAGAGAGAAAGATTCAGAAGCACCAGCTTACATTTCTACATGACTAGCTGCCTCACTGCCCCACTGTTGAGAAAGAGTGAGTTTTGTAACTGTTCTAGACAGTTTCTCATTGTTTTAACCAAGTACCTGACAAAAAGCAACTTAAAGGAGCAATGGTTTATTTTGTCTCATGATTTAAGCGGTTATAATTCATTGTGGTGTGGACAGCGTGATGGGTGATAAGTGATGGTTTATATCTAGGTCAGTGGTTCCCAAGCTTCCTGATGCTGCAACCCTTTAATACAGAACATTGGTCTCCAGTTTTTATTATATTGTAATATAGATACTAAAGACATTTTGTGGTCCTAAAGCCAGAAAAGAAAATTAGATATGGTAGTAACTATTGTTGTTTATTTACTAAGCCAGCATGGTTTTTTATTCACTCATTAGAAGTCCAGACAAGGAGAGGTTGAGTGTTGGCCGGATGCCTATATCATTGTATGGCCTAAGGCAAAACAAAACTGTGGGCTCTCTTATTCAAAGAGCAGGAAATGAGAGCTGTTAAAATCACCAAAATACTCCGCTTGTCTCTTTCTCTTTTGGTCTCTCTTTTGATATGCATCATATTTCATAAAACATCATTTAATATTATTTGAAGAAGAGAATAATGAAAATGTAGATCATTCATATGGGCTTTGCTATTCTTTATTTATGCAATGCTCATTAAAAATGCAGATAGAAAATATTTATTTAGAAAGAGTAATTAAAATTTATATCATTCCATGAATTTTGACATTTTTTTATACTTGTGAACTGCCCATTGAAACAGCATATGTAAAAATACTTTTATTTTATGTGTGTGCCTGAATACACATATGTGTACCATGTGTGTGCATGAGCCCATAGGAAGTTAGAAGATGATATCAGATCGCTAGAATTGGAGTTAAAGAAGGTTGTAAGTATCCATGTGGGTGCTGGAAATGGAATCTGTGTCCTCTGAAAGAGGAGTAAATGCTCCTAATCTCTGAGCAATACAGCCCTCAGATGCACAAATCTTTAACTTGGGCTAGGGGTGTGGCTCATCATTTGGTGAGTGTTTGCCTCACACCCACACCACAAGTCCCTAAATTCAGTCCCCAGGACCACATGAATTGGACACAGTAGTACACACCTGCATTCCCAGCACTTAGGTAAGTGAGGCAGGAGGATTAGTAGCTTAAAGTCATCCTTTGCTAGGGAGGCCACCCTGGGCTGTATCCATGGTGTGTGTTGGGGGTGGGGTGCGGGTGACGGATGGACAGAGAACATGCTTGTAAACTCAGTTCTCCCTTCCAGAACCTGCTGTCAGGCTTTTGCAGCAAACACTTTTATCAGAGTCAACTAACTGGCCCCAGTTGTTTTAAGATATGTTTGTATTCTCAGAATTCTACATTCAACTTGCAGGTGAGTAAGGACAGGCTGAGGAGAAGGTACTGTGTGTTGCCCTGCCTTCATCCCTTGTGTCATATGCAGCAGAAGTAGGTGACGAACTTAGGAGAGTAATAGAAGCGAGGAATGCTGCCCATCTGTAATTAGTGTGTGAAGATGCCTGGGTTCCAGTGCTCACCACCGAGCCCTGAGTAGCAGAATCTATACATTATTTTGAATGCTGATAGTCTGTCTGTTGAGTGGTTACTTTGTTGGTAACTGTAGCTATTGATATAATCTATCTTGTTCAGATAGCTTTTCTTTTTCTTTTGTTTTTCGAGACAGGGTTTCTCTGTGTAGCCTTTGCTGTCCTCAACTTTGTTAGACCAGGCTGGCTTTGAACTCACAAGAGATCTGCCTGCCTCTGCCTCCCAGAGTACTGGGATTAGAGGCGTGGGTCACTGTGCCCAGCTCCAACTCCTTTTATTTATTTATTTTTAATTAAAGTTTACTTTTACTGTATGAGTGTGTACCATATGCATGGCTGATACCTGAAGAGACCATATGGTGTTAGAACCCCTAGAACTGGAATTATAGGAGGTTGTGAGCGGTCATGTGAGTGTTAAACCCAGGTGCCCTGAAAGAGTAAGTGCTCTTGAGTCCTATGGGTCACTATATTTCTTAGTAATATTGTATTCACATTTTACTGTGTAAAGGTTCTTTTAGCTTAATATTTCACAAATAGGATTGATTGAGAAAAGCCAAAATCAGTCTATTGTGTGAAGATAATAATAGCTCTGACTATGATCAAGCTTGGGATGATCAGTAAAATGCTAAAAGAGCTTTACTTTGTCTGTCTGTCTGTCTGTCTGTCTGTCTGTCTGTCTGTCTATCATCTATCTATTTTTGTTTCTTCGAGACAGGGTTTCTCTGTGTAGCCTTGGCTGTCCTGGACTCACTCTGTAGACAAGCCTGGCCATGAACTCACAAAGATCTGCCTGCCTCTGCCTCCCTGAGTGCTGGAATAAAGGCGTGCGCCACCACTCCCAGCTGAAGAGCTTTGTCTTCTATGGAGTGATTTTTTTTTTCTTTGCACTTTTTAGGTGGCAGTAATTTCATATTCTCATTTCTTCACAGGAACCATGTATTTATGGCTGCTTCTTAGTTTTCACTGTTAAATATATGCTTAATTATACAAGTTAAATTCCTTCCCATAAAAGATTGGTTTTGACAGTTATTTTGTTTATTGTTTTGAGACACTTTTACTGTATAATTCAGACTAACTTTTATGTACTATATAGCCCAAAGTGGTCTCGGAGTCATAGCAATCTTCCTGTCTGTATTTTCTAAATGCTGAGATTACAATAATGCATCCCTACTCTGGAAATATTTTTGTGCTTAGCTTTTCCTTATCATCAGATGTTGACTTCTAGTGGGGTCTAAAAGCTAGGGTGGGGTTATGGACAGATCAGTATAAGTCATACCAGAGGTAATGGGTCTTTTCCAATGCTCTCATTCAGTTAGATAAATATTTTTTAAAAAACTTAGCACTGTCCCCAGCATATAAAGTATATATATATATATAACAAGTGTTTTTAAAATAAAAATTCGGGTTCTTCCTCTCTCTTACTCTTACTCTCTCCCTCTCTATTGGCGCGCCCCCTTTTCCTCCTCTCTCTCTCCCCCCCCATTATGGCCCGCTCTCCCTCTCTTATATCCACCCTAATAAAAAAATAAAAATAAAAATGAAAATTCAGATTCTTGTAAGAATGAGGCCTTTCCAGGCATTCTAATCAATGTTCTATCTTTGAGATTTTAAAGAAACAGGAAATAGGGCGTAGGACCCTACAAGGAAACAGGAAGATTACCCATGTTTATATTTCACATTCCATTTGAACTATCTTGGAAACACAAGAGAATCATAAAACAATGGTTGTATAAGTATTTTTTGTGTGTTTTTATCTGTGTCTTTATCATGTTTTTATTATATTGTCATCTTAGGACACTAGAGATAGTGTTTTATGTTTGGACATGTCTGGTATGCCTTGAATTGATCCATTATTACTAGGAACTAAGTGAATGTCAAAAAGATACTGAGTTTTCTTCCTATTTTCAAATTATTAGCTAATAAAGGCCAGAGTTCTCTTCTTAAATGTTCATTAAAACAGGTATATGATCTCCAGAATAAAATAATTATACAGGTCAACCAGGATGTGGAGAGAATATAAAAGTTGTATATAAGTAGTAACAAATGAAGCTGATTGTGTTATCAGTGAATAACAATCATACTGAAAAAGTTAGGGAAGACTAACCTGAGTTGTTTCAGAAAACTTAAGACAAGATGAATTATACAACAAACATTATGTGCTTGATTAGCTTCTTCACAGAGGCATGAGTTAGTTAGCAATTTTGAATTGTTCCCAGCAGTTTTACTTGAAATATTCACTTGTATTAACAAACAAATATGAATAGTGAGTGGATAATGAGACCAAGATTCCTAACCTCCTCCAGTGAGAAGATCTAGAAGTTACAACACCCACAGTAATTCTCAGATCTTGATTTCTCATAACGTTCCCCATTCTCCAGGTGCAACAAACAAACAATGGGGAAATGGTGGATTACTCGGCTAGGGAAAAGAAAAATCACTATGTAGCTGGATCATTTAATGATTTAGGAAAGTTAGGGAGTACTCAAAAACTGGTGTGGGTATATGGAAATACAGAGCTAGCTTTAAGAGGTACTTCCAATAGGACAGAGCTGGGACAGAGTAAATAATAGTAGCTTTGGATGAGAAGCCATAGAGTAAAGGAAATTTCTTCCAGTTCATACTAACATAAACATGAGAGAGGAGATGGCTTTTCATGTTAAAATAGTTTCAATTAATAAACTATTGTTTAGATTGCTTCTATTTTTCCAGTAAAATTGGAGGACAGTTTTTTTTAATACAGTAAAATTCCAGCTAATAAATACAGTAGCAAGCAATGATGGGCATAGAAAATTATCATCAGTCTGCTATGGCAGGTTCTTGCAAGCAAGAGCCAGTGAATGGATGCTAGAGTTTGTGGGTGAAAATATGGTCAACAAACAAGGTGTTTGGTGTTGAAAATATCTTCTCCATAAGATACTTAATTACAAATGGAGAAACCTGGACACTACTATTTACTGTGTGACACATCTGTGAGAATATTAAGTTTCAACAAATTGTCTTTAAAGATGTTTCAACAAATTGACTCTTTTTAACCAATTAATGAATCAGAAAGCACCTCATCTAAAGATTTGCAAAGACTCTTGGTTGAGTTGAGCAGAGGAAGTGGGCTTTATATAAAAGGCAGAAAAGGAGGGGCTGGAGAGATGACGCACTTCTTGAGAGCATTGCTGCTCTTGCAGAGGAACTGAATTTGGTTCCCAGCACCCACATGGTCCCTTATAGCAGTAAGTAACTCCAGTTTCAGGGGATCTGATGCTCTCTTCTGAGGGCAGCAGGCACACATGTAGTGCACATACATACATGCAGGCAAAGTACATAAAATATAAAGATATAAAAATAAACCTATTTTTTTAATTAAAAAATAAATAAAGGCAGAAAGGGGCTGAAGAAGGCAAAGAACAAGTCAATCATTACAAAGCTATAGGGTTAAAGCAGAGGGTACATCCTACCATGGTAGCATGTTAGTTCAGGTAAATTACCCCTTCTGATTGGTCGCAGTGAATCTGTTTGGAGGGAAACTTGCCTACTGTAAAGTTTAGTTTGATTATTTAGAACATAACAGTGACTAACTGAATTCTGGTTTAGACATGTCGGTTGAAGCATACATAGTACAGGAGCTAAATCCAGAACAGTCCCCACCCACCATAAATTTGTTTATCACATCTCAGATATCTAGGACGTAGCATTGCCTCTCTGGTGTTCTTGCCAGAAAAGCATGATCTCAAATAGAATGACATGTTAGAAAATTGTTTTCCAGAATTTACAAAGTTCAAGTCTTGAAAGACAAAGGAGAACTGAAGACCTATCACATAGCTGAACTGGTTAAAGACCTTAAAAAAGGAAATAGGATTCTGGATTGAATTGAGGTCAGAAAAAGCATATTTGTGGGAAATTGCTGAAATTCAGTTAGATTGAGTAATATCCTATGAGTATAAACAGCCTGGCTTGCATGGTGGAGATGCAGCTCAGTTGGCAAAGTACTTGCCTCATGTGGGTGGAACTCTTGGTTCAGTTCTTTGCACTGTATAAAACCAAGGGTCATGGTTTATGTCTATAATCCCAGCACCTGGGAGATGCAGACAGGAGGGTCAGAAAGTTATTCTCAGGGTCAAGATTATTCTCAGGTATGTGAGATGCCTCAAATAACTAGTAATGAACAAATGAATGAATGAACTAGCTAAGCAGCCGAATCTCTACAGTCATTCTATGATTATATAATATGTTAACATTAAGGGCAATCAGAATGTTCTGCAAAAACTACTAATTTTTGTAAGTTTTAAGTATTTTCAAAATAAAAACTCGACACAGACTATTTCCTTCCTTCCTTCCTTCCTTCCTTCCTTCCTTCCTTCCTTCCTTCCTTCCTTCCTTCCTTCCTTCCTTCCTTCCTTCCTTCCTTTCCTTCCCTCTTCTCCTCTCTTCTCTTCCCTTCCCCTCCCCTCCCTTCCCTTCTCTCCTCTTGTATCCTCTCTTCCCCTCCCCTCCCCCTTTCTTTCAAGACAGGGTTTCTCTGTATTGTCCTGAGCTGTCCTAGAACTCTCTCTGTAGACACACCTTTGCCTCTCAAGTGTTGGGCTTGAAGGCCTACACCACTGGCTGACAGACATGGGCTTTTTGTTTGTTTTTGTAATTCTGAAGATATTTACGGGAACAAAGGAAAAATTATTAATAGAGAAGGAAGTGGTGATGTCAAGTTTATGTCTATATTGAGGTACTTGTTAGGCAGAGTTCATTTATCCTTGATAAATTTTGCTTGAAAACTGTTATGAGGGGCAAGAGAGATGGCTCAGAGGTTAAGAACACTCACTGTTCTTCTAAAGGTCCTGAGTTCAATTCCCAGCAACCACAAGTGGCTCACGACCATCTAGAGTGAGATCTGGTATGCAGACAGAATGCCTTGTAAATAATAAGTAAATTAAAAAAAAAAAAGTCATGAAAGATGTTCTATGAGATCACTATAGGTAGAGTCTCAATGTACTCTATTTTTTAAAGTTTTGTCTTTATGTACATGGATATATTTTCACTTCACTGAAACCTTGATGTGAGGTCCAACTGTTACATGCTACAAACAGATGACGAAGACTATTGAGAATTAATGGGTCTCTTTACTTTCTGGTGTCATTCCAAAAACAGAGAGACTATAGCTCTGATTCTGTAATTTATTATTCATATTCTGCTGTACAAAATTACATTGTATTGGCAACTTTTTATCTAGGATTGTAGCTGTAAAGTTAATGGTATAGTCTAATAATGTCTCCTCTGCTCCTTCTCTTCCCCTCTCCATCTCATGGTCTACTGGGGAAGGGAAGCGTGTTCCTCTCCCTGCTCTGGACTTTTCCAGATACCTCTGGCTGTACTCTCCCTCATATCTACGATGGAAACCACCTCCTTAACTACACCTTGGAGTGGTCACATCCTGCCTCTCTCTCTTGAGACAGGATCTCACTGTAGCCATGGCTACACATCTCACAGAGATCCATCTGCCTCTGCCTCTGAGTGCTGAGATTAAATGCATTTGCCACCATACTTGGCCACGGCTTTTCTCTTTATAGGGAAAATACTTGTGTTAGATAATGAAGACTTGGGTGTGATTTGTACAGGCAGGATTTGTTAAGGAATTACTAATATGTACTAACAGATATTTAAATAAGATGCATTTAAAAAGAAACACAAAACAACACTATTGATCTACTGATGAAAATTTGACAGAACCCTGTAATTTTCATAGGAGCAATGGGCAATGGTTTAGTATTCACTAATTCAGTATTTACAATGGCCTTATAAAACATAATGATTAATATTATATGTATATAATATTGGGTCATCTAACATATACTATCTTGTTAATTGTATGTTACCATGTTATATTATGTACATAGTACTAGTATATGTGACATGTATTTCTTATTTAATCCTCCAGGAACATGGATACAACTATTAAGGGGGTTGTTTCATATAAAAGACAAAAACTTAAGATCTAGGAACAAAGTCTACAGCCTTTTTAGACTCTTGGCCTGCTTTGCCTACAGAAAAATACAAAAGCATATGTAAAAATACCTTGGTTGACTTACATTGTCCTCATTTTAAAATTAAATTCGGCATTCTGTACTTTTGTTTTAGCAGTTTGCTTTTTTCCCCTCAATGACTGATTTAGTTAAATGATGCGTACTAATTAATATACAAAATAATTTTTTCTAGATTGGTTTTAAGTGCAGTTTTGACTGGGAAATAGGGAACAACAGAGCTTCACTTTCCTAAGTTAGATCCTGTATGCTTAGAATGTCTAATTGTCCCCAGAAGAAAACAGTATCCTGCCGATTCTGCTCCTCCCCCACCCCCAAAGCAATAGAATGAGTTAGGAGGAAAACACGTTTAAAATAAGCTCAGGAACTAGCCCAGCCCAGCAGAGGCAGGAAGGTCAGGAATTTGAGGTGGTTTTAGACCATATAGGAAGACCCTGTTTTAAAAATAAAAACCAAACCACTTCCCTCCAAAAAACAAAAGGGAAAGGGGTACCCAGTCGATAGTTGAGCACTTGAAAAAGTTGTAAAGAAAAAAAG
The DNA here is from genome assembly GCA_028658305.1 of Pachyuromys duprasi. Lineage (NCBI taxonomy): Eukaryota > Metazoa > Chordata > Mammalia > Rodentia > Muridae > Pachyuromys > Pachyuromys duprasi. The sequence goes on from CM053751.1 coordinate 40,151,135, forward strand.
GAAGGAAAAACAAAAGAGGAATGGGATGACAGTTATCCCCAAAGCGTTCAGATTTTCATGAAAATACTTCCTTATCTCCTCTATTCTTTTTTAAAATTGGAGTTGAATAATTAGTTTGCTGTTTTGCTTATTGTTCATGCTAGAGAACTTAAGGTGTATGTGGCAAAAATTTAAATAGACTTAATTAAAAATAGTAAAAAAAAAAAAAAAAACCCCAAACTTGGATCATATCTCTGTAGCAGGGTGCTTGCCTGGCTTGTCTAAGGTTCTGAGTTTGATTCTCCAGCTTTGTAAAATATAAAAATGAAAAATAAAGAACAGGAGCTGGAGAGATGGCTCAGTAGATACCAGCTTGTGCTACTCCTTCAGAAGACCTGAGTTTGGTTACTAGTACCATCTCACACCCCGCTTCTCTGCCTTGCCCAGTACCTCTCACCTCCACAGATCTTTTCCCAATCGTGTCTGTTTTGTGACCCACATAAATAACCAGGGCCATCTGTGTGACTGTGGATCTGGAGCTGTACGTCAGAGTCTGGTGGTCTCGGTAGAGGAGACACAGTTAGAGACTGATCTTCTTTCCTAGAATGTATTAAAATCCAGTTATTCAGAAATAAAGGATCGGGTCCGTCCTTGACTGATTATTGACCAGGTTGGTCTAGTACAGGAAACCAAGTTGGTGTGAGTTTATAGTTAGAATAGTTGTGTTGGTCTAGGGAATAGTGTTTTGTAATCCTAAAATGAAGATTTTTGTTTCTGTTTTTGAGACAGGGTCTCTTTGCATAGCCCTGGCTATCTTGAACTCACAAAGATCTGCCTGTTTATGCCTCCCTAAGTACTGAGACCAAAGGCATGGACTACCATCACCTGTTTGAGGCTAGCTTGGTCAATAAACCAAGTCCAGGACAGCCAAGGCTACACAGGGAAACCCTGTCTCAGAAAAACAAAACAAACCAAACAACTAAACCAACCAAACGTGTGTCACCACGCTGTCCTAGGTGGAAATTTTAAGGCACTGTTCAATCATTGGTTTTCTGTATGTGAGATCTAATTGGGGGAGAGTAATAACAAGTAGCTTTTTAAAAGGAGCAATTGTGTGTTCCTATTAATATCTTATTTGCTGTTGCTCCAGGGTAGTTTGGGCCCATGTCATAAAGGATTTGTCAGTCCCGTCCTAGCATCCAAAGAAATCACAAATTTAGAGTGTAGATGGAGAGGTGGGTAGGTGTCTTTTGTGGATCTGGACTGTGACTATGACATTTGCACATTTTTTGCCATCTTCATAGCATTTCTCATGTTAAGAATTGTATTACACTTTTAATGTACCATTATAGGAATTTATTTAATTTAGAGGTACAGTCTCCTGTAGCCCAGGTTAGCTTTGAACTCCGTGTAGTCATAGGTGAACTTGAACTCCAGATTCTCCTGTCTTTGCCTCCCAAGTGTTGTAATTACAGGTGTGCACCACCACACCTGTCTTTAAGAAATAATTTTTATTGTTTCATCCATTTTCTTTTCTATTACTGCTGTGGTTTTCTGTGTTTTTGAACAGCCTGATCTTATCCAAGTATAACTATAAGTAAGTACATTTTACATGCTCAAAGAGGAGCTATATGCATTCAGCCTTGCTAATTTTACCCCACCCCTAACCCTTTTTGTTTACGTGGACTCAGACTTGAAAGATTTACAGCTCTTGGTCCCATGGTTCTGGTGATAGTGTTCTTTAACACCTTTGTTTGTTTTGGTTATCTTTTTTTTTTCACATCCATTATATTATTCCATTTTTAAACACATGTTAAAAATGTTTGGAAGTGCCTACAGCATTGAATTTGTTTCTATTCTGACACTTTCCCTTCCAAGACACTATTTCTCCCTACCCCCACTAAATTATTAACGGTACTGTTCATTGTTGCTTAGGTTTTGAAATGCTTTTTGGTTCTTGGTTATTCCCCTCACTCTCTCCCACATGTCTGTTTACCAGAATGTAACTAGGCCTCACAGCAATCTTATCATTCTAAGATAAGTAGCATTATCTAGAAACAACTGAAGCATGCAACCTCTAAAAAATATATTTGCTACATTCCCTGAAGGGGTTTTTCTTATTCCCATTCTATGGTTGAGATGTTCACAGAGGCTAAGGAATTTATGCAAGGACAGATGTTAATTTTGTTTGTGTAATGTCAAAGGCTATTCTAGTTCTGTTTGGATCCATAACTATTATTTTTTGTTTTTGTTTTTCCAGACAGTGTTTCTCTGTGTAGTCTTGGCTGTCCTAGACTCGATTTGTAGACCAGGATGGCCTCGAACTCACAGTGATCCGCCTGCCTCTGCCTCCCCTATCCCCGGGATCATAGGTGTGTGCCACTGTGCCCAGCAGTTTATTACAGACTTGTGATAACCCTGTGACCTGGTTCCTGCTTTCTCTTTGCAGCACTCTTTTCTAATATCTGTTCCCTATTCTGTGTTTCATCAACACTGAACTATTTTGGGTTATTGGAACTTAACATAGTTTCCCCAACTTTCATTCATGAGGTGTTTCTCTTGCTCAGGATATCCTTTTCAGCCATATGACTCATGAACTGTCACAGTTCATCTCAAGCTAAATATCTATTAACATTTTTGAAATATTTATTTTGTTCTTTAGAAGAGTATGACATTGTTAGGCCTTGAAATTCTACCTTGGTTTTTGGGTGTTTACAAAATTTTATTTATTTTGTGATGTGTATGAATGTGTAGATATGCACACAGGCCATGATATGTTTATGAGATCAGAGGACAGTTTGTAGAACCAGTTCTCTCCCTCTACATGTGAGCTCTCAGGCTCTAACCCAGGTAGGGCAAGCTTGGGGCAGGTGCCTTTGCCTGCTGAGCCATCTCACTGACCCAGAGTTCTTTTACCTTGATTATAGCACCAAACCATATTGATTCCCCCCTGACCCTCCTGAGTTAGTGGTACTTCTGGGAAGGATTTCTTTTTCTTTGACTCAGGGCATCTGTTTTCTCTAGTTCCTGGGTAATGACTGGCTCAGTAGGTATTACTCATATACTTGGTTTTAATAACAAAGTCTCTGTAACAGGTGACTTAAGTAGCAGAAATTTGCGTTTTCACTATTTTGAAGGTTGGGTTTCAAGACAGGATGTGAGTGTGGTGAGGCTCTGGCGAGGTCTCCTTTTGTCTTAAGATGGCAGCAGCTATCTGCTTTCTCACCATGGCTTTTCCTTGGTGTATGAGGTTGAATAAAGACAATTTCTTTCTGTATGTCTGTCAATGTTCCTGTCTTAGAGTTGGGTAATTAAGGTCGTAGGGAGGGATCTTTACTCAGTAATGTTGGGGTTAAGAGAGAAAGCCCTGAGCAGAATGTGATCTGCTTTGCCTTGTCTGAAACTCAAGAATTGTGAGAAAATACTTTTCTGTTGTTTAAGACACTTATTTAATGGTAGAAGAAACAAAGTACATTGTGGAAATAGCTCTAATTTGGGAACATATCTTAGTTTATAGTAGCAGCATGCAGTTTAAGAATTGTTAGATTCTTTTTTTTTTAATTATTTTAACTATTTACTATTTATACAGTGTTCTGCCTGCATATATACCTGCATGCCATAAGAGGGAACCAGATCTCATTATAGGTGGTTATGAGCCACCATGTGGTTGCTGTGAATTGAACTCAGGACCTTTGGAAGAACAGCCAGTGATCTTAACCTCTGAGCCATCTCTCCAGCCCTGAATTGTTAGATTCTTGTTTTATGATTTAACTTATGTAATTTTCTTCTAATTAGATTGTATGTTTGTTGAGGATAGGTGTTGTTTACTTACAATGAATGCAGGTGTCCTTTGTTAACTAGAAATGGTATTTTTTGTTGTCTTTGTACTTTGGATATGTGGATTTTCAAGAGCTGTTGAGTGAGCTGACTTAATTACAGAATGAGCTCGATAGCTAAGTTAGGTGGCCAAGTAGGGCTTCCTGATAGTGATGGTACTGATTGTATTAGTTCCTTTATACCATTTTACGTCTCTGCCACCACATACCTGACAGGAACAACTTAAAGAGAGGAACTTAGGGACTTGGGGGATGACTCTGTGGCTTCGCTGCACAGCATAAAGGTGGGATTCCGATCTCTAGAGCTCACAGAAATGGCAGGTGGATATGGTAACCTGCTGTAGTTCTAGCACCCTGAAGGTGGAGAGAGGATTGCGAGAGTAAGCTGGTTAGCAAGCTAGTCATATCATTAAGTTCTGTGTTCAAGGAGAGAACCATCTCATTGAATAAAGTGGAAAGGATCGAGGAAGACTACCAGCATCGACCTTAGTCCTATATGAACATATACACATGTAAAAAAAGACATTTTAATTTCAGCTAATAATTTGAGAGACCATAGCACAGGGTCGTAAGAATGCTTGTCAGTCTATTCAGTTGTTGGCAAACAGGAGTCAGAACATGCGTAGGGATATAACCTTAGGATCTATATCCCCAGTGAGTTCCTCCTATGAGACACTATCTCCTGAAGGGTATATAGCCCTCCAAAAAGAGTATATACCCTTGAGTATGTAACCAGCTTGAAGAATGAAGATACTGTAGAGATACTTTGTGACTATCAGAGTATTGAAACAGTGGACCTCAAATTGGATTACCTGGGCTGGAAAGATGGTTCAGCGGTTAAGAGCACTGACTGCTCTTGCAGAGGACCCGAGTTCCATGCCCAGCACCCACAGAGCAGCTCACAGCTGTCTACAACTCCTGTTTCAGGGGATCCAACACCTTCACACAGATATATATGCAGTCAAAACACCAATGTACATAAAATTAAAAAATATTAAAAAAAAGAAACTGGATTACCCACAGGGACTGTCACTGTCTCTGTCTCTCTCTATTTATCTTACTTATTTATTTTGGTGTTTTGAGACAGGGTTTCTCTGTGTAGCCTTTTCTGTCCTGAACTTGCTTTGTAGACTAGGCTGGCCTTGAACTCACAGCAATCTTCATTCCTCTGCCTCCCTCAGTGCTGGGATTAAAGGCGTGTGCCACCTTGCCTATCTGTCTTGAGACATCTCATTGTGTAGCTCTGGCTGGCCTGGAACTTGAGCAGACTGAACACCCAGCTGGCCTTACTCTCAAGAGATTTACCTGCCTTTGCTCCCCAATGCTGGAATTGGAGTCTTGTGCCAGTACACCTGGTCTCTCCTTCCTGCCAGTTGTATGGTGGGAGAAGAGAAAGGCTGAAGCCTGGTGCCTGTCTGTGATACCTGAGGGAGAGATTGTCTCCTGGAAAAGAAGTTTCATATAACAAGCTAACAACTCATCAGACCATTCTGCAGGATGAGACTGGAGGCCAGACAGTAATGGGGGGCGTCCCTTGATCGGCTTTGCTTAGATGAGCATACCCCTGGTCTAAAGGAGGTCATTAGGCTCTCCCCCTTCCCAATATGGCCACATTAACTAAATCTCTTTTTCTCTCTTTTACTATTAATTAGGCTGTTCTGATTGATTTATTGAGGCGACCCCAACCTTGTAACATTGCCTCTTGTGAACAAAGAGACCTATGGGAGATATTTCAGGTTCAAGTGATACCATTGATAAAACAATATAACCCATTCTCTTGTTCAAATTACCACATTAATTCCTTTCGCAATCTGTACTTGTATTCAGAGCGGCTTATAAAATTACCCACATGATAAAGGCCAGACATAGTTGTTCAGGGCTGAAATCTTACCACTGGGGATGTGAAGGCAGGAATATCAGAAGTTCAAGGACATTCATACAGTTAGAGCTCAGCCTGTGACACTTGAGACCCTGTCTTAAAACAAGTGTATTTATGTATAGAGATATATACAATAAATAAAAAACAGGACTGGTGTTGGCACTGAGTGTTTAGAATAATATAAATATGAATTTTATATCACTTTCTAGGAAAATTGAGCAGACGACTTGAACCTCTTTGAGTCTTAGTCTATACAAGGATAGCGTATAATTTAGTTTGGGTTTATTGAAATGACACTTTTAAATGAACACATAAAATATACATTTAAAAATTCTGATAGTAGATTATAGTTTTCGCAACTATTTTTATTAGTTTCTATATGCTTTCAGAAGTATTTTATTTATATGTAAGTACAAGTGCTTATATGTTTACATATAGATGTTTATGGGCCTTATAACAATGAGTTATATAAAAGAACTAGCATAATGTAATATGATAAATTGGATTTTTAATGGCAGTTGTTAGTGCCCTTATGGAGAAGAATGGCTTCTGAAGGGCTTTTGAAATCATAAAGTTTCTTAAGATTGTTTTTATTTTGTAGTTGAAAATATTGTTTATTTTTATATCACAAAGGTAACTATGTTTACAAGTAAGTGGGAAATCAATATTTAACATGAGGAAATGGTTTATTATTAGTGACTTGAAGTAAATCTGTAACATAATGTTTTATTGCATTACCATATGTGTTTCTGGTTTTTGTTTTTTTGTTTTTTGAAGCAGAGCCTCTATATATCCTCAGATGTTTTGGAAGTCACTATGTAGACAAGGCTGACCTTGAACTCACAGAGCTATGCCTGCCTCTGCCTCAGGGTGCTGTGCTGGGATTAATGTTCATTCACCACTATGTCCAGACTACCACAGTGGCTTTAGCTGCTGGTGATTTTGTAAGAACAGTGACAGTGTGTGAAGGTATTCTGGTTGTAGAGACTACAAGTTGCTCAATTATCACTTACTGAGTAGAAGCTGCTAACATTCCTACAGTTTATAGAACACACCCAGAACAATAGGTATAAAAAATTGAGCATGTAAACCATAGCTTTACTTCCCCTAACCCTTTTTTCTGGGTGTGATGTGCTCTTGATTGTGTGTGTACACTGTTTGCATGTGGAGGTCAGGGGTCAACAATGGATGTCTTCAGTTACTCTTCACTGTATTTTTGTCTTTCCTTTTCTCTCTTTCTCTCTCTCTTTCTCTCTCTCTCTCTTTTAAAGATTTATTTATGCACATCAGAGAAGGGAATCAGATTCCATTATAGATGGTTGTGAGCCAGCATGTGGTTGCTAGGAAGTGAACTCAGGACCTCTGGAAGAGCAGTCAGTGCTCTTAACTGCTGAGCCATCTCTTTACTCCTTTCCACTAAACCTAGAACTCATTGATTCAGCGTCTGCCTGACCAGTCAGTGAGCTCTGGGGAATCCTAACTCAAGTCTTATGCGTATGTGGTAGTCAGTTTACTGCATCATCTCCCCAGAGCCTTCTTTATTATTTTTTTCTGTCATTGAATCCATGGCATAATTCTGTTTTTAGTTATAGTGTATCTTAATTTTAATTTATGATTTTATAACTTTAAATGTAAACTGAATCTAAAATAAATGTCATCTAACATGAAACAGCTTTGTATATTTGTTATATTTCAATATTTAATCTGGTAGTTTTCAACCTGTGTGTCAAGACCTCTTTAGCAAGCCTCTGTCTTCAAAAATATTTGCATTATGATTCATAACAGTAGCAAATTACAGTTATGAAGTAGCAATGAAAATAATTTTATGGTTGGAGGTCACCATAACATAAGGAACTATGGTAAAGGTTCACAGCATTAGGAAGGTTTATAAACACTGATTAGTTGAAAATATACCAAAAACGAGATCTGATTTCTAAAAATTATTTATTTGTTTTTATTTTACATGTGTTGCTGTTTTGCTTGCTCTGTGTCTGTGTGAGGATGTCAGAAACTGGAATACAGACAGTGGTGAGCCGCCATGTGGGTGCTGGGGATTGAACCCTGGTCTTCTGGAAGAGCGGCCAGTGCTCCTAACTGCTATCTCTCAATCCCAACAGATCTGATTTTTAAAATTTTCCTTATTTTATTTGTTTGTTTGTTTATTGTTTTCAAGACAGGATTTCTCTGTGTAGCCCTAGCTGTCCTGGAACTCGCTATGTTGACCAGGATGGCCTTGGACTCACAGAGATTCGCCTGCCTCTGCCTTCCAAATTAAAGACATGCATCATCACTCCCCAGCCTGATTTTTTAGTTTTTTAAAACTTAAATAATAAAATAACTTTCAACTCTTTAATCTACATTTCAGCTTCAAGGCTTGACTTGGCTTTATTCCATAGTTACCTAAGCCTGAAAATCATGTAGCCATCTGCCTGCTGGTAAAGATAGCAATCAACCTAAAGGATAGTGAGGAAGTTAGCAATTGAAAAAATAGAATCAAGCTGGGCACTGTGCTACATGCCTGTAATCCCAGCACTCTGGGAGACAGAGGCAGGCAGATCGCTGTGAGTTCAAGGCCAGCCTGGTCTACAAAGCAAGTCCAGGACAGCCAAGGCTACACACAAAAGAAAGAAAGAAAAAGAAAAAGTAGAATTGTAAAAAAAATAAATCTAGAGTCTTTGAACAGTCCTATGATGTGCTATCCTAAATCTGTTAGCATCCTTCTGATTGGAACTACAACCTAGGGCCTGTATTTTCTATCCAGAGTGTAGGGCATCCTCTAAATTAATTATTTTACATTTAAAATTATGATTATTAATTAATATCTCAATACAATGTTGATTACTATCATATATAGTGACAACACCATTATATTATTTCTTTCAGGAAGGATAACTGAATTTTTACCAAGTTCTGAATTTGATTTATTTTTGAGGAAAAGTAGAATAGGGTTGATGATATATATTGCAAGCATTAAGACAGCATATAACTTACTCAGTTGTTTTTCTCTTTCGTCTCCTTCCTTCCTCCCCCTCCCTCCCTCTCTCTGTTTTTTTTTTCTGCACACACACAATTGCTTTATTAACATAACGTACATAAACTATAAAGGAGTAAAACGTTTAAATATCTGCATCGTAACAAACAGGTGGCAATTCAACATCCAGGGTGGAGAGAATGCTGAAAGGAGACTGCATTGGATTAGATTCCCATGGTAAAAAGGGTGTCTTCAGAGGTGAAGGGGGGTCCAGGTGCAGCAGCTTTTCAAGCCCATTCTCCTCGTTTAGGATCATGAGAGGCACGCCACTCAAGGGGAGGTGTGCAATCTGGTGCTCCTCGGGCAGGTCGAAACTCTCAAAGTCTAGAGGATTGAAGGGGAAGAAGTTTTCTATTTCTGGGTAGGCATCATCAGAAGCAGGAGCAGAGCCTTATGTCTTAGCGGCTTTCTTGGTGATCTTCTTCACAGTCAAGGTTGGCTGTTTTTGTTTGAGGGGTCTATTAGTCTTCGCTGGCTTTTCCGTAACTCTGTTGACAGTTCCCAAAGCCTTTCTGCTGGACTTAGGCAAGGCTGGAACATTGAACACTTTGCCAACATGTGGTGTCGAGACCTGTAGTTTCCCATCTAAGGCTTTGGCACCAGAGCCCAGCTTCAAGCCATCCTTAGATGCCAAACGGCTGCCTGGTTCTTCATTATCCTTATCAACAAAGATTAGAGTAGCCATACTGAATTACTCTAGGACTGCGCCCCTCTCTCTGTTTTTAAAGGGTTTCTGTCTTAGCTTTGGCTTCCTAGACTCACTGTAGGCCAGACTGGCCTCAAACTCAGAGATCTGCCTGCCTCTGCCTCCCAGCTGCTGGGATTACAGGTGTGCCACCGCACCCAGCTTAGGTGTTTTTGTCATATCATTGTCCACCTGGTTTTTTTTTGTTGTTGTTTTTTTTTTTTTTTTTTTGAGACAGGACCTCTAACTGAACCTAATTGACTAGATTGCCTGGCTAGAAACTCACTAAGGTTCTCATGTCTCCATGTCCCAGCAGTGGGAGTGTGGGTGTGTTAGCATGCCCACTTTTTACACGGGTGCGAGAAGTCTGAACCGGAGTCCTTATGCTCTATAGCAAGCACTTTACTTGTTTAGCCATATCCTCAACCCTCATTTCATTTTTACCTTATTTAGTTGATAGGTTTTCACTTTTCAACATTATGAATAATGTTATTAATGGCCATGTGCAAGTTTTTGTTGGGTCTATTTCTAGGAGTAGAATTGTTGGCCTATATGTTTGAAGTCCTAAATTCTTTTTATATAGTGGACTCCAGTCCCCTATTAGGACCCTCCCACCCCCATTCTGTGAGTTGTCTTTATTTTCTGGTTGGTGTACTCTTAAAGCACAGAAATTATAGATTTTGATAAAGTATAGTTTTCTCTCTCTCTCTCTCTCTCTCTCTCTCTCTCTCTCTCTCTCTCTCTCTCTCTCTCTCGTGTGTTTTCAAGACAGGGTTTCTCTGTGTAGCCCTAGCTGTTCTAAAGCTCAATCTGTAGAGTAGGCTGGCTTTGAACTCATAGAGATCTGCTTGACTCTGCCTCCTGAGTGGGACTGAAAGCATGTGCCACCACCACCGGGCAAAGAAATATTTTAAATTTACCTTCTATACGATGCCTTTCCTGCAGTAGTTACAATATTGTTTCATAATCCAGGGTCACAAAATGTGCAGGACTTATGCTTTTTTTTTTCTTGAGGATTATATAGAATTTTAGAATCTTTGGGATATTTTTAGTTATTTTTTTGTTAATGATTTGAAACTAGGAGGCTTCAACTTCAGTGTTTTGCACATGGTTCTCCAGTTACAACACTGTTTGTTAGAAAGGCTAATTTTTTCCTCATTAAATTGTCTTGGCATTGGCCTAAGGATAAGCTCACCTGGCTGCACATGGTGAGGCACGGCTCTTACCTAGCACTTAGGAGGCTGAGGCGTGACTGTAAGCACACTATCCTCATTTGGTTTGTAGAGGGTTTTGAAATTAGGATGTGTAAATCATGTTTTTTTTGGGGGGGGGTCAGATTAGTTGTTCTGGGTGCTTTGAATATAAATATAAACTTTAAAAGCCAGTTACTTATTTTTGCAAGAAACGCAACTACTTTTAATAGGAATTACACTAATAAGCAGATAAGTTTGAGGATTTTAGCCACTCAGAGCATTGGCCTGACATTTTATGTATATGAAATGTCTGCTAAGAGCTTTGTTTCTAATAGTTTTCACTGGATGATTCTTGCATTTATTAATGTTGCACTGATAAAGGAAGAAGTACAGTTGGCTTTTATATGTTGATCATATGTTCTGGAACATTGCTGAAAGCATTTATTAGCTCTGATTTATTTTTTAAAAAGATTCCTTAGGAATTGTTATGTACAAGACCATGTCACCTGCAATTAAATGTCTTTGCTTCTTCCTTTCCAAATTTGTTCTTTTCTGCTTTTTGTTTTTAGTTATTGTTGGCTTTCTCAATACAGTGTTCATAAGAATTGAAGGAGCTAACATCTTTTTTTGTTTTTGTTTTTTATCTTGGGGTAAAGTTTCTGTTTTCCCACGATTGAATGTGGTATTAGTTATAGGCTTTCTTATTTATTTATTTTTTAAATATTAGTTACAGTTTATTAACTTTGTATCCCAGTTGTATCCCACTCCTGCATTCCCTCCCAGTTCCACCCTCCCTCGTTCATCTCCTCCCTGCCCTTTTCCAAGTCCACAAATAGAGGAGGTCTCCTCCCCTTTCATCTGACCCTAGCTTATCATAGTTACAGATTTTCATTGGTGTACTTTCTCAGATTTAGAAGTCACTTTCTGTTCCATACTTGATGAATATCTTAATCATCAAATTTTTGTATAATCTTTAAAAGTTATTTATCTATTTAATGTGTATATGTGTGCCTGAATGTATGAATGTGTACCACATGTGTTCATGAGTCTGTAGAGGTCAGAAGAGGCATTGGGTCCACTGGAACTATAGTTATAGGTGGTTGTGAGCCACCATGTGTGTGCTGGGAATTAAACCCAGGTCTTCTGCAAGGACTTTTGAGCCATGTCTCCATCCCAAATGGTTGTATATTCTTGATATCAAATCAATATCGAATAGTATTTATAGTTCCCCACATAGAAAAACAATGGTTTTTTTCAGTTTCTTCTTTCTCATTTTCTCTTTTCTGTTTTGAACCAAACATGATTTATTCCTAACAAGTCTATTTTTTGAAATTCAAAACACTATTTGAAGACATTTAAAGTGTTTTATTTTGCATTTCCTAAGGAATGTTGTTATATCAGTACAGCATATTTCCGTATATTCTAAAATGTACTTCTCTTTCAAGAGTAGCTTATAAGAATGACTGTCTTTGGGCTGAGGGGATGGATAGATCATTTGGGTAAACTGCTTTTTGTGTAGGCAGGAGGATCTGAGTTAAAATCCCCAACACTCCTGTAAAAGGCAGTATGATAGCCCTAGCGCTGGGGGAAGGCACCGGTAGGGGTATCCCCAGAGCTTGCTACCTAGCTAGCTCAGCTGAAATGGCAAGTGGCCAGGTTAGGCGAGACCGAGCCTTTGTCAGTAATATAGAGAGCAGTAGAGGAAGGCACCTACCATGCACGCACCTCCAACACAGTGACTACCCATTGCCCTGTGGGTGGAAATACTGAGTCATCCAAAGTCTTCCTATACACATATTTTTTATACATCATGACTTATTTATTTATATCACTAGGATACAAGCACTTTTCAGGGAATAGCACTATCTTACTCATGCCGTATCCCCAGGTTTCGATTACTGCTGCCACATAATAGGCACTTAGTGAATACTTGACTCTAATGGCTGTATGCCAGTCCCAGGATAGACGCCTCTTAGAGGCTTGGGGTGGTCTTATCTGCTTATGTATAGTTTAGTTGTTGCTTTGTTGTTTTGTTTTCTGTTTGTTTCTTTTGTTTTGTTTTTAATTTGTTTTTTGTTTTTTTTTTCTATTTGAGAGAGTTGAAATTAACTGATTTTTTTTAGGCAAATTGAGGTGTGTGTTTGTGCATGTGCTTTTAGTTGCTTTAGGAATCTGTGTAGAGAAAGTTAAAATAACAGGCGTAGGACTGCTGTTCTTAGAAAGCCCTGCATTCCAAGTTGGCCATTGGCTGGCACATGGGAATTTGTGTTTGGGAGTGCGCCCACTGATGGACACTGCAGATGTCCAGGCAGGGAAGTGCACCTGCAAGGAGATGAGAATGAAAACTTGGTTCAGATTGACTTTGTCAACCTGCATCAGATTCCTGGGAATCTAATGCCAGGTGCTTCCTTGTCAGAATATTTAAAACACAGTGCAATTTGAGAAAAAGTTTCCAAGCAACAATTATTCCCAATCCAGGTTTCCAGGCAAAATCATTTAAATTCCAGATGCACAAAAAGCTTAAAGTGTGATTACTTTGAAACTCCTTTGCAAAGCCCATGAGGGTGGGCTCTATAGCTAAAAGGCTTAGAGTCTAGAGGTCAGCAGGCCATATAATACATGTGATTTTCCCCCTAAGGATGGGTTCTATTAACTCTGGGAGCTAAAGATAAATCTAGGGAGGGAGAGTCCAGGATAATCATTCTGTGGAATTTCAGAGAGGTCTGCCTCTATAGCTAAAGGTGGGTGAGGTCTGCCTCCACAAATAGCAAAAAAGTCACCAGGTCATTAACAAGGATGGAATGCAGCCATTTTATTTTATCTTCCCCATTGAGGGGCCGGCCCTGCATTAGTAACAGTTGCCCTGGATGTCTGTGGGTGCAAGGACTTTTGTGTTCCCAACACTCCCACCATTCCCTAACAGGGAAGAGTAGTTTCCTATACTTGTATTGATTGTGCAAACAGTATAGTTTATGTTAACCATCTCCTTTTCTTTTGTGAATCTGGAATTTTGGTACCACACTAAAAATGCTTACTTGACCAAGCTTATTCAGTAAAACTTGGAACACTTGTCCTTAGACAACACAATGTGTTTCGGAAGTCAGCAGTAGGGCACCTAAGCGTGGGCTCTGTGTGATGCTGTGGAGGCTTACGGAAACCTGGACCTTGTTTCTCTTCAGACTTAGGCTCTTAAAGTTTCCTCTAGTAATTTTGGTTTGAGTTATTTTGCTGTGACAAATTAGTAGCTCTGCATGTGACTGTGCTGAGTCCTGTGGATCTCAGGAGTCCTCAGCCAGCACTCAGGAAAAGGCCAATGAGTTAATCTTCTGATGATTTTAATCTCCCTGTGTGCTCTTAATTTGAAGTTATGGCAGTGCTTAGCAGACTAACAGTTAAATATGTTGCGATCTGTATGTATGTAGCTCTGTAGAGCACTCCCTCGTGTGCAAGGTCCAGGGTCCATTTCTCAGCATTGCATAAAGGAGGACGTAATTAATACATTTTTAAAAGATTATTTACTTTACAAAATGATTAATTATAACATTGGAAAATAAGACTCATCTTTGTTGGGTTTATTACAAAAAATTAAAAATTTTGAGTTTATACTAAACTAGGGGACATTTCTGTTAAAATAATGTATTCATGGGGCTGGAAAAATGGCTCAGGAGCAAAGAGCACTTGATGCTCTTGCCAAGGCCCAGGTTCAGTTCTCAGCGTCTACATGGTGGTTCACAACCATTTGTAACTCCAGTGCCAAAGGATCTGAGGCCCTCTTTTGCCCTCCAAGGGTACCAAGCATGCAGGAAAAACATGCATACACACAAAAAATAAAAAAATAAATAAATCTTTAAAAGAAGGTATTTGTGGGATTGAAGAGATGACTCATTTTTCAAAATGCTTGCCATGTAAGATCCTGAATTTGGATCCCTAGTACTTATTTAAAAAAAAAAAGTAATTTTAGTGCTGAGGATGTAATGTCAGGCGGCTTCCTGGATTCTAGCTAGCTAGCCTTTTCTTCTTGGTGAGCTCTAGGTTATGAGACCCTTTTTCAAGAAATAAAGTGGACAGTGATAGAAGAGGACATCCAACAACAACTTCTAGTGTGCATGCACATACACGAGATAGGGAAAAAGATACTCTTCTCTGCATGTTTTATAGCAGGACTCTCTCAGGGTGCTACTGTGAAGCCATAGTTCTGTTTGTCCTTCAGCATTTGTGTTCTGGGAAAAGGATATTGTTGCTTCAGTTATTCAGTTATTTGCCCCATGCTTGCAAGGTTTCTGTTCTGTTTATTTTAGATAGTTCATTTTGACACTTAGATAAACAGAAGCCAAGCACATAAGCATACCCAGAATTAGTCCCTGAACTTTGTTGCAGGGTAGAGATAAGATGCTTAGACTTCTCCAGTACAGATAAATATATTACAACTACTGGAGATGAGTGCTGTAGGCTTTAGGATTGTTTAGACATAGAATGGCAGTGAAGATTTAAAATTCTTTTTGCTAAACTGAGTGTTGTGGCTCATTCTGGTACTGCCTGCTTTCAGGCTTAGAGCAGGAACTGTGATTTCAAAACCAGTCTGGGCTACATAATGTGTTCCAGGCCTGCCTGAGCTTCAAAGGGGTCTGTATTTCAGGGAAATCTATATTCATTCATAGTAAATTTAACAGATGATTAGGATGGTAATCATTTCCTCTTAACATCATTTTTATTTGCAGTCTCCAGACCAAAGTTGTTGTTCTTTTTACCCTCCATTTCTATCTGCCTACAAGTAAACTGGAATGTTTACATTACTGTAGTGCTTTTGCTTCCTAAATCTTCCCAGTATATAAATTGGCTATTTCTGAATTCTGAAAAGGTTTTGCAGAATTAATTTGAAATTATATTTCTCTATAATTATGTATAATTTCTAGAATTTTAGATTTATGGATGCCAGACTTTGGAGACAGAAAAGGTATAGGCTGTTCTCAAAATGTTAGACTAAATGCGGTCTCCTGTTGATAAACACAACATTGTTTTTATTTGTTTCTGTAGAAATCCTCCTGTTCCCTTCTTGCTCGAAGTCTTCCTCATTGACTGAGTAAATCTGTCCTTTGACTTTCCTTTTTGTGGATGGAACCTGTTTATTAAGCATTCTGCCACTACACCAGACAGCCTATGCCTATATTTCTTCTTTTGTCTACTTTTAGTTATTTGTCAAATTTACCTGTATTCTCATTTATAATTGTGGCAAACATGTATTCCTATTTGTGTCTGTTAAGTAAAAACAGTAAAAAATATATCTCATGAAAGATGGAGCAGCATTTAGAATCCTGTTTTAATCTGTGTTTGGATGTGTTATCCAATCTGGTCTTGAATTCTTGGGCTCAAGTGCTGTGTTCTGAGCTTTCTAAGTAACTGGGACTGCGGGTACCTTCTATCCTATATGACTAGAAGTTTTAGAAGTTGATTTTGTATTTGAGGATTAATGGAAATTAAACAAATTTAAAAGTACAGTGTTTAAACTTTTGGGCCCTAGAGTATCCATGCCATTAAGAAACAGTTTTAGGGCAGGCAGTGGTAGAGCACGCCTTTGATCCCTGCAAGAGGGAGGCAGAAGCAAGTGGGTCTCTGTGAATTTGAGGCCAGCCTGGTCTACAGAGGGAGTTCTAGGACAGCCAACACTACACATAGAAACCCTGTCTTGAAAAACTAAAAACCAAACAAAATGAAAAAAATTTTTAGCAAGGCATTGTGATATATGCTTTTAATCCTAGCACTTGGGAGACTGGCATGTTGATTTCTGTAAGTTTGAGACCAGCCTGGTATACATGGTGATTTTAGAAACCATACAGTTATAGGAAATTATCATCTTCAGAGATAATTTTCATTCCTTTTCTTTCAGGAAAAGGAATGAAAACAGTGTTTGAAACTTACTGTTCTTTTCTTTTGTTATTTTCTTTATCTGAAAAAAAGACCATACTTTTACAATTAATTTTAGCAGTTAATTAAAAAAAATCCAAAATGGTGGGTTTCATTATGTCATATTATATATATATGTCATATATATTATATATATAATATGTATATATAATCTATGTAATATTACTTTCGGATTATTTTTTTTGAAAAGATACCGTTGAGTATAAAAAGATATTACTCAGACACATGACATGTTTGTTAATTTTTAAAAACTGAAGAGAAATGTGTATGTGTTTATAGTTAGATCAGCCTTCCCAGATTAGAGAAAGGAAAAGAAATTAAGCTTTGCATCTGAAAATTTAGTGACTATAATGTGCTACAGTTTCTCTCTCTCTCTCTCTCTCTCTCTCTCTCTCTCTCTCTCTCTCTCTCTCTCTCTCTCTCTCTCTCTCTCTCACTCACACACACATATACACACACATTCTTAGGCTTAAAAAGAAGAAAAAGGTGAATGCCCTTATCTTGTTCTTGATGTTAGTGGAAATGGTTTGAGTTTTTACTAGTTAGTATGATTAATGTTGGCTGTATGTTTGCCATATATAGCTTTGAGGTTTTTGTTTGTTTGTTTTGTTTTTTTATCCCTGGTCTTTTCGGGCTTTTGTGAAAGGGTGTTGGCTATTGTCAGAACTCTCTTTTACATCTGGTGAGGTGAAACTGACTTTTTTCTTCAGGCCATTGCTCATCACATATATTGACTTATGTATGCTGAACCATCCCTGCCTTTCTGTCATGAAACCAACTTGCTCATGGTAGATGATCTTTTCGGTGTGTTCTTCAATTCTGTTTGTAGATATTTTATTGATAACTTTTGATCTATGTTTAGCAGGGAAGTTGGTCAGTATTTTTTTCTTTTTTGTTGTGTCTTTATAAAAAGAGTTTGGTAGTGTTCCTTCTGTTCATGTTCTGTGGAATAGTTTGAGAAGCTTTAGAAGCCTTTGCTATGGAGTTGCTAATTTTTGGAGGAGTCACGTTGCCTTGATTTTTCATGTTTTTGTGTTTTGTTTTAGGACGTGAACATCTGTGGTTAGGTCATTGGTTGGGTTTTTTTGTTGTTTGGTTTTAATCCCCTTATTTTTTCAGCAGAACTGCTTGCAGTGTTCAGAAGGAACTGGATTGTTAGGTTGAGGTGCCTTTCTCTGCTAGACTGATGTCCAGCTTCAGTCTCAGCGCTCCCTCTCGGCAGAACTGACCGTCTAAACAATGGTTTTCCATTTATCCCAGTTTCAGTTTTCATTGCATTCCTTCTCTGGCTCCCAGATGCCTTAGAAATGCTGTTTGATCTGCAAATTGGTTTTCCTTTTTGAACTTTTACCAGTCTCTGATAACATGGACCTCCCTTCGTTAGTGTGCTGGTCTTGCATGAAAGACATAAAGGGACTCATTTGGAGTCTGCAGTCTCATTTTCTGAGCAACTACTATAGGTTTAAACAGAACTTTATTCCTGATGTTCTTTCTTCCTAAAGTGTAATGTTTATCTTAATCTTCCTAAAGTGTATCGTTGTGCCACTATTCCAGTAGCTGACTTCTAGCTCATTTTTCTAAATTGATTTAGAAATATGTATATATAATATCTATATATAAAACCAATTTAGAGAAAATACATATATTGCTTTTTAGTTGGTATTGGTAAATATCTTCTAGAAGATTCCAAAGTAGTTTAAAAATATATACATCAAGCCATGTTTCTTTTTCATCAATTATTGTCTGGTTTGGTTTGTCTGAATAAGCTATATTACAAAGATTTGATAACTGCAACTCTATATACTTACTTGTAAACATTCTGTTTGCTTGCCTGGTACTTTAAAAATACTTTGCATAGCAATAAATGTGGCAGGTATATTTATATAAATTGGCTGGACACAGTTCTTAAGCTCTGTCATTCCTTTTGTAGACTTTGTTATATCCAGAAACATTATTTTAATAAATAATATGCATTGTTAAATAAAATGCTCCTGAGTTATACTATTCTAGTTTTGTATACCTCAAATGAGGAACTGACCCAGAAGGTCATAAGAAATTATTGGTATTTTTATTGCTTTTCTTTGGTACTTAAACATATTAGGAAAGTCTGTTTTAACAAACTAAATAAAGATCAGATGTTGCTTTTTGATAACTGTTCACTTCTTTGGTATTTTCACAGTGTTGGTTAATAATTGTTAACCAATGAGTTAGATGAAAATGCTCAATTGGAATCAGTTAAATCACATGATATTTATGAAGGAAGATGGGTTGGCATTAAGTTATATTAGGTTGTGCCTTAAATATGAGGAGTTATTGAACACTTCTTAATCTAGCTATTTTAAGTAATATAAAATTTTCTTTTTTAAAGTTTTCTTTTTGCTCAGAATTCTTAGGTTTTTAGGTTTTTTGTTTTTGTTTGCTCATTTAAAATTTATTTATTTTTATTTTATTAGCATTTGTGTTTTGCCTGCATTTATGACTGAGGGTGTCAGATCTTGATCTTCCAGACAGTTGTAAGCTGCTTGTGGGTTCTGGGACTTGAACCCAGTCTTCTGGAAAAACAGTCAGTGCTCTTAACCACTGAGCCATCTCTCCAGCCCCTGTTTATTCATTTTTTTTTTTTAAGGCAGGCTCTGTATGTCGCCCTGGCTGGCCTGGAACTAGCTATTTAGACCAGGCTGTCCTCAAACTCAGAGATTCACCTGCCTCCCAAGTGCTAGGATTAAAGTCATGTAACACCATGCCTGGCCTATTTGTTTGTTTGAAAGGTTGTTTTAGAACATGGTATTCCTCCTTCTTCTTCATCTCCTCCTTCTTCATGTGCTTATCCTCCTCCTCCTCCTCTTTCTCTTTCCCCTCCTTCTTCTTTGAGATAGGATTTTACCTTGTAGCTCTGGCTATCCTGGAAATCACTATGTAGACAGGTTGGCCTGGAACTTACAGAGATTTGCCTACCTCTGCCTCCCTAGTGTTGGGATTAAAGGCATGCACTACTATGCGTTGCTAAAGATGGTATTTCTTTTTTTGAACAGCAATAGTATTTAATTGTAGAAAGAGTGATAGGAGTTGTAGGAGTAAAACTGTCTTCAGGAAACATTTTTTAAAAATTTCTTCTTGCTTGGATGTAAAAATTAATGTGCAAAAGGAAGTTGCTGGAGGTGTGGACAATGAGATGGTTCAGTGGTTAAAAGCAAGTGTACTACTCTTCCAGAGGATCTAAGTTCAATTCCCAGCAATCTTGTCAGGCTGCTCACAATCACTTGTAACTCCAGCTCTGTGAGCACCTGTACTCATGTGCACCACACCCACATACAAATAAATCTTGAAAAAGGAAATTATTGAGTAAATATAAAATTAAAATTTTATTAAATAATTAAATTTGAAGGATTTAGTAGGAAGATTTATAACCTTACTCAAATTACATTATCATATATTAAACGAAGTCTTGGAGATTATCATAATTAGTAGTATTATCATAGTAACATCAATTTATCTTATGTTGTTTTTTTCTTTTTTCAGCTTCCCAGAATCAAGAACGGCTGTGCGCATTTAAAGATCCATATCAGCAAGACCTTGGGATAGGTGAGAGTCGAATCTCTCATGAAAATGGGACAATATTATGCTCCAAAGGGAGCACATGTTATGGTCTGTGGGAGAAGTCAAAAGGGGACATCAATCTTGTGAAACAAGGCAAGTAATAGTGTTTTTTTTTTTTAAACATTCTTTCCCCCCCCAAGATTTATTTATTTACTTATTTATTTATTTATCATTTATACAGCCTTCTGCCTGCATGTGTGCCTGTGCACCAGAACAGAAGAGGGCACCAGATTTTACTATAGGTATTATGAGCCACCATGTGGTTGCTGGGAATTTAACTCAGGGCCTTTGGAAGAACAGCCAGTGTTCTTAACTTCTGAGTCATCTCTCTAGCGCCCCCCCCCTTACCTTGAAATTGCTCTGTGTTTTTTTTCTTTTGGGTGCTGAGAATCAAACACGGAACATCATGCACATAGACAAGCTCTCTGCCACAGGGCTTGTATTCTCAGCATTGTTCTCATGCAGTCAAGAGTTTATCTAGGAAAGACGTGTAGGTAGATTAAAATCCTATCCAGAAAAATATTAAATAAGACAAACACATACATGTGTAGACACATTCACCCACAAGTTCCAAATTTGTAAAAAAAATTTTACTTTTTTAAGTGTAACTTGCTTGTTTGTGTGATTGATTGATTGACTGACTGACTGGCTGACTGAGTTAGGGCCATTCTGTATAGACCAGGCTGGCCTGGAATTTACAGAGATCTGTATTCCTTTGCCTCCCAAGTGCTGAGAGAGACAGACTAAAGGCATGCTCCACAAAGCCTTGCCTTTTAGTGTATTTTAATTACACCTTTCTCTTTATAAGTTAATATGTGTGAAAGAAGTTTGGGGTGAGGGGAAGAACCGAAAACCAGAAAGCTATTCAGAAAAGCCACAGTCTACATCTCAGTTCTGTTAAAAAAGTATTATTTTTATATTGATTTGTTTCTTTTAGGTGTATTTTCCATGTGCTTTAATGTTTACATGTGTACCAATCTTCTTTGAGAATTAGGATAATGGTAGATCCATGTTCTTTCCCCCATGGTATTGTAAATAGTTTCTGAAGACATTTGAACCTCAGCCCCTGATTTTACTATGTATATGTGTTCATATTAAGTTTACTTGCATGCTTTGGACACTATGCGGTTTTAAAGTTTTCATTGACATACCATGAAAAACTTTAAACATATGTAAAAGTTCTATCTGATTATTTATTTATTTTTCTTATTTTTTAAAGTAGATTCTCTAATGTAGAATTAATGGATCATAAAATGTATGATTATTTTAAAGACTTTACATTAAAATTGCTATATGTTTTTCCAGATTACCGTCATACATACATTTATTACAGAATCGTATGAGAGCTTTGTTTGCATATTATTACTTTAAAAAATAGGACAACTTAAATCTAAAATAGTGGTACTTTACTGTTTCTTACAGTAATGGTGCAGTGAATCATAACTATGTTGTTGGTTGTTTTTTTTTCCCCATGAAATGTCATTTGAATCTGTTACCATTTTTATTCAGGTCTTTTATGACATATATTATTTAGTTTTATATTATTGCAATTATTTCATAGTTTGTTGTTTTACTTACTGTATTGTTTCCAAACTTACTTTAATATTGTTTTGTAGGATGTTGGTCTCACATTGGTGATCCCCAAGAGTGTCACTATGAAGAATGCGTAGTAACTACCACCCCACCCTCAATTCAGAATGGAACATACCGTTTTTGCTGCTGTAGTACAGATTTATGTAATGTCAACTTCACTGAGAATTTTCCACCTCCTGATACAACACCACTTAGTAAGTGTTTGCAATAACTTCTTTAATAATTCCTTGTTCTAGAAGTTTTGAAATTATAAAAGATAAACATTCAAGGTTAGTAGAAGTGAGAGGGAGGGTTCCAATGTTGTAAAATTTTATCTAAGATCTCCAATGTGATTTTCCAGCACAAGCAAAATATCCGTATGTTACCTAAACCTGAATCAAGATACAGTTTTCCTTTTGTCCAGCATGGTAGTGTGTGCTTGTAATCCCTGAACTCCAGCCGAGGCAGTAGGATTGCAAGTTCAAAGCCAACCTGAGCAACCTGTTAAGTACTTGGCCAATCTGAACTACATAACAAGAGCGTGTCTCAACAAACAAACACCCAAAACTGGGGGCTGGAGAGATGGCTCAGAGGTGTATTGAGTTCAATTCCCAGCAACCACACGGTGGCTCATAACCATCTATAGTGAGATCTGGTGCCCTCTTGTGGTGCACAGGCATATATGCTGACAGAATGCTGTATAAATAAATAATCAATAAAATTTAAAGAGACTGATACTCCAACCAAGGACCATGCATGGAGAAAACCTAGAACCCCTGCACAGATGTAGCCCATGGCAGTTCAGTGTCCAAGTGGGTTCCATAGTAATGGGAACAGGGACTGCCTCTGACATGAACTGATTGGCCTGCTCTTTGACCACCTCACCCTGATGGGGGAGCAGCCTTACCAGGCCACAGAGGAAGACAATGCACCCACTCCTGATGAGAGCTGATAGGCTAGGGTCAAAAGGAAGGAGAGGAAGACCTCCCCTATCAGTGGACTTGGGGGGAGGCATGTGTGGAGAAGGGGGAGGGAAGGTGGGTTTGGGAGGGGAGGAGGGAGGAGCTTATGGGGGGATACAAAGTGAATAAAGTGTAATTAATAAAAATTAAAATAAAATAAAATTTAAACAAAAGCTGTCTTAAGGAAGGAAATTTGGTGATATTAAAAAAAAAAAACAACACAACAAACTGGGTGTGAAGGCTGCATCCTGGCACTTGGTAGGTCAAACCAGGTAGATCTCTGTGAGTTTGAGGCCAACCTGGCTTACAAAGCAAGTTCTAGGCCAGCCAGGGCTATACAGTGAGAGCCTATCTGAAAAACAAAACAATAATAACAAAAAATGAATTAAAAGGAAAGGAAAAGTATAGCTGTAGTTTGGTCTGAGCTTGTAGTCCCACTTACTCTGGAGGCCAGGGAAGGAGGGCCATTTGAGGTCATGTGTGTAAGTTTAGTGTGGGGAATCAAGTAGCAGATGGCGGTCACCATGGCAGCACATTGCCTTTAAGCCCAGCACTCAGATCCAGAGGCAGGTGGATCTATGTGAATTTTGAGTCTAGCTTCATCTGCATAGCAAGTTCTAGGCCACCCAGAGCTCCATGGTGAAACCCTGTCTCAAATGAAAACTAAAATCCAAAATAAAACAAAAAGCCAAACAAAATGAACATTAGCAACAAAATCCTTCATAGTGGATATACATGTAACAATTGAATAGAGGAAGTAAATTAGACCATGTAATTGAAACTTGCAATACATGTTATTGATGTAGACTTAGGACTTAAAAATATCCATACATGCATTACATGTATTATGTATGTGTATGTAGTCATATATTATATATATGCATATAGTTTATGTATATAAAAATTTATTTATATGTATTGTGGTTTGAATGAGCCTGGCCACATGGGCTTACATGTTGGCATGTTTGGTTTCCAGTTGGTGGAACAATCTGGGAAGGATTAGGAGGTGTGGCTTTGTTGGAGGAGGTGTGTCACTGGGGGTGGGTTTTGAGGTTTCAAAATCCCACACCATTCCTAGTTAGCTTTCTCTCTTTGCCTCATGCTTGTGTCTGTATCAGATGTAAGCTCTCAGCCTGCCTGTCCCCATGTTCCCCACCTTGTTGGTCCCCAGGAAACTTTTCTTTTATGAGTTGCCTTGGTCATGGTGTCTTTTCACAGCAATAGAAAAGTAACAGAGGCAGAAGTTGGTACCAGGGAGTGGCTTATTACAGTGACAGGCCTGTCCATGCTAATTTTTTGGAGAAATGTGTGAGACTTTGGATGAGGAGAATGGTTGAATGCTGTAAGTGTGGCCATACTAGTAGGAACTTGGAAGACTGTGTGGTTCTGAGGGTAATATTGGCTCTGGAGAACCAACTCAACAGGTTTCAGAGGGGAACAATATAGCAACTAGGTTAGAGTCTGTTTTTGTGGTATTTTGGCAAAGAATGTGGCTGCTTTTTGCTCTTGTCCTAAGGATCTATCTGAAGCTAAGTTGAAGAGTTTGGGACTACTTTCATTGGCAAAGAAGATTTCAAGACAGCCTAATATTGACTCTGTTATGTTAGTGATCACTGTTATTCATGAAAATGAGTGAGCAGTGCAAAGAAGAACCAAAGAGGAAAAGTCCTAAGAAATGATCTGTTCCTAAAAAGAAACAACAAATCAAAGCATATACAAATGCAATTCAGAGAGGGGCCCAGGTTCAGTCTCATGTTGGCTGCAGAAGTTGGCAGCTGCTCTCAAAGGTTCTGGGTTTAGAGTCATGAGGGATACCAGAGTAAAGGAATTATAGAATCTTCCTCTGAGTTAAGGAAAGCCACCGAGGCCAGGCATATGGCATGTATGTCATTTCATGGAGGCTCAGAGAGGCCATGGAATGAAGCTGTGAAAGTGAAACTTGGATTGTGTTTGGGAGGCCAGAGCCATGGGTTACGTGTGAAGGAGAGATGCAGGCAGAATGGAACCAGCCCTAGCGAGAGAAGTATGTTACATTTAGCAAAGCAGTAAGATGGAGAGCCATGTAATTCCTCTGTCTTAAGATACGTGGTTAGAGTTGGGCGTGGTGGTGCTCGCCTGTAATCCCAGCACTCAGGGAGGCAGAGGCAGGAAGATCTCTGTGATTTCCAGGTCAACCTGGTCTACAAATTGAGTCCAGGACAGCCAGGGCTATATAGAGAAACCCTGGGGGGGAAAAAAAGCCTCCCCACCCCACAAAATGACCCAAACAAAATACAAAAAAAGATATGAAGTTATAGGATTTGAAGTCTGCCCTGCTAGGTTTGGGACTTGCTTTAGTCCAGTATTTCCTCACTATGCCCTCATTCCTTCCTTTTGGGATGATAATACATAGTTAAGTCAATTTATATTGAAAGTATTTAATTTGCAGGGCTGGAGAGATGGCTCAGTGGTTAAGAGCATTGTCTACTCTTCCAGAGGACCAGGGTTCAATTCCCGGCACCCACATGGCAGTTCACAACTGTCTGTAATGCCAATTTCAAGGGATCTGACACTAAACACACATAAAATAAAAATTAAGTAAATTATGAAAAACAAAAGTATTTAATTTGCTATTTGATTTTACAAGGGGTTACAATTAAGAAATTGCCTTGAATATCAGAACATCCTTTGACTTTCATTAAACTGTTTTAAGATAGAAAAGGTTATGGGGACTTTTTAAGTTGAAGGAAGTGCATTTTGCATTATTATATGGCCGTAATGTGGCCAGGGAGTGGAGTGTGGCAGTTTGGATGAGAATGGCCCTCATAGGCTCTGATGTCTGAATGCTTGGTTTTCAGTTGGTGTAACTGGGAAGGACTAAGAGATGAAGCATTATTGGAGGAGGTGTGCATTGGGGTGGTCTATACAATTCCAAAGCCCACTCCTTCCCTGTTAGCTCTCCCTCTGCCCTGTGCTTGTGGATCAGATGTAAGCTCTCAGCTACTGCTCTTTAGCACCATTCTTGCCTGCCTGCTGCCATGCTTCCCACCACAGTGACCATGGACTAGCCATGTGAAACTGTAAGCAAGCATCAAATAAACTTTCTTTTATAAGTTGTCTTCCTTGGTCATGGAGTCTTTTCAAAGCAATAGAAAAATAACTAAGGCATATACATATTTCTCTTTCTTCCTATTTCTTTTTACTTTGCAGTACTAGGTCAAACTCTGGGCCTCAGGCTGAAGGAGAAAGCTCTCTACACTTAGGCTGTATTTCTTCATGAAAAAAGGGAAAAAAAGAGAAGTATTCCAGTAGCAATAAGCATGCATTATGTCTAGCTCTTAGTCTGTAATAGTGTTCTCTACTAAAAGAAATTATTGCTCCTTGAGAAAATACTTATTCTAGAATAAGAGCAAAATGAGGCCAGGCCTGATGTGAAGTATTTTATGCTAGAAAATAATCGGTACCCAAAAATGTGATGGAGACTCACCTTAAAGATGCAAAAGCCATATCCCTTGCTGGCTGTAGCACTGAGTGAGCTAGCTGGGGCAGAGCTGGTGGGCTGACCAACTCAGCTGCCACACAGGCCCAGATCCAGGGCTTTGAGCTGGCCCACCCTACCATCTACCTCATCTGTGATCTGCTGCAGCAGATGAGGGGCTCTGGTCCTGAGGATCCAAAGCTGCAGGATCTCCATGGCACACAGTAGCAACAGGCTATTCAAGAGGAGCCCCAGTGAGGATCCAGATTGATAGTATAGCAAAAGCCAGAGGCCTAGAGTCAACCAGTGACTCATTGTAGTGAACATTTGCAAGTAAAGATGTGTGGACAAAAGTATACTCTGAGACACACTGGGACATACTACAGCTTCCACAGCAAGATTTTTTTTTCTTTTGGGGGGAAGTGTCAGGGCTAGAGGGGTAGATACAAAGGGAAAAGGAGATGAGTGGGATTGGGGTGTATGGTGTGAAATTCACAAAGAATCAATAAAAAGCTGATGAATTAAAAAATAAAAAGATCCAGAAGCCAGTTTTATAGAACCCCCTACTAGCCTAAACTGTCACGAATAACTATAATAATGAATTGTAAACCATTTGAAGGAAATGAAACTCATGAATAGTATGTCGAATGCTAACTGATAAATACAGGAATGTTGGAATTGGCCAGTGATCATTCAACTTCTATCACACAGAACAGGAAGGAGCTATCAAAGTGGATCATAAATCTGAGAGCAGTTTCAATGAGGAACCTGGACATTTGTATGGTTTTAAAGTGTCTCCAACTTAATTGTAAAGGGAAAATTAGTAATTAGTATTTGGGATATAGCTTAATGGTGTAGATTACTTGCCTATTGGATTATAACACGAAAGAAGAGAGGGAGGAAGAAAGTGGAGGAGGGGGAGGGGAGAGAGGGAGAGACAACCAATTCAGGGTGGATACCATAGTCACTGTTCTATTGCAACTCTTATCTTAAAAGAAAGCTTTTAGTTGGGGCTTGCTTACAGTTACACAGGTTTGGTCCAGTATCATCATGGCAGTTAGTGATATGCATACATGGCATTGGGGCAGTAGCTGAGAGCTATACCCCGATCATCCTGAGTGGCAAGAATCAGGAGAGTCCGACTGGGCCTGGTGTGAGCTGTTGAAACCTCAAACCCTGTGTCCTCCAACAAGGCCACACCTGTATGTGTGTGTTGCCATATTTACTCAGACCACCACATGCATGTGGTGGTCGATGCCTATTTCCACCCTTAGGGAAGTTAAGGGGGAGAATCAAAATGTAGCCAGTTTGAGGCCAGCTTGAGCCATATAAGGTCCTGTTCCAGGAGAGTGGCGGTGGCTCTTGTGGGAAGGGCACGCCTTTAATTCTGGGGAGGCAAAAGCACTCAGATCTCTTGAGTTCAAAGCCAGCCTGGTCTACAGAGTAAGTTCTAGGACACAGAGAAACCCTGACTCGAAAAAGAAAAAAGAAAAAAAGGAAAGATCCTATTTCAAAAAGTAATAACAAAATTAAAAGTAGTAATCGTAAGTGGGGAAATTGGAAAAGTGCCTTGTCCAAGTCATCAAAATTACCATGTCAGTGAATGGCAAATGAACATTGTGATACGAAGAAATGGGTACATCATCATTATATTTCAGCCATGAGTTCATAACCTGAATCCAGTCATGACAAAACATCAGACAAACTCCAAATTAGGAGATCTCTTGTTACAAAAGGGGTGGGGACTTGTTTGTTTGTTTGTTTTTACTTTTTAGATTTATTTCCTTTATTTTTTATATGGATGGAGGTTTGTTTTGTTTTTTTTAAGATTTATTTATTATTTATACAGTGTTCTGCCTACACAGGAGAAGAGGACACCAGATCACATTATATATGGTTGTGAACCACCATGTGGTTGCTGAGAATTGAACTCAAAACCTTTGGAAGAGCAGACAATGCTCTTAACCTCTGAGCCATCTCTCTAGCCCTTATATGATGTTTTGCTTACATGTATGAGGGTATACCTCAAGCATGCCTGGAGAAGAGGTCAGAAGAAGAAATGGAGTTTTGGATGATTACAAGCCGTCATGTAGGTGCTGAGAACTGAACCCAGGCAATCTACAAGAGCAGCAAGTGCTCTTACCTACTGAGCTAACTTTCCAAACTTAGGAGGAGGTATACTTAAAAATGTTAGTGTCCTATAAGGCTGAGTGAAGCTGGAGAAGGAGGTTGATAAAGAAGGCATAAGCACCTTACTATGCTTGTTGTGCAAACATGAAGACCTGAGTTTGGATCCCCAGCATCAACATAAAAGCACGTATCACTCCAAAATTTAAAGACGGGGAGGTAAGGATGCAGAGCTGTATCCCAGGGATCACCAAATAAGTGAGCTTCAGGTTCAGTGAAGAGACTCTGCCTCAGAAAGTAAACTGAGAAGTGCAAAGGGAAGAGGTCTGATTCAACATCAGACCGATCTGTGGTCTCAACACTCACAAACACACAAACACATCCACTGTAGCTGAAGCTCCAGGAGAGCTAATGCCTCTGGCCACTGTAGGCACTTACACTCATGAACACAGACATACATGCACATAATTTTAAAAAGAAGATCAGTTTTTAAGTGATTGAATTTCTATTTATAGTATTTTTTTTTACCTTGTTATACCTTTAAGAAATTTTCAGGTATCCATAAATTCATAGTTTGAAAGAAGCATATATAGGGCTGGAGAGATGGCTCAGAGGTTAGGAGCATTGGCTGCTCTTCACAAGGTCCTGAGTTCAAATCTTAGCAACCACATGGTAGCTCATAACCATCTATAGTGAGATCTTGTTTTCTTTTCTGGTGTGCAGGCACACATGCAGGCAGAACATTGTACAAATAATAAATAAATCCTTTTTTTTTAAGAGAGAAGCATATAATTATAATTTTTAGAAACTTATTATTAGAGCATTTTCATGATAAGCTATCTGGAATTGCTATAATTACCCTCCCTAACTAAATGAACAAGATAATTAAGTCAGTAGAAAAACAGGCAAAAAACTTTACATATATATTTAATTAAATAAGTTTAATTCATTCTCTTGAACCTTGGCAGTTCTTGTGTGAATATCACAATATAAATGTAGAATTCTTTTATTTTCTTTTACTTACATTATTCTTTACTTTGAAGTTGGGCCAAACAATGAGAAACAAAGATTGAATTGCATCTAAACCCAAGTTTAGGAAATAACATTCTAATTTTGTTCTGTGTTGTTAAGATTAAAAATTATAATTTCTAGCATTTGGCAACAAATGTCTTCATTTCTCACCAAGCTAGATAAGAAAGATTACAGTTGAGAAGCCAGTACTGGCAAGGGGCTACAAGTCAGCTTTGAGATACTACAATTTTATAATGCTTTGATTTTTAGTGTTTCTGTAAGGGCATTAATTAAAAAGAAAACGTGAAATGAGGATGGCTCAAGAAACAATATACACTTTCTATTTATTAAAAGTAAAAAAGGAGAACAAAAAGTTGCGTGCATATTTTAGGAAAATAATTACTTTAAATTAGGAATGGGGCTTGTGAGATGGCTCAGGTTAAGAGCACTGGCTGCTCTTCCTGAGGTCCTGAGTTCAACTCCCAGCAACCACATGGCTGCTTTTTTTTTTTTTTTCATTTTTTAAGACATTTTTTCTCTGTGTAGCCTTGGCTGCCCTGGACTCTCTTTGTAGACTAGGCTAGCCTCAAACTCACAGAGATCCACCTGCCTCTCTCTCCCTGAAAGAATAAGTTTTTAGGATTGCCTGACTATCACAAATCATGGAAAGGCTAAAGACATTTGTTTTACTTCTAATGAGTTTTTAGTTGTCTTTAATTCAGCTGTAATTAAATTGGATTTCCTACTGGTCAAGTTTCAGTTTAGGAGAACAGAGTCCTAACCTACCTAACCAGTGTCAAAAGTGGCAGTAAATTATTAAATGAGGCACAGTAGTTACTAAGACATGAATAATAATGGATCTTATTCCACTCTCTGTTCTTCAAACACGTTAGTGTAGACTGCCGAGCTTACAAAGCTTATTTTGACTCACAGCTTTGGCCTCCATTCACAGGGTCACACCTTGTGATGGCCTTCTTGCTGTAGAGTCCTGGGCTGGGTAGGTCTCCGCAGGTTAAGAGATGGGCTTGTGAAAGACTTAGTCACGTTTATATGGCAGACCCATACCTGAGATGTCTTACTAACTCCACTGACCCCATTAATGAGTTTATCCACTCATGAAAGCAGGCCCTTAACAATCTTAAAGATTTCATCTGGTCCTGTCACCTAATGATATCTTATAAGTGAAGAATAAATGTACTGTTTTATGTTATGATTTGGTTTGTTTGTTTTCTTTATTACAATTATGTATTACAAGGGTTTCTTTGTTTAAGTCGGTGTCTCACTCACTATGTAGCGCTGGCTAGCCTGGAACTTTCTGTGTAGATTCACAATGATCTACCCGTCTCTGCCTCCCAAGTGCTGGCATTGAAGGCAAATACACCGTGTTTGGTTGTAGAGATTAAATTTTAACATGAATTTTGGAGGAGATAGATCACACTGAAGCCACAATTATTAAACATTAACCTAATCAGAATCTTTTGGAGCAATTTAAAGACCAACTGCTGACTCCACTCTTGGTTTTCTGAGTTGCATCTCTAACAACTTCCTAGGCAGTGTTGATGGTCTTCCAGGGACCACACTTGGAAGCCTCATCGTAGAAGCAGACCACCAAGAAAGTTAATATATGGGTGGAGAAAGTTGACCAACGTAAAAATCACGTTGCCATGCCCAGGAAGCCACCACATTCTAAAACTACCCCTGCCATACTTTATACCTACAAAATGTTTACTGTACATCCTCTTTATACTTATAAGGTAGGTGAATCATTAAAGGCCTCTGCTGATTCAGCATTTGGTAGACTAGGAGAAAAAATGGTCTCACAAAGATATCTGGAACCTTTAGTGTCTACTACAAGAAGTCTAGAAGATACAGGGCTTTTGCTTTCCAACCTTAGTACACCAGAAAGGCACAGCTTGAATTACTGTCCCAGTAGCCCCTAGCCCATGATGTTACTGTCCTTCAGCTTCCTGGTCATCCTTTCCCTGCTCATGGGTGCTTTCATTCAGGAACATTTTTGTCTTTTATACCTGGACTGCATTGATAAGTCTTTCTAATCATATATACAAACATCCTTAGGATGTGTCATAGACTTCCTATTTTCCCGGCATCCTACCTTCCCACCTCATGCATGTGATTCTAGGTCAGTACCCTTCACAAGAGAAATAGCATGAGATGTTTAGAAAATTCTTTGACAACTTCAAATATTTGATCAAAATTTCTCAAGATTTTTATTTGTATAACTTGTAAAGAAATAAATTAACCCTCTTAACTGTTATATCAAGTATATATTACAATAGCATGAGCTAATTCAGCTGCTTGAATGTTGGGAAGTCTAAGCATCCAAGACAATCTTTTTTAAGTTGTTACCCATTTAGAATTTATTCCGTATTAATAAATGGGAAATGATTGGCTGTGTGACAGAAGGCATGATACTGATATGGTTTTCAAGTATTAAAATTATTTAACAATACCACAGAAAGACAGTCCATGTGATTACAGATTCTGGGGGACAAATATTCAGATTATCACAGAAAGAGCTCCCAGAGTATGATTGGTATTATTCATGCAGTGATGGTTCTAATTCATTAATGTACTTTGTGATTAATAATTGTTTGAAAAAAGATAATTCTATGAAAACATTGGAATTCAGCTGGAGAGATAGCTCAGAGGTTAAGAGCACTGGCTGCTCTTTCAAAGGTCCTGAGTTCAATTTCCAGCAACCACGTGGTGGCTCACAACCATCTATAATGAGATCTGATGCCCTCTTCTGGTTTGCAGGCACACATGCATCAGAATGTTGTATAAATAATAAATAAATTGAAAGAAGGAAGGAAAGAAAGCATTGGAATACATTGCATATTATTGTTTCTTTAATCCATGCAGCAAAAAAGAAACACCCAGAGAATAGATCCCAAACTCAAGAGTTCTGAGAATTGGTCCTTTGTTGTATTAATCTGAGGATTTATTAGAATGGTTCACAGGCTCTGACCTGAGATGGATGTCTCCTGGCAGAAGGACAAAGAATCCAATAGTTGCTTAGTCCACAAGATTTGGATGTCTTCAGCAATCTCTACTTGGTGCTAGAGTCCCAGAGAATTCCTAGAGAGCTGCTAGTCTTCAATTTACATTGGAATCCCAGAGAAGTAAGTTCTAACATCAGCAAAGTAATGTCTCAGCAGCAGGATAGATGAGCTTGCCAGTGACAGTGAGGGCAAGCAGGCAAAAAGACAAAGCTTCTTTCCATGTCCTTTTAAGTGGTCTGCTGCCAGAAGTTGTAGCCCAGATTTAGGCTGGGCCTCCCACCTGCAGTAATCCAGTCAAGGAAATCCCTCACAGCTGTGCCCAGCTGCTTAGGTTTTAGTTAATTCCAGATGTGGTCAGTTTGACACCCAAGCTTAGCTATCACTTTAGTGTAAATGCCTGTGACTTGAAATGATTAGAAACAATGTTATTCATTGCTGCATTGTTACAGCAAAACAGAAATAACTAAATGTACATCAGAACAGGTTAACTTACTTTGCCACAATAGTATAAAGAAATTGTATGAGGTTTTAGAGTGATTTTTTTAAAGTATGTCAAGAAAAGCTTCAAGGGAATATTAATATTCATTCCCTATAAAAACATTTGTTGAAAATATTTCCAAAAAGAAGAGGATATAGCTATATATTCCTATTTGTTTCTATATCCAGCACACATAAGGAAATTCTGAGAAAGCACAAATACACACATGTGTGTGTGTCCATGTGCATGTGCACATTGTTGAGGACTGGGGTTATCAAGACGACTCTTCAATGAGTATTTTGAGTGTAAAACATTTCAAGATCCAACTTACTAGATAATTACAATGTTATGAAATGCTAACAGTATTAGTATATGAAATGCTAACAGTATTTATAAAGATAAATACTGAAATTTGTACTACTGAATTTTATATGTATACAATCAATATTTTAAAAATAAGTTCTCTTTTGAAAAATGTGAGAGCTGACCTCTGAGCCATCTTTCCAGCCCCACAAATCACCATTCTTAAGTGCAAAGCTTAAAACATACTTTTAAGTATGTGTACACTGTCATATAATCAGCCCCCCAAAATCTTTTTTATCTTGCAAAATTGAAACTACACTTATGTAACAACTCAGCATTACTTGATTTCTCCAAATCCTTGGTGACTACACTTGGACTTTGTAATCTTATGAATTTTGCCACTCTACAATCTTATTCATATAAATGAAATCATTTATTTATATTTCTGTTACTCTTAGTTTTATGGAATATTTTCTTTACCGTCATTTCAGATTTTTAAAGTAAAGTTACAAAAAAGGGGGAATCATAACTAAGTAACTGAAAGTCAAGAAATAAGATCATTTTAAAAAGTAAAGGAGTGGACCGGAGAGCCGCCAGCTGCCCTTGAGAAGACCTAGGTTCAGGCTCCCACGTGGTGGCTCACGGATTGAGCAGCGCCAGTCCTAGGTGGTTTGGCAGCTTCCTCTGACCTGCATGGGCTCCTGCATGAGGTAGTGCACAGTCATATCGTTAGGCATACTCTGACAGAAAACACATTAAAAAATTTTAAACTACAAATAATGGAGCTGAAAATTAAAGAGGGCAAATATTAGATGTTTTACTGCTTTCTTGGGACATTTTTCTCTCTTTTTTTTAACGTTATCTTCTCCGTGTGTTTTTATTTTTCTGCTGTTCTTTTGTAAATCAAACATAAAATATCTTGACAGTTAACGACCCATAGCTTGTTTTTGTTTATTGTTATTTTTGTTTAATGTAAGAGCTAGGTCAGAATATTTAACCAGACAAGTTAAATTAAAACTGGCCTTAAACATTCAGTATTAAAACTTTGCTGAAAAATAAAAAGAAATGTAAAATCTTCCCCTATTCAATTTTAAAGAATATACTAAACATAAACATTGATCATCTGATTGTGGTTGTTGTGTAAGCACCATTCCAAACATATTAGTTAAGTCAATGTTATTCATTCCCTATAAAAACATTTGTTGAAAATACTGAGCTATGTGATTTGGTATGAAAATATTTTAGCTATCTTAAATTATCTTAGAAAGTCATTAAACCCTTCTTATATCAATTGTTTTGATGTTTAAACTGTATTTCTTTGCTTTTATGAAAAATATATTCCTTGAAGAAAACAGTCTAAGTCCTAATTTGCTTCTCTGCACAGAGTGGTTAAGGATTAAGCAGCTGACATAACCACTACTGTTTTATTTAAACTTCTCCCTGCTGGTTGTGGCACATGGAACAATGTTGTTCTTTCTTTGACACAGACCCACACAAAAGCTGAGTGTAGTAAGGAAGCAGACAGCCCGCCTCCAGCAGTAGCCCCCGCCTGGCTCCAGGCTTTGTAAACAGAAACATCCCAGGCTCCAATGGGGCAGACCGCCGGTCCTTGTCTGTTCTGCACTCAGGAAGTATTTGCTTGTGAAAGCCCAGTCATTGCACATAGACATGCTTAGCATTGTTTGTGTTTGCCTGAATATTTAACTGAGGAAATTAAAAGAGAGGGAAAGAGTGTATCTTAGGGCAAATAAATAAGAAAATTCAGGTAGGGTATATATAATATATATAGCATTAAAAGAATTGTTTCAGTGGTTGGAGAGATGACATAAAAGCCTATATGGATGGCAGGGGGGTGATTATATTTTTATTTTAATTTAAAAAGTGCTCATACCACTTTTGTGGATCACCCAAGTTCTCCACAAAACCCACATCAGGCAGCTTTGCACTGCCTGCACGCCAGCACTGTGGGGGCACCAGTGCTCTCCCCCACAAGCAGCCATGCTTACATGCATAGGACTGAAAATAAAATACATCTTTTTAAAAAGTTTTTATGTGCATTGGTGTTTTGTTTCCACGTATGTCTGCATGAGGGTGTCAGATCCCCTGGAACTGTTACAGTGTGAGCTCCCATGTGGGTGCTGGGGATTAAACCCAGGTTCTTCTGGAAGAGCAGCTGGTGCTCTGAAACACTGAGCTATCTCCTCGGCCACAAAACAGAACTCTTTTAAAAAAGGGTTACTTTAAAGAAATAAAAACGAGTTTTCCAGTTAAAAGCTTTTATTGCACATACACACACGAATACACATATTGAGATATTTTTCCTGGCAGATTTTTAGTGATGTCAAGTTTTTAGACTATATGACATAACCTGGAATGTTTCTAATTTGAGACTTTTAAACATTGGTGTGGTATTTAACATGTTTAAAAGTCCCTTAACACTTTTTCACCCTCTCTATTGGAGTTAATGAATTTAATGCTCCTATTTTTTCATTTTCAATTATATATTTAAATACCTTTTACTCTGTGGGGGAAAATATGTTTAGAACCACCAGCAACGGGAACGAAATTTCCACCCCCCAAGTGGCAGTACTTCTCATGTTTGTTCAAGTGCTATCCTGAGCTACTCTTAGTTCCTAGAGATGTTGGTGCCTTTTGAAAATAAAATATTTTCTCTTGTACTGGGTATGCATGTTCACTTCCCCATACTCTGCTTCTTGGCTATATCCCCAGCCCCATCAGAGTGAATTCTTAGGCGTGTCCACATTTGTGATATACAAGTGAAGTTAATCTTTATGACAGAATTTGACGGCAGATTTTTAGATATGATGCCCAAATAACAGGCAACAAAAGAAAAGAGATTGTGCTTCAGGGTTAAATTATATATACTTCAATAAACTTTCTAGAGTAGGAGGAAAAGCCCTCTACAATTTAGAACTTGATCAATCATGAAAAAAAAAATCATGCTGGATTCTGGAGTTGTAGCCCAAGTAATACAGTATTTACTTAGCATTATGAAACACTGGGAATAAGAAAGAAAATAAAACATCTTTTTCTTCCTAAAAATATTTTGAGTCAGGGTCTGGTGTAGTCCCAGCTGACATTTCTTCTTCTAAAGCACTACTCCCTCATGAAAGTTTACCATAGAGCTTTGGTTTCTGCAAGGTCCAGTAGCTAAGCCTCATCGCACTAGGATGTGAGTCCAGCTGAGGGGCCCACAGCTTAGAACCTAGCACATGCCCTCAGGAGAGCTAACAGGACGAAGTTACAGAGAAGATGAAGAGTCATAGATGGAAACTTGGAGCTTTATGGGTAATTTTTTATAAACCTAACACTGCTCTAAAAAAATTAAATCTGCCAGGTGTGGTAGTACATACATTTAATCCCAGCACCCAAGGTGAAAGTAGGTGGGCATCTGTGAGTCTGTGGACAGCCTCGCCTACAACTAGAGTTCCCGGACTACCAGAGCTTCATAGTGAGATGGCAACAACCATGATAATAAGCAATAATATAGAGAATCTATTAAGAGTAACAATGAAGGAAGGACTAAAGAGTCCTAATTCAAATTTCAGAAAGATCTAAACATTCATGGTTTATTTGACACCCACTACCTAATAGAATGCTAAATCCAACATGGAGAAAGTATCTCAGGTTAGGGTGTACCATGGTCTTTTGGTCTCTGCCATTCCTGTCTTCTTAAATCACCTCTATCTTAAATAGCCATCTCAGTGTCTTTTCTTTTTGTCCTGTCTTTCAGCTTCCAACTTTTTCTTTTTGTATTTATTTACTTGTTTATTATTTTATGTGTAGGAGTGTTTTGCTTATGTGTGTGCCCCACATGTATGCCCAGTGCCCTCAAAAGCCAGAAGAGAGTATTGGATCCCCAGAGCTGAAGTTATCGACAGCTGTGAGCCCTGTGGGTGCTTGGAACTGAACCTGAATCCTCTGTAAGAGCAGGAAACGATTTTAACCATTGAGCCATATTTCTACCTTTTTTTGTTTTGCTTTGTTTTGTTGTTTTTTGAGACAGTGTTTCTCAGAATGTAGCCTTGGCTGTCCTAGAACTCACTCTGACCGCAGACTCACAGAGATCACCTGCTGCTGTGTCCCCAGTGCTGGGAAGACAGCACCACCGCAGGGCTTTCTGCCTCTCACAACTGATGTTTAAAACAAAATACCGTGCCCCTTGTTTCTAATGTGAGAGAAACCCAGATATTTTCTTTATTTTTGTTACGTTTTTCTGAGAAAAAGTCTCATTCAGTAGCCCAGGCTGGCCTTCGCTTACCACATTAATGACATTTGTCTTGAACTCCAGATTGTTTTGCTTCCCTCTCCTCAGTGCTGTGATTACTGGTGTGTATCGTAACATCCAGCTGAAATTTCATGTTTATAAAACAAAACAGAGTGGTTCTTTTTTACTAAAGGTCTCACTTTCTGAGGTATCAGTTGCTTACAGTTAACCATAGCTCAAACATGTTAAATTGTAAAATCTAGAAATGAGCAATTCATAAATTTTTAATCGTGCACAGTTCGGAATAATGTGATTAAATTTAACACCATTCCAGGTGAAATGTGAAATAGCTGTTTTCCTAGCATATTCATAAGGCATGTGTTCTCTGGTGATTTGAATGAGAATGGCTCCCAGAGGCTCATTTGAGTGCTTGGTCCCCAGAGAGTGGAAAAGATTTGGAGGGTGTGGCCTTGTTGGAAGAGGTGTGTCACTGGGGGTAGAATTTGAGTGTGGCCTCTCTCTCTCTGAGTGCTGTCTGTGGTTCAGAGTATACAGTTCTCAGGTACTGCTCCGGCACCCTGCCTGTCTGATGACCATGGATTAGTCTTTCGAAACTGTAAGCAGGTCCTCAGTTAGATGCTTTTTTTAAATATAGAATTGCTTTGGCCATGGTGTCTGTCACAGCTAAAAACAGCAGCTAAGGCATGCTCTGTGCTCTGTAGTTGCGCAATAGCTGCCTCGCTCATCAGGCTGAAGGCTGTGCATCACCAGCGCCTACTCTCAGCTCATCATTTTGTTTATTTAGTCATGGTCCTAAGTGATTAGAGTGATGCCAACAGTGTTAGTACTCTATCTTTGTAAATTATTTTGTTGTTGACCTCTTGCTGTGCCTAATTTATAAATTAAACTTTATCAGAAGTATAAGAAAAAAATATACACATTCATTCTTCAGCACACCCAGCAGATGTCCAGAAACAAGATTGTATAAACTACAAAATGATAAAATATTTACATATAATCCATGCATACCTTACCAAATACTTTAAATTATATTTGTAAGATTATCTTTAGATTACTTATAATGATAACTAATACATTGTAAATGCTTTTTAAATAGTCTTATTACTATATTGCCTAGAAAGTAAAGACGAAAAAGTCTGCACACATGCAATACAAACAAATCATTATAGGTCTAGCTATGTATTACACAAATAAGACCCAGAGAGAGACAGAAGATCTGTGGAATGGCAGGAGCTGCCTCTGGGCATCCTAAACATCACTTCCTTCATGTGGACTCATTGTAGTAGTCAATGCATAGCAAATTAAAGTTTTGTTTCTTGAAATTTTCTGGATTTCTCTGACATATTTTTAGTTTATATTTAGTTCTATATACAAATGTGGAACCCACAAATTAGGAGAAGCAATTCTGTAGGGCTTAGTTTTATCAGAGGCAACCAGTAACCCTCCTGTGATGTATCCCCATGGACAGGGAAGTGTTCTATATTAGTTTTAGTTTCATTTAGTTTTTGGTATGTGCATGTCTGTGTCTGTGTATATGCTCGCATGCGCGCGCGCACACACACACACACATGGGGGATGGGGTACTGTGCCTTGCTTGGTGTATATGTAGAGACCAGAGGACATATTTTGGGAATTGGTCCTTTATTTCCATCATGTGGGTCCTAGGGATTAAACTCAGACCATCAGGCTTGGTTGCAATCACCTTTACCCACTGGGCCATCTTATTAGCCTAGTATTGTTAGTTTAAATGGGAGAAGGTAATCTGCAGGCACTTAAAATATATATGTGTGTGTGTGTATATATATATCTTATGTTTAAAAGCCATAAATTATTCAATTGTACATGTACTGAAATACAATGTCCATTTTGGGTTTAGCAAATTCTTTTTATTCCTTTCTTTCCTTCTTTCTTTTTCTCTTTTGAGACAGGGTTCTCTGTGTACCTAGTCTTGGCTGTCCTGGACTCGCTTTGTAGTCCAGGCTGGACTTGAATTCACAGAGATCCACTTGCCTCTCTGCCTTCCTGAATGCTGGGATTACAGGCATGCACGTTTGCGACTGCCTCAGGTTAATAAATTCTTAAATAAGTTGTTGTTTTTTTATTGAGATACAATTTTGTAACATATTGAACTAGATTTAAAACTTACTGTTCAGTACTTTCATAATTGTGCAACCATTATTTCTATGTCGTTTCAAAACATTTTCATCACCCCACAAGGGAACTTCTCTGTCTAGTAGCAAGCAACTCGCTTTTCCTCTTTTCCCATGCCTAGCAACTTCTAACCTGCTTTTTGTCTCTATGGATTTGCCTGTTCTGGATATTTCTTATGAGTGAAATCATAAAATATCTGACCTTTAGTAGCTCACTTTGTAGGTGTCCCACATTTTGTTTGATTCCTAAGTGTATGAACATTTGCATTTCTACATGTAGTTATTGCACCTAGTGATGCTGTAGAAGTTTTTGTCTGAATGCCTATTTCAGTTCTTTGTGTCTAAGCCTAGGTCTGTTAACATTTTGAGAGCCTGCTAAGTTGCTTACTGCATCTGCACCATCTGTGTTCCTGTCAGCACTGTGTAAGCTTTAATTTCTCCCTTTCCCTAACAGCCTTTTTATTTTCTTCTTCCTTTTTAGTCTTTTAAAGTAGAACCATGCTAGTATCTTACTGCCACAAGTTGAGGTAGGGTTCAGTTGTTTGAAGGAGGGCAGAGGTTGTTTAATTGTTTCTTTTTCTTTTTTCTTTTTTTCTTTTTCTGTGACTGGAGAGCAAATCCAGGACCTTGCATACACTAGGCAAACACCCTACCACCGAGTTAGATCCCTAGCCAAAGATGAGTTTCTATATATAGTCTTTCTGTCTGTAAATTACTAAGTGTTGAAAGTATTGTTAACTACAGTTACCAATATTTTAAAGTCTACTAGTATTCAATCATCCTATAACTTAAGTATTTCCCTGTGCCAACATATTCTTCTATAGAAAATACTGGTTTTGACATTTTATTATGCAGCTGTGCAGAATTTGAGACAATTCACTGGAGAAACACTGTTATTGAGGTTTATTATTTGCTATAGGAAATTCTATTTTGACCATTAGTAAGAAAACCTTAATATATAGTATTGTTCAGAGGTTAAGAGCACTGGCTGCTCTTCCAAAGGTCCTGAGTTCAATTCCCAGCAACCACATGGTGGCTCACAACCATCTATATTGAGATCTGGTGCCCTCTTCTGGAACGTGTTCATATAGGCAGAATATTGTATACATAATAAATGAATAAATCTTTAAAAATATTTTTAAAAATGAAAATTCCAGCTGTTCTGTTTTACCAGTAAAGACTCGGGATCCAGATGCTGGGGTGAAAACCTGTAGCTCAGAGAGGCAGAGAAAGCACCCAGCTCAGGTCCAGATGGAAAAAACCCAGAAGGCTCACTAGCTCAACTGACAGCCCAGGAGGAAAAGGCCAAAAAAACCCAAGACCAAAGGCTTGCTAGCTCAAAAAGCCAGAGAGCTAGAGAAATAAAGCCCCAAAGAGCCAAAGCTCAGAACGCCCCTTCTCAACACTGTCTTAAATACCCTCTATCAAAGTCCCTCCTACTCTTTAATCCCAGTTTCTTGCTCTGCCTTTTGACCTAGTGTTAAACTTTTTTTTTTTAATTTTGCTGTTAGAATTTATTCTTTTTATTATTATTACATTTTATTAACTCTGTAGGGTTAAACGTTCTTAAATCCTTTTACAGAAAGCTCTTGGATTAAAGGTGTGTGCTAGGACACAACCACACCAAACAAGAAACAGGGTTTTGCAGTTCACAGTTTTGGGGTTCACAGTGGGATCAAATATCCTGCAACAATGTAGTATGCTTCATTTTAATTGTAAAGAATATCAAAATTGTCAGTCAAGATAGTGCACGTCTTTAACTCCAGCATTCAGACAGGGAGGTTCTATGTTAGTTTAAAGCCAGCCTGGTTTACAAAGCCAAGTTAGACACAGTGAGGTCCTCTCTCAAAAAGCCAAGAAACAAATAAGCAAATAGAATGATAAGTTTAAAGTTCAAAATGTAGTATATTTTATTTTGATTGAACATAAAGAATGATAAAGTAAGGATAATTTGTGACCTTGCCACTGGTCAAACACTACATATAAACACCTATAGTAAAACAACAAACATTTCATAGGAAATCTCATTCTACATTAGACTGCTTACTTATAAGCAGTTGTTTTGTATTCTGTAAAAACTGCTGTTGTAAATATACAGTGCTTGGGTCTGGTTATTCTTTATAATTGTTTAAATATGGTGACAAATTTATCCTCCAGTTTTTCTCTGTGTAAGACATTTTCATCTGTTTCTACTCTTCACAGAGTCACAGCGTCCTCGTTCTTCTTTCACTCCTAGGTATGTCTCACTTGTGGACACCCATCCCAAGGGTATTTACTCTGGATAAGATCTGATCATATTATGGAATCATCACAGAAATGTTTACATGTTCATAGTGGTTTTGTAATTTAGATACATGTATTCCCATTCTGCAAATAAGTTTAAAAAGGCAGAATTTTTCTCAAGGTCAAATTAACAAGTGGAGGGATTGAGCATCAGATTCAGTTTAGATTTAGCTGCCCACAAAGAAATGGTTTTTTAAAATTAATACAATGATATTAATACTAATGATCTTAATTACCATTGACTGCATAGAACTTTATACTTTACTAAACACTTAGATTCCATCAAACATCATAACTTACATGGGAGCTACTACTACTTTTTACAAATGAGGAATCAAGGCATTCAAAAGTCAAGCATCCTGTTGAAGAGTACTAAACACATGGGTTAAAGCTAAATATGAAGCTGAGCTCAGCAGTGGTCACCTGTAGTCTTAGCATTTAAGAACAGAGGCTAAATGATTGCCATGAGTTCAAGATCAGCCCCAGTTGGTGGCTTAGGTATTTTTAAAATTTTTTTTACTATTTTTTTATTAATTACAATTTATTCACTTTGTATCCTAGCTGTAGCCCCCTCCCTTGTCCTCTCCCATGCCCTTCTCTCAGGCAACTGATAGGGGAGGTCCTCCTCCCCTTCCATCTGACCCTAGCCTATCAGGTCTCATCAGGA
Source organism: Pachyuromys duprasi (assembly GCA_028658305.1). NCBI lineage: Eukaryota > Metazoa > Chordata > Mammalia > Rodentia > Muridae > Pachyuromys > Pachyuromys duprasi. Next base: position 40,193,539 of record CM053751.1, read on the forward strand.
CTAGCTGCATTGTCTCCCTCTGTGGACTGGTAAGGCTGCTCCCCTGTCAGGGGAAGGTGATCAAAGAGCCAGCCACTGAGTTCATGTCAGAGACAGTCCCTGTTCCCCTTACTAGGGAACTCACTTGGACACTGAGCTGCCATGGGCTACATCTGTGCAGGGGTTCTAGGTTATCTCCATGAATGGTCCTTGGTTGGAGTATCAGTCTCAGAAAAGACTCTTGGGTCCAGATTTTTTGGCTCTGTTGGTCTCCTTTAGGAGCTCCTGTCCCCTCCAGATCTTTTAATCTCCCCCTTCTTTCATTAGACTACCTGCACTCTGCCCAGATTTTGGCTGAGTCTCAGCATGTGCTTTGATACACTGCTGGGTAGTGTTTCAGAGGCCCTCTGTGGTAGGTTCCTGTCCTGTTCCCTGTTTTCTCCATCTTCCAACGTCTATGCCAGTTACCTTTCTGAATGAGGATGGAGCATTTACCCAGGGTCCTCCTTCTTGCTTAGGTGTACAGATTTTAGTATGTTTATCCTATAGTATATGTCTAATAACCACTTATAAGTGAGTATATGCCATGTGTGTCTTTCTGATTATGGGATACCTCACTCAGGATGATCTTTTCTAGATTCCACCATTTGCCTGCAAATTTCATGATTTCCTTGTTTTTAATTGCTGAGTAGTATTCCATTGTACCACAATTTTTTTTTTATCCATTTGAGGAACATCTGGGTTGTTCCAGATTATGGCTATTACAAATAAAGCTGCTACGAACATGGTTGAGCAAATGTCCTTGTTGTGTACTTGAGCATATTTTGGATATATGCCTGGGAGTGATATAGCTGGATCTTGACTTAGGTATTTTTCTATTGCTGTGATTAGACACAATGACCAAAGCACTTTTAAAAATACAGAATTTGAGCTTGCGGTTTCAGAGGGTTAAAGTTCATGACCATCATGGTGGGAAGCATGGTAACTGGCATGCAGACATGGTGCTGGAGCAGGAGCTGAGAGCTCACATTGGGAGCTCTAACCACAAGGCAGGGAGAGACTAGGGGAATGCTTCTAATCTTTTGATATTTCAAAGCTTGCCCTGGCAGCACATCTCCTCCAACAAGGCTATACCTCCTAACCCTTCCCAAATAGTTCCTCCAGCTGAGGACCAAGTATTCAAGTATTTGAGCCTGTGAGGGTTATTTCCATTCCAACTACCACAGCTACATGGTTTGTGTGTGTGTGCGTGTGTGTGTGCGTGCGTACAAGCACACACATGTGTCTAAGTGTGTGAATGCAGATGCCCCCAAGCTAGAGAAAAGGTCAGACCATGCAGAGCTGGGGTTACAGGTGGTTGTAAACTGCAGGATGTGGGTGCTTGGAGGTAGGATTGGGTTCTCTTAAAGAACAGTGTGTACTCTGAGTCAGTGAGCCATCTTTCCAGGCCCTGCTTCAATTTTAATAATTAGAAACTTACTTGACAAGTATTTTAAGTTTATATAAGATAATCTATGTGTTTAAAATGTCATAACTATCACAAATTGGTTAATTTTTTCTCAATATATTTTTTGCAAAAAATAACACTGGTTTGACTATGTATTAGTACAGCCTTCCTAAAGACTAGTTTGTCAGTATTAAATAAAATACTTCTCTTTTTTTTTCTTTTAGGTCCACCTCATTCACTTAATCGAGATGAAACAGTAATCATTGCTTTGGCATCAGTTTCTGTATTAGCTGTTTTGATAGTGGCCTTATGTTTTGGATACAGAATGTTGACAGGTAAAAAAAAATACTACTTTTTGTCTCATCGGCTAGTAAACATGTCATTTTCTTTGATTTTGTTTTACATTTATTTGTTTTCTTATTTATTGTGTAAAGGGGGGTGGTTCATGCATGTGTGGAGGTCAGAGCATAACTAGCAGGAGGTGGTTCTCTCCTGTGTGGATTCTAGGGATGAAACCGAGGTCATCAGGCTTGTTGGCCCACATCTTTACCACCGAACCATCTCTTCAAGTCTGTTATTTCCTTTTTAAAATCTCTGTGGAAAATCTATATACAAACAAAAACTCTGTGCTGTATTCTTAGTGTCAACAAACATTTTCCTTCAGTTTTTAGAAGAATTTTGTAAAATTTATTTTTATGATTGTATCTGTGTATGTCTATGTATGTCGCGTGTGAGCTCCCTGGAGGCCAGAAGATGGCAGTGTGTGCTGTAGAGCTGCAGAGACACCTGATGTGAGTGCTGGGAACTGAGCTCAGCAATTCTGAAAGAGCAACAAGTTCTTTTAGCATCTGAGCCATCTCTCCAGCCCCAACCAGAAGTCTTAAACTTACCCAAATATCTGTCACCCAAATGCCACACAGTTACTACGTGAAGACAGTGTTACTTAAATCTAAACCCACACTTACTGCCTCTTTCAGACCACTGAATTATCTTAATCAAAATGCAGATATCATAGATCTATAAATGCTATAGCATATCTCAGTAATATAGTTTTAAAACTATGTAACCATAATGTTATTTTTATATTTGAAAAAGCCAGTAATTTCTCATTAAGCATCTAGTCAGTTCTAATAAATTTTGGGTGTGATGGCTGTTTAGGAAATCAGCACTTACTCATTCATTCAAATGATTCTCCTAAAATGTTTTTGAAAATTCAGTGTTAAGGATTTATACTTTTAAACTGAGTCATCATGGAATTATCTCACAGAATTCTGCTCTCAGTTGTTCATTATTTATCTTCATTAATCAAATTATTTCTACTTCAGTGATTTATTCCCTTCTGCAGCTCTTCTTAACAGTAATACATTTTAATTTTTATTTACTTTTATTTTGTGTGCATTGGTGTTTTGCCTGAATGTACGCCTGTGTGAGGGCATCGGATCCCCTGAAACTGGAGTTAGAGACAGCTGTGAGCTGCCATGTGGGGCTGGGAAATGAGCCTGTGTCCTCTGGAAGAGAAGTTAACGCTCTTAACCACTGAGCCATCTCGCCAGCCCTCAACTTTAATAATACAAAAAGTGCATTTTTAGTTTTAAAAGTTTGCATATTAGAAAGTGTTCTCATTCTTCCAGGAGACCGAAAACAAGGTCTGCACAGTATGAACATGATGGAAGCGGCAGCATCAGAGCCCTCTCTCGACTTGGATAACCTGAAGCTGTTGGAGGTAAGGTTGTGCCTAGGTGTTGACTGTTCTAATCATTACCTACTGACCTAATTAGTACTGTTTCAGCTGGCAATATCTCAGGAACTATTTAGAAAGTCTTTCTGGGCATGGTGGTGCACATTTGTAATTCCAGCAGTCAGGAAGCAGAAGCAAGAGCATTTCCTTAAGTTCAAGGCCAGCCTGGTCTGTGCAGCAAGTTCTAGGCCAGCCAGCAGGGCAACATTGTGAGAACCCACCTTTAAAAAAATGGAGGAAAAGGACAAGAAGAAGGTTTAAGTGTGTCTAAAATGATGTGCAGCTTATGACACTGGGAGAAGTACCAACTGAAACATGGAGCTTTGCCTAGGATTGTATATGTATATATGTGTGTATGTATGTGTGTATATATGTGTATGTATATATAATCACAACAGAGATTGAGGCCTGCCTCTGCCTTCCAAGTGCTGGGACTAAAGGCATGTGCTTATCTGTATTTTGGTATTGCTTTTTTTCAGAAGACTGTGTTTGTTTTATATGTTAAATTTTGCCTAGAAATAATGGTATAAGACTAACCATGGTGGCACCCGCCTTTGATCCCAACACTCAGGAAGCAGAGGCAGGCAGATCTCTGTGAGTTTGAGACCAGCCCGGTCTACATAGAGAGTTTTAGGGCAGCCAGAGGTACGTATTGAGAACTTGTCTCAAAAAACAAAAACAAAACAAAAAGAATAAAATAATGATACAGTAAACATGTATAAAAATGATGATATCGGGGGTGGGGGTGGGGTGCATGCCTTTAGTTTCAGCACTTGGGAAGCAGAGGCAGCAGATCTCTGTGAGTAGGAGAGCCAGCTGGTCTACAGAGTGAGTTCCAGGATAGCTGAGCCAACACAGAGAAACCCCGTCTCAGAACACCAGAGAGAGAGAGAGAGGGAAAACAACAACAAAAGAAATGATGATAGGGGGCTGGAGAGATGGCTCAGTGGTTAAGAGCACTGTCCGTTCTTCCAAAGGTCATGAGTTCAATTCCCAGCAACCACATGGTGGCTCACAACAGTCTATAATGTGAACTGATTCCCGCTTCTGGCAGGTGTAAATGCAGATAGAACACTCATATACATAAAATAAATGAATCTTTAAAAAAAGAAGAAGAAGAAATGATGATAGATCCCCAGCTTGTTTTAATGAAAATTCCCCAGAAGCCAAAAATTTTGCTATTTCTGTGTGCATTGAGTAGATTTTTATTCTATCCTAGATACTATGTGTATTATATTGTGAAATTCTCAGACTCTTGCTAATTTTTAATGTGTGTTGGCTTTCAAAAAAGGGTTTGTTTTAATTATATGTGTTTAGTTATCTCTGTGTCTGTCCATGCATGTGAGTGCAGAAAGGGACATTGGGTCTCCTGAAACTGGACTTACAGGCAGCTGCAAGGCACCTGAGATGGTGGAGTTCCCAGCACCCATCCCCTGGGAGATTAGTTTGCTCTCAACCACTAAGCTTTTCCAGCCCCGGGTGCTAATTTTTGTTACTTGTTTTTGTGAGCAATTGACTTGGTTAGACACACACTATAAATGAGTCTCTTGGGCAGAAGTTCAAGTCTCAGTTCAGTTAGTATATTTAGCTAGAATCTGTCCCATGTGTTTACTGAACTCCCTTGTTCTGGCTTTCTCCTTTTGAGGCTTCTTCCCTCACTCTGTAGAAACTCTGGTTGCCACAGATTGCATCCTCTGGTTCAAAAGACCCTTTCATGCCATTTTTAGTTCCACTGCTGAAGCTGATTTCAGTCTGCTTTCAAGCTAAAACCCGTAGAAACTGGTAGCTTACCATATGCATTCCTTTCTTCTGTGCCTGGATACCTCCGACTCTAGCTGCTCTTTTAATGTGTTTAGGCCTTCCCTGGTTTCCCTGGTTTAGTTTTGTCCGGGGTGTTTAGTTCTCATCTATTAGAAGATTAGTCAGGTAGGAGATTCCTCAGTTATACCAGACATAGTTATTTGTTGCTTCTTGGTAATGGAATAAACTGAACACAGAAGAGAGCTGGTGCATATCATGGGGAATTATAGTTTATTTTGGTTTTGTTTTAGTAAATTTAATTGTTCAATTTTAATATGAATTAATAACTTGCCTTTTTAAAAACAAACTTACAGCTGATTGGACGGGGTCGATATGGAGCAGTATATAAAGGTTCCTTGGATGAGCGTCCAGTTGCTGTAAAAGTATTTTCTTTTGCAAACCGTCAGAATTTTATAAACGAAAAAAACATTTACAGAGTGCCTTTGATGGAACATGACAACATTGCTCGCTTTATTGTTGGAGACGAAAGGCTCACTGCAGATGGACGCATGGAGTATTTGCTTGTGATGGAGTATTATCCCAATGTAAGTTCTTCTTCAAAAGATACTGTCGTGTATTACGTGTTTGATCGGATTTTCAGGATTATTAGTGTTGCTTGTTTATAAACTTGTTATTAGTGTTCTGCAATGAAATAAGAATGACAACAGAATTGGAATCAAATATATCACTCAGCCAGGTATCATGGGACATGCCTGTAATCCTGGCACCCAGAAAGAAGGCTAAAGCAGGAGTATTGTGAATAATACCAGCCTGGGCCATTATTGTAAGGCCCTATCTTAAATAATAACAAAACACTAATAATTCTCTCTATTTCTCTCTCTTCTTTCACTTCTTCCCTCCTTCTGTTCCTTCCTCATGTCTTCCCTTTCTTAATCTGTATTCTTCCTCTTTCTTTAACCTCTCTCTGTCCCTCTGCTGTTTTGTTGTTTGTTTTTTTCAGTGGGGGGAACATTTCGAGACAGGGTTTCTCTGTGTAGCAAGAACCCTGGCTGTCTTGGACTCACTTTGTGGATCAGGCTGGCCTTGAACCCACAGGGATCCCCAGCCTCTGCCTCCCACGTGCCTGGATTAAAGGCCTGCCCCACCACACTTAGCTCTCTCTGTTTCTTTTGCCAAACTTTTTCATCAGACTCAGCAGTATTTTTATTGACATTAATTCTGTAAGCTCCTTTCTCATGAGAAGTTGATTGTGATTTGTGGATGAGTACTTTGAGGTGAACAGGCATATACATATAATAATCCCTTAGTATCCTCCAGCAGTTGCTTGTAGGATACTTACACACACACACACACACACACACACACCCTAATGACAGCTCTTCAAGTCCTTTATTTAAAAAATGCCATGTAGCATTTGCATATAACTTTTTATTTTTTATTTTTTGAGACAGGGTTTCTCTGTGTAGCCTTGGCTGTCCTTGCCTCACCTTATAGAGCAGGCTGACCTTGAACTCACAGAAATTCACCTGCCTCTGCCCCCCATCCCCCAAAGTGCAGGAATCACAGGAATGTGCCACCACCACCCAGCTCTTCATATAACTCTTGCATATCAGTTCTTGATTATACAGTGAGGATGTCATGTTAGTTGTTATACTGTTTAGGGGGGAAATGACATGAAATAATGTTATGTACAGTTGTAACTATTCTTTGGGTTATTATTTGTTTTTCTTGACTTCATTGGAGAAGAAACCAGGGTCTGTGTATACTAAGCAAGAAATTTTCCACTAAGCCACATCCCCTATCCCTAAATATTTTTTATATAGTTGGTTGAGCCCTAGAATGTGAAGTCTTCAAGTATACAGAACTGACTGTATAGACTTACAAAAGCCATATTGTATTCTGTGTATAAACCATAACAATATTGTTTGTAAAATTTGGTAAAACCAAAACAAAATTCAAGTTAATGTGTTAGTCCAAAGATGTGTTTAAAAGGAAATAACCACCCATAATTTTAATATTTAAAATATAAAAATTGATAGCTAAATTCCTTCTTTCCACTTGTTCTAGTTGGGAGTAATGTTGCTATGATGAAACATAGGCTTCCACATGTTTCTCATCAAAGGAAGTCAGGACGGGAACTAACTTGCAGGAACCGGAGGCCGGAGCTGCTGCAGAGCTAATGATGGAGCCCTGCTGACTGGCCTGCTCAGCCTGCCTCCTTGTTTTCATGCCGGGAGGGTCTTCACATGCAGCTCTCCCTGTCCAGGAGCTCACTGTGCATGCCAGGCTAGCATCATAGTCACAGAGATCTGGGATTAAAGGTGTGGGCCACCGATTTGGCTTTTTTTGTTGTTTTGTTTGGTGCATGTGTGTACGTGTGTGTGTGTGTGTGTGTGTGCGTGTGTGTGTGTATCATCCTGCTTTTTAATAGAACCCAAGATCACCAGCCTCTGGTCACTAATTGAGAAAGTGCCCTGTGGCATTGCCTCAGCCTGATCATATGGAGGCATCATATCAATAAGGTTCCTTCTCAGTGACTAGAGTGTGTGCTCGTTACACATACGGCTAGCCAGCACACCCTCTCTCCTCTTCAGAAATATTGTATCAATATCATTAGATCTTTGTGGAATTCTACCCTATGCAAATTCTTCATAAGGTTGCCTAACTTACCTCTTCTTGTTGAAGCAAATTCGTTTCATTCTTCTGGTATACTTGCTCTTTTATACAGGGATCTCTGTGCAAATATCTGAGTCTCCACACAAGTGACTGGGTTAGCTCTTGCCGTCTGGCTCATTCTGTGACCAGAGGACTGGCTTATCTTCACACAGAATTACCACGGGGAGGTAAGAAGAATAAAAATTTAATTATATTTTAGAAGAAAACTATGATCTATATTATTAAAATTTGAATATTAACTAGTTGTTTGAAAGGTCCAGCATGAGGAAACATTTGAATGTAACAGGAAGAAAAGCAAGCATGGATCTCATTAAGAATTTGAAGACTTTCTAAAAATATCCGTACAGCTATTTTTAGAAAAAATTATTTGTGGTAGAGTGCATCTCAGTGTATAATGCTGCTTCAGCATATGTAAGGCCCCACGTTTGATCCCTCATATCATAGGACCACACAAGAAAATTTCTAAAGGGTTTTCAGACCTTTTAAAGACTGTTTGTGAACCTTAGGTTAACACTCTTAGCAAGGCTATATTTTTCTTATATTTATTTTGTTTATGTGTATAAATAAGTGTGTTAGTTTTAATATTACATGGATCTTTATTTCACAAGCTATAATTCTCAAACATCTTTTTATAAATAAATGATCAGCTAGAGACAGAGGAGGGAGGAGATAACAGTGGCTTTATTAATAAAGATAATTTTTTCTTTCTCATATACATGTAAGAATCTCAAGAGAGCCAAGGGTGGTAGCGCCTGCCTTTAACCCCAGTAGTCAGGAGGCAAAGGCTGAGTTTAAGGCTAGCCTAAGTCAGTGGAACAAGGTCCAGGCCAACTGAGACTATATAGTGAAACTTTTTTTTTTTTTTAAATCAGGAGAGGCCAAGTGAGACATCACATACTTACTATAGTCTTCACACTCAGGAGGCTGTAGCAGGGGAATGTGGGTTGAAGTTAATTCTAGAGTGATTCTGAGCCACCCTTGAGCACATAGTGAGACCTGTATCATAAAAGGAGAAGGAAGAGGAAACACTAAAGAGATGAAGATTATAGGCCAGTGCTAGAACACTTGACTAGTGTGCATGAGGCCCCTGGGTTGAATGTCCACCAACAGACAAAACCGGAACCGAAGTAGTATCGAGAACTGATTTGGCAGCATGAGGATGTTAGATAAGGTCCCTGTACTTTCTCTCTGCCGTCCTTTACTTGCGGCTTTCATTTTCATAGTTATTTCATTGTCCATTGTGCTATATTCTAGATAGCAGGGGGGAAAAAAAGAGAGGGAAAGGAATTGTCTGCTCCCACCTCCAGAAGTTCCTCTTATGCACATGTTAATCTGCTCTTAACCAATAGAGACCAAAAATTTGGTTGTTTTGTTTTGCTGAGTAAATTGCTGTTCGGACAGTGTTGGGTTCTGTTATTAGTAAGAACAGGAAGCAGTCTTGGCCAGGATGTTCCTCAGCTTTCCAATGCTCTTTACTGGCTGTCCACAGCACCTCTTTTAAATACACTTGCCTTCTCACTTTGTTTCAATATATACTCACATCACAGCACCCTGAATTAGCATGGCTGTGAAAATCGTGTCTCTGTGCTTTCTCAAGTTTTCACTCTGTGTACCACATTTTGTCATACTGTAACCTGTCAGTGTTCTTGTAGTCTCCCTGACCTCTTTAGTGAGGAGAAGTTTAATGTATCCGTTTCTTAGATCGTTGTTCCATTATATAACAGCCTGGATCATCTTTTCCAGCTGATGCTTCATATATAAATAATTGCTTCTGAATAATTTATTGGCTCATTTACTTGACATCTTTCCCTGAGTACAAGATTGACCTGTTATTGCCTGTGTCAGCAACTGGATGTTCCTGCTCCAGTGTTAGCATATTAGCCATTGGACTGTGTTTCCTTACCTTAAATATAATAATCCTTTTAGAAGCTGGCTTAAAACAGAGTTTAAAATATCATCCTAATTCCCTTTTCAAGGTTTGCATGATTCAGCAAGGTTTTAAGTCAAACACTGGCTGAAATTCTTTACCTAAATAAAGGTGTTTCTCTCAAACACTAGCTAATGATAGTACTAGGTTTCATAAAAAATTATATAAATATTATATATATATATATTACTTTATAGTTTTACTTAACTACTTTAAACGTATTCCTTAATGTATTATTTCAAAATATTTAAAGTGTCCTGTTGGGTTGGGGGACCATCTGTGTGCCAAGTACTTCCTGAGCTCAGTCCTTAGAACCCACATAAAAAGCTGGCTGCTACACTGCACGTGTCAGCTCAGCAGTGAGGATTTGAGGGTTACAGCTGGTAGCCCAGCTGAAATGGTTTCAGGTTCAGGGAGAGGCCCTGTGTCAAAATGTTTTACAATTACATTTAATATGTATGGATGTTTTCACCTACATGCATGTATGTATACACGTATACTATGTATGTGCCTGGTGCTTACAGAGGTTACAAATGGTTGTAAGTCACCATGTGCGTGCTGGAAAGTAAACCTGGTCCTCTTCAAGACCTCTCTCCAGCCTCTGTTCAATTTTGTTGTTGTTATTCATTTGTTTGAGACAGGGCTCAGTATGTAGTTCTGGCTATTCTGGAATTCTCTATATAAACCAGGCTGGACTCAAACTCAGAGATCCTCCTGCCTCTGCTTCTAGAGTGCTGGGATTAAAGATGTGTGCCATAACTTTCTGTCTCAAATAAATTAAGTGAAGAAGTGATTATGGAAGACACCTGAGCTCTGGTTTCCACACAACTGCACAGGCAAACGCAGACATACGCACATACTCGAATATATCATATACCTAATTTGTAAATTTTTCCTGTAATTATGGCTTTACACACACACACACACAAATGTATAAATATAACCTGCTAGCCAGGTGTGGTAGTGCATGCCTTTAATTCTAGAACTTAAGAGGCAGAGGCAGGCAATCTGTCTGAGTTCGGGGCCACCCTGGTCTACAAAGTAAGCTCTAGGACAGCCAAAGCTACACAGTGAGACCCTGTCTTGAAAAAAATAATACATACATACATAGATACATACACATACATCCCATTGAATCCCCTTAGTGTTGCTCATATGTATGTTTTTAAGCCTGACCACTTGGTATTAGATAACCAATTAGGGGTCTCACTCCAAAGGAGGACTTACTGTTCCTCTCTCAGCGGTCATTAATTGCCTATAGCTCTTTATCTAGGGGTGGAGATGTGTGAGGTTTCCCCCATTTTTTTTTTGTTAACATGTCAAACTAATGTCATTGTTCAGGTCTTAAGTTACCATATCGTTGAGATTTCATGGGGACAGCTTCCACGTCCTATACAGAAGACAGTCTCTTACCAGGTGTCTGGGGCTCTGGCTCTTGTGGTCTATTCGCCCCTTCTTTGATGTTCTGAGTCTTAGGTGTGGGTGTTGTGTTGTGCATGTATGTGATTGGAGCTAGACACCTCATAGTGAGTTGTTCTCCACATTTGACCAGTTGCGGCTTTCTGTAATGGTCTCCATCTGCTACAAAAAGATCCGTGTTTGATGATGAGTAATAGCTACACTTATTTGTGGGTAGAAGGATAAGTATTTAGAAGTAGTTAGAAAGTATTTTGGTTTAAGAAAGCTGAGCCTTAGTTTCTCAATTGATACCTGTTCTAAATATATAACAACTATTCCTTTTGGTATTGCCTCCTTTTGTGCTTTAGAAATTAAGAGAAAGCTAGGCATGGTAGCACCAACCTGTAATTACATCACTTTCAAGGTAGAGGCAGGAGAATCAGAAGTGCAGGGTAATCCTCAGTTATATAGAGACCAGCCTGATTTACAAGAAACCCTGTCTGAAAAAATTAGCCAACCTCCTAATCAACCAGCCACAACAGTGAACACAAAACAAAAAAGAAAGAAATGAAGAGGAAAACAAGTTTGTACTAGAGTTATTTTATGTTAGAGCGAGTTGAATGTTTAGTACTTGCTAACTGTGTTTATAAGAGGAGTTACTAGAAAATAGTGATGTGTTGGAATTGTGAGGTTGGGCTTGGTTTGACTTGAAGTCTTGCTCTGTCATTCATGTTAGTCGCAAACTCATGGTCTTCGTGCTGCTGCAGGCCATGTGCTAGAATTTAGACATGTGTCTTGAAAAGTAGCTTTCTTTTCCTCCCCCTCCCCACGCTTTTTAAACAACTAACGGGTGGAAAAATAGCATTATATAGTTCCCATTATCTGTATGTTAATTTAATTTCCAATAGCTCTACCTATGCCTAAATAAGTATTTAAAATTACCCAAACAGATCATTATAAACCTGCAATTTCCCATCGAGACTTAAACAGCAGAAACGTCCTCGTCAAAAATGATGGCACGTGTGTTATTAGTGACTTTGGTTTGTCCATGAGGCTGACTGGAAATAGGCTGGTGCGCCCAGGGGAGGAAGATAACGCGGCTATAAGTGAGGTGAGTACATAAGCCTCACAACACAGTTATTCCTGTGCACTGTCAATTGCAGACTGTTCCAAGTTAGAAAATTAGGAAATACCAACATTGTACTTGGTAAAGCTATCAGTTCATTTTGAAAACTTCAGCTCATTTGAACAGACATTGTGGACAAGTATCTTAGATTGAAAGGGAATATAATTAGATTGGCTGTTTTTGTTTTGTTGGGTTTTTTTTTTGATTGATTTTTTTTTTTTTTAGTTGGTTGATTTTTGTTTCAGTTTTGAGACAGATTTCTCTTTATATAGCCCAATTTGACCTTGAATAACTATTCTCCTCTGAGGGCTGAGATTTTAGGTAAGTGCTACCAGACCCAGCCAGGAATTGATTTTTGAAGCAAGAGTAAGGTTACCAAGTTTGTAATAGGACAGTCTGCTCTCTGATTGCAATGTTAATGTATCCTTCCTGACCCTTTTCTATGCTTTCACATACATAGATCTCGCTATATAAACATGTTTGCAGTTTTTAAAAATGTTAAATGATGTACATGTTGATTTGCAATTTTCTCACCATGTTTGATAGTTTTTGTTTTACATTATTGTCTACACTGCAAAGGTTAGGCAGTCAGCTGGAGAGCAGCGTGCAGGCTCATGGAGTTTTAAAGCAGATTTAATACCGTTTAATTATTAAGAGGGGAGAGATGGTAAAATATAGTGTAGAGAGGGCTCAGTCACCTCCTTAGGGTCAAATAATATCACTAATAAAAGTGAATTTGACATACGATTTTTGATCTGATGTTTGCCCTTCAGGATATGTTATATTCTATTTCTTTAAACAACCACTCTTAATTTACCAGGTTGGCACAATTCGCTATATGGCACCAGAAGTGCTGGAAGGAGCTGTGAACCTGAGGGACTGTGAGTCAGCTCTGAAGCAGGTAGACATGTATGCACTTGGACTAATCTACTGGGAGGTGTTCATGAGGTGTACAGACCTCTTCCCTGGTAAGAGCTGCTGGTAGATTTAGCAGATTTTTGAAGTGATACAGTTGTATTTTCTTTCTCACTTACATTCAACAACTCAATTGGATACAATAATCTTTTTTCCTTCAAACTTCAATTCATTGCCATCTGAATATTGGATATTCACAATGGAAATATTAACAGAACAAAGTAAATCAGAAAGTTTTTTATTAAAAAATTGCTCTATGTTTTTATCTGAGTAGTTTCATTCCGGTAATAGGTCCTCAGCCCTCACTCCTACTTCAGGGGGACCTGGCTTCCCCAGACACCAACATACACATGGCATACACAGACACACATAAAATTAGTTTATAATTCTAATACACAATGAAATGAACTGATACTTATTGATCTTACTATAGGTCAGCTAATTTCTACGTTCATAAATAAAAGTATGTTTTCTGAGACCTGGAGAGAATGCTCAGTAGCTAAGAGCATGCTCTGCAAGAGGACCCAAATTCAACCCAGCAACCATCTCAGATGGCTCACAACGTTCTGTAACTCCAGGAGGCTCTAATAACCCATTGGCCTATTTGGACACCTGTACTCACATGCACATACCTATACACCCACACACACAATTAGAAATAATAAAAATAAATATTTTAAAATTATGTTTCATAGGGGCTGAAGATGGCTCAGTGGTTGAGAGCACTGTCTGCTCTTCCAAAGGACCGGGGTTCAATTCCCAGCACCCACAATGACAGCTCACAGCTGTCTGTAATAGCAGTTCCAGGGCATCTGACACCTTCACACTAATGCACAAAAAATAAAATTAGAAATTACTTTAAAAAATGTTTCATAAATTAGAAGTACAGAGAGTCAAGCAAGACATTTTTCTGAAAATAGCAGTAATTGTCAACTGGGATTTTGGCACACTTTTTTTTTTTTAAACATTGTAACATATCATTTTAGTTTTAGAGGAATGCAGCCTTATATTCAGATCTGCAAACAAGACTTAACTGCCTGCCTACTTAGGAAATTGAGTTTTAAATCCCTTTTGTAGGGATTAAACCCAAGGCCCTTGCGCACTGGAGGCCAGCACTCTACCACCCTGCCATCCCCCAACTGCTAATACGCTGTTTGTTATTTATTAGAAGAGAAGCAACAGTCATCCTTTAATTGTAGTACTTTCAAAACAAACAAACAAACAAACATGCTACTGGTGGCTGGGAAGATGGCTCAGAGACTACAGTGCTTGCTGTCCAAACATGAGGGTTCAGATCCTAGGACCTGTGTAAAAAGCTGTGCCCACTGCTGTGTGCCTCTAATGCCAGTGCTGGGGAGACAGAAACATGGATTCCTGGCAGTCCATGGTCAGCCAGCTAACTGGATCCGTAAGCTGCAGGCTGCAGTGAGAGACCTTGTCTCAAAAGGCAAACAGCAATGAAGGAAGACATCTGGTGACAGCCTCTGCCCTTCACATGTATATGTGTGTAAATAAAGAAACAAACATGATTTAATATCGGATGGCTTATCACTGCTGGTGGGAGTAAATTGTCACAGGCACTATAGAAATCAACATGGAAGTTTCTTTGGAACCTAGAAACAGGACTACCATATGGGATGACAAGACAGTTCAATTGGTGAAGGCTCCTGCTGCACAGACCTAATGACCTCAGTTCAGTCTCCAGAAGGATGTAAAAATGGAGGTAGAAACTCTGCAAACTTGTCTGAAATGGGCACATACACATACACGCAAAATAAAAAAAAAATTAAGTAACAAAAAAATTCCTACTGTATGACCCAGCACTTTGGAGGCAGAGGCAGGCAGACTTCTGAGTCTGAGGCCAGCCTGGTTTACAGAGTGAGTTCCAGGACAGCAAGGGCTTCACATACACCCTTGAAAAACAAAACAAAACAAAACAAAACAAAAAAAAAAGAAAAGAAAAGAAAAACAAGAAGGAAAGCGTGGGTGCGTGTATGTGATGGAATTTTATTCAGCCATGAAGAAAAATGAAATCATGGCACTAACAAGAAAATGGATGAATCTGGAAATGATTATATTATGTAAAATAAGCCATCTCGGACAAACATTACATGTCTTTTCTCTCATACACATAATTCTAAATTCTAATTTTTACTTACGGGGTCAGGTGTGGGTTTAGGTTTTGAAACTAGAAAAGGGACCACAAGAGAAAGAGATCTCAAGATACGGAGGGAGAAAAAAGGAGAGGAATAATAAGGTACATGCAGAGTAAAGAGAGGGGTCAGGAGATGAAGTCAGTGGAAAGCAAGATGGTGGGGAGGGAAGAGCGAGATAAATGTGAGAGCAAAGTGTGTGTGGGCGTGCTCTTCTGAAAGCCATTACTGTCAGGGGTAGTGGGTCTCTGCAACTTAAGAGGCCAGCCTAGTCTACACAGCGAGGCCAGGACAGTCAGAGCGGCTGGCGAGACCCTGATTGAAAAAGAACAAAGAAGGAAGAGGAGGCGGCAATGGCAGCAGCCCATTACTTTGTACACTATCTTAAAAAAAATATGTAAGAGCCAGGCGCAGTGGCCAACGCCTGTAATCCCAGCACTCAGGGAGGCAGAGGCAGGCGGATCACTGTGAGTTCCAGGCCAACCTCGTCTACAGAGAGAGTCCAGGACAGCCTAAGCTACACAGAAAAACCCTGTCTCGAAAAACCAAAAAAACAAAACAAAAAACTAATAAATCAAATAGAAAGGATTAGAAAAGGTAAAATTTTAGAGGTAAATTTTTTTGTTTAATGAGTAGAGTCTCAACATGATGAGTTCTAGAGATGGATAATGGCGATAGGTACACAGTGGGAATTGTATTTAATGCTACAGAGTTGTACACTCAAAAATGATTAAAATAATAGACTTTTATTATTAGGTATTATTTTACAACAAGAAAAAAGAAGAGAATTACGTTGAGATACTTATCATACTTTATTATCACTGTAAAAACACCTGAGAAAAACAAAGGAAGTAATTGCTTAGCCCTGGGGTTTGGGCAGAACATCATAATCCTTTTGGGAGCTTCTTCATGGGAAACAGGAATGGCTCAGGCAGTATATAGGACCCCAGGTATTGCCCTCCCACACCTACCTCCTCTTACTGGTTCCGCCTCACATTTTACTACCTTCCAATAATGTCATATATTATGAATCATCAAAGGATGAATCCAAGGGCTGTTCATCACATTATAGCTCTCATGATGTAAGCATGGCTGAAGAAGTCCTCACAGATACCTCAGAATGTCTGCTCTCCTAGGTATTTCAATTTTTTGTTGTTGTTCTTAATATATAGTCTTTAATCAAACAATTGAAAACATTTACTGAGGGGCTGGAGAGATGGCTCAGAGGTTAAGAGCACTGGCTGTTCTTCCAAATGGTCCTGAGTTCAATTCCCAGCCACGTGGTGGCTCACAACATCTATACTGAGGTCTGGTGTCCTCTTCGGCCTGCAGGCAACACATGCAGGCAGTATAAGTTTTAGAGGTTCAGTCCATTATCGTCACAGCAGGAAGTATAGCAGCACTGAGAGTTCTGCATCTTGATCGAAAAGCAGCTGGGTTGAAACTAGCTTTGGCAGGCAGCCAAAAGGAAGCTCTCCTAGGTACTTTTTAATCCAACCATGTTGATGATCAAGATTAGCTAACCATCACAATACCTATAGTCTTGCCATCGATGTGGGTGAGAAAAACACAGTAAGAGTAAATTCAAAGAAGGAATCTGTTTTTAAAGAAGTTATCTAGAAGTCTGAGAAATAGTGAGATAGCAGCCAGGAACCTAAAAGAGATGTTGTTCAAGTCAGAAGAATGGTTTCATTATGGAATTTTTTGGAATGGAATATTGATAGGTAACTAAGAATTTAGTATTTTATTTTTTTAAAGATTTATTTATTTATTATTTATATAGTACTCTGCTTACATGTGTGCCTAGATCCCAGAAGAGGATACCAGATCTTATAAGCCACCATGTGGTTGGTGGTTTCTGGGAATTGAACTCAGAACCTTTGGAAAAACAGCTAGTGCTCTTAACCTTTGAGCCATCTCTCCAGCCCTATTTTTTAATTTTTATGATTGTCTTAATCACTGTTCTATTGCTGTGAAGAGACACCATGACCAAGGCAATTCCTATCCAAGAAAGTATTTAATTGGACACTTGCTTACAGTTTCAGATGCCTAGTCCATTATCAGAAGTGAAGTAGTTGAGAGCTACATCTTGAGGCATGCATCCTAGATCCTAGATCCATGGAGCAACTGGGTCTGGTATGGGCTTTTGAAACCTCAAAGGCCAGCCAGGTGAAGTGTTGCACACCTGTGATCCCACACTCAGGGAAGCAGAGGCAGATAGATCTCTGTGACTTCTTGGCCAGCATGATCTACAAGGGTCCAGGACAGCCAAGGCTACACAGAGAAACCCTGTCTCAAAAAACAAACAAAAAGATACCTCAAAGGCCACTCCCAGTGATACACTTACTGAAACAAGGTCACACCTTTTGATTCTTCTAATCCTGTCAAAGAGTTCCACTCCCTGGTGACCAAGCACTCAAATACATGAGCCTATGGGGCCATTCTTATTCAGAGCATCACAATGATTCTTAAATCTTATGTGTATGGGTATTTTTCCTTCATGTGTGAATGCGCATCATGTGCATGCTTGGTGCCAATGGAGGCCAAAAGAGAACATTAGGTCCCTTGGAACTGGAGTTAGAAATGATTGTGAGCCACCATGTACATACTGGAAACCAAACCTGAGGCCTCTGCAACTGTTCTTAACCACAGAGCCATCTCTCCACCCCCAAGAATTTACTATTGTTAATGTATGTTTGGCTGCAGAGACATGGGTACAAGCCTGCATGGTACATGGAAGTCAGAGGATAATCCCCGAAATTAATCTTCAGGTACCTTCTACTTTTGTCTGAGACAAGTTTCTCATTAGCCTGGAACTTTACCAAGTAGTCTGGACTGGCTACCAGGGATCAGTCTGTCTCTGCCTCCTTTCTTGCCATTGCTGGGATTGCAGTCTTGTATGTCAGCATACCTGTTGTTTTGTTGTTGTTATTGTTGGCCAGAGGTGGGGGAGGGGATGCATTCTAGGGAGCCAAACTCAGGTCCACATACTTTTAAGGCACACACTTTACTGACTGAGCCATCTCCCCAGTCCTATTTTTATAGCATTTAAGACAATAAAAAATATACTGAGCTGGGTGTGGTGTCACACTCTTTTAATCCCAACACCCTGGGAGGCAGAGGTCACTGAGTTCGAGACCAGCCTGGTTCTTAGAGCTAGTTCTAGGACAGCCTGGGCTACACAGAGAAACCCTGTCTCAAATCAACAGTAAAACCAACCAGTTGTATACGTGTGTGTGTGTGTGTGTGTGTGTGTGTGTGTGTGTGTGTGTGTGTGTGTGTGTGTGTTATTAAGATAAAATGAAGGTAAGGTGAAATTGGTTCAATTAGAGCTGAGCTGTAGCCCCGGTGTGTGGGTGATTTGCCTAGTGTGCGTGAGGCTTTGAGTCCCACGCTCCACAGAGGCACACTGATGAGAAGGTGCCGTCTAACAGTATGGAGGACAAATTTGGTTAAGACTGAAAATCCAGGTAGTCTCTGAGCAAGCAGATTCATTAGGAAGATTAATGTTTAGAAAAAATGGTGAGGATTTTTTAAAACCAGTGTCTGAAGTTAATGATTTGGGCAGACATGGAATGTCAGCACCCAAGAGATAGGAGCAGGAGGATAGGGACACTTGGGGCAGGCAGAACTGGATTTAAAGCCAGCATGGGCTACATATGGTGAGACACTGGGGCAAACACCAAATGACAGTAAATGTAATTGAAGAGTTGCGAGCAAGTAGAACTGAGGAATGACACAGGGTTTCTCTGTGTAGCCCTGGCTGTCCTGGACTCACTCTGTAGACCAGGCTGGCCTCAGACTCACAGACCTGTGTCTGCATCCCGAGTGCTGGGATTAAAGGTGTGAGTCATCACACACTTGGCTTTAGAATCACTTTTATTATTATTATTACTTAAATAAGAGGAGTTTCTGTTAAATCAAGAAGACAAGCTATATGAAAGAGAGTATGAAAAAGTATTAAGAAATCACAAGCAAGGTGTATGGTGTACTCGTCAAACCTTTCAAAAGTCATGTGTTTTTATTTTATGTGTATGAATGAGTGTTTTGGCTGCATGTATGTTTGCACCACATGGATACCTGCTGCATATGGAAGCAGAACAGGGTATCAGATCACCTGAAACTTGAGTTATAGACAGTTTTGAGCCACCGTTCAGGTTTAATGCCCTCTTCTAGCTTCTGCAGACACCCAACACATATATAGAGTACATGTACATACAAGCAAGCAAAACACTCAAACACATAAAATAAAATTTAAAAATTGTTTTTAAAACCTAGAGTATTT
The DNA here is from genome assembly GCA_028658305.1 of Pachyuromys duprasi. Taxonomy (NCBI): domain Eukaryota; kingdom Metazoa; phylum Chordata; class Mammalia; order Rodentia; family Muridae; genus Pachyuromys; species Pachyuromys duprasi. The sequence goes on from CM053751.1 coordinate 40,212,944, forward strand.
TGTAATAATTATACAAACATTTTTAGTTTATCTCAAAATGCAAAACTTTTAAGATTTATTTTACATATATGGGTACTCTATCTGCAGGTCATGTGCATGCCAGAAGAGGGCATCAGATTCCAGTATAGATGTGGTTGCTAGGAACTGAACTCAGGACCTCTGCAAGAGCAGAAAATTCCCTTAACCACTGAGCCATCTCTCCAGCCCCCAACAACACATGTTTTAATGTTGAATTAAAACATGTAATGAAGGTAGATTCTATAAAATATTTGTAAAATAAGTCTTAGCATGAGGAAAGAGTAAAGTGCTACAGTGTTTAAATGAAGGAAGAAATTTAAAAAAAATACAAGAGAAAGAGGAGAGGAAAAGGAATAAATGGCATTTGATAAGGGAGCAGCAATGCCTCAATAAAGTAGACACTTAACCCATCCAGATGAGGTAACAGAAAAGGAATGTTAAATGATAGGGTCAAATATTTGATCTCTTCTTAACAGTTTAAAAGAAGATGAGATTATAGGACTTTTCTTAAGCAATCCAGTGACTATAAAGTTTTAGGAAAATCCATTAAGGTTAGCATCTCCCATCATGATGGGAGATTAACATCTGTCCACATGTTAATCTGAGTTAATAGAGTTGATTCCAAATAAGTGTCTTTTGAAAAACTAGATTTAGAACCATGAATATTTAGTAGAATTTTCTTTGATGAGTGTATGTGTGTGTGTACATACTTGTGTACCTGTGCATGTGAAGGCCAGAGGTCAAACTCCAGTGTCATTCCTTAGAAGCCATCCTCAGTTTTTGAAGCAGGGTCCTCACTGTGGCTTGGGCATGCTGGTGAAGCTGGGCTGGCTGGGTGTGGAGCCCCAGCAGTCTGCCTTCTCTGCCTCTCCAGTGCTGGTGCATAGCTCCATGCTCACTACCAACTCAGGCCCTGTGCGCAGGCTGAGCTGCCCCTCAGCCTCTCTGAGAGACCCTAGTGTCACTGCCTTTACACAGAACCATGTACCAATGTCTTCTAATAAGTTTTGAGTTAGAATTTAAATGATCTTAGTAAAACAAATAGCTTATTAATTTTTTAATGCTGCTAATGTAATATTTGGTGGGAGGAAAACTAAAAAATAACTGGGAAGTGTCATATCAGAGGCAGATCAGAGATGCTAGTGAATAACAGTTCAGGTAATTTGAGTTAAAATTGGTTGTATGAGGTAGGTTTCAAGGAACAAACCAGCATCTTTAAATCCCTTAGTTTTGTCTTAGAGTTCAATGTTGGTATTGATTCGCTTTAATCTTAAAAATATGCAGTAATGTCACCTGCTTTAAATGCAATTCAGTATTCTAATAACTTGGGCTCTGCTGCATAGACTATAAAAATAGACAATTAATTTTTGTAAATAGTTAAAAAATATTGATGGGGCAAGAATTGTTTTGAATATTCAAATAGAAACAAAAGCTTGTGTTTCATGGAGATCTTTTTTCATCTGGGTCATTATAACTTTTATTGTGCCAGTGAGATAAGAAAGGCAGACATTACTATTTTGCTGACAGGAAGATTGAGACGCAAAAGAGTTATGTGAATTTTCCAAGGAAGAGGTGAAGCCAAGATTAGAACAGAATGCCCTAACTGCCATCCCTTCTAATCTGTCTTGTTATTTTAGTATGTTAGAATAGTGGTGAGGAGCCAGGAAGACTATAGTTCTCTGGGTTCTTTGCCAAGAGGCCTCTAGGCCAGCAGTTCTCAGCCTGTGGGTCATGACCCCCTTGGCAAACCTGTATCTTCAAAAATACTAACATTACTGTTCATAACAGTAGCAAAATTACAGTTATAAAGTATCAATGAAAATAGTTTTATGGTTAGGGTCACCACAATATGAGGAACTATATTACAAGGTCACACCATTAGGAAGGCTGAGAACCACTGCTCTAGGCCATTGAATTTTTATTTATTAGTCCTAAGGGGTCTTCTGCATGGCTCTGTATGTTTATTAATATACTTTCTCACATTTTGTAAAGTCAGCAGTATTTCATTGTAAGCAGCTAATTTGTACCTACTAGGGACACACATAGTTGTCAAATACTGATAGGATAGTTAATGATGCTTTTAAATTCTAGATTTAAATATTGCCTGTTACAAGGAAAATTAAACAGTGACATACATGGTCCTGTCATAAAAATTTGTATATAGGACTAACTTAGGGATATAGCTCATCTGGTACAGCGCCACATAGCATGCACGAAGTCCTGTTTATTTAGTTCCCAGCCCTGCAATCTGGTGTGGTAGTGTGCACCTAGAACCCAAGCCCTTAGGAAGTAACAGCAGGAGGGTCTGGTTCAGAGTCACTCTTGGCTACATAAGAAATATGAGGCTAGCCTGGAACACAGGAGACCCTATCTCCAAAAGCAAAACAAAACATAAACATTATGATATTTGATACATTCTGGCTGAACTAGAATAGAGCCGATAACCTAATAAGGCATGGTGTTTATTCAGTCTTTTCTCTTAAATTTGGTTCCATGTTATTGTACTAAATCCTGCATTTTTCTTTATTTTCTAATACAAGATTAGAGTTCAGGCATAATTTTAAGTTATTCCTTAGACTATTTCCCTCCTAAATGTAATAGCAGTCAAACCCATTTTAAAATTCCTGTCTAGCCTGAGATGCACAGCTCTGTGGTAAAACAAACAAACAAACAAACAAAACAACAACAACAAAAAACTTACTTAAAAAGAGCGTCTCTAACCAGGTGTGGTGGTCACACCTTTAATACCATGGGAGGACAGAGGCAGGAAGATCTCTGAGAGTTCGAGGCCAGCCTGGTCTACAAAGCGAATCCAGTACAGCCAGGGCTATACAGAGAAACTCAGTCTCAGGAAAAAAGAAAAAGCTGTCCAGGAGTCAGTATTAAAGTATGTACTTAGCATGTTCATACTCAGTACTAAGTGGGTACTTAGTATGTACTTAGCAAGGCCTTGAGTTTGATCCCCAACACTAAAGAATAAGTAAAAGCTTTGAAACCACTGTTTTATTTATCATTAAAATTTGAGGCTCCTAAATATTCACAGTACATCAAATCAACAATGTCTCTGAAATTTGCATGTATTCTTTTTGTTTTCTGAGACAGGGTTTCTCTGTGTAGCCTTGGCTGTCTTGGACTCATTTTGTAGACCAGGTTGGTCTCAAACTCACAGAGATCCATCTGCTTCTGCCTCCCTAAGTGCTGGGGTTCCAGGCATGCGCCACCGTGCCCGGCTTGCATATATTCTTGAAAGTGTTTAATACATATATGATTTCTATGCTTATTTGATACTAAAAATACCTCTGCTCCTCTGTCTTCTAAGGTAATTAGAAATTCTATCATTCTTTTCTTTAAATACACAGGTGAATCTATACCAGAATACCAGATGGCATTTCAGACAGAAGTTGGAAACCATCCCACTTTTGAGGATATGCAGGTTCTTGTGTCAAGAGAAAAGCAGAGACCCAAGTTCCCAGAGGCCTGGAAAGAAAATAGCCTGGTAAGAAAATGAGGACTTCTTACCAGAAGTAGATAAGTCTAAATGTTCTTGAAGCAAAAAAAATAGAAGCCACCTAGCTTTGGTGATTCATGGCTGTACCCCACCACTGGGCTGAGGCCAGCCTGGGCTTCAGTGTAAAACACTGTCAAAGATGTGTTGGGTGGGAGGGAATAGAGATAGATATATAACCAACCTGATCTAAAAAGTCAAATTCAATAAAAACATCAAAATTGTGTTTATGTAAACATTTCCTGTACAGCAAAATATTGAGTCTGGACTTTTAGGAACCACACATGCTATGGGCATTGCTTTAAACTCTTGCCATTTGGGAAAGTTTATTTATTTTTTTTAAATGTTTTTTTTAATCTTTTTTTTAATGACTTTTTGGTTTTTTATGATTTATTTAATTTTTTTTAATGTGCATTTAGTGTGAAGGTGTCAGATCCCTTGAAATTGGCATTACAGACAGTTGTGAACTGCCATGTGGGTGCTGGGAATTGAACCCGGGTCCTTTGTAAGCAGACAGCACTCTTAACCACTGAGCCATCTCTCCAGCCCGGGAAAGTTTATTTTAAAAACACCATCCATGGGGCTGGAGAGGTGGCTCAGCAGTTAAGAAGCACTGGCTGCTCTTCCAGAGGTCCTGAGTTCTATTCACAGCAACCACATGGTAGCTCACAACATCTGTAGTGAGATCTGTTGCCCTCTTCTGGTGTGCATGAAAACAGAGCATTCTATAAATTAAGTAACTAAATACATCTTAAAAAAGAAAAGAAGGAAAAATTCACCATCTAGCGGATTCCCTAGTTTCTTGTAATCTTTCTAGGTTCTACTCAGAAACAGCATTTTTTAAAAAAATCTTATGTCTTTCTTTTACTTATAGATAATTTTCTTCTTTTGATAAAGTTCCATTTAAGTAATTGTATTACTCTATGTGTTAGGTGACAAACATTAAGATTATTGCATGTTTAAAAATTTTGCAGCCAGCCATGGTGTCCAATGCCTGTAATCCCAGCACTCTGGGAGGCAGAGGCAGGTGGATCTCTGTGAGTTCAAGGCCAGCCTGGTCTACAAGGCAAGTCCAGGACATCCATGGCTACACAGAGAAACCCGGCCTCAAAAAAAACCCCAAAACAACAACAATGAAAAACTTTGCATGTTAGCATCACACATGAGTAATAATCAGTAGAGCAATGTTTTCAAAGTTGAAAAGATGGCCTCCAGCCTTCATAATGAAAACTCAGTGTGCTCCTGTGTTTTACTCCATTGTTACTCCATATTTTACTCTATTGTTGGGGCGGGTGAGTTGCACATTTGGGGGTCAAAGGACAATTTGGCAGCCTTGTTGAGGCAAGGCCCCTCTTTTTATTTCTGCCACACTGCTTATTCTTGAGTACCTAGCCCATGAGCTTCTAGTCAGTTTTGTCCATTAACCATCTCACAGTACACGTGCTGGGATTGTACATATATAACATTGAGACCTTCTTTAAATGGGTTTCAAGGACTGAACTCAGTGCTCAGGTTGTCAGGCTTACCTAAACAGTGTTTTTACCCACCAACCTATCTCACACAGACCCTCCATTGTTTTATATTTCTATCATTTTATTTCCTTTTTTATTTTTATTTTGAGACAGGATCTTGTTAAGTCCAGAGTGCCCTCAAACTCTCTACATAGCAGAGGATGACTTTGAGTGCCTCATCCTCCTGCTTCACCTCTCACATATTGGCTCTTAGTTACTCTTCTGTTAGTCTAAAGAGACACCATGACCAAGGCAACTTATAAAGCACTTAGTTGGGGGCTTGCGTGAGTCTCAGATGTAAGTCCATTATCATCATGACAGGAAGCATGGTAGGTGGCAGGCAAGCATGCGCTAGAGCAGAAGCTGAAAGGTGGTGCTGTTCCGTGGGCAGCAGTCAGAGAACATGACGCTGGGAAAGAGTGAGGCTGAGTCTGGCATGGGCCTTTGACACCTCAAGGCCCATCCCACTGGCACACATTCCATCAAGGCCACACCTCCTAATACTTCCGAAATACTCCACTAACTGAGGATCAAGCATCCAAATAAATGAGCCCATGGAGGCCATTCTCATTCAGACCACCACACTGGGGTATAGGAATGTACTACCATACCCAGTTTCTTATTTGTTTTTCTGTAAACTCTAAGACTTATTTGTCATTACAATTTTGAAATTTCACTTGGCTGTATATTAGTATGGTTCTTTTCACATATATTTTCCTGGGCGTTGAATAAATTTTTAGTTTGAAAATTCAAAACTTTCCCAAATCAGGAATTTTCTAGTGTTACTTTTAAAATAATCCCAGCACTCAGGGAGTCAGAGGCAAGAGGATCTCTGTGAGTTCAAGGCCAGCCTGGCTACAAAGCGAGTCCAGGACAGCCAAGGCTCCACAGAGAAACCCAGCCTCAAAAAAACCAAATAAATAAATAATAAAATTACTTCTTTATATATATATATATTGAAGGAAAGAACAATGTGTGTATATGTATGTGTGTGTGTATATATATATATATATATATATATATGTTGTTGTTGTTCTTGAATTCTCAAACTAATATTGAACCCCTTGACATTCCAAGTCTGAATTTCTTTCTTGCATTTTCCATCCTTTTTTGGTTTGGGAAACAGAGCTACCTGAGCCCATATTAATAGGTAGCTGAGTAACTTTGAAGTCCTGCCCTCACCTCTGAGGTGTGTGCCACTGTGCTGACCTGCATCTGTAAGCTCCAGCTCCCATCAGTTCTCTTCGCTGCTCTGCATCGCTCTGCATTTGCTCAGCCTCACCCTTACAGACTTTCATTAATTTCTCACTAGCACTGTGGTAGCAGTAATTTCTTCACTATGTTTTCTTAATTTCCTGGGTGGCAGGGTGGCTCATCAGGTCAAGGCTCTTGCCACCAAGCCTGATGGTGTATTTCAGTTGCTGGAATCCACAGAGTGGAAGGAGAGGACTCACCACCATGTACACAGCATGACACATGCCATTCTTCCCCAGTAAATAAATTTATTTTTTTTTTTTTTTGGTTTTTTCCAAGACAGGGTTTCTCTGTGTAGCCTTGCCTGTCCTGTCCCAGAGTGCGTCTGCCTCTCCCTCTGCCTCTGCCCCCCAGAGTGCTGGGATTAAAGGGGTGTGCCACCATGCCTGGCTAAATTTAGAATTATTTATTTCAACTTCTACAGTCATATTTATATTTTTAGGAGGCTGTATTGCTTCATATTTCCTCAGTGATCTCTTTTTAAGAAGGTAGCAATAATGATTACTTCCGAAGGTATTTATTACATCGCTATACTTAGTGCAACTTAATTTTCTTAACTGTAATTAAACAACAAATACGAGGAATTTTAGTTATTTAAATAATTGCACTATATAGTTTCACATTCCATTTACAGATTGCCTTAATAGATAGAATATTTTCATTGTCATATCAGAGAGAGACTAGAGAAACCCTATATATTTCCATTCAGGTAGATTGAACTTTATCTTATTGGACATCTTTGTTAATAGATTAATGTGAAAGCTAGCTTGTGTTCCAAATGAGATTGGAATCGTTAAGTATATGGCTATTGAAGAGCTTCTTGTTAGGTCTATGCACACATGATTGCCTCCAATTGCAGCTTCTGCTGTGGGCACTTGGGAAGCTCTGTAAGAAGCCATGATAAGCTGGTGAGAGCGTAAGTTGTGCTTTGCCAGCGTTCCCCAGAGCTGCCAACCCCGGGGGAAAATGTCTGTGAACTCTCTGAGAATCTGTGGATAGTAGATTGCTATTTCTTTCTTTTCATCTTCCTTAAGTTGTTTCATTTCATCACAAAATTAAGATCTAGTCTTTGAAGTATCTGTTGGCAACACTACCATTAAGGGATATGCTATATATGCAGATTTACCTGAAAACTTTGTACTTCTCATTTAGAAGAAGTTGCTAAGAAAGGGATTCGTAATACTTGGTTTACTTCCAACAAATCCATTTAAACCTGATGAGGTATAGCCACAACAAAACAACGGCAGAAAACCGCCAGTTTCTCTTGGTAGCAATTCAGCACAAGAGTTAGGAAGTATATAGTTTATTAAAATGACTAAAGGCTCATTAATTCTTTTTAAAAAGTGAAAGGAAGAGCTATAAAAATACAGTCTATTGGCTCTGTGATTACTTTTTAAATTTGAGCATGGAGAACCCCATTTAACTTTCTTACAGGGCATGTCTACTAGCAGTGAATTCCCCAGATTTGATTTATCTAGGACTGTCTTAATTTCTTCTTGATTTAAGTATGCAGAGCACCTCAGTTCAGTTCCCAGAACCTACTCAGTAGGTCAGAACTGTTTATAACATCAGACCCAGTGGAATCCAGTGCCACCCCCTGGGTCTGTAAGCACTTGAATTCTCCTAAACTGATATTTATAAAATTATAACACTACACTTGGTTTACTTTTACATTTATTTTTATTTGAAACTGGATATTTGAGGCTGTAGATATAGCTTAATTAAGTCTGTAATACATAAAACATTATAGTAAGTAATAAAATAAGCAGCCAGGTATAATGGCATATGCCTTTTATCCTGACACTCGAGAGGCAGAGGCAGGTGGATCATGGAGTTTGAGCCCAGAGTCTACAGGATAGCCAAGGCTATATATAGAAACCCAAAATAGCTGAGGGGAGGGGGGGGCACATGCCTTTAAACCCAGTACTTGGGAAGCAGAGGCAGACAGATCTCTGTGAGCTCAAAGCCAGTCTGGTCTACAGAGTGAGCTCCAGGACAGCCAAGACTACACAGACAAACCCTGTCTCACCAAAATAAAAAAATAATAAATAAATAATGATAACAACAATGATGATGATGAAATGACATTTTGAAGGTCACAGTGACAAAAAATAAAGTCTTAAATATTACATGGTAAATATATATTAATTCTTCAGATCTTGTGACTGACTTGTTTTAGAGCCCTCTTTTAGTATTTTAGTATTCACCCAAGATTTTTAATATTCTGGCTTCTCCTCTTCAGAGTAACACTAACCCTGAAGATCCAGTACTGAAGCCTGTGGTCTTCCTAGGTCTTTCTAAGTATGTGCCCTGCCAGGTACATGTACACGGTTTCTAGGTTACCCAGTACGTACAGGAGCGTTCAAAACTCAGAAAGGACATTATTAAAGGTCTAAGGTTCAAATTTGTTGTACAGAACATGCTCTTAGGAACATTTAAAATGTCAGCAAGAATTTTAGCCTAGAATAAGCTGCTCAGATTTAAAAAAAAATACTCATCTTAAATATAACATTGAAATATATATATGTATATGTATATAAGTGTACTAAAATGTTCTTATTCGTTGAAGTTCAGATTGAACTTGGTATTCTGTAATTCCCATTGCTATCTGCCATCGTTAACCTATAGTATCTTTTTGAAGTAGGGCAAGTGTAGATATCAGAGTAAATGAAGGCTGTTTTGCGTGTGCGTGTGTGTGTGTGCTAGAAGTGGGTATGAATGTGTTTACATGTATGTAGGCATATATGGAAGCCTGAGGCTGACATTGGGTGTCTTCTATCACTCTTTACCCTGTATTGAGGCAGGATCTAAGTTGAGCCTTGAGATTGGTGCTTTGGCTAATCTGGCTAGCCATCTTGTCCAGGGACACCTGTCTTTGCCTCCAGTGCTCTGGGATTGCTTTGCCCACCCAGCTTTTCTGTACAGTCTGCATATATATAATCTGCAATCTTCACACTTTTGCCTTGGCAATAAATCATATGTCCAGCCCCAGATGAGAAGCTTGAAGCTTAAAATCTAGAAACATCCTGAGTAAGGTAGCCCAGAAACAGAAAGCCATACATGGTATACTTACTTATAAGTGGATATTAGACATAAACATAGGATAAACATACTAAATCTGTATACCTAACGAAGCTAAACAAGAAGGAGGACTCTGGGTAAGATGCTCAATCCTCATTCAGAAAGACAAACAGGACAGACATTGAAAGAGGGAGAAAACAGGGAACAGGACAGGAGCCTAACACAGGGCCTCTGAAAGACTCTACCAAGCAGGGTGTCAAAGCAGATAATGAGACTAATAGCCAAACTTGGGGCAGAGTGCAGGGAATCTTATGAAAGAAGGGGGAGAGATAGAAAGACCTGGAGGGGACAGGAGCTCCACAAGATGACCAACAGAACCAAAAATCCTGGGCTCAGGGGGTTCTGCAGAGACCAGTACTCCAACCAAGGACCCTGCATGGAGAGGACCCAGACCCCCTGCTCAGAGGAAGCCCATACATAGGTTTCTCAGTTTCCAATCGTGGGGAGCAGGCACTGTCTCTGACATGAACTCAGTGCTTGGCTCTTTGTTCACTTCCCCCTGGTAGGTGCAGCCTTGCCAGGCCACAGAGGAAGACAATGCAGCCAGACCTGATGAGACCTGATAGGCTGGGGTCAGATGGAAGGGGAGGAGGACCTCCTCTATTAGTAGACTAGGGGAGGGGTAGGGAGATAAGGGGAAAGGAGGGAGCACTGGGAGGAGATGAGGGAGGGGGCTACAACTGGGTTACAAAGTGAATAAATTTAATTAATAAAATAGCCAAAAAATAAAAATCTAGAAACAAGTCTAGAGATCTTTCTCCCTCTCCTCCTTTCTTTTTTTTTTTCCTCTCCTCCTTTCTTATTTCTTCTTCCTGTGTGCATGTGTTAACCTGTCTGAGTGTTAAGTGTGTGTGTGTTAACCTATCTGAGTATTAAATGTCTAAGTATGGATTGGAGGAATTGTGTGTGTGTAGGCCCAAAGTTGATGTTGGAGGTTTTTTCTTCAGTTGTTAGTGACTGATTCAGAGTCTCTTGCTAAATGCAGAGCTCACTGATTCTAGCTTGCTGATTCCAAACTTGCTTCAGGGACTCACTGACTCTGCCTCCCAAGTGCTGAGATGTAGGTGGCCACTACATGCAATGTCCCAGCTTCTTTTCGTACATTTCAGGAATCCGCACTCCAGTGCACACGTGCCAGGGCGTGTGTGTGAGGAGACAGAGAACAGCTCCGTAGATGTCAGCTCTTGTCTCCCTTTCTGTCTTTGAGACAGGGTCACTTCAATAACCTTGATTGTCCCAGAGCTCAGTTTGCAGACCAGCCTGGCCTCAGACACACAGAAATTCTCCTGCCTCTGCCTCCCATTGGATTAAAGGCTTGTGCCGTGTGTGTGTGTGTGTGTGTGTGTGTGTGTGTATCTATGTACATTGATGTGAGGGTGTCAGATTCCCTGGAACTGGAGTTACAGACAGTTGTGAGCTGTCATGTGGGTGCTGGGATTTGAACCCGGGTCCTCTGGTTGAGCAGTCAATACTTTTAACCACTGAGTCATCTCTCCAACTCTCTCCTTCCTTCTCGTGATCAGTCTTAGTTCACCCAGGTTTCGTAGCAGGTGACTTTGCCCTCTGAGCCATCCTGAAAACTTAGTTTTGAAAGTCATATATATGTGTGTGTGTGTATATATGTGTGTACATAATATATGACTTTCTTTGACATATTTCAAATTAAAAACCCAAAAAAGTTTTTAAGAACAGCATATTATCTGATGTATTTTGTGTTACAGGCAGTGAGGTCACTCAAGGAAACAATTGAAGACTGTTGGGACCAGGATGCAGAGGCCCGGCTTACTGCACAGTGTGCTGAGGAGAGAATGGCTGAACTTATGATGATCTGGGAGAGGAACAAATCAGTGAGCCCAACAGTCAACCCAATGTCTACTGCTCTGCAGAATGAACGGTAAGACCTGAGGACTCCGGTGTCTCTCGGATGGTATTGGCAGCCGAGACCAGATGAGGATAGGGAGTAGACACGGTTAGCCAGCCTAATGGGGTGATAACTCACGCCTGTCTGTGTGGAAGGTTCTCATGTGGTTCTTATTGTGTGTGTGTGGAGGTGGGAGTAGGGATGTGCACCTGAGTCAGGGTGTCTGGAGGCTAGAGATGTGGGTTGTGGACATTTGTGAGCTCTGGTGCTGTGGCCTCAAGTCAGGCCCTCCACACGAACACACGCTCGTAAGCACTGAGCCAGCTCTCTAGCCCCTCAGTATTTCCATTCTTGTACAGAAAATATTTGTTTGTTATGATACAAGACAGAATATGTGTCCTTATATCTAAATACACAGTAAAAGAAATTAGTCTTTACCAGCTGCTCATGGAGGCACACAGCGTTAGCACTCAGATCTCAGTTCAAGGCCAGCCTGGTATACAGAGCAAGTTCCAGGGCAGCCAGGGCTACACAGAGAAACCCCGTCTTGAACAAAAGCTGAAAGAAAGAAATTAGTTTTTATTAATGTAACTCACCTTTAATGTTAAAGGTAAAATATTTTCATAGTATAAAAAGTTTATAACTGCTTCTATATAAATTATGTGGTATATCTTTAGTTATTAGTGATATTCTTTTTTTTTAAACAACTTATGACTTTGCCTACATATTTAGCTGCTGTTTCACTGGACACTAAGACTCTCAGACTGCCTAGTCACTGTTTTCTCTTAAAGAATATACTGCTAATACATTCACATTAACATGACCCAAAAGGCCTTTCTACTTCACTGTGATATTGTTTTATGGGATTTCCTTTGTTAGAACTATAATTTTAGACCCTAAATAAAGAAGCTTTTTAAAGAAATTAAGCCAGGCATAGTAGCTAATGCCTGTCATTTCAGAGCTTGGGAGGCTGAGGCGAGAAAATTGCCACAAGTTCAAGGCCAATTTAGACTACATGATGAATTCCAGGCCAATCTGGAATTCCAGATTAGACCCTGTTGAAAAGCCGAAACATCCCCTATTGTTTTTGCACTTGTAAATAGATCACTTGTATTTCTTGGTTCTGTATTTGGAAGTAAAAATAACAACTTTATTATTTCATCAAATAAATATTTAAAAGTTTCTGGAAAACACTCAGGAAAATATTACCAGGGGACATGAAGATAAAAGTAAACTTCATCCTTAAATTTTTTTTCTATTTTCTATTCTGCTTTGTAAGAACAATTTGTTATGTGCTGTTTGCATTACTTATAAGTAGATGGAATGAGCTTCAGTTGTATGCCTTGCATCACAAATCAAGGAGAGTAGAGACTGCCTGTTAGGAATAGCAGTGTTCTCACTTTACAAGTATTAAGTCTTCTGCTTTCATCTTCATTCTGTATTTCTACTGTAAAATGTGCGATTTATACATCTGTCTGTCAAGAGTCAGTCAGCTGAAGGGACCAGAGAGATGATGGAAAAGCCCTTGTTGCTCTTGCAGAGGACCCTGGTCGTTCATTCTTTTTTCCTTCCTTCCTTTGTTCCTTCCTTTCTTTTTCTTTTTCTCTTTTTCTTTCCTTTGTTCCTTCCTTTCTGTCTTTCTTTCTCTTTCTCTTTTACTTTTTCTTTCTCTCTTCTTTCTTTCTCCTTCTTTCTCTCGCTCTCTTTCTCTTCTTTCTCTCTCTTTTTCTTTCTTTCCCTCTTGTGCATTCACCTCTCTTTGGAATGGGTCCTCACACCTCTGGTATCTCCTAAGTTTTCCTTAAATAATAGTTTATTCAGTAGTTTGCACTGTAGGCTTCATTTTGCTGAGCCTTAACCTCTCCTGTCTCACGGCCAGGCAGTAGCCCTCTCTTTGCCCTGCTGTCACTCCCTTACAGTACAGCAGTCTTCTTTTACAGAGCCTCATTTCCCTCAGCTGCTGATTGTCTTCTGTAATACTGTTATCTGTTAATATCCCAGGACCCGGGTTACCTCAGGGAAGGCCATCCTTAATGCTTCCCTTAATGAGATTTTAAATAATTATAGAGCAGTGTGACAGCCCAGAGCGGTCACTGCCAGGAGTGGTGATGCCAGTCACGCACCTCAGTAACTGAAGAGAGCCCGAGTCTTTGTCCTCCTCTGAGTTTGTGCTCGGCCTCCCGTCTCACCTCCACAGCTTACACTGGTAGTGGCAACCCCAGGAAAGTGTGTTCTGTTGCTAGTCTGCGCCACTTCAGTGTGGATGTTTGGAGAAAATGAACCAATTCTGTGTTCTTTCTATCACTTGGCCATTTGAACCTAGTTCATAACATATTTGTTGAGCATATAGTATTGGATCCAGGATTAGATGGCTCCTCCAGTTACAAAACACTGCCTACTCATACAATTCATAAGAATATATTTGTTGATATTTGTTGGTGTTATAAAATCATAGGTGAGATTTTTTTTTTAGAATAAACTCTTACATGTATTTTTTTTTAAGATTTTGTTTTTATTTTATGTATATGAGCACCAGAATGTGTGTGCTCCATGTTCCTGCACTGCCTGCCATGGCCAGAAGATGGCACTGGCTCTCCAGGGACTGGAATTACAGGCATTTGTGAGCTCTCATGTGGGTGCTGGGAATCAAAGAGCAGCTGAGCCACTTAAGATTCATCCCTCCATCCCCTAAATTAACCCTTGCAAACCAAATATTGAGCATTCGTAAACATTCTATCTGGAACCTATTGTTGTAAATATGGAAAGGTGTTGGGCTATATATTATTTATTATTAGCCCTAGTATTATCATGGAGGTATTATCTAACCCGCTATCACAAATAAGAAGACACAGATACCCGTTAGATTTTATAATTGCCTTACTTATTTGGCCAGGCAGATATTTCAGTCACACTGTCTCAATATCCTCACCATCCCTCTCCCAGCCCCCATCCAGTGCCATCCGCCTTAGTCCCCCTCGTCTGCTCTACCTTCCACACATAATCCCATGGCATTTGCTTTTATTCTTCCTCTGGGCCTTTCCACACCATGATTGGAATCCTTTCTCAAGTCCCACATGGTTTTTTTTCTTTACGCTAACCCATGATGGCATCTTCCTTCTTCCTGTCCTCCCATGTGGCTCTCTTTCCTGTGATTCCTCTTGGGATTCTTCAAAGCCCAGGAACCTTAGCCGTCCTATCCCGCTCTGCCCTGCCCAGGTATAAGCTGTTTAATCAGCCAGTCAGGTGTAATGACTTAGGCAGGTTTACACAGAGGGCCAGTAATTAGCATCAGACCAACCTCAAATAGGAACCATATAGATTTTCATGTAATCTTACAGATTTTATATTTTAAAAACTCATAAAATTTGTATTTAGTGAGTTGGGGATTTAGCTCAGTGGTTGAGCGCTTGCTAGGCTCTACGTTCGGCCTTTAGCTCTGAAAAAAAAAATTGTGTTTAGCAGGCTGTTATTAATTACTAGGAATTTGAAGTAACCTCTTAAATAGGAATTAGGAGCAAAATAGGACAAGTGCGATGGCTTGGTGGGCGCCATGTACGCACTAAACAACCGCAATAAAGAGAATGTGAAGCGTGAAAGTAAGAGAGCAGCTGGGCTTTGGGACCAGTGGGATTTGCCTGGATAAACGACTGTCCTAAGTTTACACTCTCATGTCACACCCTTTTTTCTCTCTCCCTTCAAGCAACCTGTCACACAATAGGCGTGTGCCAAAAATTGGGCCTTACGCGGATTATTCTTCTTCCTCATATATTGAAGACTCCATCCATCACACCGACAGCATTGTGAAGAATATTTCCTCTGAGCATTCTATGTCTAGCACCCCTTTGACTATAGGAGAGAAGAACCGCAACTCAATTAACCATGAACGACAGCAAGCACAAGCTCGCGCTCCCAGCCCTGAAACGAGTGTCACCAGCCTGTCCACCAACACCACTGGCCTCACCCCAAGCGCCGGCATGCCCACTGTAGCTGCGGTGCCATACCCAGATGAGACAAGTCTGCACGCCACCAATATCACACAGTCAGTCGGGCCAACCCCCGTCTGCTTACAGCTGACGGAAGAAGACTTGGAGACTAATAAGCTAGACCCAAAAGAAGTTGATAAGAACCTCAAGGAAAGCTCTGACGAGAATCTCATGGAGCATTCTCTGAAGCAGTTCAGTGGGCCAGACCCCCTGAGCAGTACCAGTTCGAGCCTGCTTTATCCACTAATAAAGCTTGCAGTGGAAGTGACCGGACAGCAGGGCTTCACACAGGCTGCAAATGGCCAGGCGTGTTTAACTCCTGACGCTCCTGCTCAGATCTACCCTCTCCCTAAGCAGCAGAACCTTCCTAAGAGACCTACTAGTTTGCCTTTAAACACCAAAAACTCAACAAAAGAACCCCGGCTAAAATTTGGCAACAAGCACAAATCAAACTTGAAACAAGTAGAAACTGGAGTTGCCAAGATGAATACAATCAATGCAGCAGAACCTCATGTGGTGACAGTCACTATGAATGGTGTGGCCAGTAGAAGCCACAGCGTTAATTCCCATGCTGCCACAACCCAGTATGCCAATGGGGCAGTGCCAACTGGCCAGGCAGCCAACATGGTGGCACATAGGGCCCAAGAAATGCTGCAGAATCAATTTATTGGTGAAGATACCCGTCTGAATATCAATTCCAGCCCTGATGAGCATGAACCTCTACTAAGACGAGAGCAACAAGCTGGCCATGATGAAGGGGTTCTGGATCGCTTGGTAGATAGGAGGGAGCGGCCATTAGAAGGTGGCCGAACTAATTCCAATAACAACAACAGTAATCCATGTTCAGAACAAGATGTACTTACACAAGGTGTTACAAGCACAGTTGCAGATCCTGGGCCGTCAAAGCCCAGAAGAGCACAGAGGCCCAATTCTCTGGATCTCTCAGCCACAAATATTCTGGATGGCAGCAATATACAGAGTAAGTGGAGGGACCGTGCAGGGGACTTGGGACAATCACTTTACATTTTCAGCTGTTGATTCTTTACCTTTATCACTTCCAGAGACAAAGAGACTGGGCCTTGGAAGTAATTAGATTATTATAAAAGGGGGAAATGGGTTTTCTTTCATTTCTTTCTTCCCCTCCCCCCTTTGATAATTAAAAAGCTAGTATCACAATAGTCAGAAGAATTTACAAACTTAATCTTTGTTTTGTGTGGGGTCTTCTTTATGGCTCACATACTCTCTATGACAGATGAGATTACATCAGTATTCAATAATGGTAGAGAACCCAAATGGCAACAGAGTGCCACTTACTTCTGAAAGATTTGCTGAAATATTAATATGTAAAGTCTACCTTCAGGCCAGGCACGATGGCAAACACCTGTAATCCGAGCACTCCAGGAGGCAGAGACAGGTGGATCACTGTGAGTTCGAGGTCAGCCTGATCTGCAAAGTGAGTCCAGGACAGCTAAGGCTACACAGAGAAACCCCATTTCAAAAAAACCAAAAATAACAAAATCTACATTTAATTATTAACCTTAGTGAGTGTGTGTGTATCTGTGTGTATCTGTGTGTACGTGTGTGTGTGTGTCTGTGTGTGTGTGAGAGAGAGAGACAGGTCTGACCTGACTGGCTGGTCTGAACTCACAGCTAGCTGGGATTAGGCATATGCCGCCACACCCAGCTCTTAGTAAGACATGGAAGTCAAGAGAAGTTTCAGAAAACTGTGATGCTGTTCTCAGTCTCTTGGTGTCGTCTTGATATTACGTCTCATGTACTAAGTAGAGTGGGGCTGTAGGCTGGAACCTTGGCAGATAAGCTGGCGCTGACAGGAAAGCACACCAGAGACCCTTAACATTATATGAGATGACTTTTCTTTGGTTTATATTTATGAAAGAAAAGTCTCTTAGGCTTTCTTACAGTAAAGAATGGACTAAAAGGTTTCAGAACAGTAAATATCTAGTCCCAGCCGGGCGGTGGTGCACACCTGTAGTCCCAGTACTTGGGAGGTAGAGGCAGGAGGAGCTCTGAATTCGAGGCCAGCCTGGTCTACAAAGTGAGTCCAGGACAGCCAAGGCTACACAGAGAAAATCTTTTGTAAAAAACCAAATGTGTGTGTGTGTGTGTGTGTGTGTGTGTGTGTGTCTATGTGTACCTATGTATCCCCTTGGCTAGACATGTAGATCAGAAGAGTACTTACACAAGGCCCAAGTTTTGGTCTCCAGAACCACAAAAAAAAAAAAAAGAAGAAGAAGAAGAAAAGAAATCTAGCCCTTTGCTTGAGTGGTTTATATTACAAGCTAGCTGGCATACCCTGCTTGCTTCTGTATCAATAAAACATTTAATCAAATATGAGAACAGAGGTAATGGGAAAATGGTCATCCCCCTAAAATATCATGTTAGAGGCCTTTTATTCAGTCCACTTTGAACATGTTTTGTTCTACTTTGTCTTTTTGAGACAAAGACTTACTTTGTAGCTTGTTGCGACCAAAGCTAGACTTGAATTCAGTATTCTTTTGCCTCAGCCTCCTAGGAACTTGGGTTACAAGACTACATCTCCCACCACACCTAGCCCAGCTGTCAGCATTAAGTCAAATAATACCTATTTCTAGCAAGTTGGAGTCTACACCAGAGCAAAAGGATTTGAGAATACAATTAAGAATTTCAAATTTATCCCAGCACTCTGGGAGGATCGCTGAGTAAGAGGATCTCTGTGAGTTCAAGGCCAGCCTGATCTACAAAGTGAGTCAAGGACAACCAAAGTTACACAGAGAAACCCTGTCTCAAAAAAACAAAAACAAACAAACAAAAAAATTTTTTGAATTTTCTCAGGTCTTGTGAGTTTTATTTTTTAGTTACATCTGAAAAACGAGCTGGTTGAATTTTGCCCAGAAAAGCATTGCCTTAGCATTATCACCCATTTCAAGAAATGTCCATCATTGGGTTCCACAGACACTGGACACTCAGCCCCGGTATTTTCCCATCCAGTTTTGTTTTGTTTTGTTGTGGTGACAAAGTCTTCTGTAGCTCAGGCTGGCCTCGTGTAGTAGGATAATCTTGAGCTTCTGGTGTTCCTGCTTCTACTTCCAAAGTGCTGGGATTGCAGATGCGCACCACTGTCTGCGTCCACGTGCCGCCAGGATGGAGCGCAGGGCATTCTAGGCAAGCACTCTATCAGGGCACCCCTTTACTTATAAGTGTCCCCCTTGTGCACAGCTCATCTCCTGTACTTTTATTTCCAGTAGGTGATTCAACACACGATGGCAAATCAGGATCGGGTGAAAAGATCAAGAAACGTGTGAAAACTCCGTATTCTCTAAAGCGGTGGCGCCCGTCCACCTGGGTCATCTCCACTGAACCGCTGGACTGTGAGGTCAACAACAATGGCAGTGAGAGGGCAGTTCATTCTAAATCTAGCACTGCTGTGTACCTGGCCGAGGGAGGCACCGCCACAACCATGGTGTCTAAAGACGCAGGAATGAATTGTCTGTGACGTGTTCTCAAGCTTATGGAGTGAAATTATTTTTTTGCATCATTTAAACATGCAGAAGACATTAAAAAAAACTGCTTAGACCTCCTGTCAGCACCCCTCCCACCCCTGCAACAAGGACTTGCTTTAAATAGATTTCAGCTATGCAGAAAATTTTAGCTTAGGCTTCCATTTTTTAATTTTGTTTTTTAAGTTTTGCACTTTTGTTTAGTCTCGCTAAAGTTATATTTGTCTGTTATGACCACATTATATGTGTGCTTATCAAAAGTGGTCTCAAAATATTTTTTTAAGAAAAAAGCAAAAACAGTGTATTACTGATAATCAGTTTGGACCATTTTCTAAAGGTCATTAAAACAGAGGCAAATTAAGACAGGTTTGACTGCAATGGTGTCTGGTATCCATGTTTTATTTCTGGGCACAGACTAGATTATATGTTGACGTGTTTTTGAACATATTACCTGTTGTACATCCTTTCTCCTATATTTTATTTGAATGTGCAATAGTCTGTAGAACACAGAGAAGCTCTCACATTCTTCCATTGTTGAGACATTTCCCCCATTCTTTGATAATATGAACATTTTCTTGCTTTCTCCTTACGGAGATGCATAGACACTGTCCAAAGGGCTCCAAAAAGGACTCACCAAAACCTTTTTTGAAATGCCATTGTCTTTTAACCTTCCAAATAAAAGTGTTTCCTTCCAGGCATTTTAATAAACATATTTGGTTCTGATTTTGGAAGTTCATAAGAGAGCATAGAACAAAGGAGAAGAAAACAAATACTAGCCTTTTCCATTTTATTTTTCTATGTATGTTCATGTTCCATGTTCATTATTTAAGAAAGACTTTATCAGAAAATGTATAGCGCTAAACCTACATGGAATTTTTAAGTAAATAGATGGCAAGGTTATATAGTGTAGTAGCTTCCGTTGTCTGATCATCACACATCAAATTACATTTCCTATTTATAATAACTTCAGGATTCATAGTTTTGAGTTTATAGTATCTTTTATTGTTTTCCAGCAAAGCCTGACAGCTTTATGTGAAAAAACGATTCCTCTTCCCATGACCTAAAACACTGTGTGGAAAGCTCATTCGACCAGCACACCAGATTCCTGTGTAGGAAAAGGCTTGCTGCCAAACTTAAGACTATGGAGCAGGCTGAGTACCCTCCTTCCTTCCCCAACCTATTTCTTCGCTAATCCTATTTTCGTAGGTTCTCCCTTTGCTGGTTTCACACTATCTTTGATTGCGAGCAGCGTTTATTGTTAATGTGCTAGTAAAGCACGCCTTCTCGTGACGGCGCACCTGGAGCTCACCACAAAGCTCTTTCTGCTGCTTTTGCCACAAATGATCTCCAGAACAACAGTCTGTTTCTTTTAATAAAGCACTTTCTGTCAAATAAGGGAATCTTCCTAAACATTGTTTCCTGTCAGTTTGCAAACAGATTGTGTTTTTTCAGATTCGCAGAATTCTTTATATCCATTATTTGATTAAGTTTTAAATTTGGGGGAGGGGAGAAATAAAAAGTTAAGTACAGATCTCCAAATTCCTGACTGCAGTTCTTATGTCCTGATGTCATCTCCTCATTTGTAATCGTCTGTCCTTACCATGGTACTAGGCAGCCCGCTTTTCCCAATGCGGTGTCCACAGCGGTTGTGACTCGCTCACCCGTGCGCGAGCCTGCTTTGACCTGCCGTCTGCTGTGCTGCTTGATGGGCAACATTTACCATTGATTCCATTTATGGATTGCCGGCCAGAGTTCTCAGTTCTTAGGATTAAGATTATCTAACTTGTGCCCAGGACTCTTTTCTCACTGTTGTGTTTTATTGGCCCCTCTTGTGGTTCCGATTCTTAATATATTTCTGTCTTCCAGCATACAATGGTTTTCCAGATAATTACTATCATTTGTCTGTGTGTCTTTCGCTGATTTCCCTTGTCCAAATGGCTTTTAAATCATTTCAGAATTTTTGTTTTTCAGTTGTTGGAAAACTTTAAATCAAAATAAATTATATTCCTCCCATCTCCAGTTTGAAACATTGAGAATAAACGACCTTTTGAGGTTCAGCTGCTCTTTTCCTGTGAGAAAAATTGTCTTACATTCTGATACAGGTTGTATTAGGGCCAGTCAGTTGTGAATTTTCCAACAGTCCTTAATGTTTAATAATAAAATGCTTTAAAATTAATATGCCAGATTAAAAGAAATCTGTATAATTCCCATCTAATGCAAACATATTTAAAACAAATAATTCCTTGAACGGCTTGAAAAATAGGAAAGGTAGAAAGTATAGGTCATTTAAATAAGTTTTGACATCTGTAATGTGCAGATGCAGAAATCCCTTTAATAAATTACTTGTTAGCCCTATTTATCTGATTCTTGAAGCAGCTGAAAATGAATTAACCACAAAATTTGACACACAAAAAAATTAATTTTGGGCTGGACATGGTGGTGCACACCTGTAATTCCAGCACTCAGGGCGGAGGCATCGGATCACTGTGCGTTTGAGGCTAGCCTGATCTACAAAGCAAGTACAGAACAGCCAAGACTGCACAAAGAAACCCTGTCTTGGAAAAAAAGAATTACTTTTGGGCCCTTTGAATAACAGTCATTTAGTTTAAAAATCTTTCTCTGGTCAGTAATATAATCTTAAATGCATCATAACAGGACATCAGAGCATGCTATTAGTTCCTTTAAGAGAATATTAACTGTGGGGCTGCGGAGATGACTGCTTCCTGCTCTCACAGGGACCCGAGCTCAGTTCCCAGCAGCTGGGGAGATGGCTGCTTCCTGCTCTCACAGGGACCCGAGCTCAGTTCCCAGCAGCTGGGGAGCAGCTCACAACTTCCACGGAATCCAATTTTCTCTTTTGGCCTCCACTGACATGCACATGACCCCTCTCCCCCAAAACACACGTAATTAAAAATAATAAAGGCAAATCTTAAAATCCTAATTGTATACCAGAACTATTTTATGAAAAGAACTTGATTTGAATTATGTATAGAATAAAACAAATAAGAATCAAAAAAAATTTAGTGTAATTTAAAATTTTTCCAGTGTAATTTAAAAAACACTGTTAATGTAGGAATTTATGAAAAGACATGCTGAAAACTGGCATGCACATATACTATTTTTCATCTTCAGAGCAACCATATTCCAATTAATATTCATAGTTTACAAAGAAGGAAATCAAAATTAGAGGAGATAATTAACTTTGTCCCAGTTTCACATCCAGACAGACCTGGGGTTTTACCCTGGGTCCGTCACTCTGTGTCCCTTTCATACAACACAGTCTGTGTTCGTCGATTTGTAGCTGTGAGCCTTCAGTGCTGAGCTGTGTCTCCAGCTGGATGGCCCACGTTCTCTATGAGAGGGTGTGTAGTAACTGTAGTAACTGTCCTGCAGCGGATCTGTGGTTTCTGTGCAAGCCAGACCCGGGACCTTCATGGTCTTAGAAGCCGGGTAAACATAATGAGGCCTGTAATCATTGCTCCAAAACAGTCACTAACTCAATGCAAAATCAAAGTCTCCTGATGTCCTTACATGGCAGAACTAAAGGCAAAGTAAACTTTAAGAGAAAGGTAGCTGTGGGGACAGAGACTTCCCGAAGTGAGTCCATACTAAATTTGGAAAAATAGTTTAATATAAAAATTCAGTCTTTTCAATCCTTTGACTCCACCTTTAAAGTTTCTGCTTTAACAGTGTTAGAAAACTCATTAATCCAGAGAACTAAATACCTTGTGGAAAGAATACAAGATTAATACCCTTTTTATAAGGCAGGTCAGTGTAGCTTCCTTACATGTGTATATTTGTTCCCCAAACTGTGTGTTGGTTCGAAATGAGAAAACAGAGAAGGAACTCTCAAGTAGTCTATCGGTGGAAATTATCACAGATTTTGGCAAGTATTTTTATTTAAACTATTTCCAAGTGTGACTTGGAACACCTGATAGGCTGCAGCTGTTCTGCTGTACTTTCAGTCTCTGTTAACTAGTCGTTTAAAATAGAAAATTTCAGTAAGCATTTTTTTCCTGTTTCCATGTTTATGGACATTCACTCACTTCTAGAAGTTGATACTGTATTATATTTTATATCATGCTTTATACACCTATGTGTATAGTCTTACATGGCTGTCCACAGGTTTTTAAAAATACATAATTACCTTATATTCTTAACTCCTTAAAAGATAGATTCTGCACACATTCTAGTTGACATTCCAGACCTGTCGTTCTAGAAAGTATGTGACACCCCTCCCAGGCTCCAGGAACCTCTTCTAGGCCGTGATGATTTCCAGTATTCACACCCTTGACTAGCAGTGGGTTGTAGTGTTTTGGGTTTTTTTGTTTGTTTTTTAGTTTTGAACTATGCAAACTTCACCCAGAAACTACCTTACATGATCTCTTTCTGACTGCTCTTTATATCAGTCCGGCCAAGTTTTTCCTGAGCTACAAGGTTGTCATCAAAAGAAGGCCTTTCTGCAAGTGTCCACATTCACACGGGAGGAAATCCCTTGTGCCCAAAGAGGTGTTAGCACCTGCTGTTCCTCTCCTTAAGTCCCCTCGGTTTATAGCTGACTGGCCCTCCACTGTCTGGCTTGCACTTTTCTTCATTCCTGTTCTGTCTCTCTTGCTTTATTTGAAGTCTGTTTCTTGTACCAAGTAGGGAAAAGAGAATAGATATCACACTCTCTAAAGCTCTTCCATCAGCTTCAGGCTTCTCGGTTAACACTTCAGTTCTACAGATAAATTTGTTCCACTTCCTTTAGGTTTTTTTCCTCAAACCTATTTTAATTACTTTATTTATATTTAAGAGCACATAAAAGTCTATGTTATATTCAAATTAATTACTTCAGTTAATTTATAGCACGGTAGTTGGATAGAATTGAGAATAAAGATGTTACCATTTGATATTGGATTTAATCATAAGACCACCTGAAAGTCAGCACTTAATTTTTGTATTATCTAACATTTTCTATTAAAGTGTATTTTATGATTTTATATCTGCACAGATATAACTAAAAAGCCATGCATACATAGCTGTGTATCATTTTTCATTAAACTCTAACCTATGTTACATTAAGTTTTAGTATTATGATTGAGCCACAACAAATATTGTACATTTCTCTTTATCAGATACTGTATTAAACACTAAATGCAAATTTAACTTTCAAAAGCAGACCCTACAAAAATCAGGTATTATCCATGGATATTTTTGTATTTTTGTAGACCACTTTTGAAATGCTTACCATTGTTTTTGCAGCATAGACTGGACTAAAACAATTTTCATTTTAACTTTTAAGTAATTAAGATTGGGTTTTGCATAGAAAGGAAATCTTTAAAATTTATCTCATAGCGTGTAGATTTGAAAGTAAGTATTTGAGAAGCTATACTATGTGTTAAGTTTATGCCTGAAATAAATCTATTGAATCTTTTTAAAAATTCTAATTTTGTTATTACTGAAGTTTGTGGTGTTTCTAACGAACATTGTAAACATACACATTCATTTGTAATACTTAGTTTGCAGCCCATATTAAAATCTGGAGCAGAAAGAATCTTTAGAACTAAATTGCTTCATTAGGATGTCCAGGTTGTAACTGAATTTTAAAGAAAATTGACTGTACTTGAAATTACAACTTAACTGGTTTTCTTTTTTCTTTTTTCCTTTTTAAAAGGTTTTCCCCCTCATTTTGTTTGTGTTTTAAATTTCAGAAACATCTTCATGGTTTAGAATCACTTCTAGACATAGTATTACTTAAAAACTCAGGGCCCCTTTCATCCATCTGTTTGTACACTGAAAAGTTCAGTTGCCAGCAAACAAGCAATTAGGTCTAGTTGAATATTAAAAAGTATGTTGCATAGAAATGTTTCACCATATTATTTCACCTAATTTACATCAACATGATACTTGATTTCATTAATCATAAAAACTTGCCCAGTTCTGTAATTACTGAATAGAAGGAATGACTCAACTAATTGACCACATGTTACAGCAGATTTAAGCCTTGGATTTAAAGCACTGGCTTAAACACTTCTGTCCTTGGTTCTGTGCTTATCCCTGATGGGGCAAATGTTTCATTCAGTTTTGTTTTTTAATAGCAGAGCTTAGGAAGGCTAATTCTGAGGTAGAATTATCTGAGGAGATAAGTAGCATTGTAGGACTTTCTGAAAGTGAGCTGGTGGCTGCAGCTGTAGTGACTGCTTGACGGCTTTGAGAAGGTGAGCTATGGTGACCAGCTTTTCACACTGATCAGAGCCAAACAGTTTTTCTTCCAGTCAGACAGGCTCAAGCTCTAATTGGTCTGCTGTATATTTAAATCTTAGCAGTGAGTTTTTGTAATCAAGTCTCTTGTCTCAGGCTCTCTACCTTGTTATCAGTCTTAAGTATACAAAAGAAACATTTGTAAAGATGTATAAGAATAAGAAAACTAATGATTTTTAAGCAATGCAATTCAAAGCAGTTAGGTTTCAATTTAATATTGAGTTGCTTCACTTTTGTGGCTATTTTTTTCCTGGTAACATTTATTTATTTAAGCAATGTATGCCTTGTCTTCATTTTTATAGAGACTGTATTGTAAAAGTGTTTGTGTAAGCTGGAATCATCCTTAATTTTCTGTTGCTAATTTTTCAAATGAATTTACATGGATAACTGTAAAATACACTAACTCTTAGGATGTTATAGCTGAAACATGGAGATGTGTAGCTGCCATGCTTTTTCTGAATGGACAGGAGAAACATAAGCTACCGAGTATTCGTTTCTGAGGGTGCTTTAGAACAAGAAAGGCTGACAGTACTTTCCTCAGAACCCTCTTTCTTGTTAACGGGTATCTTTTGTTGGTGTGTTTTGCTCTTACATTACAGCTAGAATATCGTGTGTGAATTTATGAATAATTTCAGTTATTTTGCTTTTGTACAAGCCATCGAGACCTTGCTATGCTGTATAAGTTGTGTTTGATGGAGCAGTGTGAGTATGAAATAAAGCAGATCACTTTCCTTTTGTATTATCTGTGGATGCCACTATGAACGCTGACGTTAAGCCACTAAAGAGTTTTCTATGAATAAGTGTAAGTAAATGCTTTGATATATATAAACCTAAATAAAAAGATTGTATTGAGACAGAGACATTGGCAAAGGAAGTTTTAAGGCAGTTCTTTAGGTTTAAAAAGGCTTGCTGTAAAATGGTGCATTATTCCATTTATTAAAGATCATATTAATGACAACAGTAAGTGTATTTTTTTATTTTATGAAGTCTCCAAAAATTGTTACTGCTAATAAGATATTGTAGAAACTTTGTAGAAGTCAGTACATGCTCTCTCCAACATGACTTTTATAACTTGTAATACAAAAAAAAAAAGTAATCAACTGCAATTAGAATAGCTGCTTCTTTCTAGCTGCTTACAGTACGCCAAACACCATGTTGCTTATTTTACATACAGTTGACAGTTTTCACAGCTGTCTTAAAAATGTGTTCTCTCTCTCTTTTGAAGAAATAGGAGGTTAGGAAATTTAAAGACTTTATTCAAGCCACAGAATGGATTAAGTGAAGAATGAGATCCCAGTAATGCATTTTTACTTTGCTTTGAACTATACCTTTTGAGCTTTGCTTGTAGCAAGGAAAACCCAAATAGAAATAAAATTTGTTCAGTGGTAGACGTGTGGCCAAGAAGAAGAGTACCCAAAGCCACAGGTACCCAACTCCTTCTGGTCACCTAATACGGTTTTGGTGTCCAAGTTGCTAAGTTTGATTAGATCCTTGTGTTTTTAGGAAATTTCCTCTTCTTCCTACAGTGTCTTTCTGTGTTGCCCTGCTTCTGCCTCCAGAGTAACTGGTAGTGCATGCTTCTCCTACCATAACAGCTTGAACACTTGCTTAAATGGAACGTGTGTTTGGGGAGGGCAACAGCACATTGTATGTCTCTAGATGAATTCAGTGTGTGTTCTAGGCTAGGTGTCCTGCAGTGGAATCCTGTGTGTGTGTGTGTGTGTGTGTGTGTGTGTGAAGCATGTTCAAGAGGTGTGTGCTCTTTACCCAGCCAGATGCTGAGAGAATTTTTGCTGGAAGAACAAATGTGGCTTGCTTGCGTAGGCTCTGTTGTAATCTTGAGTAATGATTAGGGATCATGGATTTGAGGTGACGTTTTCCTTTTGACTCTAGTTCACATGTTACAGGGCACTACTGCAGTTCCCTGCAGAACCTTCTGTGTGCTGTTTAAGATGATAACTGCATGTCCTTAGAGGAAATGTGAGAACGTGAGAAATGCTTGTAATAATGACCCATTGAATCTTTTATTTGTTTTGAGTTTTACTTATCTTCATTTTATGGGCGTTGGTATTTTACCTGCATGTGACACGGGTGTCGAGTCCTCTGGAACTGGAGTTACAGACAGTTGTGAGCTGCCATGTGGGTGCTGGAAATTGAACCCCAGTCCTGTGGAAGAGCAGCCAAGGGTCTTAACCACTGAGCCATTCCTGTGGCCCCCACTGAACGTTTTAATGACTTACTGAAAGTAAAATTATTCTCATTTAGGCATATCTGCTCTGTTTATACTCCTCTCTGCAAGGAGCTATCTTCAGCCAGTGATTAATCTTCTTTTCATTCTATAACATTTTTTAGATTATAGACCAAGTTCTATATTATTTTTATTGGTATAATTTATTTTTCAAATTGAAAAGATGAACTGAGAGATGGTCAAGCTAGGCGCTAACTCCTCCTCCAGAAGGAGAGGACTCATGGTGTCCTCTAGGAGACACATGGGGATGCCTGTCTGCGCTCATAGGACACCAGCTGACCAAAGAAGGGACTGGGTCCAAGTGCAGCTTGATAAACCAATGAGTTCATGGTCACCCCATCCATGTGGGTGGCTCATAGGCGGGTCCTTTACTGAGTCCAGACAGCTGCATTGCTGGAGCTCCCCTCAGGTAAGCCGAGACCACCTGCAGATGGGAGTGGCGAGGGGAATCCCAGGGTCTGGGGCCTTCCCCCCAAGCCTTCCTCAGTGGACCACCAACGGTGTCATTACCATTGACTTAGCTTTATTTTTTTTGCCATGACAGAGGACAATGGTCGCCATCCAAACCTCTGGTCCACAGTTATGTCACAAGAGGAAGAAAAGACTATAACACAACAACAACAAAAATGGTTACATCCAAACTGGGAGATAATTAAAATGCCCAAATAAATGGTAAACTATGTTTACAGAATGTGTTTTTTTTTTAAAAAGGAAAACTTCAGCTGCAGAAATGATAAGATTATTTCAGCAGGAAAGGTAAAGGCAGTGTATTTGGGGTTGCAGTTGTAAGGAGAAGATGCATTGGAAATGAGGCAGCAGATTAAGTAGACTGAAACTTTGGAAAGCCAGTTCCATGCGTTTAGACACTTGGTTATAGGAGACAGGGAGAAGGCCTTTCTGAAGAAAAAGAGACTCACGGTTGGACTCTGTAGAAATGTGGGCTGCCAGGCATGTAAAGCAGATCGGAAGAGCGATAGTCCTGGAGGCATAAGAAACTACGAGTGTAGTTTTCGTTGGGATCACTGGGCCCCTTTAAAGGAACATTAAGAAAAAAATAATAATTGGAAGTCAGGTGGTGGTGGTGTCACACACCTCTAATCACAGCACTCAGGAGACAGAGGCAGACCTAGCTTACAGCGTGAATTCCAGGACAGCCAGGGCTGTGCAGAGAAACCCTGTCTCAATAACAACAACAAAAGACACCAGACATTAACCTCCGGCTTACACACACACACACCCCAGCAAAAAGTGGGATTAAGTATGTTAAATGGAAGGACAGATGGAGATGATGACACAGCTCTTACTCCTGAAGGGCTTGTACGCAGGTCTGGACTCACCCAGAGTCAGGAAAAGAATGGAATCAGCAGGTTTCAAAGCAGCTAAGTCCATTTGTAGTGCAAAGAACAGGCTGAGAGGATGGTAACTGCATAAAGTCATGGAGACAAGTGCTGGCAAGAGACAATGAGAACCTGCGCCAGGCAGTGTCTTCGATGCACGGGAGTCTGCGATCGTCCTCATCCTCACACAGGCGCGAGAGAGATCTCTGTTATGAAATCGTACGTCCAAATTTTTGGCTCTTAACACATACGCTTTCCTGAGTAAGGCATACAGAAAGTCGGCTTGTTCTCAGAAGGTCCATTATTTTTAGGTGAATGCCTTCATCACTTACCTTGTTTCACATAGTTCGTTAAGGTATTGGAGTAAGGGGGGGGAGGGACAGCTCTATTCTTGCCCTGTTTAAAAAAATTTTTTTTCAAGAACAGCCTTAAATTGGGAATGGTGGCACATGACAACCTCCTCGGCCCTCAGGACGCTGAGCTAGGTCTGTCAGAAAAATCCAAGGCCAGCAGCCGGAGCTACATGGCAAAGCTGTTTCAAAAAATCAAAACCAAAAAAGGCAGGTGGTGGTGGTACATGCCTTTAACCCCAACAGAGGCTGACAGACTTCTGAGTTCAAAGCCAGGGCTACACAGAGAAATCCTGGCTCCAAAAACCAAAACAACAACAAACAAAAAGAGGGAGCTGGCTGTCCACACCTCCAGGTTCCTTGGCAGGAACGAGTCAGCACTCTGGAGTTGACCTCTGATGTCCGTGCCGTGTGCTGTGCCCCTCCCCACCATCCCTGAACTTTTTTTTTTTTTTTTTTAATTTGAAAGTGGGTCAGAGCACCTTAAAAAGAACAGCAAGGCTTGGCAGGTGTGACTCAGTTGTAGACAAGCCCGTTGTGTGCATGAGGCCACAGAGGAATAAGCCAAAGGAAGTTGTCATAGAGTGGAACAGGTGCCATCCAGCTTCTTTCCCTAGCCTTCCCGCCCTCCCCTCCTCACTGGGAAGGGGAAAACTATTCAAGGGAACAAACAGCCTTTGAATGCTTGTGGGTTGGCTTTTTGTTTCGCGATAATTGGAACAGGAAAAAAAAGTTTTCCTTGTTTAATGTTTCCAGTACCATTTAAGTTATCATGACCTCATGTATGATGTCATGGAAAATATGCTTCAATTCCTAAGAGGGAAATACTTGAGAAAATACATTATTGTCTTTAGACATCATGCAGGAATTCAGAAATAACCCAAATCTGGGAACTGTACACATGTAGTTCATTACATGCAGGCAAGGCAGCCATACAACATAAAATCTTGTTTAAAAAAAATCTTTTTACTTCTAGAAAAGTAGTTTTTAAAAATGGCTATAGTGGTTGAAGACCTATAATCCTAACACTTGGGAGACTGAAGCAAAAATAGCAAGTTTGGCATAACCTGTTAAACCCAGCAAGACATTGTTAAAAACTCTTTACAATGTTTGCTCTTACAACACCAGATTAAAGCTGGAAGGAACTAGATCCACTTCAGGAATGATGGCTTGACCATAATATCAACAGGAGATGTCTTTAGGGGATGGAAGGCTAACACATACTTCATCTGTTACGAACCTGTGAAGAAAAAGATACACACAAAAAGGTCAGCCTTTCAGCATCGTCTAGTGGCTCCTTCCACAGCTTACGTGAATATATGCCAGTAGAGATGCTTATTTTCTTGAAACACTACCTTAGTGAAAAGCTACAGTGTCGGGGCTGGAGAGATGGCTCAGAAGTTAAGAGCACTTCCAAGGGACCTGAGTTCAATTCCCAGCTACCACATGGTGGCTCACAACCTTCTATACTAAGGATCTGATGCCCTATTCTGGTGTGCAGGTATACATGCAGACAGACATTGTATAAATAAATAGAGAGGAGTGAGGGGGGGCTACAAAGTCTGCAGTGGGGGAAAAAAGATACAAGATAAATAAAACTAACGTTTTTGAAAGAGCTAAGAGGTGATGATGGAATGCTTACCTGGTGTGTGTGAGGCTCTGGGCTTACCACCCCCTAACCACAGAGGAGAAGTAAAAAGACTCTGTGTCTGTCTTCCTAACTCTTACTGGTCTTTCTTAGCTGTGTTTGAAAACTCTACTGTGAGGGCTGGTCTCCCCTCCAGGCAGCTGTACCAGACCACCAGGTTTGTGAACTTCAGCCTGAACCTCCCATTTCTCTACCGGTGATGGCCACACACATTTCCAACTCTGCCTCCCTCCACCACTCTTCTGAAGCTTGTGTTTGGTTGGTTGGTTTTCTGGTTGCTTGCTTGCTTGGTTTTTCCAGACAGGGGTTCTCTGTGTAGCCCTGGCTGCCGTGGAACTTGCCCTATAGATCAGGCTGGCCTCGAACTCAGAGATCCAGCTGACTCTTTCTCCCAAGTGCTGGGATCAGAGGTGTGTGCCACCATGACCCCGCTCTTCACTGGAGCCTTTTGTAGACAGAGTCCCACCAGTCTTCTGTCTCTGCAATAATAATGCTTAATTGAATGCTGTGCTAACACCAAGATTCTATTCTTTTCATTTAAAAAATATGTTTTAGCTGGGCACAGCGGTACGCGCCCGTAATTGCAGCGCTCAGGGAGGCGGAGGCAGAGGCAGGCTGGTCTCTGTGAGTTCAAGTCCAGTTTGGTCTACAGAGCAAGTTCAGGACAGCCAAGGCTACACAGAGAAACCCTGTCTTGGGGGGGTGGGGAGGAGAGGTTTTATTTAGGTTTATTAATCTGGCTTCTTGGGCTGGAGACGGAGGTCAGCAGTGGAGTGTTTGTCTGGCAAGTTCGATTCCCCGTATCACTTGAACACATACATACATACATGCACGCATATGAGTCAGCCATCAGTTCTTCGGGGTTATGTTGGGTGCTGCAAAGAAACCTAGCTGCAGGTCGTTTGTGAATTAGCATATGTGGCTTTTTTTTTGTTTTGTTTTCGTGTTAAGTTAGACAGAATGATCAGCACTGAAGGAAAGTGTAGCTGTGATGTGTGTGTATATTTACACACTGCGCTACCCACAGACTGCACCCAGCTTTATTTCAAATGCCTTTATTTTATGTTTTATTATTTATTTTACATTTTATTGTTATCATGTTTGCCTTTTCTCATCGTATTTAGTAAAATGGGAAATCATGCAATATCAGCCAGGAATGTAGGAAAAGAAGGCGGCTCTTCAGTTGCAACACCCAGTAGTGATCTGTGAGTTCCCGGCCGGACACCATTACTGAGACAAGTGGTGGTAATGAAACAGTAGCAGCAGTCTGTGTGCCAGCTGACCACTAGGCGGCGCTCCCGGTTCATGTTCTAATTGCAGGAGCGCTTTCTTTTCAAAGATTATTCTGCTTGTAATGTTTTTTCTTTCTTCTTCCTTCCTTCTTTCCTTCCTTTTCTTTTTCTTTTTTTCGAGGCAGGGTTTCTCTGTGTAGCCTTGGCTGTCCTGTCCCAACGAGCGCCACCATGCCGGGCTGGGTTAATTTTTGAGAGCTCCACCTGCCTGCTGATGCTCACATAATGAATGTCGTATTTCCTGGTGCTGGTTTATGGTGCTAGGAATGAACCTGAGGTCCGTGTTTCGATGAATCAGGCACTCAATAACTCAGCTACATTTCTAGCCCCAAATGTTTGTTTTTTTGGTTTAAGGAATTTGGGAATAGGATAATACAGTTATTTTTGTCTTTTTTTTTTCCTTTTTCACTAGTCAATCCTCTTGAATGTGTATTGCATCCTATTCACATATAGGTTTCAGAGAAGAACAGAGAAGTAGGTAACAGCAGTATCCTATGAAAAGGAGAAAGGTGAAGAAGATCAAGCAAGCTGCCATGCTTCAAAGTAGATATCTGGCTGGCTCTCCTGCTCTCCTCTCCATGCCCAGTGCCTCTGGGCTTTGTGTTCTTGTGACGTCTGGAATAAACGTTTTTGGAGCAGGTACAAACTTAAAGCTTACAAAGACTTGGGAGTAACTTAAATGAATAAATCTTGTAGAGTGTAACTTAGGAGAGTTACTGGGTTTGGGGAAATCCAGGCCCTACATATAAAAACATTCATAGAAAAACAAATTTCAGATATTTTGCAGAGTGAAACAAAACACAGGTGGCCAATTCACAGAACCATGTGCTCAATCACACTGGTCTCCTCCTAGAAAATCCTAGTGAACACTAAAGTGTTCATGCTTACGTGTCACATATGTAAATGACACAGAAAATCAAAAGCACTTAAGGGGATTCTAGAACAAACATGATGTGCTGATGTTCTAAGAATCCCATCCAAGCTGAAACCAAGAGCCCAGGTTCTGGCTCAATTCTTCAAATCTGCCTTGGGTTGGGAAATAGAAAGGATTTCCTTGTTAATCTCTTGGGAAGTTTTCTTTGATGGTTAGAAGTCACTCCTGGCTGAACCAGAGACAAGTGGAGACACATTTAAGGTGTCTTGTTTTACCAGGAGCCCCATCTCTTTATAAGTTAATGCCTCAGGCATTCTGCTGCAGAAATAGAAAGCTGGCTAGTAATCACTATTTAGTGGTGTGTGTGTGTGTGTGTGTGTGTGTGTGTGTATGTGTGCGAGCGCGTGCATGCTCGTGCATGCATATTTACATATCACGATGTAAATATGTGTGTAGGTCTATGTTTGAGTGTTCATGCCTGTTTTTTTGTTTGTTTGTTGTTGTTGTTGTTTTGTTTTTTTGAAACAGGGTTTCATTGTATAGTCCTGGCTGTCCTGGACTCCCTTTGTAGACCAGGCTGGCCTTGAACTCACAGAGATCTGCCTGCCCCTGCCTCTCAGATGTGTGCAGATGCGCACAAGTGTGCACCGTTGTGACTGGCTCTGGTCTTCATTCTTGAGAGGCAGAAGCTACCTGCTCAGCCCTGTTCAGAATGTGCTGACGCATATGTCATTTTAAGGCAGAAAAAAAAACTTTTTTTTGAGACAGTTTCTCTGTGTAGTTCTAGAACTATTCTAGAACTTGCTCTGTTCCTGGAACTCACAGAGAGCCTTTTGCCTCTGCCTCTGCTGGGACAAAAAAGTGTCTCCACCATGCCAGGCCCTTAGGGTAGAGATCCAAAGCAGGGGAGAAAAATATTACAGTAGCTAGAAACTACTTCCTCAAAAAATTATATATTGAGAAGGCCAAAGTCAATTTTTAAAAACCCTCTAAAGCCCCAATTTGTTTAAAAATTATTATAAAGTTTGCACAGGACCTGGGCAAACTTTGTTATATTTCTGCCAAATGCTAGGGTTCTATGAAAGACCTTTTCTTTTTCTTTTTTTTTTTTTTAATTTATTTATTATACAGTATTCTGTCTGTGTCTATGCCTGCATGCCAGGAGAGGGCACCAGATCTCATTATAGATGGTTGTGAGCCACCATATGGTTGCTGGGAATTGAACTCAGGATCTTTGGAAGAACAGCCAGTGTTCTTATCCTCTGAGCCATCTCTCCAGCCTCCGAAAGACCTTTTCTGATATCTTAGAAATTGTAAATTTTGGGCTGGGGAGATGGCTTTGCTGGTCAAAGTGCCTACTGTGCGAGCCTAATGACCGGAGTTCTGGTCCCAGGAACCCATGTAAAAGCCAGACTCTGTCCCAAGTCTATATGTAGTTCAAGTACTCCTAAGACAAAACGGGAGGAAGTCCACAGGCCAGCTAGTCAGGAGTACACAGCACAGGCACAAACAGGAGAGACCTTACCTTAAAGTTGGAAGGAAAGGCCTGGCAGCCAAGGTTGTCTGTACTTTACTCATGTGACATAGCACACACATGTACCTCCCCCAGATATACACAAACTTCCATGTACATAAATAAATCATAGTTTACATTTCATCGTGAAACTCTATGAAGCCATGAGGTCATGTTAAAGTCTGCATTTAGGCTATGCGCTTCTGGAAAGGACTGCTCTGTAGGCTTTCCACCTAGTGCAAACCTCATTGCTAGACCTACATGTACACTGTGCTCACAGATACTGATACTCAGAAAGAAAACATTACAGGACTACGGGGAAGGTGGCTCAAAGGATAAAGGTATTTGTTTCCAATTCTGAGTTTGAATCCTAGGACCCACATAGCAGGAGAGAACAAACTCACACAAGTTGCCCTTTGACCTCCATGTGGAGGCCATGTTACTTTCGTGCTAGAGGGCACAACTCACAATAAATAAATGTAATAAAAGAGGGAACATTACAAGCTCCAGGCGTGGTGGCACACGCCTGTAATCTCAGCACACAGGGAGGCAGAGGCAGGCAGATGGATGTGAGTTGGAGGCCAGCCTGGTCTATAAAGTATGTTCAGGGCAGCTCAAGGCTACACAGAGAAACCCTATCTCAAAAACAAACAAACAAAAGCAGCCCATTTGAGCTAGGCATGTGCACAGGCCTTTAATCCCAGCATCTGGGAGGCAGTGGCGTAAGTCTGAGCCAGCCTGGTCTACATAGTGAATTCTAAGATAGCAAGGGCTACATAGTGAAACTCTGCCTCTAAGGAAAAAGAAAAGAAAAAAACCAGTCCATTTGCAAACTCCACTTTCTTGTTTTGTAGACGTTTCCCCAAAGCACAGGAGCAAGAAAAGCAGAAAGGAAAGTCACTCTGGATGGGGGGAAATGAGACCAAGGGTTTCAAGGCGGCCTTGTGGAGAGGCTCAGAGAGAGGAGTCCTTCAGAGACCCTGGCCTCTCCGATAGCCTCTGGCTTTAGGGCAGAGGCCCCGGCCTCCTCCCACACCGTCCGTGCCCTTCAGCTCCAGAGACTCAGTGGTCGCACTGCCCGCCACAATCTGCTTCTGTCTCTGTGCTGTTTACAGTTGCCTCTGCCAAAGAGAACAGTGGTGATAGGCTGTTTTTAAAAGTAGGGGAATTTCTCCACACAGTGTTTTTCTTCCCTAAGCTATGACATCCTTCTGATTAGCCTCATTTTCCACAGGGTTTTTACGAGACTGAAGTGTGAGGGTCTTCCAAAGGCGTGTCTTCCCTTGAAGAGCGTGCAGGTGTGCCACTGTAAATAGATCTGCTGCCCGAAAAGCCAGCCTTACGCACGCACGGACTGCGCACCAATACTTCCCTTTTAATAGGCTCTCCTCCGGTACAAGCAGTCTTTTCAGCAGGGCGCTTATCATGCAAATGAGCATGTTCTGGTTTGACGGGAGAGGGCGAGAGGAAAACCGAGCAGCGCAGGGCTGTGAGAGCTGCCAACTTCATAGAAAGCAACAATCTGCCCCCTGCAGGTAATGCCGCCCCACCTGCCCCTGGCTTTTGGTTGTTTTTTGTTTCTCTTTGGTTTTTTGAAGCAGGGGTTTCTCTGTCTAGATCCCTGGCTGTCCTGGAACTTGCTCTATAGATCAGGCTGGAACTCAGAGATCTGCCTGCCTCTGCCTCCCCGAGTGCTGGGATTAAAGGCGAGAACTACCACGGCCCCTGTATCTTCCTTAGCAAATCCTCACGCAAGAGTAAAACATAAAGGGTCTCATTTGTGATCCTCCCCAGCCGGTTAAACCTCGCTCCAAACGGGTTAGTGGGAAAACAGAAAGGAAATTAGGTGTGCCACTTAAAAGGGGAAACATCCATTTTAATATCATTTTCCTTTGTGTCCCAGAACCTTTAACACACTTTGGACTTTGACATCTCGGAATGAGGGGGGGGGGGTGACAGAGGGAGGGAGGGAGGGGACAGTCAGTGAATCAGAAAGACGGACCTCAGAAAGTGAGAGCGGCACATGGACTTCATAAAGCTTCGGAGCCCTGTTCCCCTTTGATCCCAGTGGAAAGCAGCATTTCAAGTACGTTGTTACCCAGAAGTTTGAGAGGTGCCACATAGGGAACTCATCGTCCTGGACACCTAGCAGGCTACTGTCACAGGGAAGGGGCTGGCGCTGAGCAGGCTAGACCCTCCTTGTCCCCCCATTTGGCCAGTGCATGAACCTGCGTTTTTTAGATGAGCGAGTGGCTCGTTTCACAGCTTTTCTGGCATTTCTACCGCAGTCCCACCCCCAAACCAGGGCTCCACACGTGTTATATTCTAACCTTAAGCTATATCCTAGTCTGGGCATTTTTAAACTGTTGATTTGTCTTTGTGGTCTAGGTTAAATCTTGAATCTGTTGCCATATTGTGGGTATGTTTGCCTTTAAAAAAAAAAAGAAGGAAATGAATTTGTCTTGCCTTGTGTCTTGCACAGCTGCTGTTGTTAATTTATTAGCGGCGTATGTATGTATTATGAACACATGTGTGCATGCATTTGTCATGCGTATACATCTTCCTGTTGTGGTTTTGGGGTACATGTACAGTTGCTTTCCTCAATCACTCCCATCTTTTTTTTTTTTTTTTTGAGGTCTCACTGAACCTGGAGGTTGCCAGTCTGACTAAGCCAACAAGTTCCAGAGATCTCCCTGTCTCCATCTCCCCAGCCTGGGATTACAGGCCCACACGGCTGACCACATCAGTTTTTTATGAGTGTGCGGGAGATCTGAACTCAGGGCCTTATCCATGGCGGTCACTTGATTGACTAAGCCACCCACCCAGTCCTGTTGGTGTGCATTAGTTGTAAGAGATAGATTTCGTTTTCATGCATCTGAGACAGACACAGCCGTATGTCCCCAAGTGACCTTTATGTCTAGAATTCGCTGCTCAGCACTCAGCCCCCACCTCAGCCTCCCAGTCCCTCCCAGGAGTTTTTGAGATTGAACTCTTATCAATCAATTAATATTCTTTTACTTTAAATCTTCTCTTCCCCACCTCCACCCCCTTTGTTTTTCAAGACAGGGTTTCTCTGTATAGCCTTGGCAGTCCTAGACTTGCTTTGTAGACCAGGCTGGCCTTGAACTCACAGAGATCCGCCTGCCTCTGCCTCCCTGAGTGCTGGGATTACAGGGGTGCACCACCGCACCCAGTTGAAATCTTTTCTCTTTTTAAAAAATGTATTTAATTTTATTTTATGTGCATTAGTGTGAAGGTGTCAGATCCCATGGAACTGGGGTTACAGACAGTTGTGAGCTGCCATGTGGATGCTGGGAATTGAACCTGGGTCCTTTGGAAGAGCAGACAGCTCTTAACCACCGGGCCATCTCTCCAGCCCACTAAATCTTTTCTCAAATGGAGTAATTCATACATTAAACAGCTACTTCTTAAGTACCTGCCCTTGTTTAATAGCTAACATATTTGAAACCCAGGATGGGTCATTCTATAGCTTTCTTCTATACAATTTATTTATTTAGAAACAAGGTCTCACTGCATAGCCATGGCTAGCCTGGAACTTGCTATATAGACCAGGCTATCCTGGAATTCACATTAACCCACTTGCTTCTGCTTCCCAAGTGCTGGGATTAAAGGTATACACCACTAAGCCAAGCTATTTTGAATTTATACTGGAAGTTTATTTTTGTTGTTGTTTATTGAGTAGGGTGGGTTTTGTTTGTTTGTGTTCATGTTTTTTTTAAAGAGTGTTTTTCAAATGTTTATCTTGTCTGCATGTACACCAAATGTGTACAGTGCCCTCAGATATAAGAAGGCACCGGGTCCTCTTGGATTGGGGTTACAGAAAGTATGATCTGTCGTATGGATGCTCTGAGTCAAACAGAAGTCCTCTGCAAGAGCTCCAAGCACTCTGAACCACTGAGCCATCTTGCCAGCCCCTGTATTGTCATTATTATTATTATTATTATTATTATATCTGGGTGGTGATAGCAGCAGAGGCGGCAGGCACACACCTGTAATCCCAGCACTCACTTGAGAGGCAGAGGCAGGAGGATCTCTGAGCTTAAGGCCAGCCTGGTCTACAGAGTGATTTCCAGAACAGCCAAGGCTACAGAGAGAAACCCTGTCTTGAAAACCAAAATACATAAATACATACATACTGTAAGGGTAGGAAATTTTAATGGCCCTAAACGCCCTTCTTTGTTCCTGGACTGAGAAGTGCAAACAGTCCCTAACCATCCCCTAGTCACCACACCTGGGCACAGCCAATCACTGACTGCCCCCGTTAGAAAAATCCCTTACCCCTAGACCCCCTTCTGTTTTTCGGGTTTTGCCTTTATAAACTCTGTGATTCTGCTGCTCAGGGCTCTGTACCACTCCCTTGCCTGGGAGCTGTGTGCTGAGCCCCAGCATGCTGGCTACTAGTAAACACCTCTTGCTGTTTGAGTTCTGTTTTGTGAGTTATTGGGGTCTGGCGTCTATCCTGAGGAACGGAGGGTCTCCCCACCTCGGGAGTCCAACAATACTATTGAGACAAGGCTAACTGGCCTAAAACTCATGGGCAGTCCTTCTCCTTATCCATCCAAGTGCCAGAATTACAAGTGTGAGCCACAATGTCCATTTAGCTGGAATCTCACTGACATAATTTGCAATTCTCTGATGGCTAATGATGTTGAACATTTTTTTTTCATATGCTGTTACCCACCTTCTGCCATCTCTGTATCTTCAAAGCCTGTTCAGTTCTTGTTTGAGACAGGCTTTCATAAAGTGAGCTTCTATCTCACTTTGTGGCCAAGGATGACCTTGAACTTCTGATCCTCCTGTCTCTGCCCTCCCAAGTGCTGGAACCACAGGTTCAGGCCATGATGCTTGGTTAAGTGCAGTTGTAGGTGCTGAACCAGAACCCTGTACCCATTGGGAAAGCGCTCTACAAGTGAGTCACATCCCTAGTCCTGGGTGTTTATTATGAGATGGGGTCTTGCCGTGTACGTTGTCCCCGCTGGCCTGGAACTCACTATATAGACCAGGCTGGCTTTGAACTTGTGGCCATACTCATGCCTCTGCCTCCCAAGTGCTGTGTGGCTGTATGGTACCACACCTGGTTGGTCATTTGTTCTTCTGTTGCCCAAGGCTGACTGGCCACAAATCTTTGCGCCTCAGACTCCTGAGTGGCTGTAACTCTAGTCATGAACGTAATCGTGCCTGGCTTAGATTTTAATTAGAATTTCTTTCCAGTGAGGGTATTGAACCCATGAACTTGTGCATCCAACTGAATATCTTACCACTGAGCTATGGCCCCAGCTCCAGATACCAGTCCCCTTAAAGCCACAGACCAGGGATAACGAGTACATTCACGGCTTTGTGCGCCCACCAGTGCCACCATCTCCACCTTTTTCTCTTTCATTTTGGAAAACAGGAACTCCACAGCAGCTTCATTATATTTGATAAAATATGGAAATCTCTATGTGAGGGTCATTTTCTTTTCTTTAAAATGAGCGCATACTATTATAAAAGCAACATATATTCTTGTTTTGTTTCTTAAGGCAGGGTTTCTCTGCGTAGCCTTGACTCTCCTAGACTCACTTTGCGGACCAGACTGGCCTCAAACTCACAGAGACCTGCCTGCCTCTGCCTCCCCTGAGTGCTGGGATTACAGGCTCAACATGTATTTTGTTTTTGTTTTTGTTTTGTTGTTGGTGGTGGTTTGTTTGTTTGATTGAGACATGGTTTCTCTGTGTGGCCCTGGCTCTCCTAGACTCAACTTTGCAGATCAAGCTGGCCTCGAACTCACAGAGATCCACCTGCCTCTGCCTCCCAGAGTGCTAGAATTACAGATGTGTGCTACCGTGCCCAGCACATGTATTCTTAATGGAAGACACATAATCAAAAGAAACTCTGCTACCAGAAAGATCAAAAGCTTTGGAGTTTCTGGAAACCACACTTTTGGTCCTGAATAATTTGACAAAACATATCAGAAAATGAAAATACTCACCTTTGACCCAGCCAGCCTTATGTAGAAATGTATTTCAAAAAAATAATAATAATGAATTGGATGTGTGGTCAGAGACTCAAATACGAAGATGCTCCAATTGGAAAAAGCTTGGAAGAACCTGTGTGGTCCTAGCTGCCAGGCCACCATGATAAAGTACCGCAGGCTGCAGGCCTAAACCACAGCAACGTATTCCTCACAGTTCAGGAGCCTGGAGTCTCAACAGAAGCGGGTTCTGTGGCCCTCTCTAAAGTGCCATCTTAGCTCTGTGCCCTCATATGGTCTCTTCCTCACAAAGGTCATGTCGTAACTCCTTCTTCTCATGACCTCAGGGTCATTGGCTTAGGACCCACTCATGCACTCATTCTTACTTAATTACCTCTTTAAAGCCCTGTCTATCCAACACAGTCACAATCTGAGCTTGAGGGTCAGCAGAGCCGAAACTCAGTTCACGATGCAAGCTAGCCCAAGAATCAGCCGTTAACGTATGACACGTCCACACGACAACTCAAACATATATTGTAGAGCATTTATGATTTTTTTTTTTAGACTGACTCACATGTATGCCAGGGTAACTCCAACCCTCCTGTAGAGCTTACCATGACCTTGAACTTCACACCTGTTTATTCAGTGCCAGGGCTCAAAGAGGACACCAGGGCTTCATGCATGCTAGGCAAGCACTTTACAACCGAGTTACAGCCCCAGTCCTTCTGTCTTCAGGTTTCTGTTGCTGTGAGGAGACACCATGCCCTCGGTAACTCTTATAAAGGAAAACACTTCATTGGAGCTGGTTTACAGTTCAGAGGTTTGGTCCATTGTCGTCATGGTGGAAAAGCATGGCGGCATGCAGGCAGCCATGGTGCTGGAGAAGATGCTGAGAGTTCTACATCCAGATCTGAAGGCAGCAGAAAGAGAGAGAGAGAGAGAGAGCACGCTACTGGGCCTGGCTTGAACTTCTGAAACTCAAAGCCCACCCCCAGTGAGACACTTGCTCCAACAAGGCCACACCTCCAATAAAGACACTCCCTGAATCCAGGGAGGCTGTTTTCATCAGGCCACCACACCTTCCTTTATGGACTTCTTTTTAAAGACTTACCTATCTCTGCATATTCGTGCATCTGTAACAGGTAAGCCATGTTAACCCTTTCTTCCCCAGGTCGGTCAATGTTTTACCACATCAGTAGAGAAACTAATTAGACCAACAGCTTTCAGAAACAGAGTGCTTCACTTCCACCATATGGGTGCCAGAGACTCAACTCAGGTCACCAGGCTGGAATCTTCTAACTAGCCCAGAGAAGTGGGTGGGCAGAGCATGGTGGTGCAGGCACACCTTTGATCTCAGCATTCAGGGGGCAGACACAGGTGGGTCTCTTTGAGTTCAAGGCAAAGTTGGTCAAGTTCCAGGGGAATCAGGGATACATACTGAGACTCAGTCTCAAAAGAAAGGAAAAAAATATGTGAGAGCCTGAGTTCAGTTTCCAGCCTTGCAAGCAACAGTGAGATGGCAATCGTGATGACGAGACAGTCACATAGGTCTAGGCTGCAAAACCTCGTCAGGAGGCTGTAGGGAATCTTTGAGAAATTTGTTGTTTGGAAAATAGGATGCACAAGATGGGAGGTCAGGCCTCCTGGGCTGAGTGGAAGGAAAGAGATGAAGGATGATTTTAGAAAGCTTGTTAATGAACCAGGTGCAGTGGCACACACATTTAGTCCCAACACTCTGGGAGACAGAGGCAGGCAGATCTCTGTGAGTTTGAGGCCAGCTTGGTATGCAAAGCAAGTCCAGGGCAGCCAAGACTGCACGGAGAAACCCTGTCTCGACAAACCAAATAACAATAATAATTCAGAATTCATGTTCAGATTAAAGATTTTTCCAGTTATACTATACTAGTGTTTTGCCCTATCAGTTTCCCTCCCATCTCCCATACATGGCATAGCATATGTCCCATAGGCCAGCTTCTAGCCTTCGGTGTCCCCAAGCTGATAACTTCCATGGAGGTTAGCATTTTTTATTTGTTGTTTTTGTTTGTTTGATTTTTGTTTGTTTCCAGACTGGGTTTCTCTGGTTTCTTCCTTGGCTGTCCTGAACTTGCTTTGTAGACCAGGCTGGCCTCAAACTCACAGCAATCTGGAAAGCATGAGGTCGGAATGCTCTAGAATGCCTCTAGAATGGCCATCAGCTCACTACTTACAGTTGGGAAGTAAGGGCATCAGAACCAGGGCGTGGCTACCGAGGCTTTTCTTAGCAAAACCCTTTTGAACAGATGGATTTCATTCGATCTTTGGTCAGACCTGCACAACGCTTAGATAAGACATTATGTGAATAGAGAGAGCCTCTCAGAGGTCTCTCTGGGCCGAGAGCGCCTTCAATGCCTGAACCATTCCTTTGCTTTTGTGTTTAGAGCCATGGGCTTGGCAAAGTGCAGGCAGCTAATAAATGAATGAATTTGCAATCAGCCACCTCCTTCACCAGCCTCACTTAGTGTATACTTGTTACTAACTTGGGATATGATTCAATTCTGTTCATGCTATGAGGTTTGAATACAGCTCTAATATCGTTCTCAATGATTAAGAATGAAAGATATTAGCAGTTATTGAATATACAGTGGCTTTGTTTGACGATGGGGAGACTGAGGCTCACAAGCGTTAAGTGACTTTTCAAATCTGGTCAGTGGTAGATAGCTGGAGGGATCTGTGAGCTGCCAGGGTTTCATCTGCTTATTAAATGCCCCAAGTCCTTACCAAGGCAGTTTCCTCTTTATGTTATACAACTTAGATTTCCCTTCTCCTTCACAGGGTTCCCTCCACTTTTACCTGAGATCAACATGAAAAACCCGAGACCTGGGACTTCTGAGGAAACCCAAGCCATTGCTTTCTTCTCCACCTGACGGGGGATAACAGAACACTGCTTTCTGCCAAGGTTTTGTGTTTGTGTCTGCTGGCCAGGCCTGAACCTGAGTACCTTGCTTAGGCACGGACATCCACCCAACATTTGTTCTGCTTTCTTTCTTTCATTCATTCATTCATTCATTCATTCATTCATTCATTCATTCATTCATTCATTCATTCATTCATTCATTCATTCATTTATGGTCCTGAACATTGAACCAGGGCACTCTGCACGTTAGGCTTGACCACTGAGCTACAGTATCCCTTACTCAGGTCACAGGCATCTTTCTGCTCAGTGGACACCCTGAAAATGCAGGGCCTCCTGTTCCATCTTTGGGGGGGGGGGTCCAGGTCCTCAGGCTTGCTGGCGAGGGCTCCTTCCATTGAGCTCGCCCACCGGTCACTAGTTACCCTTCTTGTAAAATACAGGACTTCTGCTATGTGAGTTCCAAAATGTCTCTGCCTCTGAACTCCTATGGCTGCACCTTGAGAATTGGAAAGGTTACAAAAAGGGTACTTTGAGAGTAAAATTTGAGAGTTACACCCCACTGCCCTGTGGAATTGGCTCATCCTTTCCATGTTTGTGTTAATGTTGGTGTGCACTCTCTGTTGTTCGACATAGCAGAATGGGTTGGCTTTCATTTCAACGTGATTGTTTTCCATCTTCCACGTACCCAAGAAGCCATTGGCACAATGGTTAATTATTGTTTTCCATTTGCCATGCTACCCAAGAAATAACTGCAGGATGCCTGGCAGGATGGGTGACTCAGCTCCTTCAGGCCCTTCTGAAGCTCTCGGGCCTCCTCCCTCTCACTCACCCAGATCTGATCTTCCTTTGCTTCATATAGAATTGGGAGAAGGGTCTCAGGAGCCTGCGATCAGGCTGAGGAGGAGGCCGGGAGGAGGAAAGCTGCCAGCATGCTAACTCTGCTCAGTCAGAGGCCAGGAGTTAGACCACACACACCTCCCCTCTGTGGGTTACAAAATCTGCGCTGTCTCCTCAAAGCCCCCAGGGCATGTCTTGGCAGCTTGTCCCTTGCCACTTTCCGTTCTTCATGCTTACACACCCAGAAACGGAGAGTCAAGAGATCAGCTTCCTGGCTCCCACTGAAAGGCTGCCCTGTTTGTCAGGGGCAGAGACCTGCCTGGTTCTGGAAATTACCCTGATGTGGGAAGCTGCAGGCTGCAGAATTACCAATTACCTGGACTTAAAGGAGTGCTGGCCCAGCTGTGGGTTACTCTACCTCCGACAGGCTTTTCTCTCGTCCCTTGGTTGCTCACACCATCACTCAGTAGCACTATGAAGCCTTAAGCCTGAAGAAAAGGTTGAAGAGGAAGAGAAATCATGATCTCTGACCCTGAGGACAGAACGCAGAGAGTTAATAACTGCTTTACACACACACACACACACACACACACACACACACACTGTAACGAAATCCAGAGGGTTTGCAGATGTGTACAGATACTAAGTGATCCAGCCTTGGGTGGAGTTCATCAGAGAGGAT
The DNA here is from genome assembly GCA_028658305.1 of Pachyuromys duprasi. Taxonomy (NCBI): domain Eukaryota; kingdom Metazoa; phylum Chordata; class Mammalia; order Rodentia; family Muridae; genus Pachyuromys; species Pachyuromys duprasi. The sequence continues at coordinate 40,257,542 of CM053751.1, forward strand.
GTGGTGCAAGAATAGCTCCTACAGATTTAATTGAACCGATGAATTTAGGGAACCAAGCACATTTTATGAGTATTGTTTGGTTTGTTTGAGACAGGGTTTTTCTGTGTAACAGAGCCTTGCCTGTCCTGGACTCAATTTGTAGACCAGGCTGGCCTCAGAGATCTGCCTGCCTCTGCCTTCTGAGCGCTGGGATTAGAGGGGTGGACCACTACCACCCAGGTCAAGGGCATTTTTAAAAGGGGCATTGACTAAAGAAAGCCATAGTCTAGAAAGACAAATGGCAGAAACTGAAGGCTACATGGGAAATTAAATACAGAGAGTCATGAGTAGAGAGAAACAAAGGAAGCCAACACGTGGGATTTATAATGTGCACCTGCAGCACACAGGTGGGCTTGATAAAAGTATTGGTGGGGGCACTAGGGGCTCCTGAGCTTGGATGACATCGGAACTTGTCTGTGGAAGTGTCACCTGCCTGCTCTGTGAAAACCACAAAGGAAGATTAGTGTAATGGACGTTTTGGTTTCTTTTAAAACTCAGTTATGTTATGTAAATATGTTTGTTTGAGGCAGGGTTTCTCTGTGTAGCCCCGGCGGTCCTGGACTCACTTTGTAGACCAGGCTGACCTCGAACTCACAGAGATCTGCCTGCCTCTGCCTTCCAGAGGCGTGTGCCACCACCCCCGACTATGTTTTTGTTTTAATCCCAAGTGTGGGATTTTAGTTTGTCCACAGCTGAGGATTGCCTCCTGCGGGGCGTGGTCTTTGCCAGTTTACCAACAGGGAGAGGGCCGTGGTCTAGGACTCCGAGGAACATAAACAGGAGAGCCTGGAAAGAGAAAGGGTGTCGTGTAGCAGATTAGAGAGACCAGGGAAGGACAGTGTGGCAGCTTGGAGGAGACAGACGGAGAGAGATATTTCAATGCAGTGGCTTGGAGGAGACTGCTGGTTGCGTGGGCTGTTGGCAGAGGTTGGGTTAGTCCCAAAAGACCCATCAACCCTAAACAGCCAGGAGAAGTGACGGGGTCTGCGCTCCCCGCCTCCAACCTTCTCTCTCCTGCCTGCGGTTGAGGGGTTAGGAGGAAGAGGCTTTAAGGAACTCTAAATAGAAAAGAGCTTAAAAACGAGTGCAACAGATCAAGAGCCCAGGTTAGAACTGCCGCTGCAGGGATGAATTGCAACGGAGCAGTGAGCAGGGCTCCAGGGAGCCTGGAAGCAGAGGAGCCAGCATCCAGGGATGCTTGCTATGTGACAAGCCTAAGCTTGTCGCGTGAATTAAGGAGCTCAGCCTCCGTGGAACCCCATGAGAAGCTGCGTAACTGGCTTCAGATTATGCAGTAAGCAAGGGAATGGCATTGAACCCGGGCACTGTGGTTCCAAAGTCACTTAAGTTATTAGGCCAGGCTACCCCACTGAAGTGAAAGAGCACGGCTGGATGACGCTAGCGTCAGGCTTCTTGGCAGTTTCCGGTGTTGTCTTACACACTCCTGGACAATCCAGTTAAAACCTGACCTCTCCTTTTCCTCATCCATAAAAAATGGGTGCCCAGGGTTTCTGTGACGTGTGGTGGTGGGTGTGGGGTGGTGTCGGTGGTGCTCAGCCCAGTGGCTGGCACAAAAGAGTGTTCAATAAAGGTTAACTGCTAACAGAACTGCTAGCATCGCGCTGCGTCTTAGAGGCTGGAGTCCTCCCGGCAGGAAGGGAGCCAGGTGTGGTGGTGCACGCCTGCGATTTCAGCAGTTAGGAGGGGAACCAAAGGCATTCAGGGCCAGTCTCAACTACACAGTGAGTGTGAAAGCAGCCTATGCTGTATGAGACTATCTCCAAAACAAACACACCCCAAACATACACTCACACACACACATATATGCCACATGTCCAATAGTATGATAGCCCTATTATAGGTCAGAGGACAGCTAAGAGGCTACTCCGCTGATATTCTCACTATGGGCTTCAAGAAGAGGCCATTATGCGCCTGTGTGATAGCCACATAGGGGTGAATCAAACAAAGCCTTGCCTTAGTTTCCTGAATGCACAGTCTGGGCAGCCCTTTGTTGCCAGTGAAAGGGAGGAATCACATAGCTCCTGTCCCCACCCTCAAGATACGATCTCACTATGTAGCCAGACTTATTCTCCAAAGGTATATTTTCCAGGCTGACTTCAAACTCAAATCAATCCTCCTGCCTCAGTGTCCTGAGTGCTGCAATAATAGGTGTGCACCACCATCAGCTTCAATTTTTGTTTTTTTTTTGAGACAGGGTTTCTCTGTGTAGCCCTGGCTACCCTTTGTAGACCAGGCTGGCCTGCCTCTGCCTCCCAAATTCTGAGACTAAAGGCGTGCACCACCACTGCCCAGCCAACTATGCTTTTTCATATGTTGGCTTTTTTTTATTTCATAGTTTCCTTTATTCTCGTGTTGGTGGCCTAAGTCACCCTCTGGGTACCATGGCTCAGGTAATCTTCTCAATTGACAAGGAACAGCATGGGGGGGAGGGGCTTAGGTATACCTACTCCACAGAACAGGAAGCAGTGACTCAGCACTCTGTCCCTTGAATTCATTCTGGGTTCTGATTAAGTGATGTTAAGAGAAGTCAGGGGGCTGGGCATGGTGCTCACACCTGTAATCCCCGAACTCAGGAGGCAGAGGCAGGTGGATCTTTGAGTTTGAGGCCAGCCTGGTCTACAAAGTGAGTCTAGTACTGCCAAGGCTACATAGAAAAACCCTGTCTTAAAAAACAAAGCAAGCAAAGGAAAAGGAAAGAAAGAAAGAAAGAAAAAGACAGACAGAAAAAGACAGGGCTCCACAAGATGGCTCAGCTGGGAAAAGCACTTCCCACCAAACTTGATAATTCGAGTTTGATCCCCAAGACCTGTATGGTGGACGTAGAAAACCAATTCTCACAAGTTGTTCCCTACCCTCCACACACACATGCCCTGGCACACTTAGACACACACACACACACACACACCCCAAATAAATAAAGAAATGTGAAAATTCTGTTTAAACACAAAACAAACCTCGTGGAGGGCCAGGAGGAAGAGCACTTTATCTAGACATGGGGGCATGGAAGCACATATTGTCAGCACAGCAGAGGCAAGAAAGCTGCTACAAGGTCAAAGGCCAGCCTGGGCTATATTTACCTGGTGCCAAGCCAGCTAGGGCAACGTAGTAAAACTCTGGGGAAAAAAAAATAATTCTAATCATTAGTGAATACAGTTGTAGTTGTGTTCTGAATATCCTCCACTCACACACACTTGTTGACAGTGTGAAGAACACAGGACTTTATAGAATCTCAAATGCTGTTGAATTGTCCACGTGCAAACACCCGGCATTTAACTGCATAGCAAGATTCATCTGTCTCTACAGGCTAAAAGGATCAGAGATGAGGAATGAATTAGGTGCATTGTGGCTTGGATGTGTTTTCTGCTTCCCACTGTTAAGTAGTCCCAGCTCCTATTTGGCAATGAAGTGAGTGCTACAGCCCAGCAATGACTGGTGTCTGGGACTCTCTTTGAGTGGCTATTATAGAATTTGAAAGGGCAAGGCTTATTTAATACACCAGTCCTCAACTATCTCCATCAAGCTGTCGCCATAGAGACAGGAAACTTAAAGACTTCCTTTTAATCAATTTGGAAGCAAAATGTCTATTTCTGGCTGAGGCCCAGCCTCTCTGGAGTTTATAAAGAACTTCTTACTATGTGCTGTGTAGTGTGGAATTTAAGACAAATATGGAGCAACCTTGTGGGGGTGAGATGAGCAGCAACTTTTAAAAAGGAAAAAAAGAAACCCTACTTACTAGTTGGGTGAGATTGGACAGGCCAGCTAGAGCCATATACTTCAGCTCCTCTTACAAGCTCCGTATCCTGTATCCTCCTCCTCTCATAACCTAGAGGACAGTCATCACCCTGAGGGCAGGTCCCTGTAAACAGTTCAGCCATAAACTCAGCTATCAGTTTCCAAAGGGCATGTGGTTTAAGGACCTTTTTTTTTTTTTTTTAAGTTGTCAATGTCTTAGCTTCCTACAGGCAAATAAAACAAAGCACCTCTCTGTAGGTTTCTTTTCTTTCTCTACCACAGTACCAATGTAATGTCTTTTTCCAGCCGTACTCTAATGTTGTTCTCTAGAAGGATGAGAACGTAGTCTTCCAGATAGGTGATGTTAACACATTTCAAAGCCAAACAGGACACATGGGAAAGCAGCACTTATTTCAGTCAGGTTTGTCTCTTGAAACATTAATTCCATAAGGAAGTGTTCTTAGGCAGAGGGTGAGGGTGGTGGGGGAGGGTGGTGGGTGTGTGGCTCCTGCTCTTAATCCCAGCACTCCGGAGACAGAGGCAGGGGGATCTCTGTGAGTGTGCGGCCAGCCTGGTCTACAGAGTGAATCCAGGACAGGCAAGGCTACATGGAGAAACCCTGTCTCACAAAAATAAACAAAACAAAACAAAAAGCTTTTAAATAGTATTTTCTTGGTTCTCTTTAACCACATTAAGCCTTTTCTTTGGATGCTTCCAAAATGACATTGGAACCTATCAAGTTTTAAAATGCATACCCGTGGGAACCACAATTTCATCACAAGGAATTTCTTCCAGAAAAAATATTCCCATCAACTTTAGTCTATCTTGGGCTTGAGAGACTGGGCCTAGCTCCTATACTTGGGTCCAAGAACACCAGACAGGAAAGTGGAAATGTTTTCTCCTGACCAAATTCAACACCAAAAAAAAAAAAAAAAAGAAAAGAAAAAAGAAAAAGAAGGAAAGATTGGAGATCCTAGGTCCTAGTAAATCAGAGGGACCTTACTTGATTCCAAAAGTGAATCCCATTCCCTGGAGACAAATCTCATCTCACCATCTCAATAGTCAGGGCTCACAGTCAACTATTATGTGGGAGTCAGTTGACATTTGAGGAATGCGTCTATCATGAAAGCAGGCATCAAAACAAAGGAATTTTGAGAAAGCAGCAACAATGCAGAAAGATCAGTTATCTCCATGGTGTGTGAATTAACAGCAACAGAATGCTGCAGGAGAAGAGAGTAATTGGGACCAGGAGGGCGGATGGCTCAGCGGATAAAGGCGCTTGCCGCCAAGCCTGATGACCTGGAAAGAGGGAACTGACATGCACACACAGACACACATAAACAAATACACAAATAGGTAGATAAGTGAATAAACGAACAGACACATGTGACAAGAATGTGTGGGCAATACAGTACGGCCCCACCATGTGTATGAGGTGCTTAGTCAAAATCACAAGAGCAAAGTCAAGGGTGGTTTCCAGGAACGGGGGGCCAGCGTGGGGGGTTTGTGAGAGGGCTGTATAGACAGTCATGCAAATCGCACTGAACTTTACCCAAGATAACATTTTTGAGGCGTCCTGGGCATCAAACCCATGGCCCCACACATGCTAGGCAAGCAATCTCTCACTGAGGTGTCTCCCTTGCCCTAACGTAATACATCTTATATTACAAGTATTTTACTACAAAAAAAAAAAGCTGGAGAAAAGGGGATGAAAATCAATGAATAAAGGAACTTTGGACATGAAAAAAAATATGGCTGCTGAAATAAATTCACAGAAGGTTTGGAAGACGATCACAAGGAAATTCCTCAGAGGTTGACTGAAGAGGTGACATGCTGCTGGAAAACAAGAGGACACAGGCAAGGCTCATCTAGGAAGCCCCGGATTTCTTGGCAAACTGGAGATGAAGGAGGCAGCCGGAGAAGATAAGGGGAAAACAGCTGCTGTCGGAATCCCAACAGCAAACCTAGTTCCTTCCTCCTGTCCAGACGGAGATTTTTGTGAAGGGACTCCTTTACAGAGCTGTGAGCAGGAAGGGTGATGGGAATAACTGAGGCGGTGTGGTGTCCAGCCGCTAACAGCAAGGAGAAGCCATCGCATCCCAAGCGCTGAAGGGCCAGAGGGGAAGGGGTGACATAGACGGAGGCCAGTAAGAACGAAGCCGGGGAGCAGAGGCCTTTGTATTGCTTACAAAGTGTCTGGAGAGAAGTCCCAGGAAAGAAGGTTTGTTTTGGCTTATTGTTGGAGGGGGGATATGTTCCGTCGAGGAGGACAAGGCAGGATTCGAGGAGCATGAGGCGGCTTGCCCCACTGCGTCCACGGTCAGGAAGCAGAGAGTGATTCACTGCGGCTCATTCTCCGGATTCTTTCCAGGGCGCTGCTCGCAGAATGGAGCTGCCCACCTGCAGGCAGGTCTCCGGCTCAGTTAACCTGAGCTAGACAATTTCACACGGGCGTGTCCCAGGGCTAGCTCCATTGATACAACCCCCACAGGCATGCTCGAAGGCTTGGTCCCAAAGTGATTCTGGATCCTCTCAAGCTGCCAATGAACCACCCCAGCCTCTTGCTGTAAGAAGAAGCTAACGCCTGACAACAGGTACACAGCGGGGAGGAAGGCTGGACTGGCCAGAAAACATCAGGCAGGGAGGTGACAGCCTGTAGCCCACAGGGTCACTTGCAGGGCAGGGCAGGGCAGGGCAGGGCAGTATGTGACAGGAAATAAATTATCAAAGAATAATACGATAACGTTTTTCCACCAGGAAAACATCTGGTGTTCATCTCAGGAAATTAACAACAACCAAAAAAAAAAAAAAGCCATATGTAAGGTGTAACATGAAAGTCTAAAAAAAAAAAAACAAAAACAACAACCAACCAACCAAACAAAAAGCTAACAGAGAAAAGATTCTAAAAACTTGCAGAGAGGAAAGAAAAAGAAGTTATGCCTGGGTCAGACATGGGAATGGCATTGGGTTAATCAACAGCAACCCAGAATTCTGTGTGGCAATGGAACCGTTCCTTCAACTTTCTGAGGAAACATTATTTCCAAACCAAACCAATCAAATATAGGCAGAGCAAAGACTTGTGCAAACATTCAGTGCCTTAAAAACTTTGACCTGCAAATCCTTTCTTAGGAATCAATTACAGAACAAGGATGCGGACAAACAAGGAAGCCGCTGGGCCGAGCGAGGACAGGATGCATGCTCAGCCAAGAGGTGGAGGGAGGGCCAGCCTGGCAGCTGTGGGCGGCCCAGAACTCGGGGTAGGAGGCTCCAGGAGGTTGCCTGAGGAAAAAACAAGCCACTAATCACTTTCAGAAGGTTCAACAATTCTTTGAGGGATTCTGAGGGCAACGAAAACAAAGCAAGTGTCTATTTTTAAAAATTAGCTATTTTTCTTCTTTTCCTTTTTCCTTGTGATTGAACACATAATCTAGGGGTGTGTGTGTGTGTGTCGCGGGCACACGTGCATGCCCACGTGTGTTGCATGCCTGCACGTGAGTGAAGGCACCTGTGGAGGTCAGAAGATCAGCTGGAGTCACAGATGGATTCGAGCCACCCAAAGTGGGTGCTAGAAATGATCTGGTCCCCTACAGGAGCCGTAGGTGTGCAAATGGCTGAGCCATCTTTCCAACCTCTAGCATTTAGTTTTCTGAAGAGGGAACAGGATACATGCTTTTATTTACGTGCCCACAGTTTTCTTTCATTTTTAAAAAGGCAATTTCATCGATGTGTGTATGATGTATGGTGCCCGCAGACGCTGGAAAAGGGCATCAGATGCCACCCTGCGGCTGGAGTTACTGGTTGTTGTGAGTGGCCTGACCCGGGTGCCCGGAATCCAACTCAGTTCCTATGGAAGAGCAGAAAGTGCTCCTAACCCTTGAGCCATCTCTGCAGCCCAGCTTTGTTCTTAAATAGAATATTTTGTATTTATTGCTTGACAGCTGCACATCATACATGTAAACAACGTACTTGATCATATCCATTACCTATGTCTCCTTCCCACTCCTCCGGGAACCTCTAACACATTCCAAACTCCCAGGCCCCAAAAAGCCTTCTCACAGTATTTGGTTTCTTTCTGTCTGTAGACGAATGCCCTTCACCCCTGCCCCCCCCCCCCCCAGCACAGCACTATAAAGGAACAGAGGGAGAGGGGCCCAGGACTGTATTGAGAGAACTAGAAAGGACTGAATCTTCCAGAGAAGGACAAGTAGGAAACAGTTTTAAGTGGCCACACTCTTGCATCCCGAACCTAATTCCTTTGTCTTCTATCTTCTTTCCAGAATATGCTAATTCGTAAGTACAAACAGTCTCGAGCAGACAATACTGCTTTAAGAGTCATACTTACTGGAGTGAAACAGTGTCATGAGAGCCAAAAAGTCAAACTCTAGTTTTAGGCAAGTTGGGCTCTCCCCTCCCCTAAAGGCCCCATACATGTTAGGTAAGTATTCTACCCCAGAATGACAGTACACCCCAACCCCTGCCCCCCAGTTTCTTTATGCCACAAGGCAGTGTGTGCTTGTCGTAGCAAGCTTCTAAAAGCAGTTTGCTGAGCTGAGGTTCCAGCTTGTGCTGAAAATGATTTGGTTTTAGATTCTGAAAGTTGTGAGGTTTGCTGCAGTGAATGACAGATTTGCTAAACTGTTCATTCCACTTTTTAGGGGCTGCAGGACTGAACCAAGCAGAGGACAGCTTACACTGTAATTTGCTTTTAGCACTTGGTGTGTGTTGGGTAGTGTGCTGAGGCAGGAGAATGGCAGTCAATCGCTAAGTGAGTTACTTAGAGAAATTCAAATAGAACGCCCAGATTCACATCCTTGGCCTGAGATCTCCGAATGGGAGGTGGTTTTATTGTGTTTTGTTTTTAATTTTTTATGTACATTGGTGTTTTGTCTCCATGTGTAAGGGGATCGGGTCCCCTGCAACAGGTGTTATAGACAGTTGTGAGCTGCCATGTACCCAGGGTCCCTTTGGAAGAGCAGACAGTGCTCTTCACTGCTGAGCCATCTCTCCAGCCCCCCGCCCCCCCTTTTTTTTTTTATGAGACGGGGTTTCTCTGTGTAGTCTTGGCTGTCCTGGAATTGCTCTGGAGACCAGGCTGGCCTGAAATTCTCAGAGATCTGCCTGTCTCTGTTTCCTAGTTCAGGGATTAAAGACGTGTACCACCAAGTCCAGCTGTGTCTGTTTTTTTAATTGAAGAGGAACACATGTGTTGCTTTAGAAATTCTGGCCTTTCAGAGTCCTCATGAAAAGTATGAAGAATTATTTTCTCCACAAGATTAAACTATGGATGGTGAGCCAATGAAATGTCTCAGCCTTATCACACGAGTTTGATCCCCTGGATGGACTTGGGGAAAGAGAACAGGCTGTCCTCTGCTACATGTGTGTGCATGTACATACACCAAGAGCAAAAATGTAATAAATATATGGATGGTGTACCCACTTCTGCCTCAAATAGTAAGAAGCAAATGGAGGCCTCAGCAATTTATAAACTTGCAAGCTAATAGCCATGGTTCGAAGGTATGAGGAACTGTGAAGTATGGGCTACAGAGCGGGCTCCTGACCAGCAAGGGCCACACAGTGAGACCAGGCCTCAGTGAAATAAGATAAAATAACTGAGGTTGGCTGCGGAGCTTCATGCCCCTACTTCCAGCACTTGGGAGGTCAAAATATGAAGTGTCATGTCAAAATCCGAGTGTCACCCCCAAAGAGATGTGAAGATTAAAATCGGGATTACTCGGGATCTGCATGGAAGGGTTCTGGCAACACCACTGATAACTGAACTCCACAGACACTCTGACCTGCAGATGCAACCGTCCTGAAATCTGGATCTTTGTAGAGCTAAAAAAAAAAAAAAATTGTATATATGAAAGGAAAAAAATAAAAGAAAAAGGGGAAAAAAAGATATGAAATAGCATAAGATTTTTTTTTTCTTTTACGTTTTTGAGCTCTGCCCATAGATAGATGGAATATGACAGAACAAAAAGATTGGGGGGGGGATGAGGGGTGTCCCCAAAGAGACCTGCGTACGTGTTAGTTCACAGCTCCCACTGTGCTAAGGAAGCGCGTTAGAGGGGGGAAGAGGCCGGGTTCGGACCGTCCCCCGGGGACACCGCGGCCCCGCACACTCCGTCCCTCTGGCCGGATTCCAGCCTCGAGTCCCAGGGGCTCCCTCCAAGCCGGACTGAGGGGCGCGCGCCTACGCGGACACGCACGTGCCTCCTTGCACACACACGCGCGCGCGCGCACGCACCCACGCGTCCCGCCCGCAGCCGCCCCTCCCGCCGCGGCCGCCGACCCCTGGTTGGGGGGGGGGGGAGGCGGTCCTCTTTCTCTTTAAAGAGCGGACGCAGCCGCGGGAGCCGAGCCGCGCGCAGCCAATCGGCGAGGCCGGGCGGCCGGAGCGCGCTGACGCCGCCCCAATGAGCGGCGGCCGGGGGCGGGGACCGCGGAGGCGACACTATTGTTGATGAGGAGCCGCGGCGGCGGCGGCGGCTGCAGCACCTCGTCGCTGCCCGCGCGTGTCCCCCCCCGCCCCCCGCCCGGTCCCGAAGTCGGGCTCCGTCAGCCGCGGGCCCCGCCGCCCGGCATCCCCTCCCCGGCTCCCGCGGGCCGCCGGCTCCGGGGCGGGGGGTCAGCATGTCCCAGCGGGTGAGGCGCAATGGGTCCCCCACGCCCGCCGGCGGCCTCGCGGGCGGCGCGGGCGGCGCGGCCGGCGGCCCCGGGAGCCGCCTGCAGCCCATGAGGGCGACCGTGCCGTTCCAGCTGAAGCAGCAGCAGCAACAGGGCAGCCCCACGCGGGGCGGCGGCGGCGGCGGCGGCAACAACGGCGCGGGCGCCCCAGGCCCGGCGGGCGGCGGCGGCGGCGGCGGCGGCGGCGGCGGCCCGCGCACCGCCTCGCGCAGCACCAGCCCCACGCGCGGCGGCGGCGGCGGCGGGAGCGTGGCGGCGCGCACCAGCCCCACGGTGGCCACGCAGACGGGCGCGCCCGTGACGTCCCCGCGCGGCGCGGCGCCTGCGGCCCGGGCCAGCCCTCCGCGCCCGCCGCCGCCGCCGCCCCTGCTGGCCGCCGTGTCGTCGTCCCCCGGCTCGTCGCCCACCCACCTGTGGCCCGCCGAGGCGCCCGCCGCCCCGCCGCCCGCGCGCGTCCGCCACCGCAGGAGGTCCCCCGAGCAGGGCCGGCCGTCGGCGGAGAAGAGGAGCCCCAGCGCCCCGGTGTGCAAAGCAGGTACGCGGAGGCCGGGCCCTCCGCCCACCCCCGCGAGGTGCCCGCGGCGGAGGGGCAGCCGCCAGCCCTGGGCCCGAGCCCGTCCGTGGGGAAGCGTGGACCCCGGGGTCTGGCCTCGCTCGGGTCGCGCCCGCCCGCTCGAGGGCGAGGCCCGGCTGTCACTTTTGTTTCAGCGACGCGGTCGAATGCTTGCAGATCGCACACGGGTGCTGCTGCTCGGTGTTTTTCTGCTCCGCGGCACGGTTCCGGAGCTGGAGGACTGAAAGGCTTCGGCTGAGGCGGATTTGGATCCTTGAAGGGTTGGGAGGCTGGGGGTGGTGTTTGCAATTTCGTAAGACTTAATGGGTAGCGAGAAGGGAGAAGTTAAGCAAGATTGCTTTGGGGCGTGTGTGCCTAGTCTGTGCACACACAGGTACGTAAATGGTAGATAGCTAGCCTGAGGGTCTGTTTGTTATTTGAGATACTGGTTTTATCTCTCTCTGACTTATTGTTTGTTTGCTTCCCCCCTCCCCCGCCCCGAAACAGTCTCCCTATCCCTGGCTGACCTGAAACTGGGTAGGTAGCCCAGGCTGGCCTCCATCGGCCTGCCTCCTCCACTCTAGTGCTGGGATTAAAGGCCCATCAGGACCGATTCCCTCTGTTGTGTGTGTGTGACAGTTCTCTCTGGGAAGATCCTGAATGGAGACGTTGGGTTCCAGGGGAGTCAATTCAGAAAGTTATTTAAAGGAGTGTTTCAATGTAGGTACTAAGGGATAGCATCTGCTGTGTGGCTGCTTCCTCAGTGTTCTGAAAAAAGAATGAGTAGCTCTTAGTTACATATTAATAGTGTCAGTACATACCTTTGTGTTTTTTGTCTTATTTTTTTCCTATCTGGAGAATTTCTGTTAAAACCTTACAAGCAGAATAATTGGGGGGTTTCAGGAAACTTAGTTTTGCTGTTTCCTAGCAAGTCAATGAGATGAAGTGATTTAATAAATGTAATGTGAATCTTCTTACATTTATTTTATGAAAGGTTTAAAAATTACTGCATCTTATTTCTCCTGTGTGCATGTGTCCATGGCCTGCAAGTGGAGGTCAGAGCACAGTTTGGAGGAGTGGGGTCTCCTTCCACCATGTGGGTTCAGGCTTGATGGCAAGCACCTGATGAGCCTCTCCCTAGCCTTGGGAAGGGTTTTAGACAGTACCACTTTAAGGAAAATTGCCTAGAAAAATGATTAGTAGAGAACAGTTTTAAATGTTTTGGGAATACAATATGCTTTTGGATGTTCTTTTTGTTGCTTTTTTGTTTTTTGAAACAGGGTTTCCTATAGCCTCAGCCAGTGTGGAACTCACTGTGTAGATCACCTGGCTTCACCAACTGCCTCTGCCTCCCCGAGTGCTGGAATCAAAAGCATGTACTACTTTACTTGGCTGCAAACTTTTTTAAAAACATTGTTAAGAGGACTCCCTTGTTTGCAATAATGGGCAAGTGGATTGTCATACAAGGCCTCATTTTAGCTTCCACGTTGGCCTTTAGACAAGAACAAGTGGTAGCAAGTGAGATGTGACTGTGCTTGTACTCCACTAAGAACATGCCTTCAAATTATGTCAAGGAAAGTAGCTTCTACTATGTAAGTGACCGTCTGGGAAATTACATATGTGTAGTTGTCGAATCTGCTGAACAAGGTTTCTGCAATTCGCCTTTGTGGGTCCAGGATAGTGCATCTGGTGTGTGGAAGATGGTCTGCTTGGGTGGGCAGGAGACCAGGCCCCTCAGCACACCAGGAGAGCTTGGTTAGGGGAAATAGATGTGAAGGAGGCTTTATTTCTGGGGATCTCAGGTTCCTTGTGTGCTCGTTCATATTTTCCAAAGGCCTCCTTCCCCTCCCCCCCAAATAAACAACACCCTAGAAATGAGTAGTTCCTCTTGAGCTGGGTGTGAGGGGCACTGCCTCATTTGGCCTTCCGTCTTAGAAAGCATGAATGTCTGATCGCTTCTTTTTAGAATATAGTATTTCACTCTGGTTACATCATACAAAGTGGGTGAAATGTTTTCAGTTGCAGTTCTTTCTAGCAGGGACTGCTGTGATTCAATCATATGTTTTATATGACCAGATCTAGAAAGAGACACTGTAGTTACCAGACCCCCTTTTTGATTAAAGGGAGATTATCAATAGGTATGCAGGCTTGATGAAACGTAAACATTACTGTAGAAACGAAGGTGCTTCTTGATGCAATTTTGTAACCCTCAGCAGACCAGGACAGGGTCTAGGTGTCTCGCCTGGTGGACACTGGGCCCGCGCCAGGCCCCAGCACTGCAGAGCCTCTGAGTTGGAGATGTTGGATCTCTAGCTGGCTGGTTGTTTCTCTGGGCTTGAGCTAATCACTTAGTGACCCAGAATGCCGCGCTCCTGACTATGAGAGTCACCATGCACCCAGTGATGGCTGCTGTTTAAGATCTGACGTGAGTGCCTGCCATCTTCATAGTAAAGTGGCCTGTCTGGGTAAAGTGCACTTTCAGAAAAGAACTAGACAGTAGGGTTAATTGTGAAGATGTGTGTGTGCGTGTGCCCGGGCCCATGCGCTTTCTCTTTTACTTAACCTTATTAGAAAGAAAGTGAAGAGGCAGCATAAGAGCAGTTAGAGGGGCTGGAGAGATGGCTCAGTGGTTAAGAGCACTGACTGCTCTTCCAGAGGTCCTGAGTTCAATTCCCAGCAACCACATGGTGGCTCACAACCATCTGTACTGGGAACTGATGCCCTCTTCTGGCATGTAGGTACACATACAGGTAGAGTACTCATATACATCAATCAATCAGTCTTAGGAAAAAAAAGCAGTTGCAATAAGTCTTGGGGAGACACTGAGTTTAATATCTGTGTTCAGTCACTTACGAGTCATGTATGAAGAGGTGAATAGCCAAAGTTGGTGAAACAGTTCATAGTTGTATGGGATGTCTTTAATTTTTTAAATCTCTCTCTCTCTCTCTCTCTCTCTCTCTCTGCTTTTTGAGACAGGGTTTCTCTGTGTAACCTTGGCTGTCCTAGACTCACTTTGTAGACTAGGCTGGCCTTGAACTCACAGAAATCAGCCTGCCTCTGCCTCCCAGAGTACTGGGACTACAGTTGTGTGTCGTCAGGCCTTGCTCTTTTTTTTAATTTATTTTTTATTTTATGTAAATTGGTGTTTTGGCTGCATGTATGTCTGTGTGAGGTGTCAGACCCCTTGGAACAGGGGTTACAGTTGTGAGCTGCCACGTGGATGCTGGGAATTGAACCTGAGTCCTCTGGAAGAACAGCCAGTACTCTTAACCACTGAGCCATCTCTCCGGCCTAATTTCTTATTTTAACATTGTTCAAGTGTTGTTTGCATGTGTTTGGGTACATGCATGCTGAGGTCATGTATGTGATGATCCGGGTGGCAATCTACTGGAGTCCGTCCTCTCTTTCTACCTATTGGTCCAGAGGATTGACTTCAGCCCTCGGGCATGGTGACAGACACCTTCACCTGCTGAGCCATCTCACCGGTTTTAGTTTACTTAAAACGTTTTAATGACATTTTATATTTATTTTCTCCCCTCTTCTCTGTGTGCATGTGTGTGCATGAGTGTGTGTTCACATGGATGCCAGGGCTTTCCTTCTACTGTGAGGACACCAGGGATCAAACTCACATTGTTAGGCCTGGTGGCAGGCACCTTTACCTTCGAAACCATCTCTGACCCTTTTCTATTATTTTAACTGACTGATGATTGTTTCTTTATTAGTTTGTTTTTTATGCATAAATATATTGTAAAATGATCATGTTCAGCTAATTGATATATTTACCATTTCATACTTTGTATTCTTATGATATATTTAAGTATATTTAAGATTCATTTAAAAAATCTGTACGTGCGTTTGTGTGGGTGTGGGTGTGTATAGAGAGAGATTTCAGGAATGGGGTTTCTGCTTTCTCATTGCTGACTCTTGGGATTGAACTCAGGCCGACAGGTTTGGTGGCAAGCAGCTATACTTCCTGAGGCAACTTGTTGGCCTTAAAATACATTTATTTTTAGCTCTCTGATGTGTAATTCAGTAGTCTCTTGTACAGTTAAGGGTTAAAGCTACTGACTAGCTGAAAATCTACCCATAACTTTTGATTCCTCCTAAACTTAACTACCAAAAAACAGCCTGCAGTTACTGGAAATAGGAATGTTCAGGTTAACATATTTTGTTTATTACATATTTTATATATGGTGAAAAAACTCCATGAGATGGTAGATGACTCTTTATTGCCACAGGCAATGTGCCATGGAGACGAAGTGCTCCCCCGGGCGGAGGTGCCCACCCCACGCTCTGTGTTCTGGAGACTTGAGCTCACTGCCACAGTAACAGGAGGTGGTGCTGATCCGGCTGCTGTGTGTACTTAGGGGTTGACACTCTATCCTCATTGCTGTCTACACTTCTCTTGAGAATGTTGGTGTTTGACAAGTGTTAACTTTTTATAATAGGTTCACATGTGTTTTATGATAGTGATAAAAGAATTATCACTTGTAGGCAATAGTAAAATACAGGAAACAAATATTTTATGCATCTGTGATAAAAGCTAACATTTAAACTACTGTGAAATTTCTAGGCTATGCAGTGGTTTCTATGAGCTTTTTCAAATTGTTGCTCTCTCCACCAAAATCCTCATATAAATGGATTTGAACAGTTCAGACCTGTGTTTTTTAATGTCTGGTGGGGTTTTTGTTTTTGTTTCTTTGAGACAAGGTTTTTCTGTATAATCTTGGCTATCCTGTACTCACTTCGAGGCCAGCCTGGTCTACAAAGTCTATCCTGTACTCACTTTGTAGACCAGGCTGGCCTCGAACTCACAGAGATCTGCCTGCCCCTGCTTCCACTGCTCCTGGTTTGTGTTATGTAATGTCCGCTGTACATTATTAATCGTTACAGCCACCTTCATACCTTGTCCTATGAATCTCTGCCATCCAGCTGTTCCTTACTTGTGTCCTTTATAATGCCTTGGTAATGTGTGTAAATTAATTACTTTTCTGAGTTCTGTGAACCACTCTGGAATATCACCAAACCTCACAAGTGTTCATGGGGATCTGTAACTGGGTGGTCAGAAGTGCAGGTGGCTCTGGACTTGCAGCCAGCATCTGAAGAGGGAACCGTCTTTTGAGGTCAAGCCCTTGTTATCTGGATGTGATGAGCTCCTGTGAAGGTGGAGCTCCAGCCCTTAGCTGTGGTGCTGTTTTATAAGATCCTAGAAACTTTAGGAGGAGGCATCTAGATGGAGGAAGAGTGGGTTCTTTGTGCTACCTCTTACCCTGACTTCTTGCTTCCCTGACTTCTTGTTATATTTCATTCTCTCTGCTTGCTGGCTCCCATGAGATGAAATTGTGTGCTCTGTCATGCTTCCTTGCCACAATGGATTGATACCGCTGAAACTGGGAGCTAGAACAACTAACTTTCCTTATGTTGTTCTGTCAGGTATTTTTTTGCTACAGTGATAGGGTAGTTAGAATCAGAATTGGACTGTTTAATTTCCATTTAGTGAACAGAGAATTACCTGGTGCGCGCTCTCTCTCTCTCTCTCTTTCCCTCTCTCTCCCTCTCTCTCCCCCTCTCTCCCTCTCTTCCTCTCCCTCTCCCCCCATTGCAGTGACTTCAAGGCTAGGCTGGTCCAGGACAGCCAAGGCTACACAGAAAAACCTTCTTTCAGAAAATAAATTAAAAAAGAAAAAGAAAAGTAGTTGCAGAAGCCTTCAAGGAGATAGTGTGAAAACTTAGTAGGATCAAATCAAATCAAACAAAACCAAACAAAAATTTTAGTATTTATGTGACTTTTGTGGTGTGTCTGTGTTAATAGCAAGATGTGTATTATTTTACATTGCATGTTGTATTGTGTAAATTTGATTGTTAATTGGGGTGGGAAAGTGCCAAGAAAAGCAGCAGAAGATGTACTTCCTTAAAACATTATATTTTTATGTGCTTTATTTTTGAGGTAGGTGCCTGTGGAGGCCAGAAGAAGAGATTGGATTCCTGGAGCTGGAGTTACTGTTTTGTGAGCAGCCTGGTGTGGGTGCTGGGAACTGAATGGACTCTCTGGAATAGTATATGCTCTTCACCCTGAACCATCTTTCCAGCCCCAGTAGATGTGCTTCTTTGAGGTTGTAGGCAGACTCAGAAAGTAAGACACCAAAACTCTTTTTGTGGCAAGTTTGTTTTCTGGTACTGACTGAAGTAGAACTCTGAAAATTCAGCATTTCTTTAAAGGACATTTGCTGATTTCACACCTTCAAGAGAACCCTTTTGGCTTGTGATATGTATTTATTATTTATTTTTACTGGTCTTTTGAGACAACCTTGACTGCCCTAGACTCACTTTGTAGACCAGGCTGGCTTGGAACTCACAATGATCCACCTGCCTCTGCCTCCTGAGTGCTGGGATCACAGGTGTGCGCCACCACGCTTGGTTGTGATGTTTTTTACAACTGAGGACGAGTCATTGTAAAACATATTAGTTTAGTTAAAACAACAACAACAAAATCCCACAGTGCTGCAGAGATCCAAATTAACCAGGCAGGACAGGAGCGTGGAATGGAGCATGTACTATGATTGCTCTTGTTTACAGTAAATAATTCTGCAGGCAAGGGTAAAGACGTTCTCTCAGAACATGGCTTCTGACAGTGCATGCCATGTTTAGTTGTGTGTCACTTAAAATACACAATCCAGGGGAATATTGGTGTAGGAAAAGAGTGGAAGGGCATATTTCAGAATGGCTCTGTGTAGAATAATGTGAACTATTTCAGTGTGAACTAAAATGAATTGGAATATTTTCCATAGCTAATAATACTTGTTCTAGAGCCAGACTACCATGTTCACATCTTGCCATCGACATTTACTGACCAGCCGTTTAACTTAAACTTCCTGCAAAAAGGAATACTCAAAATACTTAATTGTAGAGGGTTGTCACAGAACACAAACCCTGTAATCTGGTTGTGGTGGTCCCAGCCTTTACTCCCAGCAATTAGGAGGCAGAGGAAGGAATATCTCTGGCTTCAGGGCAGCTTGGTCTACACATAAGGAGTTCCAAGGCTGCGAAGAGTCCTTATCTCAAAAAAGACTAACTAAAATAAAATTCCTTGTAAACTGAACATAGGGTAGAGGTCTCTCTCAGTGTTAGGTGTTTCTGTATCATCTCTGCCATCTTCATAAGGCAAGTGTTAATTTACTTGTGTTGTGTTTATGGAAGAATCTGGAGGGTAGGTGTTTACAGAGGCATCAAACCCTGAACTGAGATGTGGGAAATGCCATCCATGGGTGCAGGCAGATCGCTCTTTTGATGTGCTGACGCATGGGGTGTAGGGATTAAGAAAAAGTTGAGGATGGTAGTTGCCTTAGTTCTACAAATTCTAGATAGTGGGGAAGCAGGTTTGGAGTAGAGAAACAAGTTTAACTTAACTCGTGTGCCCTCAGGAAACCTATGTAATTTCCTCTACTGATAGCACTTTTAGAACTCAAAAGTTTGAAAATGGGCTCAGAAATTGGGACTCATTCAGGTATTTTACTTCAGAATGCACCCATTAAACACTTCCTGCTAGGTGTTTCCATGTAGACAACACCGAAAGGACAGAGCCGGGGGCAGAGGAGGGGGTTGGCTGTCTGAGATGATGCAGAAATGCTAGGAATAGAACTCTGGGAGAAAGCAAGCATGCCACGGTGTTTTGGTTTTGCTTCTTGTGCCAGGGTTTCACTATGTAGCCCAGGCTTTCCCTGAATCATCAGCCTCAGCTTCCCAAGTGTTAGAGACTGTAGGTGCAAGACAATGCCCGTCTGAAGAAGAAGCACTTTAAAGGTAGAGCAGGCAGAGCGGAGCTCTGAAAACTCAGTAGACTGAGAAGTAGGTGAGTGTTGAGGAAGGAAGAGAGCCTGCATGCAAGGGAGCAGGGTTACAGAATTTAGACGCAGTGAAGAGAACAATTAGCCTGAGTTGGCAGAACAAGCTTTTGAATTTGGCATGTAGGTCAGTTGGTGATGGCTGAAAGTAGTTTGACTATCACTGTTGGGCCACAAATCAGGTCAAAGCAGTGAGTGAGGGAATAGAGTACTTGTTTTCTTGTTATTGTGGCAAAAAACCACAGCATCTTAGGGAAAGGAAGGTTTTTTTTGTTTGTTTTTCTTTTCTTTTTCTGGTTGTTTGTGCATACTTTTTTGGTTCACAGTTTGAGTGTATGATCCATTATGGTGGTGGTGGTGGTGGGGTTTATGGTCCAGGTATGAGGAAGCTGGTCACTTTGGGTGTGTATCAGGAAACATAAAGACAATCAGTGACTGGTGCTCAGCTCCTTTTTCTTCCGTTCTGGATCCCAACCCATGGAATCATGCTGCCCATGTATTTAGAGTGGGTCTTTCTATATCAGTTAACTGGGTCTAGAAACTCCCTTAGAGACAATCCCAGTGGTTTATTTCCTGATTCTAGAGCTAAGTCCACCCCTTACCTTGCTGCCCAGATACCACTTTTTAAGCCATGATCCTCCCACCCCTTGTTTGACAGGCTCATGCCATCTCACAGCGTCAAATAAAATGCACAACCTGACTTCCAGAGTCTCCATATTCTTCCAAAAGACTGTTCAGAATTGCTCAGGAGTATAAGTGCCGAGCCTCTGCTGAGACCCCAGTCTCTTAACTGAGGCTCTATAACATCAAAACATGGTACAAACTAAAGTACATAATAATACAAGGTAAACATTCCCATTCCAAAATGGAGGAATGGGGCTGCTGCAAGGAAAAATTGAACCAAAGCAAGACCAAACACAAAATCAAACTCAGAAGCAGGGCAAACACAGCGTTCTCCAGCTCCTCTGTCTGGCTCTAGCTCCCAAGGGTTGGGATGACCCTGCCATGTCTCCCTCTGCCACCTGTAGCATATGGAACCTCTCTTCGGCTGGTCCCACCTCAGCCATGCTGTGTTTTTTGGTGGATATCCCATGTCCTGGTGTCTCTCCATCATGAGGTCTCGAGACCATTGTAACTTGGGTTTTAATGTCACAACCTAACCTCCCAGGGCCTCCCTGCAGGGACTTCAGCCTTGCTATACATTGTCTGGCCTCAGTGGTTCTCTGGGACTTTGATGCAAGATTCCATTATCCCCACACTCTTAACTTGTTATTGTCTGCAAAACTTGTAGCATGTGTTGTGAGTTCTGCATAAACCAGATTGCATTAGCTTTTGTCTGGAAGGGGCTTGCTTGCAGGGCACCTCTTCAGTGGCTTTTTCAGGGTCGGCACCCAAGTGAATTTAACAAGATGAACCATTCAGAGGTTGGAGTCTTGCCATCGGGCACCTTTCCTGATATTCCATGTGGTTAGCATCAGTTTTCTCTTTAATGAGGACTAAACTCTGAAGCAAAACAATTGCTTTCAAACTGCCTTGTGTGTAATTGTATAGTCAAACTCTTTCCCTTGCCAAATTGGATATTTTCTCACTTTCTGCCATACCTGTGCTCTCCACAACAGCACAGAATAAGAGTAGTGAGTACTAATCGTGGTGCAGCCTGAACTCCATCCTGCCTGTAAAGTTCCTCTGCCAGACACAGTAGTTAACTACTGTGAATTCAGCACCACCCAGGTTCTTAGGGCATGGGCAAAGGTTCTTTGTAAAAATATAACCTGAATGGACTGTACCCAAATCCCACGAGTCCTTATTCTGCTTTGAACCTCATGAGCCAGGCTTTCATTGTCCGTTCGTGGCTGATTATTCTTCATGCTCCCATCAGAGTGGCCAGTTGGGCTCTCTGCTTACAGCATTTGAAACTCTTGTAGCCCACGATTCTAAATTCTTTCATATTCCTTCGAATCAGTTCCAAAGACATAAGCACCAGAGTCAGGTTTATCATGGCGCACCCTCCCCCAACCCCTCCTCTTTGTGTCACTTTTCTTGTGTTAGTCAAACATTGCTGAGACAAAATACCTGACAGAAGCAACTTAAGGGCGGATTTGTTTGTCGTGCAGTGTGAGGAGATGGTTCCAGTGGAGAGGGGATGGCAGGAGTGTGCGCAGATGGTCGCGTTGCGCCCTGCTGTAAAGAGAGGAAGGGGAGTGCCACTCGCTTTTACTTTCTGTTCAGGCCGAGACCCCAGCCCATGGGTGGTGTGACTCAAAATTGGGTTAGGTTTTCCCACACCAGAACCCAGTCTAGATACTGCCTCATAGATGTGCTCAGTGGCTTGTCTCCTAGGTGATTTTAGATCCTGTCAGGGTAACAGTGAATCCTGATGTTATAAATTGTTCCTATGTCAGTGGAAGGAAGCAAGCGAAACAAAGCATTGTGCTTGGGTCCTTTTATTATAGGATGAAGAAAATTTCAGCATATTTGTTGATTTAATAAAAGTATTCACAGGAAAAAGTATAGGTCAAGGGAGAATGGTCATGGAAGATGAACAGTTGATGAGCCCTACTACGTACAGTTTGGTCTCAGAAGCCTTTAACAACTCCTCTTTTATTGACTAAGGAGGGGAAATGGGTATGGGTGTGGTTCAAGATAACAGGTAACAGCAATATATGGGAAGGAAGTTAAGAAAGGCAGAAAGCCAGCAACTTCTTTCCTTAAAATTCTGTCTTTAAAATACTTGAGAAAAAAATATCATGCTGGGCCTTCCTCCCCGAGGCAGAGTTTCTCTGTGTGGCCATGACTGTCCTAGAACTGTAGACCAGGCTGGCCTTGAACTCATACATCAGCCTGCCTCTGCTTTGGTAGCATGCTTGTCTTTTTGTTTGCTTTATTTTTTGAGACTGGGTTTCTCTTTGTAGCCTTGACTGTCCTAGACTCACTTTGTAACCCAGGCTGGCCTTGAACTCACAGAGATCCACTTGCCTCTGCCTCCCAAGTGCTGGGATTACAGGCTGCACTGCTTGTCTTAATACTGCATTTAAAAATTACCCTTTTAAGTCAGAGTACCTGCAGATAATTAAAAATTATGAATAGCAGTGTACTTCTAATCAAATCACACCTCTGTTTGTTCTCATTACTTCAGCTTCTAGAAATAACTTTCAACCCCTAGGAATTTTTAAATGTTTAATATTTATACATGTATATAATGTATTTTGATCAAGTCTACCTCCCATTTCCTCCTCTTTTTTTTTTGAGACAGGGTTTCTCTGTGTAATCTGTTTTTAATGTAATTCTTTTTTTAATCTATATTTATTTATTATGTATATGATGTTGTGCCTGCATGTACACCTGCATGCCATAAGAGGGCACCAGATCTCATAGATGGTTGTGAGCCACCATGTGGTTGCTGGGAATTGAACACAGGACCTCTGGAGGAGCAGTCAGTGCTCTTAACCTCTGAGCCATCTCTCCAGCCCTCTCTGTAATCTTGGCTGTCCTGAACTCACTTTGTAGGCTGGCCATGAATTCACAGAGATCCTCCTGCCTCTGCCTCCCCAGGTGCTGGGATTACAGGTGTGCACTGCCATACCTGGTTTCGTCTTAGGGCTTTCTTTTGGTGCTTATTTATTCCTGCTTTAAGAAGATTTCCCTCTCAGTTTTATGTGTCATAATGATGTAATTCTACAGAAAATGCAGGCTTGCTAGTAGTTACTCAGTATTAATGTTTAAATTCTGACTCTACTGTTTGTATCAGAACCTTCATATGTGCTATCCGTATTTCCTTCCTTGATAACTTTTTATGTTTCCTGAGGTGAAAATTGTTTTCTTTGTTGTCTTTGTTTTCTATGTACTTAATGTGAATTTATTCTGCAACCTTTGAAAATGAAAACTTTCAAATATTGGAAAATATATCAGGTTTCCACCTGTCTTAGTCACTGTTCTATGCTGTGAAGATATGCCATGACCAAGGCAACTCTGATCAAATAAAGCACTTAATTGGGGGCTTGCTTACAGTTTCACAGCCTTGGTCTATTGTCATGGTAGCAGACAGACTGGCACTGGAGAAGTAGCTACATTCTGATCGCAAGGGGTGGAGGAGGGGAGAAGGGAGGGTCTGAGAGACTGAGCCTGGCATGGGTTTTTGAGACATGTGACACACTTCCTCCAACAAGGCCACACCTTCTAACCCTTCTCAAAGAGTTCCATTCCCTGATATATGAACCTATGGGGGCCATTCCTTTTTTTTTTTTTGAAACAGGGTTTCCCTGTGAAGCCTTGGCTGTCCTGGAATTCACTCTCTAGACCAGGCTGACCTTGATCTCAGAGATCCAACTGCCTCTGCCTCTGCCTCCCAAGTGCTGGGATTAAAGATGTGTGCCACCATCTCCAGGCTGTATATGGGGCCTTTCTTATTCAAACCTTTCATTCTCATATGCTAAACTGGCCTGTGGATCCCTAGTTTGTGTCACAGTTACTATCCTGAAACTTTCCTGAAAGTTCTCTTTATATCTTCTATTTGGATACTCTTAATTTTGGTCAATACTGTCATTACAGGTGTGCACTACCACTAATGGTATATGCATTGGTGGGGATCAAACTCGGGGCTCTGCATGCTAGGCAAGTGCTCTCTTGATTGAGCTACACTCCAGCCCCTCTAATAGTCTTTCACATTAAAGTTACTGTGCATTCATTGAGCTAAATCTACATGTAACTTATTTATTAGAAGTGCAGTATTTTTAATTGGTCCATTTCTATATGTGAGCTTAAAGTAATACTACTATTTTGGGGAAGTTTAATGAAGTGTTTTTGGAGTCCTTGCCTTCAGAGCGCTAACAGTGTAATTGTGCAGTTTAATTATGCTTATCAAATGTCTCCCTCCCTCTCATTTCTCTTTTCCACCCTCTTTTTTTCTTTGCAGTTACGTAACTGTTAGTTTATAAGTAGTAAAGCATACAGCAGGCACTTACTGCTGTTTGATTTTCAGATCATCTCATAGAAATCCAACTGACCATTGTTTTTTATAATTTTGGGGTGATTCTGTATTTGTACAGATATGACTACCAAATAAGTTTATTACAGACCAAAGATGGTGGTGAATGTTTACATCATTTTCAGTCTTTTTTTTTTTTTGTAATTACAGAAAAATGAGTTTCTGTGTAATTTTTTTTACACATCATCATATTTTGTTCTTCATTCTCCCTCCTTGCCTCCTATCCCCTTCTCCCAGATACTTTGCCTGTTTGCATATTTCTCAGTAACTGCTCTCACCTTAGTTTTGAGACAGGGTCTCAGCGTTTTCTGGTCTCAAGTGCACTCTGTAGTTTAAGGATGGCCTTGAATGCCTTAGGTCTGCCTCCTAGGGCTGGGATTGCAGGTGTGTGCCACCAGCACTATATTGGTGCACAATTGGTAGGCTCTCCACCAACCAAGCTGCATTTCCAGCCCACTCCACTTGAGCTCACTAGTTTGTCTCTGCTTTCCAAGTGCTGGGGTCATGGGGGTGCACCATCGTGCCCAGCTTTATTATCTTCTCGTGTTCCTCTCCCTCCTTTCTCAGTCTGCTTTATACTTTATGTCCTGTGTATATATGTATGACACATTTGTATGCATATATAATACAAATGAGGTGTTTTCTTTCTGAATCTGGCTTATTTGCTAAACATCTTTTTCTCTGGTTCAGTCTATTTTCTGAATGTCATAATAATCATTCTTCCTTGTAGCTGGATGAAATTCCACTTTGCATATGTGCCATATTTTCTTTATCTGTTCATCTGTTGATGATCATCTAAGCTGATACTACTACTTAGCTGTCTTGAATATTGTGGGAAGAAATGAGGATGTGTACATGTCTCTGGTGTGTTGATTTAAAATCCTTTGGTTAGCAGTTTTGGAGCCTCAGGTATTATATTAAGGTTTTAACTGGTTTTTGTTCTTTTTTTCTTTTTATTCATTTTAATTTTATTAGTGTCTTTTTCTTTTGGTTAGATTGATTAATGATTGTTAAATCTATTTTTTCCAAAGAACCAACTCTGATTGATTTGTGTGTTTTTTTTCGTTTAATGTTTTAAAAAAAATATATACATATATATATATATATATATATATTTGTTTTTATAAGCATTGGTGTTTTGCCTATGTTTGTGCAAAGGGGCCAGAACCTCTGGAACTGGAGTTTCAGACAGCTGTGAGCTGCTTTGTGGGTGCTGGGAATTGAACTTGGGTCCTCTGGAAGAGCAAAATAACAAGTGTCCTTAACTGATGAACCATCTCATCATCCCTGATTCTGTGTAATCAGGGTTTCTCTGTGTAGCCTTGGCTGTCCTGGACTCGATTTGTAGACCATGTTAGCCTTGAACTCACAGAGATCTACCTGTCTCTCCCAGAGTGGGATTACAGGTGTGTGTTACTGAGCTTGGCTGATTCTATGTGTTTTTTTAGTCTTCATTTTATTCATTCCCAGCATGACCTTGCTTTTTTTTTGCTATGTACTGCTTTAAAGTTTGGTTGCTGCCTTTTTTTTTTTTTTTTTTCCCAACCTAGAGGTACATCATTAGATTATTTAAGTTCTTTTGGATTTTCAACGTAAGGGCTCATGATAATAAACTTTACTCCTGGAATTGTATTAGCTATATCCCAAGCGTTCTGTTAAGATGTATTTTCAGTCAATTGTAGGGATTTTTAAATTTCCACCTTGATTTCCTTAATAACTTGTTGGTCATTCTAGACCCTGTTGTTTAGGCTCTTGAATATTTATCTAGTTTCTGTAGTTTGTCTTTTTGGTTTTATTTTACTATGGTCTAATAAGGTACAAGAAATTATTTTTCTTTTATATTTGTTAAGATGTATTTTGAGATCTAAGGTGTAATCTGTTTTAGAAAAGCTTCCATGGGCTACTGAGAAGAATGGATTCCATTTTTGTTGACTGGAATATTACATAGATAATATTAGGTTCATTTGATCTGTGGTGCAGTTTAACTTTGAAGCTTGTTAGTGATTTTGTTTGAATGCCCTGTTGAGGATGACAGAGACGAGTATTGAAGTCATCTGTAATTACTGCACCAGGATATGTCAAGACTTTGATGCTCATTACTATTTGTTATATTTAATTAGGAGCCCCAACATCTGGTACATGTAAATTTATGTTTTTCTATTTATTAATATATAGTGACCTGCATCTCTGATTAAAATTGCTTTGAAGTCCACCTTTTCAGATGTAGCCATGTCAGCCAGCTTGGTTTGATTCCGTTCACTTGATAGATGTCAATCTTTTGACCCTTTGTCTGTAGATGTGTTTTCTCAGTGAGGTATGTTTGTCGGAGACAATACACAGTTAGATACAGTTTTTAAACTAGTTAGCAGGTCTCTATCACTTTATTGGTGAGTTAAGACTATTTTGCTTTTTAAAGTTCTTGAGACATACACACTGACTTCTGTAATTTCATTCTTGGGTTTTTTTCTTCCTCCCTTATTTAGTAGGAATTTGCTCGTACTATGTTGGACATGATTATTCTCATTTATTTATCTATTGTTCCTTTCATGAAACTATTCTTTTCTGTGCTTTTCAAGATTGAGTACTTCCTTCAGGTACCTACAGCAGTATTGGCTTTCATGGTCATGAAAGGCTTTAGTTTGTGCTGTCTTGAAATGTCCCTCTTTTCTCAATGGAAAGATTTATTTTTAAAACATTTATTGTGTGTATACAGACCAGAGGATAACTTGCAGGAATCTGTGCTTTCCTTTTACTCTCTGGGTCCTAGGGTCAAACACAGGTTGTCATGCAAGCTCCTGGGCCCTCTGTCAGCCATCCCACCGGCTCCCTTCTCTTAATGTAAATGGTACGAAGTAAACAAAAGTAGTTCAGGGAGTCAGAGCAAGCTGGGCAATTTAAAAGTTGTCTAGTTTAAGAGATATTCTTGTTGTCCTTATTCCTGCTTGTTTTTACTTTCTGGAGCCATGAAGGATTCAAGGCTGGTGAAGAGATGATTGCTAGGTGGTAAAGCAGACTCCTAGCATGGCCACAGAAAGGAGTGTTGGGTGAAATTCCAGAATGATTACATAGAGACGCAGGTAGAGTTTAGTTAGAAGTAAATCTTCTGTCACATCTTCATATATATACTCAAAACAAGTCAGTTCTAATTTTTTTTTTTTTTTGAGACAGTGTTTCCCTGGCTGTCCTGGCACTCTATAGACCAGGCTGGCTTTACAGAGATCCACTTCCCGAGTGCTGGGATTAAAGTCCTGCACCACCATGCCCAGCAGACTCTTGGGTTTATTTTGCTTATGCTTTACATGTCACAGTCCCTCAGTGAAGGAAGTCAGGGAGGTTCCTGGAGGGGAGAGCTGCGTAGTGCCTTGCTCCGTTCGGTCACCTGCTGAGGACGGCACACCTGCATTGAGTTGTACCACTGCACCAATCACCAATTTAAAAAGCGGAACACAGGCCTACCTGCAGGCAAGTCTTAATGGAGGCACTTGAGACTCTCCCTACCCAGATGATTCTATCTAGCTCAAGTCAGGTTCACCTTAATCTCCTCAGCACGCCATCTGCATCATTGTACAGAGCTGTCTGCACGTAAACTTTGTCTAGAGGAAAAACATTTAGGAAATGTCATTAAAAAAAAGTTTTGTAGCCTGGCGAGGTGGTGCACATCATTAATGCCAGCGCGCAGGGAAGCAGAGGCAGGTGGATCCCAAGGCCAGCCTGGTGTACAAAGCGAGTCCACGACAGCCAAGGCTATCTATGAAGAGAAACTCTGTCTTGAAAAAAAACAAAACAAAGCAAAAAAAAAAAAATCAACCAACAAAAACTTTTTGTAATTTTTGTTTAAAACAAAACAGTTTAAAAAAAACAGTTTTGTTTTTGTTTTGTTGCCTTTTAAAGTATAGCAGGTCAGTCTAGGACCCGCCCGTGGTAAAAATAATGACACAGAGGCTTATTAATAAGCTTAGGCCCATGGCTGGGCAGGCTCTCCTAATTTAACCTGGCTTCGTTGGCCCAGGACCGCCACTTAGTTAGTTCTGTGCTTCTCTGATCCTGTTCGCTCTGTTGTCCTGCTGACAAATCTCCCAAACCTCCAGCCTAGGATTTCTTCTCTCAGAGTACCTTCTCTGTCCCCTTCCTGCCCAGCTGTTGGCTGTCAGCTCTTTATTCTTTTATTTTTATTTTTAAAATTTATTTATTCTATGTACATTGGTTTCTTCCTGCATGTATGTCTGTGTGAGGATGTTAGATCTTGAGAGTTACAGACAGTTGTGAGCTGCCATGTGTGCTGGGAATTGAACCTCTGGAAGAGCAGCCAGTGCTTTTAACTGCTGAGCCATCTCTCCAGCTCCTGTCAACTCTTTATTAAAGCCAATCAGTCTGGATTGCCTTAGGCAGGTGAGGAAGGAACAAATATTTTTTAAAAAGCTCTCTTGACTGTACAAAATTAACAATTGAATATACAGAGACACACTGTCACACAGTGTACCCCTATGTAAAGATATTAATGGAGCCAGACTGTTTTGAAATGGTCCTTAAAATAAGATGAAAATTGAGCAGGCCATGATGGCAACAAGCCTTTTAATTCCAGCATTGGGAGGCAGAGGCAGGCAGATCTCTGTGCGTTGGGGGCCAGCTTGGTCTAGAGCGAGACAGCTAGAGGTACATAGAGAAACCCTCTCTTGGTAGAGGGGGAGATATTTATTAGTGATAATTCTCTTCCTTCATGAGAATTTATTTTATCAAACACTTTGAGTGGCTGGAGCGGTAGCCCAGTGGTGAAGATCACTTCCAGCTCCTCCTAGATGACCTCGATTTAGGCATATATTCACACAGACAATTGCATATACACATGTAAAAATAACAATACCATTAAAAAAAGCTGTCTTGAAAGTGATATATAGGACAGTAGATTCTGAAAGTGTTCTGTATCAGCAAAAAACGAGAAGGGAAAAGGATAATATTATTGCATGTATGCTTCTAAATTAGGCTCATTTCATAAGTTAAAATACTTAGGACCAGAGAACTGAGTAGTAAGAATTTAGTATTTCATGGGACTGCAGAGATGGCTCAGTGAGTAAAGGCAGTTGCTGCTAAGTCTGATCTGAGGTCAACCCCTGGTACCCACATGGTAGAAAGAGAACTGCCTCCTTCAAGTTGTCTTCTGATTTCTTCATGTGCTGTGGTATGCAGGTGTGTACACACACGAGTTGTGTATAGCCTAGGCTACCTTGGAACTTGCTATGCAGACTAGGCTGGCCTCGAACTTAGAGATTCTTCTACCTCTACCTTTCAAGTTCTGGAGTTATAGGCATGTGCTATCATTCTCTGCTCAACTTATTTTAAGGACCATTTCAAAACAATCTTAGAGTATTATAATGATAAAGTTCATCCATATGTTCCCATTATAAATTGCTATCATACTAAGCTCGTAGTTTTGAAGAACACAAAAATAGGCCATTACAGATTCTAGAATTCCTTCATGATTCTCAGTTTCTGGTTGAAGTATAATGGTTAGTACAGTAATAAATCACAGGGCAAAATGATACGGAAAAGTTGGTAGACTTGGTTGGAAAACAGGGAATGTTAGATAAAAATATTTTTCAGCCTTTTAAGTCTACATCTGTGTTTGATAAATAGACTGTGGTGCTGTGGAAAATTCAGAAAATAAAGAAAATTAAAAAAATATAGCAGTGGTTGTCTGTCTTTGTTCCCAGCACTTGGGAGGCAGAGGCAGGTAGAGTTCAAAGCCAGTCTGAGTTAATTTCTAGGATGTCTAGTACTATACAGAGAAACTGCCTTAAAAAAAAGAAAGGAAGAGAGAGAGAAAGAGAAAAATTAAAAAAAATAGAATAAAGCACTGGTAGCTGGTGTGACGGCACGTTATCCCATCAGATGGATCTCTGTAAGTTTGAGGCCAGCCTGGTCTACAGAGTGAGTTCCAAGACAGCCAGGATTGCAGAGAAAGATTGTGTCCCAATAAACAAATCCGTTTATTCTAGCAAGGGGAGTGGGGAGGCGCTTTAGTCTAAAACAAAGGTCCATGGTTTTCTGTATCAATCTTGTAGTTTGTATGGGTTGGTCTTGGCTTTGTTGCCAAATAGTGTAGAAATCTGAACTTTCATGTTTTATTCTCAGTAAATATATTAAGAAATACTAGTGTGAAAATAACCAAAGGAGCCAGGTGCAATGGCACACACTTGTGATCCCAGTGCTCAGGGAGGAGGAGCCAGTTAGATCTCTGTGAGTTCAAGGCCAGCCTGGTCTACAGCCAGGACAGCCATGGCTACACAGAGAAACTCTGTCTTGAAAAACAAACAACAAAAAAGAAAATAACCAAAGAATAAAGTTTGCTGTTTCATGAGTGCTTTATAAGTGTTCGTGGGATTAAAGCAGAAGACATTTCTTCTCAAGTTCTCTAGTTTGTTTTTCCTGGAAACTATTCTATTAACTGAATCAAATTTGAATTAAAAAAATTGTTCTTGGAGATATTTTGGCAAAGATGGAACATAACTAAGAAAAATGTTCTTTATATTGTTTGAGATGGAATTTTTAGTCATGTCATTGTGAAAGTATTTCCTTAAACCATCCTTTAGAAGGAAAAAAACCAAACCGGCTGAACATTGCCCCTTTGCTTGTTCTGGAGAGAGCAGGATGTGGTGAGCAGCTCTGTGGCTCAGGCTGTCCTTGACCTTATGATCCTTGTGTCTCTCCAGTGAAGGGATCACAAGTGCACGAAGCTTTGCCTGGCCTCCTTCCCTCCTTAGTCTTTGAGATCTTTAACACAAGAGCTTTACTGCGCAAAACAACAACAACAACTGAGCAGTGTTCAAGTAGATTGCCTGACGATTTGCTTGACTCTGTCGTTGGTTGAGGTGGTGGCTTTCCAGATCTATGGCTGTAAATACCAGTCCAGCCTTCAAACTCAGAATGATAGTAGGATTGAAGAAATCTCTGAGTAACCAAGAATGGGTAGATCTGCTGTGATAAGGATAAAAGGCTTTCCAGGATACTTTTACTGAATGAGTCGTGTGTGTGTGTGTGTGTGTGTGTGTGTGTGTTGGCTTCATTCTGAACAGCTCTCTAGATTCACAAGTATTTATTTTTTGAGTACCTGTTACAGTAACTACATTAGATCCCACTTTTGTGTTGGGAAAACAAATGATAAAATAAGACAAAGTCTGTTTTCTTAAGGATTTACTTAAAAAAAAAAAGGATTGATTTATTTTTACAACATTCTACCTGCACACCAGATCTTACTATAGATGGTTGTGAGCCACCAGGAACTTTTTCCTCCAGAGATGGTTGCAAGAGTTTGTTGCCAGAAGGTGGGAGGAGCTACCAGAAGTGAGTGCCCTAGGTAGGCAAAACTCACTTGTGCCTGCGTTTCCAACTGTGATTCCTTACATCTGAAGCTTCAAAGAGGGCTGGATGAAGTCCTCCCTTTGGCATTTTTCCTGTTGTTCTAGCATAGAACACGGAGTTTCTGTTTAGCAGTCACAGCCTCTCAGTGCACCTTGACTGCAACTTTAAACTTGCTTAAGCTCTTTTCCTCAACAAACTGCAGTATTTTAAATACTC
Source organism: Pachyuromys duprasi (assembly GCA_028658305.1). NCBI lineage: Eukaryota > Metazoa > Chordata > Mammalia > Rodentia > Muridae > Pachyuromys > Pachyuromys duprasi. Next base: position 40,288,971 of record CM053751.1, read on the forward strand.
TTCTTGCTATAGCTGTTGCTTTTTTCCACCACAGACCTGAATGAGAGTACAGAGCAATAACTTTGACACAACCTGAATTCTATCCTGTCTTGAAATTTTCTTTGCCAAACATAAAACAAAATATAAAATGAAAATAAAAATACAGTTTATCTAGGGTTAAGCAGGTATCCTGTAGTTTCTAGCATCCCTAGGCAAAGAGGGACTACTGTAAGTTTTGGTAGTAATTTGTGTGTGTATTGTGTGTCAGTGGGTATATGCAGAAGCTAGAGGACAGCCACACGTGTCCACCACCATGTCTGGTTTGTTTGTTTGTCTGTGCTGGCGTGGGGCAACGCTCACTGTCCTGAAAAGCCGTTTGGCTGGCTAGTTTAACCTTTCTCTGGTGTAATCTTAGCAGTCATCTTTACCCACTGAACCATCTTGCTGGCCCTTAAAGTTTAAAAATAAGATTTATTTCTCTGTTTGTACACACATGCACACATGTAATCACTCATGTGCCTTTGGGGAAATTGCAGATCTAGTTATAGCATTCACATTCGTAAGTGTTACGAACTTTAATTAATAAATTATTTTGAAATACAGTTTCTCTATGTCCTGGCTGTTCTGAAACTGAAGATGATATGATATACTGTATACAAAATTACACATTTTTAAATGCATGTTGGCATGTGTTGTCTGCAGGTATGTGTTTGTGTTGATGCACATGTAGAGGGTGCACATGTGGAGGACAGGGCATTTCTTGTTTGTGCTTAGACATCCCGCTGTGCCTGCAGCCCTCTAATTAGTCTAGACTAGCTAGCCAGTGCCTGTCAAAGAGCCCCCTAGCTCTGCCTCCCTAGTGGTTGGACTGCAAGCTGGGTCAGCACACTCGGCATTTTTAAATGCTTTCCTGGAGTTAGACGTGGGTTCTCTTGCTTTAAAGAAGCACATTTTCCACCTGAGCTCTCTTTTCATTCCAAGTTAAACACATTTTAGTTATGCTGGAAGTTGAGGGTTTTTTTGTTTTGTTTTTTTTAAATGTAGGGCTAATGTTAAAAATATATAACATTTAAACATTTTTTAATTTATCTTTATTTTATGTTCTTTGGTGTTTTGCTTGCATGTATGTCTATGTGAAAGTGTCACATCTTGGAGTCACAGTTTGAGCCACCATGTGGGTGCTGGGATTTGAACTAGGGTTGTCTGGAAGAACAGTGCCTTTAGCTGCTGAGCCAACTCTAAAGCCCTACAACTACTTGTTTGGGATGAAGTGCATTTTAACTCCTCTATTACTGTGTTTGCACCGTCAGGAAGCATCCTTTGCTCACTCTTGCACCAGGTGGGTGGAATTTCATGGATTTCTAGTAATGCTGCCATCTTACGCATGCACAGCGAGCGCTGTGACCACAGCCATCTTCCCAGTCTCTGTTTTGTTTACTTTTTGAGATGTAAACTTAATAGAATAAACTTTTTGTTTTTGTTCAAATTCTATTGTCATATAGTATCATAATTGAGTTATATTAAATAAGAAAGGTATCGGGAGGTGAGAGGGAGGGGTGTAGTTTAATACTTGAAATTGTTTTTTGTGTATTATGGCAGACAATTTTAATTTTATTTTTTAAAAAGATTTTTGTTGCTTATTCATTTATGTGCACACACATGTGTTTGTAGGCACCCTCAGAGGTGGGTTTACAGGTGACAGCACGCTGCCTGGTTCGGGTGCTAGGAGCGGAGCTCTATCCTCTGAAAGACAGCCTGCCCCTAACTGCTGAGTATTTTCCTAACTGTGACTGTGGGTGTGGTCAGGGCGGGGCATGCCGTGCCGTGCATGTGGAAATCAGAAGACCGCTCTGGAATCTGTTCTCCTCTGCTTCTGTGTGGGTTGCAGGGATCGAGTAGGCTGTCAGTTACGTTCAGCAAACGCCTTTACCTAATGAACCAGCTCCCTAACTACTGTGTGGTTCAGGCCTGTAATTTTTTCAAGGCCAGCCTGGTCTACCTGGTGAGTTCCAAGCTATTCTGGGTTACGAAGTGAGACCCAGTCTCAAACAAAATCTTTTTTTTTTTTTTTAATTTATTTATTTTTATCTCAATCACAGGTTGGGTACTTTGAATCCCAGGCGTATCCCCCTCCCCCATTCCCTCCTACCCTCCCACTCCCTCCCTCATCTCCTTCTTCCCCACCCCCTCCAAGTCCACCAAGAGGGGAGGACCTCCTTCCCTTCCATCCAACCACGACTTATCATGTCTCCTCAGGGCTGGCTGCAAAGTCCTCCCCTGGGATCTAGCCAGTCTGTCACTCCCCGGCTTATATGGGGGGGGGTCAAAGAGTCAGCCATCAAGATCATGACTGAAACAGTCCCTGTTTCCCTGAATAGGGTC
>CM053751.1:40301263-40536272 GCA_028658305.1 Pachyuromys duprasi
CCAAGTTTCACCAACCTCCTCCATTTCTATCATCACTTCTTGCCCTCTGCCAAAGGCTTGATCGCGAGTCTTAATATCTGCTCTGATACATCCTTACGTTGACCCCCCCAGAGGTCCTCCTTGGCATACTCCTGTCCTGTTGCTTGTTTTCTCCTCCACTCAATGTCCATCCCATTTGTTCATCCAAACGAGCATTGATCATATCCACCTGGGTCCTCCTTCCTGTATATCCTCCTTCGGAGTATAGATTTCAGCATGACCTTCCTATCCTATAGGTCTATATAAGTGAGTATATACCATATGTTTCTTTCTGCTTTTGAGAAACCTCACTTAGGATGATCGTTTCCAGGTCCCACCATTTGCCTGCGAATTTCATGATTTCCTCCTGAACAGTTTCTTCTGGTGTGTACATTTGTACATGTTTAAGAGAGTATGTGTACACAAATGTGGAGACCAGAGGTTGACATTGGGTGTGTTCAAGAAAAAAATTTGCTGGCTACTATGGAAACAATCAATTCTGTAGAAAACTGTTGAGCTTACTGCCTAGAGATTTTGATTTGGTAGATTTAGGCTGAGGTCCAGGAATGTTCATTGGTGGAAAGAACCTCAAGAAACCTGGATTCAAATCTTAATATTACAGCAAGTAGTTAACTCTGCAGCAAGTTACCCTTTCTCTCCTCCCTCTACCCCATGCCTGACAGGGTTGTTTTTTTTTTCTTCTTCACATATAAAAGTGAGACTCTTTCCTTCTTGTCTTTCCCTCTTTTAGTAGGAAATGTCTCTTTTGTCCTCCCTTTTGCATCTTTCAAGTGTGCCCTGTGATGTCATTCTGACTGGCTGCCTTGCTTTGGCTGGCTCTGAAATAGAAGCACAGAGTCCCTTCAACTTGCTTGTGGAGAGTTCTCTTGTGATTCTGAAGAAACCCATTTTAGGTTTAGGCCAAGGCCATTTTAGGAAATAAAAAGCAGCTGAGTTCTTGGGGCTAACAAGCATTAGGGGAAATGTACCATGGAGTAGCAGTTTGAAGCTGAGTATTGGCACATGCTTGCTGTGTATTCAGAGTTGGTGCCAAGGATTCTCTAGGCTGAATCCTATGTTTTGTTTTTTCTTTATTCTAGTCACCTCTTCTTAATTTTTGTATTGTCATCTAGAATTTTGGTTTGATTTTGTTTTAAGGTCTATAAATTAGTAGTTACTGTGTTGTTATGGTAAATGCTGTTTACACTGGCTTACTGCTTGGTTTACTGTCGTGCTTCTTAGACATCATTTCCGTTTCCTCCTTTCTGTGGTATTTTCCTGAAAAAGTAATGTCTGTCAGAGATTGTCTTTGGTTGTTAAGTCATCTTTGTCTTCCTGTCAGTGTTTCATCTTATGTGTGTGAGGGAATGCGTGGATGGGGGTGTACATGTACCACACAGATGTGTGGAGTTTGGAGAACAACTTTAGGGAGTCAGCTTTCCCTTCCACCATGAAGGCCCTGGGGATTGAACAGGTTTCCAGACTGCTTTTTCTTGCTGGCCCAAACTATCATAAACTGTTGATTTTTTTTTTTTTTTTTTTATTCCATGAAGTTTCCCAGTGTTGTGAGCCTCTGCTTTTCCTGACAGAAATAGTCATCCCCTTTCTCTTGTGTTGCTTTAAGGGTTTTTGTTTTTTAAATCTGCAGGAATTTGTAGTTGTACCATGGTTTGTCTGGATCCTGCCTCAGTTTCGTTCTGAAGACCATATCTTTCATCAGTTCTGGAAAACAATCTTTATCCTTTTGAACATTATTTTTTCTGACTGACATGTCTTGAATTTACATTGCATGCACATTGCAAAAAAAAAACCTCATTATTTTTCTTCTTCCGTTTCTTATGTTCTATTTGTATTTTCATTTCATGATTGTGTTACCTTTTTGAGTAATTTCTTTTATATCTCTCAGTTCACTAAATCATTCTTGTAATTCCTCCCCCTTGTTTTTTTTTTTGTTTTTTTGGTTTTTTTTTTTTTTTTTTTTTGGTGTGTTTTTTCAGAGTGGAACGTACTAAATAACCTTTGCTGGCCTAGAACTCCATGTGTTGTAGAGCAGTCTGGCCTTAACCCTCACAGAGCCCTATGCCTCAGTCCACCAGGTGCTGGAATTCAAAGCATGTACCATCACCCCTGGCCCACAGATTCTTCTAAGCTTTATTTAATGTTTAATGCATTTTTGGGCTTTATTTTTACTTTTGTTTTTATTTTGTAGTTGGAATAGGATCAAAGCCTCGTGCATGCTAGTTCTATGCTTTATTTACTATTGAGCTGTATTTACAACTCCATTAAGTCCTTTGAAAGGTTTGTGTATTATTGTTAGGTATGTGTGTTGTATGGTAGCTGTGTACAGGCACACACGCCTCAGGTTGTGTGTGTAGAGATCTACACACAACTTTGTAGAATTGATTGTTTTCATTTTTTGTGGTTTCTAGGAATTGGACTCAAGCTTTTTCAGCAAGTGCTTTTAGCTGCTAAACCATTCCACTGTTAGGTGGTTGTTTTCCCATACCTCTCCCCTTTTTGCACTGTACTTTTTAAGGGTCTTTATTCACATTTGTCTTCTTAGAGTAAAACTTAGTGTAATGCCTAGCTAGTTGCTAAAGAGAAATGCTAGGCTAAAGGCTAAAGGTTCTAAACTCATAGTCTTTACTTCAAAGCTCATCATGTAAATGAGATTATAGCATGTAACCATTTGGAATCGGCTGTGAGTTGTGTTAGCATCACCTTGTTTCTTCTGTGTTTATGATCAGGGTTTTGGGTTGAGCCTGGGCTTTGCATTTTAGCTTGTTCCTGTTTGTTTACTTTTGCATATTTAAGTTGGAGAACCCCTATAAAGTTTAAAATTTAATATCTACTTTTCCTCCTAAATCTGTGTTTGTTTGTTTTTTTTAATGAACACTTTTGCTTTATACGTAGGTGACAAAATACACCCGCCTTCCTCAAGTCCCTCCAGTATTATCCGTCGCACTTCCTCCCTGGATACCCTTGCAGCTCCATACCTTGCTGGGCACTGGCCCCGAGACACTCGTGGGCAAGCCGCACCCTGCATGAGGGACAAGGCCACACAGGTAGGTTTCTTATTTGTTGTACTCTGAAGCATTGAGTGAACATCAGATTTTCCTCAGAAACTTTTCAGAAGTTCAGGTTCCCAGGCCTACCTTCTCCTGGATTATGTTTGGCCTGGTAGTGTACGCTTGTAAAAATTCTCAAAGGTAATTTTCATAGAGGTAGTTAATTGTGGACATACTTTTCCCTTTATTACTTAGAAGTTAGGTTAGAATCACACAGTATTTTTATACCTGGAATTTGGACTTGAAAATTTGTAATAATAGGATTACTCTGCATACCATTTATTTTTGTGCCTTTAAACCTTTATGTATTGGAGAACTATATTACATCACTGATACTCGTGTGCGTGCGTGCGTGCGTGCGTGTGTGTGTGTGTGTGTGTGTGTGTGTGTGTGTGTGTGTGAGATCTGCATAGCTCTACTGTAGTATGCATATGGAAATTGGAGCACAACTTTGTGGAGTCAGTTCTCGTTCCACCTTTACATGATCTGTGGGGGTCAAATTTAAGTCCTCAGCAGTGCACCATTATCCACTGCAAAGCCTTTTACTGGCCCCAGTGCTATTAGATTCCATGATCATGAGTGTCTCAGCAACGAAGTCTGAAAGTGAAGTTTCATACTTTTACATTTGTAAAGCTGACTAATTAAAAGGATCTCAGACACTTATTCATATAATGATTCATAGATTTATAGTTAAAGAATTGAAGCCCATCTGGGTAGTGCTGGCCCTTAATCGTAGTATTTGGGAGGTAGAGGCAGGAAGATTTCAAGTTTGAGGCCAGCCTGTTCTCAAGAAAAGAAATGAAATGAGTTTGTTAGAAAGTAATGTCTGTTCTGAATTTGTTTTAAAAAACTTTAATTTTGTAAAATCTGTAACTGCTGTACTTGGAGTAAAATCGTAAGGAAAATTAGTAGTTTTCATGTGGCTTTGCTGTTTAGGAAGGACTACCTAGAAACCTACTGTCTCAAACAAGACCCAAAATCCAACAAAAGAATTAAAGTCCAGTATTGTGCAGGCAGTTCATGATTGCATGTTAGTTTGGAGTTTCTTTTTATAGTATTACCATCTTGTAATTAATTAAATATTTGTATACTCATTTATCCACTGTTTTTCATACCAGACAGCAAATCCTGGTAAGGTGAACCTGTGTCTGGGTTGCACCTGGCATAGTAAGTGCTTGGGGCACATTTTGAGGGGGCATTTGCAAAGAAAGCAACGGATTAACAACACAGTACTTGCGTTCTTGCTAATGGAGAATGAAAGACTTTAAAGACACTTAATGTTGGGAATCAGCCAAGGGATGTCTCCATTTTGGACTTCAGGTTTACGTTATTTAGTTGCTCCATTCCAACATTTTAAAGAGAGTATCTTTGTCCAGAGGCAAGCACACTCAGTTTGGGATGGTTTAGCTTTCAGATCCCCGTTGTCCACAGATCCTCCTTGTCATTAGCCAGACTCAGGAAACGTCCAGAGATCTACAAGGACAGGAACTATAAGCTCCTGGACCTGGGGCCCAAGAAAAGAGAGACGTGTACCAGCAGCTCCCCCATCATGAGGAGAAGCTGACAGCCTAGAAGTGGCAGCTTCCCAAGTACCCCAAGTACCCCAAGGAGTCAAGTCCTTCGGGGTCTGCAGCAGCAAATACAAACTGGCTCAGAAGGAAGATGGAGAGTGATTGAGGGTGATGCCTGGAGTTCCCTTCTGGCTGCCACATGCACACACATGCGCATGCACATCTGCACATGCACATCACATACAGAGTCTTAAAATTACAGTACACTATATATTCTATAAAATTTAGTATTATTTTTGACTATTTAAAAAGATTTGGAGACAATTCAAAATTTTCCTTGCATTTAAAAAAAAACAAACTGTAAGCCAAGTAGTAATGGCACACACCTTCAGTTGCAGCATTTGGGAGGCAGAGGCAGGTGGATCTCTGAGTTCGAGGCCAGCCGGGTCTACAAAAGCAAATCAGTAAAGTCAAGGCTCCACACAGAGAAACTCTGTCTCCAAACCAAAAAAAACAAACGCCAACCAAAATAATAATAATAATGATAATAATAAAATCTAATTAGAAACTCTATCCTACATCCAGGAGTTATTCCACGAACTTTGATTCCCATAGTTAGGACAGGACGGGACCGCTCTGAGAAGACCAAGTCTGGCCCAGTCACTTCAGAGAGACTGTCCTGTGGTGGAGTGTTTGTGCGCCACAGCGGCATGGTGTCTTGAAGGGTAACTAGCAGTGTGCCTTACCAAACCTGAGAAGATGCTGGGGTGTTGAAACAGACCATGGCTCTTGTAAACAGGCAATGTTGAAGTCCTGAGTGAGAGCTGTGAGTCCAACCCTATCTGCTGTTTCCTGTGGGCTCTCCAGTTTTGGGGTTTTGTTTTTGTTTTTTTCTCCCTTAATGGAAGCCATGTTTTATAGCATCCTTGACTGAATCTCGTCTAAGACATCTCCCAGAAAAGTGACATCACCGGAACCTCCATTCCCTTCACTATTCTAGAAGATATAGAAGGTCCATGCCTGCCTGTTCACATCCTTGCTGAAAATGCTTTTTCTCTTCCCGTTATCTGTCACATAAATCATTGCATCAGTTATACTTGTCCATGTGGTCTATCATGGCTGCAAGATCTCTAGTTGCACAGAGAAGTTCCATCACTCACATCACAGTGCAGCTAGAAGAAGGCTCAGCTGCCCCAGAGAGATCTACGTTTCCTTTTATTGTCTTGAAGTTCAGCAACTTTAAGACATTTTGAGCTTTTTCATAATGAAATACTTCTCCTGAATATTCATCAGTATGTTCCTAGATACCTGTAAATTTGAATGTTCTCTTCAGTGCTTAAGTCCTGAAATCTTGGTCACAGTGAAGGTGCCTGCATGCCACCCAGTTCTAGTCAATGGAAGAATTCATGCACCAATTTTACTATATTTTCATTATTGATTGTTTCTTTATTAACTTGTACATAACTTCAGAGAGATACTGATTGGAGTTTTTCTTCATACTGGAAATCAGTTCTCAGTAGATCAAACTGTGTACCCCATCTCCAAAATAATTGTTCGTTCTTGTTTGTTTTTCAAGACGGGGTTTCTCTTTGTAGCCTGGCTTACCTGGAGTTCTCTCTGTAGTTAGTCCAGGCTGGCTTCAAACTCAGAGATCCAGCCTGCATCTGCCACCCAGGTGCTAGGCTTAAAGGCACGAATCACCACACCCATCTTGATTTATTCTTGTTGCTTGATGCCAGAAACTTTTAGATTTTCATTAAAATTTCCTGTGAGGGTGGATTGCAAATCTCCAACATTAAATTTTCTGGCACCATTAGGTGAACTGAATTTAACACAACCATCTTCTGAGGAAGAGCAGGACTCTTTAATTCATATTTTGATTCGTCTTCAATTTCTTGCTGTAGCGCAGTACCTTTGTTAATACTCTTGTTTATTTTGAGGTTAGAGTCCTGGGCCAGCACCGACTGCACTCACCACCGAGTGACATTTAAGCTCTGCAGATAGTGGCCAAGCTTTCTGTTGGCAGGTCCAGTGCACTAGGAGGCAGACAGGTGTGATCACTGGGCGCTACACTTTGTGCTGGGCCCCCCCTCATGTCCCACCTCTGCTCATTCACATCTTATGAATTATCTATTCCTGGGCCAGCAAGATGGCTCAGTGGGTAAAGGTGCTTGCCAGCAGAGCCTGGGGGCTTGAATTCAATCCCCAAGACCATCCTGGTGGAAGGAGAAAACCAGGTCCACAAATTGTCTTCTGATCTACTCAGCTCTGTGACACACCCACTCATACCCACACCTACCCATATATACTCCATGTAGATAAATGCACTAAAATTTAAAGCATGCCAGTTCCTGTGGTCCATCTCCTTTCCAGGCAGAGATTAAATTGGTAAGGGATAGGAAACTTGTCTGAGATGTCAGATACGTTTTATAACTGAGATAGGATTTAGAGCTGGTGTTTAAGATCAGCATGTATGATCTGAACCCTGTGAATTACTCTGCATAAGAGGAATATTTTTTTTAATATTGTTGTTTTTATTGTTTATGTTTTTATGTGGTTTTGTTTTTTAATTTTATGTGCATTGGTGTTTTCCTATATGTATGTCTGTGTGAAGGTGTCAGATCTTAAAGACAGTTACAGACAGTTATAAGCTGCCATGTGAGTGCTGGGATTTGAACCTGGGTCCTTTGGAGGAGAAGTCAAGTCATTGCTCTGAACTGCTGAGCCCTAAATGTTATTTTAAGATTTAAAAGTTTTAATACTGAAGATCATTAATTTTGGTTTTAGTTTAATGTGGATATTTCATACTCTGTGGTTTCATTTGTAGGTTGGTCTTTGTGATTTTTGTTTTTGAGACAGGCTCTCATTATGTAGCCTTGACTTACATAATAGTCTGGACTATGTAAATCAGGCTGTCCTCAAACAGACTGCTCCCTTCCTGTGCTCAGATTAAAAGAATGTGCTACTCTGTGTGGCCTGACAGGTGTTTTGACAGTTGATGTAGAGCCTGTAGATCCTCACATGAAAAAGCATTGAACAAGCAGGGTCAATTGGAAGCCCTGATGGAAAGTGGGATTTAGAGTGGTACAGTGGGTACTGACTGACCTGCGTCTTGAGAGTCTGTGTAAGGCCAGCCTTCTTAAGTATAAGCTGAGAGTCTGTGTAAGGCCAGCCTTCTTAGGTATAAGCTGAGAGTCTGTGTGTAAGGTCAGCCTTCTTAGGTATGAGCTGGGTCTGGGGAGGTGATCAGTTCCCAATCACAATTTCTTTTCTTTTCCTTTTTTTTCTTTTTTGAGACAGGGTTTCTTATGCAGCCCTGGCTGTCCTGGACTTGCTTTGTAGAACAGACTGGCCTCAAACTCACAGAGATCCACCTGCCTCTGCCTCCTGAGTGCTGGGATTACAGGTGTGTACCACCACACCTGGCTCACAATTTAATTTTAGGAGACCTTTCATATTTATTTTTATTTGAAAATAGACCATTTTTAATTAGTAAGTGGTAGGTTGAGCATACCCAAACTGCTAAACTATAGCAGTAATTCTTAAAACACTCTATTGTTCTGTGTAAGTTCTACATTTTTTTTTTAATGTAAGTGCTCTATCTGCATGTACACCTGCATGCCAGAAGAGGGCATCAGATCCCAGAATAGATGGTTGTGAGCCACCATGGGGTTGCTGGGAATTGAACTCAGGACCTCTGGAAGAGCAGTTAGTTCTCTTAACCACTGAGCCACACCCCAGCCCCTAAGTTCTACATTTATATAGGAGAAAATTCAGGATATACGGAAGGGCATACTGCAAAGACCCTTGTCCCCACAAGGAGGCCACCAGTAGTCAATTTCACTGTTACCATGAATATTCTTTAAAAACAGAACAAACGACAACAAAAAGCTGTGGAGTATTCTATCACAGGATGGCCTCTAACTCCCTGTGTAGCTGAAGATGACCGTGAGCTTCTAATATTCCTGTCTCTAACTCCTTAAGTCTGAGTGGACCACCAGTCTGGTTTATGCAGTGTTGGGAATGCACAAACCCAGGAGTGCATGTTAGGCAAGCATTCCACCAACTGAGCTACACCCACTCTAGCCCCTGTGTATGTTCTTACAGAGATAGTGTGTTAACATAAACATTTTCTGTGACAGTTCCATGTAGTGGACAGTTTTCATGCACACCATTTTAAGCCTTGAAGTTATTCACTAACAGTAAGTACATTTACTAATTGTTATATATATATATATATATATATATATATACACACACACACACACACACACACACATATCATTCCCATGTTTGTTTGTTTATATAGCTGAATAGGACTCTATTAAATGCTCTAATTTGTATAGCCAAAAAAAAAAAATAGGGGCTTTTTTGGTATCACTCAGGTATTTTACTTGTGAGAGCAGAGCTGTAAGGAATGTTGTGAATGCCTCATTTGTATATAAAGATGTATGCTTGGGAACTGGGGAGATAAATAGATCAGTGGGGTAATGTGCTTGATATGAAGTGGAAGGACCTGAATTTGAGCCCCAGAATCAAGGTCAAAAAGCTGGTAGTCATGGTACATGTTTATAATACCAGTGTTAAGGTAGAGACAGGCATAGCTGGTGCTTGCTGGCCACCCAGTTTAAAGCCAGTAAGAGACTATCTCTAAAAATAAGCACATGGCTCCTGAGGAATGCCGGTTGAGATTGTTGTCTTGCTTTCACACATTTTCATTTCCATATGAACATATAGCCACATACCCATGCACAAAGAGGTGCATTTTGCATGCCTGCAGGTTAAATTACCAGAAGGGGAGTTGAACTGTCAAGTAATATGTGACTTAAAAACTTTGTCACCAGCCCCCAAAGCTTTATCAAAAGGCTGTCCTGGTTTATACTCTGACAGTGTAGGAACATTTATGTTATCAAATCTTTCCTAGTCATAGTTAAGTTTAAACTTGATTTCTCGTATTACTCATGAGATTGAACATTTGGTGTCAGGAATTTGCTTATGTAGCCAGGTGTGGCGGCACATGCTTCTGTAGTCCCAGCACTCAGGGAGGCAGAGACAGTTAGATCTCTGTGAGTTCAAGGTCATCTGGTCTACAAAGTAAATCCAAGACAGCCAAGGCTACATAGAGAAGCCCTGTCTTGAAAAGCTGCCTCCCATAATTGTGTTTTCTGAAACTTAAATTCCAAATTTGAATTTGATATAACCATTAAAGATTAATGGCCTTCTGATCAAAGGGATCAAAGGTGTGCATCAAAAAGGTGTGCCTAAAAGCCCAGGAACATTAATACTGCTACCATGCCTCTGTCTGTGCTCTGTTGATAGTGTGCTTACAGATTTGTAGAGACCTTATTGGTAATGGAAGTGAAAGAAAGGTTAAAATACTGATTATACTCAAATTGTGCCCAGAGACTTTTGTGGTGTTTGTGTTGTTTGTTGTGTTGTTGTTAATATCTGTTTGAAGCCAGATATTAGCATATACCTATAATCTTAAAATATGCTGGAGGAATGGCTCAGTGCTTAGAGAACACTGTTTCTGCAGAGGACCTGGGTTTCTTCCCCAGCACCCACATGGCAGCTCACAGCCATCCATAGACACACACAGGGCGAACATACATACATGCAGGCAAAACACTCACACACATAATAATAAAATATTTAAAACTTTTAATATGTTCTACTATCTCTAATTTTTATGTAGCATATATTGTTTAATAGAAAAAGTCTGATGTGCTCTTGTTAAATACTTTTTGTTAAAATAACTTTTTTTCCACCTCCACAATAGACCGAGAGTGCATGGGCTGAAGAGTATGCTGAAAAGAAGAAAGGGTCTCATAAGCGCTCAGCATCCTGGGGCAGCACAGAACAGCTCAAAGAGGTCAGCAAAATGTTCTGTGGAAGCAGAAATTTGCCTTTTTCACTTGGCTAGTTTCTTAACGTTGTGGACTGTAAATGTTATTTTCCTAGTACGGGAAGGTCTATCTGTGTGCATGCTTGTCTGTGTGAGGCTATTGTGTACCTGTGCATGAACATGTGGAGACAGGAAGTCAATGGCAGATGTCCGCTACTTTCACTCTACCATTTTGACCTTTTTGAGATAAATTAAGGTCTCTGACTGAAGCTCTCACCGTTTTATTTGTTCCATCACCCAAATTCTTTTGTCAAAGTAAAGCAAGCAAGCTTCATTTTCCATCAGATGGCCCTATCTCCCTAACGTGAGGCTTGAAATATATTCAAATATAAAGCATTGAACATAAGAAAAAGTGGGGCTTCTGTAGCCCCAAACTGCAAGTCTAGTAGGGTTTTCAAGGGTTGGGGGATTTCCAGAGGAACTTTGGTTATGTAGGAACTTAGCTGAATATTTCAAACATTTCATCTTATCAGGGTACAATCAAGTGTGAGTCAAACTGCATAGGGCGGGGACCATGTCAGCTTGAGTTTTGCAGCAAACAGATACACTTGTTCTGCCCTTATAACAAAATAGCTTCCATCCTTAAGATGGAGTCAGGTCGGCTGGTCACTCCCAGCACAGGGGGTAGAGGTGAGTCGTCGCTGCCTCCTCCCCCGATTTTACGTAGCTACTGGAGATCTGCACTCAGCTGCTTCATGTTATCTAGTGCTTCACCCACTAATAGCTTAGTCCACCTTTCCCCTCTTTTACTTGAGAAATAGTAACAAAAAGTTATCATATTGATTTGATAATTTTTTTAGGACATGAAGCCAGATATTAGCATATACCTATAATCTCAGTAGTCAGGGTATTGAGCCAGCTGAGCCCACCCCTCTCAAAAAAAGTAAAATGAAAAGATTTGAATAGGAAATATGCATGTTATTAATCTGATGGTTCAAGCCTTGTTTTAAATAGGAGAGTCTGTGTACCTAGAAATAACAACAGGCATCAAGTTTATAAAATTAGTGAGATTAAGAAACTGACATTTGGGCTGGAGAGATGGCTCAGGAGTTAAGAGCACTGGCTGTTCTTCCAAAGGTCTTGAGTTCAATTCCCAGCAACGACATGGTGGCTCACAACCATCTATAGTAAGATCTGGGGCCACCTCAGGCAGAAAGTTGTATAAATAATAAATAAAAATTAAAAAAAAAATTGACCTTTTTTTCTGCTATGGTAGTATCTTAAGTGTGGATAGCTCTGCTACTGTTTTCTGTGTTTATAGTTAGTGGCATTTCAGTTTACCCATAATAGAAGCAGAAGAGAAAAACCTAGTGAAAGGATAACAATGAGCTTGACATTGAAATTATATTTGTAGCCGGATGTCTTGGCACGACTTTAATCCCAGCATTTGGGAAGGGGAAGCAGGAGGATCAAGAGCTGACGACTAGCCTTGATGTGGGGTTTGAATGAGAGGTCTCCTGTAATCTCATACATCTAAATACTTGGTTCCGGGTGGATGACCCTGCTGGGGGATAGGTTTAGGAGGTGTGGCCTTGCTGGAGAGGTAACTCACTGGGGATAGGCTTTGAGGTTTCAAAGTCATGTGCCAATCCCAGTGTTCTCTGTTTCACAATTGTGATAAAAGATGTAAACACTCAGCTGCTTGTTCCAGTCATTATGTTTTGTTCTCCCATCATGGACTCATCCCTCCAGAGCTGTAATCCCAAGTAAACTTTCTTCTGTATTACCTTGGTCATTATATTTTATCACAGCAGTACCGAAGTAATTAATACACTTGGCTAATGAGATCCTAGTTCAGAAAACAGCAAATTGTATTGGCTACTTAAAAAGATTTTATCTTAACTGTATTTCTTGGCTTGGTGTTCTTCTAGTTTCCTTCCTGTTGTTGTGATAAAATACTTTGATGAAAAGCAACTTAATGAGAAAAGGTATTATTTGGCTTAAAATGAGAGAGAAAGGGAAGGGAGGGGGAATGAATATGGAGGTAGGAGCAAAGCTCAGAACCTGCCCCCAGTGATACGCTTCCTCCAGGAAGGCTCACTCCAAACAGCACCACCAACTTGGGGCCCAGTGCTCAAATTCATGAGTTGAGTGGAGGGTATTTCTCATTCACATTGATACACTTGGCTGGATTTGTAAATATCATCTAATTGTACTTGAAAAGGCAAGAAGAGAGTAAGTTATGTCTAAGAGCATAATTTAAATGCTGAAAACTCTGTGTAATCCTTGAAGCTTCAAGACTAAAGACAATATCCATTATACCTGTTTTTCTTTAAATCTATGCATATATATGTGAATGTATGCATAAAATGCTCTTTAATTAGATTTTGTAATATGGTTTAAAATTTCAAAGTATTAAGGGTGAATTTTATTGGTTCTTATTGAGCAAGAATGTGTTTTTTCTTTTTTTGTAAATATAATTTTTTATTTATTACAATTTATTCACTTTGTATCCCAGCTGTAGCCCCACCCTCAAGAATGTGTTTTAGTGTGAAAAACAGTTTTCTGCCTGTTCTTCTCCTACTCAGATTGCGAAATTACGCCAGCAGCTGCAGAGGAGCAAACACAGCAGTCGCCATCACCGAGACAAAGAGAGACAGTCTCCATTCCACGGCAGCCATGCGGCCATTAACCCGGGCCAGGTGAGGGAGAAGTCGCTTTCTTCTAGCTTGTTTGTGATTGTTTAGAACAGAATGTCCACAGCCACATTTGGAACAATGGTTTAAGCACTAAATCACAGCCTTCCACCCTCCCCTAAGTGTAGAAAATGTTATTTCATCTAGGAGACATACCCACCTAACACATTTTTTTAAAGTGTCTTTTATTTATTTTCTTTGGGGACCCTGCCCCCCCCCCACACACACATAGGGTTTCTTGTACACAGCCCTGGCCGTGTTGGAATGTACTATGTAAAATACGCAGGTTCCGAATTCACAAAGATCCGCTTGCCTCTGCCTCCCATGTGCTGGGGTGAAAGGTGTGCACCGTTCCCAGCTCCAATTACACATTTTGATTTAACCTGCTTTGCTGAGGAAGGAAGCTACCATACGTAGCGTTGGCCATGGAACAAACGTTTTATCTTTTCTTAGTTTCAGTTATGTTATCTGAAGATGGCAGTAATAATTCTTGTCTCAATGTCTTTTGGGAGGGAAAACAAACTGCTTTAATCTACGGAGGGCAGTAAGTGGCTTACCCATAGAGCTTTCTCTATCTGAATTCAAACTGGCCAGTGTTCCTTGGTAAGAAGGAAGCAGGTTTATTTCACATCCCATGATTGAATTTTCAGATCCCAAAAGCAAAGCTCTGTGAATATAGGGTCCTGCATTCAGATTTCTATGGGAGCAGCGGGTCAGAGACCTGGGAACATGGAACTAGAAGGCCAGCTCTAGGACTTTCTGATAGTGTTTAAGACATGATTAGCAGGTGGAAGCTAGCTGCCTTACCACCTGTTTGCAAGTAAAGCTTTACAAGATGTAGATAATTTTGTTCTTTATATATTGTCTTCATTCTTAATACAACAGTATCATTGAGTAGTTGTGACAGACTATCTGGCTCACGGAGTCTAAAATATTTACTGTTTGATCCATTATAGAAAAATGGTTTTGCTTTTTTGAGTTGATACATTCTTATGATTGTTACTATATGAGTTTTATGCATTAAAAAGTCTGAGTAAAGAAATATTTTTAGAAATAATTTTGATTTTTATAAATTTATAGTTTGGTTTCAGCTTCTAGTAGCTCTTCTCCAAGTATAAGATTGTATTTTAAAAAAATATGATTGGGGTTGTAGCCAAGAGTGTTGCTTTTGCAGAGGCACCTAACTTGTAACGAGCTTCAGGAAATCCAGTGCTTGAAGTTTTCTCGGTATACACTCACATGGCACATACTCATACAAAGATGCAGACATATATACACAGATAATTAAATGTAAAATAAATCTTAAAAAATATAAATATCATGGATGTTCAATATGGTAAAAATACACAGTTTAGTTTTTGAGAAATTAAACTGTTCACTGTCAACAAAAAAGATGTAAAATTTAATATGTAATAAAAGTAGTAACTGTTGCCAGAAGTGGTTCTGCCTTTAATCCCAGCACTCAGGCAGAGGCAGGTGGATTGATGTGACTTCAAGGCCAGCCTGGTCTACAAAGCAAGTCTAGGACAGTCCCAAGGCTACACAGAGAAACCCTGTCTCAAAAAAAAAAACTAAAAACAAAAAACCCACAAAAGTAATAACTGTCAAGTGGATTATTAACCGAAAATTAACACCTTTACAGTCAAAGGGATGGAGATTTATGATTTTACCAACCAAATCCTTTTTGATTCTTTCATAACTACTCTGTTAATTTCTTATTTGATTGCTCTGTGGTCCCCATTTTCACTTTAGCTCATTTTAGAGTTAAGATTGAATTTTATCTAATTAAGTCGTGTGTTACAGGAGTTGATAAGGTTTAGAAATGATTTTTAAATACCAGTTTATTAATGTGTAGTGGGCTACATGTTTGACTTCCAGCCCCAAGCTCCAAAATAATGACTCACGAGACTCAAAATATATTTACAAATATCTAGGGCATATAGCTAGACTCTTCTCTCACTAGAATTCATTACATAAAAGTACGAAACCGTCAAACAATTAAAAGAAACTTCGAGGTGGTGGGAAGCAAGGCAAAATGGATGAAAGACCTACAAAAGCCACAGCTGAAAGCGATTAGAAGAAACGGACCTCAGTGGAACTCAGGATTAAGCTGTGGCTTCCAGCATAGGACAGTACACACAAAAGAAAAAAAGTATATAGATTTTATCCCTTAACAATTAAGGGAAACTTGTTATGATAGTGTCTAATTTATAGAAGTCACTATGAGCAGAAGATTAATTCATTCAGTTCTGAATGGTTTAAATCACAATTGGTAAATAAGTCTCACAGCTCATTTTTCGTAGTTCTGTCCCAGGGAGTTCAAGTTAGTACTGTTTGTTGGGAATAATGAATCTTGATAACTTTCTTAGATGAGAAAATTTTATATCCTGGGTTTTCAAAAAATGATAAAGTCCTCAGATACTTAGAATAATATTCATTCAGAGTAGTTGAAGAAATAGTCTGCTTAGAAAAAACAGCAACGTACTTCAGAGTTGAGTACTGGTGTAAATGTCAGGAGAGGAGGAGATGCCAGCCTTGCCAGCCAAAAGACCTGATGTTGAGGCCAGAACTGAAAGTACGTAGCCATCCTTTGGCTGCCGTCACAGCGTGAGTAAGAAAGCTCTCCAAGGATTTTATATTTCTTTGGGCTGAGGACACTGGAGTTTGAGGATGGAAAGACAGTGAGATGGGAGAAAACAAACGTTTCTCCTGAGGAATGAGAGGTGCATTGTGCGTGAGGTTTGCGGGTCGGCACCAGGCCCTGCCAGGTGCGGTGTGGTTGTGTAGGGTTAAGATTGGAGAAGCCACTGCTGTGCTCTCCGTGACAGACAGAGTAGTGTTGTGTAGGAGCCCTGAAGAGGTGCGCCAGGTGAGCAAGAGTGAGCTTATACCACTGAAAGACAGTAATGGCAGAACAAGAAGGCTCACGGTGGCATGGGGGCTTTGGGCTTGCTGTCTGTGGCCGCTGTACACGCCAGTTTTCTGGGCAGCCTTTTCAGCATTCTCCTTGTCTACTAAAGCAGATTTTTATTTTTCCTTTGTTTTTTGTTGTTGTTGTTGTTGTTGTTTGAGATAGTGTTTCATTTTGTTGTACAGGCTTGCCTGTAAATTACTGTATAGCCTACCTAGCATGACCTTAAAAAATAGGCACATTCCTCCCTCCTCAGCCTCTCTAGTGCTGGGGTTAGTGGTTTTATCTACCACTCTCAGCTGCAGGTAGGGTTTTTGTTTTTAATTTTCTGTTTGATGCTTTGGCATCATGGATCTTTGCTGGGGAGCCTAAGTAGCCCAACCAGCTTGAACCTTTTTTTTAAAAGTTGTCTTAATTTTTTTTCATACATTTGGATCATGTGCTCCCTCCCCTAATTCTTCCAAGATCTTCCCTACCTCTCTACTTACCCAATTTCATGTTCTCTCTTTCTCTCTCTCAAAAAAAGAAAAATGCACATAAAAAAAAAAAAACATAAAAGCCTTTTTGTGTTGGGCATCTACTCTTGAGCATGGGGCCTGTCCTAGTGTATGTTTGAAATATTTAGTGTTACTCCATTCTAGGTAGTTTTTTTTTTAATTATTTTTATTTTTTTTGCATTGGTTTGGGATCCCCTGGAACTGTTACAGTTATGAGTTGCCATGTGGGTGCTGGGGATTGAACCCAGGTCCTCTGGAAGAGCAGCTGGTGCTCTTAACCACTGAGCCATCTCCCCAGCCCTCTAGGTAGCTTTTTACCCTTCAGAAATTTCACTGTTTCTTAGCTCTACTCAGTTAAATTCCAAAAGAAAGCCTTCCTATGTTTCCAGACTTGTCTTATTCCATTCTCATCTTCATGCGTGAAGCATTCATGTCAGATGTTGATGGAGATGTCTTAACAGTTACTGTTGGCCATACTTTCTGTTCTTTCATTGGTTAATTCTTAGTTTTTATACAGTGTTTTAGTTAGTGTTCTATTGCTATGAAGGGGCACCATGACCTAGGCAACTCCTATAAAAGAAAACTTAACTCTGAGGGTTTGCTTACAGTTTTAGAGTGTTAGTCCATGATCACTGTGGTGGGAAACAGACAGGCATGGTTCTGAAGCTTTACATCCTGATTCACAGGCAGCAGTCAAAGAGACACTGGGCCTGGCATGGGCTTTTGGAACCAGAAAGCCCATTCCCAGTGACACACTTCCTTCAACAAGGCTACACCTCTTATTCCTTTCCAAACAGTTCCACCAACTGGGGAAATATGGGCTATGGGGGGGACCATTTCCATTCAAACCCACATTCCCAAATGTAACATGTAGGTATAGAGGCAGTGAAGTGTTGTGCTACCTAGTTAGAAGCTGTAGTGAATCAGAATATACTGAAATGTTTGAGCAGAGAGATTGGGAAAACAGTAAACATTTATTTTTCCAAAGTACAGATCTGATGAGAGATTTATTTATTATTTATTTTATTTTTTATTTATTACAATTTATTCACTTTGTATCCCAGCTGTAGCCCCCTCTCTCATCCCCTCCCAATCCTGCCTTCCCTCCCTCTTTTCTTATGCCCCTCCCCCAGTCCACTGATAGAGGAGGTCCTCTTTCCCTTCCATCTGACGCTAGCCTGTCAAGTTGGTGAGAGAGATTTTTATCTTAAGACAGTAAAAAACTTTTTACCCTTTCTCTTTCAAATCTAAAGGACTCTCAGCTAAGCTTATAACCCA
Source organism: Pachyuromys duprasi (assembly GCA_028658305.1). NCBI lineage: Eukaryota > Metazoa > Chordata > Mammalia > Rodentia > Muridae > Pachyuromys > Pachyuromys duprasi. The sequence continues at coordinate 40,319,088 of CM053751.1, forward strand.
CTTACCTTTTTGTATGGTGATTTATATTTAGAATTCACATTATTTCAGAAACTTCTGTTGGTTTAGGAAAACAAATTCTTGCTATTTAATTCCAAAAGTGTAGTTGGATGGGAGGTGGTGGGGGTGCCAAAAAAAAAAAAAAAAGGAAAGAAAGAAAAAAATTCCTTAAGGGGCCCTTGAAAGAATAGTTTTATTCTCTTCAGATGTTTTAGAATGCGGTTTATATAAGGAGTGAAATAAAGGACTACAGCCTCCTGTGTCTTCAACGGTAATGTTAGGTTTAATGAAGAAATCCTTCCGTGGTAGCTGGGTAAGTTTTACTTCTAACCTTGTAGTGACAGCTAGTTAAGTTAGACTGCTGGTTAAAACCCCTTACTAACCTCTCAAGAGGTGTAAGGCCTTACAAGAATAATTTGCTCTTGCCACTCCTTCCTTCCTTCCTTCCTTCCTTCCTTCCTTCCTTCCTTCCTTCCTTCCTTCCTTCCTTCCTTCCTTCCTTCCTTCCTTCCTTCTTTTTCCTCTTTCTTTCTCTCTCTCCCTTTCTCTCTCCCTCTTTCTCTCTTTCTTTTCTGTGCTTGAAACAGATTAAACCTTTTTTTTTTCCTGTACACAGGTTCTGTCTGCATATAATGCCTGTCCACCAGAAGAGGGCACCAGATCTCATAATAGATGGTTGTGAGGCACCATGTGGTTGCTGGGAATTAATAAACTCAGGTCCTCTGGAAGAGCAGCCAGGGCTCTTAACCTCTGAGCCATCTCTCCAGTCCCCAATATCAACCTTTTGGTAAATAGTTGCTGCTAAGGAAATTATATTAAGAAAATTTGTTTAACTTCTTTCCCTGCCTTGACAGACTTTTTCAGCAAACCAGATGTGTGGGTCAGCTGCTTCACTACTCGCCTTATCAAACAAACTTTCTCATAATTTATCTTTGCAAAGACTCTGAGACATCTTCCCTTACAGTCTCGTTCCCTGTTTCTGCACTTTAGCAGTTGTAAAACAAATGCATACCTGAAAGCAGCTGAAAATCCAGTGTGAAGTCTTGTTTATGTTGTGTGACAAGTAGAAGAAATTAGAAGAGGAGGAGGAGGAAAAGATTAGTTTAGAGCTCGCATCTACAGTCCTAAAGCCTGCTCCGTTGTATCACTGTCATCTCATTACATATGGGAGGAACCCAGACACAGGAAATGTGACCTTAGTCAGTCATAACTGAGTGGACCTCTTCGCCTCACCCAGGCTGGGGAGTCATAGCTCTCCTTTCTTTGTCTCACCTCACTTTCTCCTGCCTTTGCCTTCAGAATGGCTTCTTTTCTTTCATGGCGGTTAGAAGCGAAGCAGTGTTACCTTTGTCCTTCCCCTGCCTTATTCCTGAACTACTGATATTGAGAGTTTTTCACACCTTTATTTGTGGCAGGAAGGATTGCTTTTCCAGAGGACCTGGGTTCAGTTCCTTATCACCCATGTCAGGTGTGCTCATACCTCCCTGTAACTCCGGCTTCACAGGGATGACACCCTCTTCTGGACTCTGCACTCAAATGTGGACACACAGGTGCCCCATATAGATAATTCAGAAAATGATAAAGCAACAACAAAAACCCAACGTGTGCTTGCTCTTACTTTGGAATTTTACATTTGATGGGAAGGGGATAGGGTAGTGAGGATAGGCATATATAGTCTTTAGGGGTTAGTGGCAGTCCTTAGGAATCTTAAGACAAACAATAGATAGCTAACTCTAGTGACTCACTTTCATTCCGCCTCACTGCAGTTACAAGTAGAAAAGTGACAAGGCTGGAGAAATCATTCAGTGGTTAACAGCGTTTCCAGTGCAGGGGATCAGACCCCCTCTACAGGTGCCTGTACACATGTGGTGCACACGCATACAGACAGACAGACAGACAGACAGACAGACAATCTCCCTCCCTTCACCCTCCCCCCCCCAAACAGGGTTTTTCTGTGTAGCCCTGGCTGTCCTGGACTCTAGACTAGGCCTGCCTCTGCCTTCTGAGTGCTGAGGTTAAAGGCGTATGCCACCACACCCAGCCTAAAAATATTCTAAGAAATAAGGAAGTGACCTGGAAGGGAGATTAGTGTAGAAGAGTAGAAATGCAAGCAGTGAGGAATGCTATCATGTGCTGCTTGCCAACCTTGTTACCACTGGCAGTGGAGTAGGGCTTGTGACAGGGAAGGAAGGTAGGCTCTGTTCTTGTCAGTGACTGAAAGTCTTTCATGCATAGAAGGAAGGGTGTAGCGACATAGACCTCTAGTGTCAGCACTGAAGATGCTGAGGCAGGAGGAGTATGAATTTCACTCCTCCCTGAGGTAGGAGGTAGCTTAGCCCTGTCTCAATTGTGTGGCACCACCCCGACCCCAAAAAAGAAAAAAAACTTTAACTCAGTACCAGCAACAAAACCGGCCTGTTGAACATCTAGACGGAAGATATTGGGCATAGAGAGATGGCTCTGTGGATAAAAGCATCTGCTGCTCCGCAGAGGACCCACATCTGGTCCCCAGCATTCACGTGGTAGCTCACAGTGTGCTATGCCTTCAACTGCAGGGGTCCAGAGCCCTTCTGGCCTGTGCTGTCTTCTGCACATGATTCACATTTGTGCCCATGAGAATTTAAGGAAGGACTTCATGGTTTTCTTTGACAGTAGATGTTGAGATTGGAAGAGGGAGTAGAAAAAAAGAGTTAGAAATACAAAAAATATGAGGGCTAGAGAGATGGTTCAGTGGCTGAGAGCATTGGCTACTTCTCTAGAGGAACTGGGTTCAGTTCCCAGCACTCACATGACAGTTTTCTTTTAAAATTTTTAGTATATATTTATTTTTTAAGATTTATTTGAGAGCTCTAACTGCATGTATACCTGCAGGCCAGAAAAGGGCATCAGATGCCAGAATAGATGTCTATGAGCCACCGTTTGGGTGCTGGGATTTGAATCCCCGTCTTCTAGAAAAGCAGCCAGCACTCTTCATTGCTGAGCCATTTCTCTAGCCCCCAGTTTTCTGTAACTCCAGTTCTTGATGAGGTAATGGTCTCTGGGCTCTGTGGAACCTGCATGGGTGTTGTGCACAGACATACATGCAGACAAAATACCCATACACATAAACAAACAAACAAACTTTTTTTTTTTTTAAGAAAGAAATTAAAGGGGCTGGAGAGATGGCTCAGCAGTTAAGAGCACTGGCTCTTCTTCCAGGGGACCCAGGTTCAAATCCCAGCACCCACACAGCAGCTCACAGCTGTCTGTAACACTGTGATTTGACACCCTCATACAGACGTATATGCAAACAAAACACCAATGCACATAAATTAAAAATAAATGAATGTTTTAAAGAAATTTAAAAAATGAGTAAATAATATGAGAAGCATAAAGGTACACTGAAAAGAATACGTGTGAACAGAGGAATTAAAAATAGGAAAGACTAGTTAGGAACAGTGTGTCCATTATGGGCAGAACATGGGGACAGGAACTCTTTCCTCATTTCAAATCAGGAATTAGGATGCTGAGCCCTTCCTTCCTTACAGGTGAAGAAAGGTACCTGCCAGGAGTAGGGTGCTTCCTTTGAAGGTGAGCACCCGGAGCCACCTTTACCTTTTTTCTCACAGACTTCCTGTTCTCCTAAAGATTCTCGAATTGTGCCTGCTCTTTTTTGGTTTTGTTGTTTATATTAAAGATGAGCAGAAGTAAAAGACAAGAAATAAAACTTCCTTCTAAGTTTGTGTCAGACAGTAAGATTGCCCATTGGCTGAAGATGGAGATAAGCGGCTGGAGAGAGATTAGCTTTTGAGTCTTCGTCACCTCTTCCAGGTGAATGAGAATGAATTAGTCCTAGATCCCTGTCAGACAGCAGGATATTGGGCTTCGACTCACCATTGCTATTACTTTGACAGATACCCCTTAACCCTCTTTTGTATTTTATTTTGAGCATCTTATAGGGGGACAGGTAATAGTCTATAATTATTTAATCTGTCATTTTTTAAAGTAATACTGTGACAATGAAAAAACTTTTAGCAATTAGAAAATAAGTGGATATTGGGAAAAAGAAAATGCATTTTATGTTTTTATTTCCTGAGCTGAACGTACTAAAACCATTACATTAGTTGTATAAATGAATGTATGGAAAGTTACCTGTTGTTATGTACAGACTTGAGTGACTCCTGGGTATCGAACCCCATTGTCAGGCTTGGTGGCAGCCACCTTTGCACACTCAGCCACCTCACTGGCCTTGTGAAAGCATTTCTGAGATTGATATTCTTGGAATATTTGCCTTTCTGTAGTCTCTGACAGCTGTGGGTACATTTCTGAGAGTCGAGGCTTTGAGCTTTAAAGTACATTTCATATCTTAAGATGAAGATTTGGTTGCTCTCAAGTTCTTGAGGTCTGTGGGTGTTCTTGGGAGTTAGGGCATCTTGAAAACTTTTCTTTCCCCTCCTTACCTTCGCTTAAGGCTCCTGCTCCAAAGAGCACTCTGGTTCCCGCCGTCCCCATCACCAAGTCATCAGGCTCCCGGTTCCGGAACAGCGTGGAAGGGCTGAACCAGGAGATCGAGATCATCATTAAAGAAACCGGGGAGAAGGAAGAGCAGCTAATTGTAAGCATTTTTCACCCGTGGGGCCGCCTCGCTGTGAGCTCCAGGGCTCTGAACCAAATCACCATTCTCTTGGCTATATTTAAGTTTCTTCTCATTGAGAGAATGAAAATTAGCATTTGTAAAAATAAAAACTTTGACCAGGAAAGTGATTGAAGAATTTTAATTTCTTTGCATTTCATAGAATGATCTGGCCCGACCTAGGTTCAGATCCTCTAACAGAAACTGGGCATACTAGTATCCTCCTCATTTTACTGTAACTGTGAGTAACAAGTTTGAGTTAGTTCTGTGGAGGATGGGGCAGTTAGAACAGCAGATTGTTTCTGAGGAGGAGGCTGACTGTTTCGTCTGTCATGACGGCCTGCTTTGAGTTGGCGTGCATTGTCGTGAAGTGCACTTAGAGACCATCTATATGTCAGAGCACTTTGTTTATCTCAGCCTCTGTTCTTGAGTGAGGGGAAATGAGTTTGGAGAACACCTCGCAGATGTGTGAAATTCTCTCCCTGAAGGTGAAGGAAGTCAGGGGTGGCGGCCGCCACCCCAGTTAATCGGTCTCCAGCATGAAGCTGGCTCATATAACTGAAATCCTGTAGACAGGCAGAAGAGGGTAAGAGCTTGGCTTAACCTTGAAAACACATGGCTCCCACCCTGTCCTCCATTCTGCAGGATGGAGTGTGCTTTCCCTAACTAATTAAAGCTAAGTAAATCAAAGTAGTAGAGGCAGCTGGCTTGTCACTAAGTGCCCCTTGATTCCACCTGTAATTAGAACTGCTGTGAATGTTTGTCAGAGGGAAAACAGAAGCTTTGAGGAGGACAGGGCGAAAGGGGATGGACTGAGGGCCACCTAGTGCCACTTTGCCTCCCCTAGGAATCTTGCGGCTCACCTAAATCTCTCCTTTACTGTGATTTTGTTTTTATATAATTTTGGAAATGGCAGTAGATGATGTCATTCAGTGCAGTGTATCTGTTCAGTAGACATTGTCCTTCTGTGTGCCGTGCCCTGAGAAGACAAATTCTTCTCTGAAGATGATGCCCTGAGGAAGCAGGGTAGACACAGTGCTGCTAATGGGCAACAGGAATAGAAGGGCGTATGCCCGCTTGTTTGTTTTTGAAATGGGGTTTTGCTGTGTAGCCCAGCTGCCCTGGAAATCAGAACCCACCTTCCCAGGTGCTAGGAGTACAAATCTGTGGCAACACAGCAGACGTAGAATTTGATTTGTGAGTTTCTGGCCACAGAGAATGTTGACATTGGACGCGTTGCCAGCAGATTTTAAAATCAGTGGTGTAATCATGTATTTTAAATTTGTAACAGCCACAGGACATTCCAGATGGGCACCGTGCACCTCCCCCCCTCGCGCAGAGAAGCAGCAGCACGCGCAGCATTGACACCCAGACCCCGGGGGGCGCAGACAAGGGGAGCGACAGCAGCCGGTCTCAGTCTGTGTCCCCCACGTCCTTCCTCACCATCTCCAATGAGGGCAGTGAAGAGAGCCCCTGTTCAGCGGATGACCTGCTTGCTGATCCCCGGGATAAAGGTACAGTGGGGCTGGGCTGCGTCCTTGGGGGCTGATGGCAGAGCTCCATTTTGCCATTCATCCCGTGTGGGGCATGCTCAGAGCAGTTCAGAACAGCAGGCACACAGTGCAGCTCTGCGGTGGTCCTCTGATGCCGGCCTAGTTAAGTGGTGTATGTGATGTATGGGCTTGGAGCTGGATACGGCTTATTAGTGACTAGAACGGTGGTCTTCAACTTTTCTAATGCTATGACCCTTTAATACAGTTTTTCATGTTTTGGTGACTCCCAATTATAAAATTATTTTTGTCACTACTTCATAACTATAATGCTACAGTTATGAATTATAATGTAAATATTTTTGGAGATAAAGGTTTGCAACCCACAAGTTAGGAACCACTGGACTAACTGAATATTTTCCTAAAAAGTGCTTTGTTCTTGATCATTTGACTAGTTGGGATTTTTTTACCTAATATTTTTAATTAAATGTGAAGCCTTCAATTTAGTGCTGTTTGGAATACTTTTTTTTAATGTAATTTATTTATTTTTATATCAATCACAGGTTAGGTACTTTGCATCCCAGGCATAGCCCCCTCCCTCATTCCCTCCCATCCTCCCCAACCCTCCCTCATCTCCTCCCCGCCCCCTCCAAGTCCACCAACGGGGGAGGACCTCCTCCCCTTCCATCCAACCCCATATCATCTTGTCTCCTCAGGGCTGGTTGCAATGTCCTCCCGTGGGATCTAGCCAGGCTGTTACTCCCTGGCATATATGGGGGAGGGTCAAAGAGTCAGCCATCAAGTTCATGACTGAAACAGTCCCTGTTTCCCTTACTAGGGTCTTCAGTTCGACACTGAGCTATCATGGGCCACATCTGTTCTAGGCCATATCCATATATGGTCCTTGGTTGGAGAAACTGTCGCATATAAGACCCCTGTGCCCTGCTCAGTTTGGTCTTTGTGGAGCTCTTGTTCTCCCCAAGTCTTACTAACTTCCCTTATTTTTATTATTATTTCCCGCCCTCTGCCAAGGACTTGATTGTGAGTCTTAATATCTGCTTTGATATATTGCTATATTGATTCTTTTAGAGGTCCTCTTTGGTATGCTCCTGTCCTGTTGCTTGTTTTCTCCTATTGAATGGAATACTTTTTAACAATGATTTGTTTTTTGTTTTTTTTTTTTAAGATTTACTTATTTATTCAGTGTTCTGTCTGTATGTGAGCCAGGAGGTCAGAAGAGGGCACCAGGTCTCATTATAGATGGCTGTGAGCCACCATGTGGTTGCTGGGAATTGAACTCGGGACCTTTGGAAGAACAGCCAGTGCTCCTAACCTCTGTGCCATCTCTCCAGCCCAACAAGGTTTAACTTGATTTATCTCAAAGCAAAATGAGTGTTGAGAGCAAGTCAGAGGTTGGAGGGTCCTGAAGCTGGAAAGGTAGTCCAGTGGATGAAGCCCTTGTTGCTCTTGCAGAGGACCTCGATTCAGTTCCCAGGACCCACCCATACCAGGTGGTCCCCATCCTTCTAGAACTAGTTGCAGGGGACGCTGGTTTCTGCAGATACTGCATGCATATAGGCCCACAAACGAAACACGTGGGATGTACATACTCATGAAAATTAAAAATTTTTAAAGGTTGGAAGTACTTACATGGTAAAAATTAGCTTACAGTCAGAAACAGTTTGAGTATACAGTACAAAATCTTACTTTTTAAAAGAAATACATTTATTTTTATCTGCCCATATCAGAGCAATGCATTGTGTTAGCCTAATCATAGTTCTTGTATGTACTTAAAAAAAAAACAACAATGATGTGGCAGTTATTTGTAAATTGCCCAGCACAGTTTGGTAGTGATGTGTTTAGAATCTCTTGCATGTCGTTCTGACTGGCTGCCACTACTGCTCTCCATTTGAATCTGGCAACAGCAGAACTTTGAACTAGATATTCTTGAATGTTCTCCATTTTGGACCCTTTCCCTGAGAAAATTTTGAGACTATGGGTATATAGGCATATATTTATCATTATCATTAATATCAAACATTAACTGATAATCATGAATTTGTTTTTACCCAGTTGTTTGTGTTCTCCACCCATGTGAAAAAGCCAAGACGGTAGAGTATGTAAACCCAGCATGGAGGGGCAGGTGTAGATGGAGTCCTGGGGCTTGCTGGACAGCCAGTCAAGCCAAAATGGCAAGCTCTGGGTCCACTGAGAGATGCAGGATACTTCAGCAAGTAAAACCACTTGCCACACAAGCCTGACAACCTGAGTTCAAGCTCTGAGTCATACTGTGAAGGAGACCCAACTCCCCAAAGTTGTCCTCTTGATTCCCGTGTGCATACGGCGGCATATGCACACCTGAATGTTAGTGTCACACGCTCAAGTGAGTGCCCATACACTAATAGGAAGTAAAGCTGTTTTAAAAGAGCAGCGAAAACTTTAGGGCTGTGTGTGGTAGTCACGTGCCTTTAGTCTTAGAGCTGGTGATACAGAAGCAGGCTGGTCTGAATCTGAGGCCAGCCAGGGCTGCATAGTTGTCCCAAAAACACTTTTAGGGCTGGGGAGATGGTTCAGAGGTTAAGAGCACTGGCTGCTCTTCCAAAGGTCCTGAGTTCAATTCCCAGCACCCACATGGCAGCTCACACCATCTATAGTGAGATCTGGTACCCTCTTTTGGGTTGCAGGAAGAATACTGTATAAATAATAAAGTAATCTTATAAAAAGAAAACTTTTAAAAGATAAGGTGGTGCTCAATAGTGGAAGACACCTGACACCCTCTGGCCTCAGATGTATATGCTTGGGCATGAGCATGTGCACCACATACACAGTTTAAGATGAAAATCAGTCTTGGGCCTAGGAAGTTGGCTCAGAGCCGGGCATGGTGTCCCATGCTTGTAGTAATCTCAGCACTTGGAGGCAGAGAGATGCAGAAGGATCTCTGAGTTCAAGGCCAGCCTGGTCTACAAAGTGAGTCCAGGACAGCCAAGGCTACACAGAGAAACCCTGTCTCGAAAGAAGAAGAAGAGGAGAAAAAGGAAGTGGCTCAGTGGGTCAAGCACAGTATTCAAGTATGAGGACATGAGTTTAGATGGAAGGGCCTTTGTGAAAAGCCACACCTGTGTTAGTATGCACACACACACTCCACACTGTACTCGGAGAATTCAGTCTTTATGAATTCTTTCTGTTGACACAAGCATCTCTGGAATGTTTGTGAGCTCACTCTCTCCCTTCTGAGTGTGTAGTTACCAATGCTGAGAATGCTGGTGTGCCTAAATGCACAGTATGCAACAGCAGAAGTATGTGTGGGGCCAGTTTAGAAACTGTTGCAGTTTTGTCCTAATCTCAGACCAAAGTCATTTCATGATTTCATTCAAATGAGATGCAATTCAGAGACACAAACATCAGTTATAAAAAATAGATGCTTCACCCTCCTCCCCCATGGGGAACAACCTTACCAGGCCACAGAGGAAGACAATACAGTCAGTCCTGATGAGACCTAATAGGCTAGGGTCAGATGGAAGGGAAGGAGGACCTCCCCTAATAGCGGACTAGGGGAGGGGCATGGGAAGAGAAGAGGAAGGAGAGTGGGATGGGGAGGGGATGTGGGAGGGGCCACAGCTGGAATACAAAGTGAATAAGCTGTTTAAAAAAACCCCAGACGTTTAAAACAATACAGTCCAAATGAATTTTAAGAAAAATATTTAAAGCATCACAAACCATTATGCTTTTTATAAAAATATATATTTTTTTTCATTTCATGTGCTTTGGTGTTTTTCCTGTATGTATGTCTGTGTGAGAGTGTTGTAGCCCCTGGATCTGGAGTTACAGACAGTTGTGAGCTGCCACATGGGTGCTGGGAATTAGACCCAGGTCCTCTGCAAGAGCGGCCGGCACTCTTAACCACTGAGTCATCTCTGTTATGTTGTATAAGATTAGAAAGCTTTGTGTGCACAGTACAGACACTGTGGTTCATGGCTTATGGGTTTCAGGCAGCCTGTGTTTGTGTGGTGTGGTGGCGTGTGCAGTCCAGAGTGTGTCTTTGCCCAGGGCCAAGGCTGCCCTTAAGGTGTGAGTACAGTAAATGGGTGAAGCCAACGGCGCCTGAGGTTCATGTGCTTGATATTTGGTATGTCTTCTGGTTGTTCTACACTAAGAAACTTCTTTATTTTTTGATACAGGGTTTCTCTGTGTATCTCTAACTGTCCTAGAACTTGCTTTGTAAACTAGGCTGGAATAGAACACCATCGAGATCTACCTGCCTTTGCCTCCTGAGTGCTGGGTGCCAGCACACCCAGCTGAAACCTTTTATTCTTGGCAGCTTTTTATAATCCCATGTTCAATTATGGAACACCTTATGGTGTCATAAGAACAGAAGCTGAGCTTTAAAGCAGGCTGTGATGGTATACACCTGTAATCCCAGCGCTTGATGGAAAAGAAGGCTCATTCAAGATCACCTTTTGCCCATAGTGAGCTCAAGGCCAGTCTGGGCTATATAAGGCTCTGCTTCAAGAAACAAAACAGAAAGCAGGTTGGGTTTTAAACTACATTTATAGACTATTGGTAATTAGACTTTAAAAAAAAAAACTGTTAGCTTCTAGGTTGTATTGAAAATGGCTCTTAAGGGCTAGAGAGATGGTTCAGCGGTTAAGAGCGCTGTCTGTTCTTCGAGAGGTCCTGAGTTCACTTCCCAGCAAACACATGGTGGCTCACAACCATCTATAATGTGATCTGGTGCCCTCTTCTGGCATGGAATGTACGTGCAGATAGAGCACTCCTACATAAAAATAAACCACAAACATTAAAAAAAAGAAGAAATGAAAAAAAAAAAAAAGAAAATGGCTGTTAAAATCTGCCCCTTGGAGAAATGGTTCAGAGGTTAAGAGCACTGGCTGCTCTTCCAGAGATCCTGAGTTCAATTCCCAGCAACCAAGTGGTGGCTCAAAATCATTTATAATGTAATCTGTTGCCCTCTTCTGGGGTACAGGCATACATAGAGATAGCACAAATATACGTTAAAAAACAAAATCTGCCTCTTGATTTCTCATCCCTTCAGCTTTACCTGCATGTATGAATTTTATAATCTTGTTTTTTTGTTGTTGGAAAAAAATTCTTTTTGATGCTTTTGATTTTTAGAAAGGAATGACTGATGGCTTCTGTGATTTTTCTTTTTTCCTTAAGTTGTAAAACGGGATCACAGCACTACTCCCCTTAAGAAATTTATAGTTTAGTGACAGCTTGGAAATTTTCGGACAGTTACATAACATGCCAAGAAACTTAATTTACTGTGGTGTGAACTGAACACAGCATTAAGAGTAATGAAATGTTCCCTCTGATAGGGTGAATTGGGAAGGATTTCAGAAACTTTGAAGTAAGTTTGGGGAGAGTTTTGTGGAATGAGTAGAATTTATTTCTTGTAGATTTGGAAGCTATGGGCAGGAGGATGAGCTTGGTATGTTCAGCTCTGACCTCAGCAGAGACCCACCAAGGAGCATCAGGAGTCATCTCAGATGCTTGTGCTGAGGAGACATACAGCCCAGTGCATAAGTGAGGGCCAGGTAGTGCGGGCAGTCTCAGGAGCAAGTAGCACAGGCTGAGCCCGAGTGATTATGAGTAGATCAGAAACCAGCTATTTTATTTATAAATGCACATTTAGCTTTTTCTCAAAGCCAGGAATGTGGTACTTCTGTGCAGAAGGCCAAGAATATTAATTATGGTGTTTTAATGCATTTTATAATAGTGTTTTTAGTAATCCAGTGTCATTTCTTACAGAGAATGGAAACAACTCTCCTTTGCCAAAATATGCAACCTCACCAAAACCTAATAACAGTTACATGTTCAAAAGGGAACCTCCGGAGGGCTGTGAAAGGGTCAAAGTCTTTGAGGAATGCTCGTAAGTACCCACATAAACAGACTTTTTAAGTTAGAATTTTTGAATAACTTGAAAGAACAGTTCAGCAATTACTTAGGGATCCGCCACCCAGATGACATAGTTGTTGGTATTTTGTGGTGTTTGCTGAAAATAGCCCCAGAGTTCCAGCAACCCATATATTATTACCTTACTACAAAGCAGTGCTCACTGTCTGCTAACATCCAGTTATTCTAAGCCTTCCAAGAGCATCTTCCTTAAAAATTGTGCGTGTTCCTGTGTGTGTGTGTGTGTGTGTGTAGATAATTTGTGGGACTGAGAGTTCTCTCCTGCCATGTGAGTCCTTTGGCTTGAGCTCAGGTTATCAAGACTAGAGATTCCCTAGAGTCTCTTCTGTGGCTCTCTTTGCATCTATATTCAATCAGGCTCACTTTGTGTAGCATCTGTTTACTTAAGGGGAATCACAGATACCACAACAGAACCATTGTGGTTCTCTTTTTTTCTAAAGACCTTATAGTCCTCTGATTTTGCCTACTTTTGGTCTCCATTAATTTCATACCTTTAAAATACTTTGTCACTTTTGGCTCAGTCATACTACTGTGAGAAGGTAATTCCAGCAGTGGCAGATTGTGTGTGTGTGGTGGTGCCAAGGGAGGTGAACCCAGGGATTTCTTCACATGTGCTACATAAGCAGTCTACTGTTCTCCTAGTTCCTAGAAGCAGACTTTTATTTATTTTTATTAATAACTTTTTGTATGAGTGTTACATCTGTACCACTTGGGTGCCAGGTGCCCATAGAGGCCAGAAGGAAAGGGTTGAATCCCATGGAACTTGAGTTACAGAAGTTGTGAGCCTAGAACATATAGGTGCTGGAGTTGAGGCTGTGACCTCCGTTACAACAGCCAGTGCTTGTAAAGGCTTAGTCATCCTTCCAGCTCTAAGAAGCGGAAGTTTAAACCAACAGCTCTTGTTATTCGACCCCCTAGTTCCTATTTCTGGTGTTTTGCATAAGGTTTTTGTTTTAACTGTGTTTCTTTACTTTGTAGTAAGTGATGGTTTCAGATTGTAAGTATGTGTGAGCCTGAGCAAAGTAGTGATGAATATTATTTGGGGATGTGGTGATAGTATTTAGCAAGTCTAAGAACCACCCTTTCCATCCCAACCCTCCACTCATGCTGTATCTCAAACCCAAGCCTTGGGTATGCCTAGCAAGAAGTCTTTGTCTACCACTGTGCCCCTAGCTTCTTTCTCCTTTGTTTTGCTTTGTTTTTGTTGTTGTTTGTTTTGTTTCCTTTGAGATACAGTTTCACTTTGTAGCCACTGGTGACCTTGAACTCACACAGATCCATCTGCTTCTCCATAATTCTGGGCCTAAAGGTGTGCACCACCACACCCAGAGCATTTTCTTTTATTTTTGTTTTTTTGTTTTTTAGTGAAACCTGAAATAGCCTTTGGAGATAACCCATCCTCCATTTCACTCAAGTCTGTCTTTACCTTCTCATGAACATCATGGAATGAGTTGAAACATGCTTCCTTTGGTTCTGTTATACATCCTCCTATTGATGCTTTCTTTAAATTCTGAATAATTCTGCTGCACAAAGCATGGTCTCTGAATGGCCTTAGGTTCTGCACTAGAAAATTCCAGCTGTTGATACCTGCTTATTTCTATACAGTAATTGAAAACTGTTGTTTTAGCAATTGCTTGTTGTAGGTTTTTCACCATGTCAGCTGTAAGATTAACTGATGGCTGCTGAGGGCCAGGGCTTTTGCAGATTTCTTCTTGGCTTCTGAATCATAGTCACCTACGGATTTACCAAAATGGCAGCTCTATCCTCCCTATCTCTAATGAATCAGTGTATGGAGATAGAGTTATAATATATAAATTGTACACCTTGCAACTGGTCTGATACAAACAGGTTCATTAGAGAGAGACAGTAGGAGAGCATGGGAGAAGAGAAAGTGGTGATGGGTGGAGGTCCCCAGGAAAGAAGCGGGGTGTGGGCAGGCCCATCCTTTATATCTAGAGTGTACCCGGTGGCAGCATGTGACAACATCAGAAGTCACTAGGCAACCTACCCTAACATTCCTCCCTTTTTCTTTAATTAAAAATAGCAAATTTAGGAAAACGTAGAAAGAGAGAGAAAAAAAGCAAGAGCATAAAAATGTCTGGGTTACATGTTGAGGAGGAGGGGAAGCACCTGACCCAGAAAGTTCAGGGTCGAGGGGTTTGCCAGCCACGCCCAGCAGCAGGTAGAAATCTAACATACCAGCCTTTTGTTGGGGCATTGGTTTGGGGGTTCGGGGGAAACAAAGGCTGGAATGTTGGCCAGGTCCCAAGAGCAGGCTGTTGTCTTTGCTCTTCAGGATCTGTGAGGTCACCTGCGGCTAGGTGGGAAAACGCTGTCCTGCTTGGTGAAGTCTGCCAGGTTAGACTGGAGCACTGGGAAGTAGCTGCTTTCGTAGGCGTAGGAAGCACGTGGGCCAGGCAGGATACTGGCAATAAGGGCAGAAAACAAAGGTAGTAAGTTCGGGAGAAAATTTTTTCTCGGGTGTAGATTTGAAACTTTTAGGCCCATTGATTTTCTGGTCCATGTTCTTGGTAGCTGGGGGAAGAAAGTCCCAAAACCAGAGAATGAGGGAGGAATCTCATCCCTTGAAATTGGCAATAGGTGGGAGCTTAGGCTGTTGATTGGCAGTACTTTTCTAGAGTTCATTCAACTTGAGAGGTGGATTCGGGTGGATTTCCTATAGCTTACAAGAATCCTTTTTACGCTTACAAAGGGAGGCAAACTTAAGACATGTTAGCATTATCATTATAATCTGTAGTGAAATAAATACACATTGTAGAAAACTGCAATAGACATACCTTTTTGTCATAGCATAGCAGAGGCTTGGGAAAGTACATTGGGTTAAAAGCATGAACACTGAGGTGAGCTCAGGGAAGGCAGAGCCTTCCATGAAGTAAAGTGGGCAAAAGCTCTTGATTTTTAGTATGATTACACACCATAAAAGAGGCTGATTCCCTCTATTCAAAAGACTGGATGTATATAAATCTAACACAACGAGGAACAAGTTTTTTTTTTTTTAAAGATTTATTTTATGTATATGAGTGTTCTATCTGCATTTACACCTGCCAGAAGAAGGAATCAGTTCACATTATAGATGGTTGTGAGCCACCATGTGGGTGCTGGGAATTGAACTCATGACCTTTGGAAGAGCAGACAGTGCTCTTAACCACTGAGCCATCTCTCCAGCACTGAGGAACAAGTTTTAAGTCTATACTTAAAGACAAACCAAAGGAAATTTAAAATCTTGAGCCTGGAACTGTGATAGTGGATCTAATGGAATGGTAGAATTTTTTTTTTATCAGAATTAGATTAAGAAATTCCAATGATTACCATCAAAGCTCTGAACAGTCTTAATACAGTAGTAGCATAGCAGCAAGAAGAAACCAGAAGAATTTTTATCTATTTATCTATTTTGGATACCTTAAATCATCTTTTTAGACCCTTCAACCTTCATAGCTTGCATTTGCCAACCTTGAAACATCTTCTTAGACCCCCAAACATTTATTTAGATCCTCATAACTTAAACTTCTGTATCCTTAGGCCTTGTATCCAATTATTTACCATGAGACATGGGTGAAATTGCAGGGAGCAGTGACTGTAAAGTAAGTTCTTTTACTAATAAAAAGTTATGTCTGAGACCTATTTATAATTTAACACAAAGTTTGTGGGTAGGGCAAAACTGTTCGCCTCTCTAAATAAGGACCTAGTGGTTGGTAGTTTTAACTAGCTAATGAAGTGGCTAGTGAACCAACATAGTGGATTAATTGCTTATTTTTTAGCTGTCAAGCTACTCTTAGCTTAGCCATCAATATAATCAGAGACCTGAGAAGGATAAATTCTAATCAAAATGAATCTATGTGTCTCAAAAATGACAGAGATGACTAGTCAGTCATAGTCCACTACTAGACAGTTGTCCCAGGTCTCCATGGCAACACGGGCAGAAAAAGAATTTTTTTTTTCTTTTACATGGTTTAAGATTAATTAAGCACAAGCTTTTAACTGTTGACCCTGGACTTTAAAAACATGCCTGAGTCTGAGAAAGGCTGAACAGTAATCCATTTCTAGAGTCAGTGGTACAGTAGAACAGTAAAAAACAACTTTAAAATTATATTTGAATCTGTTATACCAAATCCATTGGCTGGAAAGCCTGAAGATGAACCCAGAGCACGGGCAGCTGGCGGCAGGAGAACATTATTCATTTATGCATCCAAGAAGTAGTAAAAAGACATAAGTTGTTAGACATATATTTTAAATTAGCTTATTTATCTGAATAGACCTTTATAACCTTGAAAGTACTATCATATAAAGAATATTTTGATCCAGGAATATACACTATATTGTAAAAGTCCATACCAACTTAAAATGAGGCCTGTTGCTTTCTTAGTGTGAAAAGGAGATGAAATAATAGTTATCATAATTAAGAATTTGAAATCACAATATAAGGATGAGGATGGATTGCGATAGCTTTGATAGCTCTGACCCTGTGAGGTAGAATGGGCGGAGGAAGAGACAAGACTGCGAAAAGAGAAATAGGGAACAGCTCTTTGTTTTTTGTTTTTTTATTGGTCATTGTTAGTGCTACTGAGTAATACAGCCCTTTAGGTCGGATTTGAGGTGTAGAGGCCAGAGGTTTATCAGATGGTAGAGGACATGAACAAACCATTTCTGCAAATGAAAAGGGGAAAAGAAGGAATTAAGGCAGACAGAGAGATTCAGAGTTGGGGTAATAGGGAAGTAGGGAGGAGCCCAGTGGGCCCAGTAGGGCCTAAAGAGACTGCACACTTGCAGTTCCAAAAACAGCAGGATGAAAGTGAGGTACTGAATGAAGCTGATAGCACTTAATAAAGACGGTAATGAAGTCATGATTTCCCCATAACCATGATGGCTGTCAGTCATGTTAGTCAAGATGGCGGTGAAATCATGAGTATCCCCAAATCAACATGGCGGCTAGCCAGTCCAGTGGCCTGGTGGCTGGCAATTTAAATTGTCGGAGGTCCTCAGTTTAAAACTGTCCGCTGGGCCCTGTGGAGCTGTGGAACACAGAGGTGAGCAATTGCTTACCTAAATGGTGCAATTGATTGTGAGCCGGAGCAGATGAAATATGGTTCTGGTTGTGGTACCAGGAGATAGAGGAAATTTGTTGCA
Organism: Pachyuromys duprasi; assembly: GCA_028658305.1. NCBI lineage: Eukaryota > Metazoa > Chordata > Mammalia > Rodentia > Muridae > Pachyuromys > Pachyuromys duprasi. Next base: position 40,336,266 of record CM053751.1, read on the forward strand.
AGCTGGCAAGCAGAAGGGATTCCAGCATGCCTAGACAGACACTCCAGAAGAACCCCACCAAGTCTCAGTGCCAGTGTGATAATATATAAATTATGTAACAGTTCTGCTATAAGGAGAGGCGGTGGAGAGCTCAGGAGAAGAGAAAGAGGGGGTAGATGGGGCACCCCAGAAGAGACAGTTGCAGAGAGGGGCAGTGCAAGCCAGAGCTTTATAGCTAGAGCACACATGTCATGCAGGAGGTTGCTAGGCAACTTAGCCTAACAGAATGAATTACAAATCTTTACCAAGTTCTTTAGATGGCTGTATGTTCAATTTGAAAAATACTGGCTTAGACCTTGTTTTAGTCACTTCACATTCCTGTGAAGCGACACCATGAACAAAAGTATTTACTGGAGGGCTTGCTTACAGTTTCAGAGGTTTCGTCTGTTATCTTCATGTGGAGGGCATAGTGGCCTGCGTGGTGCTAGAGCTATCACTGAGAGCTACATCCTGATCCTCGGGCAGAGAGAGACAGACACTAGACACTGAGCTGGGTGTGGGCTTCTGGATTATCAGAGCTCCCACCCCCAGAGACACACTTCCTCCAACAAGGCCACACCTCCCAACCCTTTTAATCATATCAAAGAGTACACTCCCTGATGACTAAGCATTTAAGTATAAGAGTGAATGAGGAACATTCTTACTTTTCTTCTAAAGCGAGGTCATTCTGTTGAGTAAAAATCAGTTGGGCTAAATGTGCTATCTTTGAGTTGAGTTCTTGTATTTTATATTGACAATTAAAATTGCTTAGATGCATAAAGATGGTTGTATTTCCTTTTAGAAATATTTGATGCATGGGTTAGTGTGTTTTGTTAAGTTGGAGAGACTGTTAGGACTCAGTGTCTCACGCCTTTTCCTGGGGTTGGGGTTAAAAGATTAATGTCAACTCCAGCAGTCACATGGTTTTGTTTGTGTGGTCATTCTTTTTTATTATAACAGAATCTGAAATTATTCATCCGTGTCTTCTGATTATTCAGAATGTTGCATGGGATTTTCAAAGAGTACTTTAGTAGGATCTTTAGCTTCTTAATTTTCTTGAGTTCTTTTAAAATTTATTTCATATTAATTTGTATGTGTGGTTTTTTTTCAAGACAGGAGTTCTCTGTGTAGTCTTGGCTGTCCTGGACTCACTTTATAAACCAGGCCCCTAATTCTCAGATCTGCCTGCCTCTGCCTCCCAAGTGCTAGCATTGTAGGTATGTGCCACCATGCCTGGCTTATTTTATTTTTGAGATACTATAATTATATCATTTCCCATCTTCCTTTCCTCCAAACCCTCCCATATACCGCTCCTTCAGATTCATAGTCCTGTTCTTGTTGTGCCGGAATCATGATTCCCCAAAAGACCACCAGGAGCTGAGTCTGTTGCAAATCACATGAGGATCTTTTTATTATAAATAATTACAAGCTGCAGCTTGGGCCCACAGCCCCCACCGCCGAAGCGGTGAAGAGCCGAGAGCCCCGTGCTCAGGTTAGTTGGGTAATTTAAGGATTTCTGTTCCCTCCCAGCATGCCCAAGGCAGGGGCGATTCCTACCTGGCAAGCATCTATTTGTCGAAACATTACATTTTGAATTGATTGGCTATAGGAAGGTCCCTAAACCATTAATCCCTCCCTAGGGAGATGGACCAGTTTCTTAGCAACTGTATCTCTAGTATGTGGGTAAAGAATGTGGTAAGGTGAGTTCTTCCACTGGACCTCCCCACCCAACTATTTTAGGCCTCAAGCACTAAAAATAGCCACCTTTAATCTCTTGGTCTCTCATTCTCATTAATTGTTATGTGCATAAATGTAGTGTGTATTCCTAAATACAACTTGCACAGTGTATGTGTTACCTGCCTATCCTGTATGTTTTCAGGGCTGACCAATTGATGTTGGATAACTAGTTGGTATGTTCTTTCTTGAGGAAGAATGGTTTCTCTGCTCTCAGTTTCCCTTAGTTGCCTGGGGCTCTTTGTGTAGCGTGGGGCCTCATGGTCTCTCTCCTGCACTTAGCACTGTTGGTGTTATCCTGGTTCAGCACATGCTCAGACAGGAGTGTCTGCCCAGAAGCAGTGGAGGTAGGTCATGTAGTCATGGTGTTTCAGCTCTTTGAGGAAACTACACACTGATTTATTTTGGCCACATTAATTTACCTCCTCACCAGTCCTAGGTAAAAGTCACGTGGGGTCTAGCCTCTTGGCTAGCATCTGTTTTCTGTCTAGAGTAAAATAGAATCTCAGTGTAGTTTTGATTGTCATTTGCGTGATGGCTTTTAAGTTTCTGTCACTTTTTGATGTATTTTCCAGAGGGAGGATTTTGCAGAAGTGTCTGACGTTTACTTATGTAAAGAAGAGTGGTCTTTACACTGGGGACGGTGTGTCCTGACCCTGCCCACCCCACCCTGCCACCCAGTGCTGCCCCTCCCTCTTTAAAGACCTCTCCTTTTAGACTTTATTTTTATTTTTGACTTTTTGTATCTTGGAAATATATCTTTAGGAAGTACACATCTTAAGCATTTTTTTAAAAAACTAGAGACAGCACAGACATCCTTAGCCCTGTCTTAAATGACTTTCAATAAGGTAACATCAGGCAAGTAAACTAATGACAAGCTAGCCCTTTGTGCTAGGGATGTGGCTCAGTTAATAGAATGCTTGCCAAGTACGAATGAAACCCTAGGTATAAGTCTCAGCACTCCACAAGACAGGCATGGTACCCACACTTGTAATCCCAGCACTGAGGGTAGAAGCAGGGGATCAGAAATTCAAGGTAAAAAAAGGTCTTTATTTGGATGGAGTTAAAAGAATTTAACGTCCATAATAAACCTATCTTCAAAGAAATTTAAACATGATTTTATTATAGAAATGTAATATTGACTTTATTACAAGTGGTTGGTCTAGATAAAAATTGACTATGAGCTGATCTCAGTGGCACACACCTGTAATCCCAGAACTCAGGGAGGCAGAGGCAGGCAGATCTCTCTGAGTTCGAGGCCATCCTGGTCTGCAAAGTAAGTCCAGGACAGTCAAGCCTACACAGAGAAACCCTGTCTCGAAAAATTTAAAAAAAAAAAAATTTTTTTTTTTTTTGGACACCCAGAAACATTTGTGTCACTGCTGGTTGTTGACTGTTACTTTAATTTAAATACTGTGCTTTTTTTCTCTGTTCCTTGGCTGTGCTGCAGTGTCTTTGGGGGATGCGCCGTGTCAGTCAGTGGAGTCCGCGCCCAGGGTGTTGTAGGAACACACATTGTTGAGCTCAGTCACCAAGGCGGTTCCTTACTCCTTCAGACCCCTCTCTCCCTCATGCTGCCTCTGAACCTTTCCCAACCTTGTTTACCATGCTTGTGAAACTCTCCTTCATTCAGGGAGAGGTATGGATGGACCTTCTCTAAATAACGTTGAAATCCATAAATGATGTCAGATTGCAAAGGACCCTGTGCTCCCACTCCTTCGTGCAGAGGCTGAACTTCCTTGTTAGAATCCCTGCAGCTTCTCAGGCTGACATCTTTACTGACCTCTTATCCTTGGGAGAGATGAGAAAAGTACTTTCAGACTGTTCCGTGACTGATTGATGGATTGGTTCTGTGTACACATGTGTGCAAAAGTACAAGTGCATGGACAAGTGTGCCCCAGTATGTGTGCGTAGAGATCAGAGGACAGCTTGCAGTTGCTTCTCTCCTGTCCTTGGATTTCCAGGGGTTGAGCTCAAGTTATCAGGCTTGACAGCAATGCCAGTGGAGAGCAGCAATATTTTTATCATCTGGTAACTGGGTCTTTTCCATCAAAGTTGTCTTCTCTTGCCTTGATTTAATTTTAATTTTGTGACATTTCCATGTTATTTACAATTTTTAAATTTTCATGGAATAAATAAAATATTGTGGGAGGATAATTTTCCTGGCTAAAAGGAAGAGTTCGCTTTGATAAAAATTTTGACGCTAACTCAGTAGTTACGGTCCCTGGGTGGTTTCTAAAAGGAAAAGTAGCAGCTCAGGACACCCCAAGACTAAGTTCTCAGCACAAAGGAGATTATTTGTCCCAGAGGGACAAAGAGCAGAGAATAGGAGACAAAGACAGAAGGGAGAGGGTGAGGGAGAAGGGGAGAGGAACGAGGGAGAGGGGCATTTGCCCTGGAGGACGAAGGACTGTCTCTGGATAGAGAGGAGACAGAAGTGGCCCTTGGAAAATGGGCCGTTTATAAAGTTTATCCTGTATGAGGATGAGGCATTTCATTTTAATTGGGCATGTCAACTAGGTGAGCCAAAGGGGGCTTTTGATTGCTGGACTTCGATACTTTGGTAGCTGCACCTTGGTAGTCGGTTTCGGGATGAGGAAGTGGCCAAATAAGTGAATAGTCCTTGGGGCTAGCTTTGGGAATGTGATCTAATGGTTGTTAGCAAAGCAGAGGGAATGGGGGAGAAGGGCAAGGCCTGCCAGAATAATGCTCGCCATCCTCAAGTTGGCCAGAGTCTTTTCAGGGTCTGTTCCCAACATCATAAAAAACTGAAGCAACCTTACGTACTTTCCATTATTTGCATTTCACGTTTAACTTATTTTTCTTTGAAAATCTTTGTATGACTTAGAAGAATTCCTAACAAATTTTTAATTATACTTGAAAAAAACTGGGTGTGGGGAGTGCATGCTTTAATTTAAGCCCAGCACTGTAGAGGCTGAGGCACATGACTCTGAGTTCAAGGTCAGCCTGGTGTACATAGCAAGTTCCAGGACAGCTGGGGCTACATCCCCTTTCTCAAACAAAACAACAACAAAAACCCAAAACCAGGAGAAAAAAAAAAAAAGAATACTTGAAAACCTTTGCTTATCAAGGCATTGTCCTGTGGGGGTGGAATTTAGCAAAAACAAAACCAGACACTTTATATAGCCAATTTCTTTTTCTCCCCCCCCCCCCATAATCTTGGAAAATTACGTTGGAAAACATATTTGACTCTATGCATGTGGATTTTCTTTTGCTTTAGAACATCCATATTTCCATTTGTTGTCTTAGATCCTGTTGAAATGCAGTGGTGTCCGCCCAAGCTCCTGCTTGGTCACAGGGCTCTAGGATAGAGTGCCTGATAGTGGCCGGATCGAATGTCTGATTGCATTTGGTCCTTTGGAGTTGAAGTTTTTGACATAGCTTCAGTTGTAGTCCTTTTACATATTTTTCTTTTACTTTTTTTTTTTTTTTTTTTTAATGGTAGGCTTATCTCCAGTGTTTCAGGACTTACAGTACTGTGTTGTCTGTTTTGTATCCAGGCCGAAACAACTTCACGAGATTCCAGCCTTTTACTGTCCTGACAAAAACAAGGTGAATTTCATTCCTAAAAGTGGCTCTGCGTTCTGCCTCGTGAGCATCCTCAAGCCGCTTCTCCCCACACCAGATCTCACCCTGAAGGGCTCTGCTCACAGCCTGACCGTCACCACTGGCATGACCACCACTTTGCTCCAGCCCATCTCCATGGCCTCCCTGTCCACAAACACAGAGCAAGACCGCGTGTCTCGAGGAACCAGTACAGTCCTGCCGTCCGCCTCCCTCCACGCACCGCCGGAACCCATTGAGGAAGCTGAGGGATAGGGTCCAGCTTATTTGCGGTGGGTCCTGGGAGCTGAGGACCCTGCAGATCACGTGACTGTGATAGTATCCTGTCCTCCTGGTTGGCTGGAAGTGCTTTGGCTCTCCAGTGATGTGTGACAGCGAGCGCGTCCCCTGTGAGTCTGCCCTGCGCATGAAGGCCAGCGGTGCTTTGCCTGTCTGGCCTCGAAGCACTGGCTGAAACATGAAGTCTCTTCTTTGCTTTTGGAGGAACAAAAATCACATTTTCATTTGTTTTCAAATTAGACTTGTTTAAAAACAAACACAAAACCTGATCCCTACAAACATGATTTCTGAAGGGAGATGTGATTGATGCTGCAAGAAAACCATCTTTTATATGAAAATGACTATTTTATAATACCAATGTTACATTTTCTGAAAGTAGCAAGCAGGATGTTCAAACGATCCTTTGGTGGCCTCTGTTTCCTGTTTTCCCTTTTCTAGATGTTGCTTTTCTCAGCTGTTTTCAGCTTTGGGACCAAAGGGATTGTTGACATTCCCCAGCAATGTCAGTCATGACTGTTCTCCTAGGTAAGAGTTGATAGGTAAATGCATCGAACCAAGTATATATAAAGAGATAAAAAGCAATATCCGTACATTATGTGATTTATGTTTTTGATGTCAGAAGTTTGTGATTTGGGTGAAGTATTTGTAAACTGCTGTCCTCTGCACTCCTGTTCATGTGCCCAGTGCAGTCTGAAGACAGGTGGCTTCAACACGGGAGCTTGGGTTAGCAGTCAGTGAGCCAACAGAAACTCAAGTGTGGACCGTTAGCTAGGAGTGTGGCGCGCTCTGGTTTTCTGTGAACTGTGTGTCACGTGGTTACCCTCCTTCGCCAAGTGTCATTCTACCTTTAATCATCACTGTATCATAGCCCCAAGAGACCCTGAAATGGCTGTGCATGGATTTCCTCCTCTGCTTTTGTGGTGGTGTTGTCTTGTGGATTTGGTCAGGGTTCGTAGTTTGCCAGGAGTGTGATCCATTGAGTAGCAATTGGGAGCCACAGGATTGACATTCTTTATGGGTTGGTGCTGAGATTTGCTGCCTACAGATTTTGCTAGTTTCTCTCCAACGTTCCACACACTGGGGAAAGAGAGAAGAGGTTTGGAGCTTAAACAACAGATACCTTTGGAAAAATCTAATCCATACAGTTTTGGCTTTGGGCTCTAATGGCGACCACTGCCAGTGCACAGGACAGTATTTAATTTCTAGGTGGGTGATAATAAAATTAAGGAGCCGCTCTTTAGAAATGAATTCCATCAGTGTTGGTAAACATTATTTTAATATATGCTAACGTAATGCTGTTACATTACAGCAGGCAGAGAGTTTAAACCCTGCATGGGAGGGCTACCATTTTGAAGGCTAATTCCATCCACGAGGCCAGGCTTCGCTCCATCAAGGGAAACCCAGAGGCAGCAGGACACCTCCTGCAAGCTGTTTGTTACCCTAGATCACCTAGCAATTTAAAGTAGGCCTTACTTAATTTTAAATGAGGATAGTTTAGGTTAATCAGATAAATTTGAACATCTAAAGAGAATCCATCAGTTTTTGGTTGGGAAAATTGATAGATTTTGGTACTTTTGCCACCCAAAGCTTACTCCCTGGGAACTGGTAAATCGTAGCTTCTAAGTTAGTTTAGACTTCTTGGTTGGTGGTTGGATTTTATTTTTCAGTTTTGGGGAGTTTTTAATACCTTGATTTTTCGCCTTGTCATGCCTTTCGACTTTACTATTTTACCAGTATCAGAAGTATGGAAGAAAGGCAAATGACAGTCCGTTGAGTTGATCTGAAGGGAGATTTGTTTTTTGAGAAGGCTCTTCTTAGGTAGCCCCGGCTGGCCTGGAACTTGCTATGTAGACCCGGCTGGCCTGGAACTCAGAGATGTACCTGCCTCTGCCTCCCAAGTGCTGGGATTAAAGGCACGTGCCACCACGCCCTACTTGTCTTCTTTTTAATCCTGTGGGTGTCCCCTGAAACTTGAATTCTGTTAAATTTATGTTGTTTTTCCTTTGTCATACACCACCTCATCCCTGGCTTTACAAGTAGAGTGTCATTCTGTGGTAGACAGGTCTTCCCTGTCCTGTTGTTCTTGTTTGGCAGAATGGCATCTCTCTACAGTTGCAGGCATCCATGAAGTAGCACAGAGAGGGACTAACTTCAGGTCAGCGTCTGCTCCTACAAGTAGAACTTTGTAGGTTTGACTGAGGTTTGACTGGAAGAAGATTGTGAATTGACGAGTAAATGAATTATATGGTGACCAAACACCATAAAGAGTTTTGGGGAAATAGAGCCTGGGATCTGAAGAAAAACAAAACAAAGCAAAACAAAAAGACTAGGTCCCCAAACAACTCTTAACTGCCAGGGCCAAAGGGCTAGTTTTTAAGCATATGAGCTTTCTTGCAGTCTTAAATATATTAACCGTACTCTTCATTCCTAGGTGGTTGGTTTTAAAAATGGGTCTACTCTGAGGAGAGTGGGTGTGACTATATTGACAGACCATACTCCGGAATGATGGTTATTCTGTAGAAACTGTACAGCGGTAGAGTAGCTTCAATGGAAATACAGATGTTTTTTTCCAGTGCTGGGGATCAAACCCAGGGCCTCGTGCATGCTAAACAAGTGCTGTGTCACTGGTTTATTTCCCCAGTCCCTAATTTAAATTTTTAAGTAAAAGAATTTACTTCCATTGCAGTAAAAGTGGGTGGCATGTAGTTTTGGCCAAAGGAGCTGTTTCTCCTAGTTATTTGTCCATCTTAGGTATTCTGTACCCCCAGGCAGTTTCTTCCATGTGAAGATAAACTTCAGGTTTATTGCTTCTGATATGGTAAGTCTGTTACTTATCATTGCTTTATGGATGGTTGTGTTAAAAAAATAGTTTTGCTTTGGTTAAATATGGTGTGGATGTCAAAATTCCTTGTATACCAGATTCTTCATTTTGTTTACAGTGTTTCTTAGACCTAGGACCGTGACCAGGTCTGACTCTCAGAAGATGCTGTTGCTCACTGGGTGCACCTGGCAACAGGGAAAGGCTGCTTTATTTTATTTTTTGTTTTGAATAAAGAAACAGTTGGCTTTTCCTAGAAGAAGGTCTTAAAAGAATGGCAGAATGTATAGCTTTCTCTCTGTCTGGGATTTGAACTGAGATGTTATGGTTTTCTTTCAAGGAAACCAAAGTAAAATTGTCACTAGTAAATTTGTCAAGTTGAGATTCATTCCTTAATGTTGGGTTTGGAGTGTGTCAAAAGTGGACCAATGGAAGTGCTGAATTTGCAAAATAAAGCCAAGATACTTAACTCTGCACTTTAAGGTTCCTGGTTACTCTGCCGTGGTGACCCGCAGAGTGACTCTCAACAGTATGTGTTTATACAGCCCTGTTGGGGACATATAATTTATGTTTTCTAAACTCTGCATCTTTGTCTCTGTTGATGTAAATCTTTTTTAATGCAATTTTTTAAAGTTATAACAAAATTCTGCCCCGAGAAAACAGCATTTCCAGCGATAAGTTGTTGTTGTGGACTGTGTCCCTGCCCTGAGCCCTCGCTGCTGCGTCACAGGGACTACAACTTCCATGTTCAAATAAAGTCTGTGTATCTTTGTGAATATTGCTGCAAATTCAAATTGTATTTTTTGCATTTCTAGCCTGATGTAGCATATGTATTGTATATTTTCTTCTACAAATTGACAGGCAGATGCACTCAGACTCAGCTGTTCTTGGATGCCCCAACTGCTGTAGAACTGAGTGTAGCTGTCCTTGTGCCAAATGCGAAGCAAACGGGACAGACAAGCACGCTGACTGGTCCCCGTGTTCATTACACATTATTCAGCTGGGGAAGTGAGGACTCTGTCGTACGTGCAGGAGGCTTTTCTTTTTTTCAGTTATTGTGAGATATGTTTGGTCTGTATCTATCGAATACAGCTGGCCAGGTCAGCCCAGTGAAGACTGGTGTGTAATCTAGAAGGAGGCATGTTTAGTAAGTGAAAAGGAGCTTGATCATCAGAATTGTTAAAATTGACGTATTTACCTCTGAGCCAGGCATGGTAGCATACACCACAACCCTGGCACTTGGAAGACTGAGAAAGGATTACAAATTGAGGGCCAGCCTGGGCTATGATGTGAAATTGTTTCCAAAGATAAATAAGATAGCTCAACTGTTAAGGGCACTGAATTCAGTTTCCAGACCCACATAGTGTGGCTTCCAGCCAAACCAACACCTCATAAACCTGTTACTGACCTCAACTGTGGGGGGTGTACACCTTTAAATCCCAGAATTCAGAGGCAGAGGCAGGCAGGTCTCTGAATTCGAGGCCAGCCTGGTCTACAGAGTGAGTTCTAAGATAGCCAGGGCCACATAGAGAATCCCTGTCTCAAAAACAAAGTAAATACAGAACTCTGTGTGAGTATGTGTGTTGTAGATTGAACCCAGGATCTTAGATGTACTACACACTCACTACTGCTTATCTATTACCCTTAACCCCCGCCCACCACCCCCTGACACACACACCTGCATCATTTTTGAGACAAACCTCACTGAGCTGTCTGGGCTAGCCTTGGACTCACTGCAGGTCAGGCTGGCCGCAAACTCCTGCTCCAACCTCTTGATTGTTTGGTGTGTGCCACTACACCCAAGTTAAATTACCTTTCTAATTTTCCTAATGCAACATGGTACTGTTAGACCAGTGAGGCCTTTGTATCCCTTCAGTGAACTAAACAGTGGTCTAGTCTTGAATTAGCTAAGTCTATCTGGCAAAATAGAAAGCAGGTTTTCTCCTAAGGAGACTATTTTTGTTTTTTCTCCAGTGTGGACTCTTGAGCTCTGGCTCTGTGCATGCTAGGGGAGTTGTCTCTCACCTCATAAAACAGTACATTATATACAACAGGGTAGGATGAAAAACTTGTTTCTTACTGAGCATCACGATATAAATGAAGTAAAAAACCACGCTAGATACAACTTCCGTGTGTGTTTTGGGGGTTGTTAATGATACTGAGAGCATGCTGGAGGCTTAGAGGTTTGGAGGGTGAGTCCGTGATCATGGTAGGAAGCAGACATAAAGGTGCTCGGGCAGTAGCTGAGCTGAGCTGAGCCACAGGCAGCAGAAGGTTGCCGGGCCTGGCCTGGGTCACTCCCAGTGACACCTCCTAATCCTTCCCCAACAGTTCCACTCCCTGGTGACGAGCATTTAAATGTGTGAGCCTGTGGGGGCCATTCTCCTTCAAACTGCAGTTGTTTTGATTTAGTCCTTCTGAAACATACAAAAGATTTGTCATGAATGCTGTCTCAGCCAGCCTGAAGTGGCCTTGCTGGAGAGGCTTTGGATGGTCTGGAGGGACACACTCTGGGCTAGGGCATAGTTTGTGTGGTTAAACTCTACTGCGCAGTGGCTGTGGACTTGGAACCAAAGGTCAACCTTCTTAACCTGGATTTTCACTTGTACCGCTAGCGAACTGCTGTCACCTAAGTGGGGTAAAGCAACTGTAAGAAAACATCTTGCTTTATTCTTGGTCAGGGAAGTGTGTTTAATCATCTTAAAGCCAGGAGGGCGGGTTCAGTCTCCCTCTTGGTCTCCTTCATCTTTGATTCTCAAGTTTAATCTCGTCAAAGCATGCAGCTGAGAAAGTGTTGACCAGCTCCAAACCATTTGCCAGACAGTGTATGTTACTTCGCTCTATATGATCCTCCAAGAAGCAAGGAACTGTCTTGCAGATAGCAAAATTGGAATTAACCAACCCAAGTCTTACCTGGGAAATGTCATTCTGTTTTTCTGCTGTGTCCATCTCCAGAACTCACTGTGGACCATGCAGCCTTGGTTACTTACCTGTAATGAGGTTATACGTAGTGCATAGTATCACCTATAGCAGGTGCCCTGTTCTGTTTGTGGGCTGGCAGCCTGGTTCAGAGTGCCAGAGGCGCTAATGAGAAGCCAGTTTATGACAAAGTTGGTGACCCATTCTCTGGCTTTTAATTTGGTATATTCACAGAAATGAGAAACCTTTATAATCTGGGGAGTTTGCCTTTCATAGAATCTGAAAATCAGTCACATTAATGGTGCTTGTTAACGCTGTGCTATATGGAGTAAATGTAACCCCTTGAACATGCCTGGCTCCTAATGAGCAGGACCAGCCTCCAAATGCTAACTTAAGTCTCTGCTTGGCCTCTTAAAGGATGACAGTGAAATGGATCGTGTGTGTGTGTGTGTGTGTGTGTTTGTGCCCCCCCCACCCCCTTTTGTAAGATTATTTCAGATGAGAGTTTGGCCTGCAGGAGCAGAGGATATCAGATTTCCTAGACCTGGAGTTCTGAACAGCTGTAAGCTACTGAACCTGGATCATCTACAAGATCAGGTGTAGCTTTTAACCCTTCATCTCTTCAGCCCCCAGAGTTTGTGGCATCAGAATCTTCCTCTGTAGACCAGGCTGGCCTCAAACTCAGAGACCTGTCTGACTCTGCCTCCCAGCTGGGATAAAAGGTGTATGCTATCACACCTGGCCTTTTTACAGGGAATTACTTTGAAACTTAAAAAAAAAAAAAAAAAAAAAAAAAACAGCTTTATAATGCTATGACTTTCCTGTTTTGGTTTTGGTATTTGAGGTTCTCTCTGGAAGAGACAGGAAAGGCACAGGGCAATGTAACTAAAGCCAGGGCAGTCATTGTATACTGAGGCAGGTTGAGTGGAGGAGCGCACCACAGGTCTAAGCAGTGGGAACTGAGAGCAGCTGAGCACACATGCCTTGGGGACAGTGAAGGACACAAGATCCCTCTCACCTATTTGCGCAAAAGACCACTCTGGTGTCCCCAGCTAATGAGAAGTTTTAAATGTACAATACAAAATACAAAAAATAAATACTTCAAAACCTTAACAGTTAATATCGGGCAGACCTTTTACTTTTGACTTTTTATTTACTCTGGCTAGTAACTTGTTTACACCAGTGAGTGGAGAAATGTGTGGTGCGAAATGCCAGAGACAGGCTGGGTGTGGTTCATTGTACCACCCATGGCATATACAATTATGTGTTCCATCCTCAGCACCAGAAAGGCCATGGTGAGTTTTCATTGCGCTCTGTAGCCTTTTAAATGCTATGTAGGTGATTTTCTTGCTAGGCTTTTTTTTTTTTTTTAATACCAAGAGTCAAGGCTATTTCATTGCATAAAGTGCAGCCCTGCCAAACTCTAGAAGACAGAAATAACTCAATTTTAGCTCTTTTGTTTTTGTTTTGCTGTTTTTTTCAAGACAAGGTTTCTCTGTGTAGCTCTGGCTGTCCTGGGCTCAATTTGTAGACCAGGCTGGCTTCAAATTCACGGAGATCCTCCTGCTTCTGCCTCCCTGAGTGCTGGGATTACAGGTGTGTGACAAATTGAAAAGTTTTTTTTTTTGTTGTTGTTGTTTTCATATGTTTTGGTCAGTTTTCACTTTCTGGTCTTTTAACTTTTCATTTTTGTGTCTTGGGGACTTTGGTGTTATTCATTCTCATCTACAAATTAAGCTAAATACTGTGACTCACATTTTGATATCTGATTCTCTTCTCTATGTTAGATTTTTCTCTCATGGGTTTGTCTCACAAATAAATTGTCTTTTCATTTTGAGGGTTTGTGTCTGTCACATGGCAGGGGGTTGAGGCCAAAGGGCAACATGGTGTGTCTGTGGTATGCATGTGTAAGTGCAGATGCCCACAGATGACGGAAGAAGGTGTCAGAGCTCCTTGTAGCTAGAGTTAGAGGCAGTTGTGAGCCACTTGATGTATGTATTGGGAGCCAACCTCAAACAAAACTTAGGTTTTTCTCTAAGCAGCCAGCTAAACTTGACGCTGGGCCCCCCATTTTGAGATGGCGTCTTACTGAACCTAGAGCCTGCTGCCTGGACTGGTGGCCAGTGTGCCCTGGGATGTGCTTGTCTCCGCATCCAAATGCTGAGAGAAAGGCGGGTCCTAGGTATGCACAGCAAGTTCTCCGCACCAGCCTCCCTTGCATTCTCTACTGTGGTCCAGAAGTAAGACTCAAGTTTTTAAACAGGAAAACAGTTGGATTTGGAGTGAGCACTTCAGAAAACGCATCGCTTTATGCCATCTGTAATCTTTATTAAAAGAAGCTCGGAGAGCGCGTGCACACTAAACTGTCCTAATGCTGTGAGCCCTGTATATTTCTAGATCTACAAGAAAGGGACTATGAATAAATATCCAAAACGATAGGTAATGTGCCAGGAATGAATATCCAGACTGTAAACCTGTATTTCCTTTCAATGTGAAGGAAAATATCTTTTGAAGTACAATTTGTTTTTAATGATATTAGAGCTATATTGTACAATTTAAAATCTCAGAAAATACAAATTACACCAATCTGATCGTCTGACCTGACATTTGTGCATCTCTTGAGAAGGCAAATGTGGTTCTGCTGGGCCCTTGCTAACTTTCTGTCAAGTCTTATTTGGGATAAAATTAAGTAGAATATAGATGTTTCCCCATCTATGACCAAGCCATTCCCAGGCCCTCCCTTGCCTCCCCAGCAGCTCTGTGGCGAGCGCTCGCCGCGCTGCCTTCCCGTGCTCTCACCAGGGCTGGTGGTCTTTCTCAACCACCAAATTATTGAGCCTCAAATTACTTAACCACGAGAAAATAATGTAAATAACGTTCATTGAATAATTAAATGGAATTGTTTGACTTGAAGTTACAAATAGACTTGGTAAGGCAGCTGTTGTGGCGTCCTGGTTAAATAGGAAATAAACCATATACTGTTTTGAAGAGTAACCAAAAACTGAGTAGTAAAAATTGTACATGTGTTGATTTGTGGTGACTTTGGTCTGGGAAAATGGAAGGTACTGGCCCTTCATTTTTATAGTCACGCTTTGCCTGGAGAGAGCATTGATTTCCTACTCACCGAACTATCTGTTTGTACTGTGAACTAACTCACTGGGAAGGATATTCTCATGAAGAAAAATGGCACAGACTCAAGACGCAAGCTACCGTTTCTTGAGGGTTCTGGCAGTGGTTGCTGTGGGCGCTGGGCTTAGACTGTGATTCATAATCATAATCCTGGTGATTAACCTTGGCAGAACACTGACAGTATTGTATTCTAGAAATTCTCACTGAATGAAAGGAAAGCACTTTTGAAGAGAAAGTAGTTCATTAAGATTAAGTATAGTAACGTTGCAAAATGGTATTTAGGAACTAGTTTGTTGTCGACCCTCAGGAGTCTGCAGCCTTGCACCATGGCCTGATCCCAGCTCTGTGGAACCTCGGCCGGGGCAGGCTGCTGAGCCTGGGGGATGGACGGCACTCTGCCCACTCTGGTTTATGTAAAAAAAAAAAAAAAACCTTTACATACCTTGACTTGGACATTACACGTAATTCCAATCTGAACCAACCTGCTTGTGACTAGATGCCCCTAAAACCCACAGTAAACAACTTCAATAAACGTCCATTGGGCAGCCGTAATGGACCGGGTGACAGAACACTTAATGCGGGTGGACAAGAACAGGAGCTGAGCGGGTGTCAGATCCGTGGGCCATGGCTTGGCCAGCTTGCCTACCTGCCCTGGATAGCCTTCCCTCCAAAGCTTAGACTCCAGACTGTCAGCCAATAGCTTTGGCTTAATAATCAAATGGCACCTTGGGCGTTAGACCGAAAAGAACATGGGACTTTCCTTGTTTTCTGTAGAATTCTCCGTGTCTTGTCAGAAAGCCTTCTGGATGATGTGGTGAGAATGCAAGTATATGCACAGATGAGCTTTAATGTACCAGTCTTGCTCGTTCCCATGCAGGTGTCTGGAGCTCTCAGGACTGCGGCTGCCCAGGGAGGCGGTGCTCTCCTCACTGTTCTCCACAGGAAGGCTGTGCCCCTCCAGCAGTTGGTGAAGCAGGCGTTGGTGAAGCAGGCCTGCAGATTCTTTCTTCCCATTTCTGTAGAGGGTGGACTTTTACATCCTGCTGGTCTCCCCATGAAGAGTTAGTAGTGGAACTAGGTGTATCTATGTTTATCAATGAAAGGTAACATTGCATTGTTTCCAGATACAGAAAAGCAAGTGCATGGTTCTCTAAAGCAGACTGAGTTCTCTGATCTTGTTCTACGTTGTAATCAGGGAGAAAGCTTTCTGGTTCTGCTGATGTTCCCCACAACTATCAAAAAACCCCAAACCATAGCCACTCTATATCCTGTTCTTTATCCCCTTAGAGCAAAGTAACTTAAGTAATAAAACACCTTCCAAAGAAATACACCATGCTCCTGTGATTCAGACATAAGTTTGGTGTCTCAGTATTGCAGAATCAGGAGTTTCTAAAAATTTCCACATATGATCAACAGCTTGCAAATCCAGCATAATAAATACAACAGGCTGCTCAGATGCCCGACCCTCTGACAGAGCTGGCTGGCAGATGTTGTCCTGAACACACGCTTCTGTGTGTGGTCGCAGTGGGAACTCCTCTCCAGAAAGGCAAACGTTGCACAGTTGATGCCTCAAGACCCCTGAACCTGGATGTCAGGCGTTCAGAAGCTCGTCATCTGAGTGTCCAATAGCATCTGGGTTGGAGAGTGGATCCAAGTCTGCAAATAGATTGAACCAGGCTGACATGTCTTGGTTACCAATGTTGGGGGCTATTAAAAAAAAAGACATTAAAGAGTTTCAGCTTTTAGAAATAATATTTTTGTACTATTATGATTTTGAAGCAGATGCTTATTAATAAAAGTACATTTAACCAGGCGCAGTGGTGCACGCCTCTAATCCCAGCACTCAGGGAAGCAGAGGCAGGCGAATCTGTGAGTTCAAGCCAGCCTGGTCTACAAAGGGAGTCCAGGACAGCCAAGGCTACACAGAGAAACCCTCAGAACAAACAAACAAACAATACACTTGGCTGACAATGATTCATTATATCCGCTTAAGTGTAATTTTAAAAAGCAAATGCAGTTCCTCCCAAGAAAACTTAAACTCTCCTTAAAATATCGTTAAAAAGGAATAGTTGAAAAATATTAGCCATATTTTTGTCTTTTTAGGCAGGATCTCACTGTGTAGCTGAGGCTGGCTGCAGACTTGTGGTCTGCCCCATGCTCCTAAGTTTCGGGTTACAGGTATACTGTCCACCATCATGCTCAGTTCTTGTCAAAATACTTGCTAACAAGGGCCAGGGAGATGGCTCCGCAGGCAAGCGCACACATTTGATCCCCAAGGCACACATTCTCTCCCTCTCTAAAGGTAATTCAAATGTAGAAACATTTTGATAACACTGTACGTCAAACCCAAGTTCTTTTTTAAAAGGCGTCATCACTCTGATCACAGAGCAGTACCCTACTTTTAAAACAGGATGTCTGTATCAAATGTGTGCCTGGTATCTATGCAGGCCAGAAGAAGGTCAGACCCCCGGAACCGGATTATAGACAGTTATGGGCTGCCATGTGGGTGCTGGGAATTGTATCTGTGTGTTCCTAGACAAGCAGCCAGTGTCTTAGCCACTGGGTCACCTCTCTAGTTCCTCACCCTACCTTATTATCAATGTTTCGGTCCCTCTCATTTCCCTCCTAGAATGGAATTTTATGTCAGTAGCCTGCAAGTTTTACTGTAACATATTCAAGGACGCATGCTAATACTGAGGGTTAGGACCAGGGTCACACAGTGGGTCGTTTCATAAGGTTAGAAGTCCATTGTCTTAGGGTTACTTTGCTGCAATGAAACACCATGACCAAAAGCAACTTGGGGAGGAAAGGGTTCATTTGGCTTACTCTTCCACATTGTAGTCCATCACTGAAGGAAGTCAGGACAGGAACCTAAACAATGTAGGACGCTGGGGACAGGAGCCGAGGCAGAGGTCATGGAGGGCGCTGCTTACTGGCTTACCTCCCAGGGCTAGTTCCACTCACAATGGTCTGGGCCCCTCCCCATCAATCACTAATTAAGAGAATGCCTGACAGCCAGATCTTACGGAACCATTTTCTCAGTTGAGGTTCCCTTCTCTTTGATGACTCTAGCTTTTGTGTCAAGTTGACATAAAACCAGCCAGCACATCCCTGAAGGCCAAGAAGTCTAGAGACCAGGGCAGAGGCCTCTAGGACAACCCAAGAACGGGATAGGAGCTGGCTCAGAGTGCACAGAGAAATCAATGTAGTTCAACTCAGAACAGAGTCAAGGAACCCTCTCTTTGCCCAGGTCATGGTTAATACCTGCTACAGACCAGAGGGGCTGCAGCTGCACAGGAGTATCTGAGGCCCCATGCATCAGAGCAGAGCCAGGGCCTTCATGGAGTTTGCGTTCAGCTCCAGTTCTGGGAACTGAGGTCATGTCAGCTCTACCCATCAACGGTGGCTTTGCTTCCTGGTGTCCTACCTCCAATGAGCACTGCTTGGCAAGTCTGCTTTCAGGGGCTCTTGTTTCCTATCAGAGGGGTTGATGCTAACCATGCCAAAGCTGGTGACTGCAGCAGCAATGCCCGATGACCCTGACGAGCATGTATGGTAGAGTGACATCGTCCTGGTCGTTCATCCTCACCCCCCAAAGAAGCTGAGCTGTTAGCAGCAATAGTGTGGTGAGTCATCTACAATTCCTATCTAGTTAGGAATGGAATTGTTTAATGATAAATTCATGTATGTTCAGTTACAGCAAAACCTTTTTTATAATAGTAACACATTTTCTATAAGCAGTCAGGCTCTCATTCTGCTGTATTCTTGGGTACATGGGATTTTCTTATTTTAGCCACGATGTTGTATTATGTTTTTAATGTGTTTTGTTGGGGCTGAGTTGTTGGGGTTCTGGTTTTTTGGTTCTGTAACAGTCTTGCTGCATAGGTTGGCCTTTAAGTAGCTATACAGTTCAGGCTGGCTCACCCTGCTCCAATCTTGGAATGCTGGAGACTGCAGATTAAAAGCAGGCGCCATCCTGTCTCGTTTCCTGTCAGTTTTGTAACATTTTAATAGTATTATGGATTAAACCCACACCTTGCACATGTTAGAGAAGTAAATACTCTACTTCTGAGCTGTATCCTGGCCCTGAATTAGGTTCAGTTTGCATTTAATGATTAATGAATTACACACTTAATGAGTTAATTTCTAAGTTATCAAAATGTCCTGTATTTATACCCAGAGCTGACAGCTACCTTTTTTTTTCCCTCTTCCTTCCCCAACAAAGCAAATTAGCTTCAGATATATAGGTAAACAGTGTCTTTCTCAGGACCTCTGCTTGTTTCTTGGTGGTGTTGGTTTTTTATAAGACTGGGCTCACCATGTGGACTGGGCTACTGTTGAACTCACAAAGTTCCACCTGGCTCTGCCTCCCAAGTGCTAGACTAAAGGCTAGTACCACCATGCCTGACATTACCTTTGTTTTCTGTGTTCTGTGAAGTGTCACTATTTGCCAGAGGATGTTCTGTGCACTGTGTAGTCAAATGATGACTTCTGTACCCAGAGATCTGGTTGCAGTCCAGACTTCAGCACTGTCATTATTTTGAAGCATCTCCTGTCTTGGTATATTGTAAATATTGTTCTCCATCACCTTGTGATTGGTTAAATAAAGAGGTGAACAGCCAATAGCTGATCAGGACAGGATAAAGTGGGACTTCCAAACCCAAGGAGAGGGTTTCAAGTGGAGACCAGAGGGAGAAGCAGAAGTCATCATCAAGAGGAAGGAGCAGCCAGTGTGAGACTAAGATGTCAGGTAATGGGCCACATGGCTGGGAAGTAGGCCAGGCTGATATTGTCAGGTTATAACAGCTGAATATCTGCCCAGCTATAGTGCCTGAAACGTCTTATATTAAAAGGTATCTGTGTCATTGTTCAGAGCAAGGGCAGGCAGAGAAAAAAAACTCTGCATTTTATGGTTGGCGCCCAGTGTGGGGCACGGAATCCAAGCTTAGACATGAGATTGAAGCATTAGCCCAAAAACTCTGGACACAGGCAGAACAGAAAGCCAGGCAGTGGCACGCTAGCTGGACAGTGGGCTTGTCCCTTCAAGAGTCAGCAGGGCAGAGCCACAGCGCATGGCAGCTCACTTTCTCCCTGGTGTGGGGCTGGAACTGCCAGTCTGTGCTGCAGGTGAACCAGGTCTGTGAGCAGCCAGTGGCAGAAACTGATTGGCTCAAGTCCAGCTAGGCCTGGCGGGAGGCTGCTCCTCTGGACCCCCTGCTGAGCAGCAAAGCCAAGTAGGAGGATGGAAAGCAGAAGAGACCTAATGCAGAAGACTGTTCTCTACTGGGGCCTCAGGTACTCCCCAAGGCTGTGAAGTTCACAGAGGGGTGCCCTGCTGAGTCTGTCTCCCTGGCCCTGTGCTGCAGCCCACGGGAGAAAAAAAAAATCTTTCCAGAGACCACATTCCCAGCCCAATTCAGGTCTGGGTGGGAAAAGCCTGCAGCCTGTGCTATGTGCTTGCAGAGCCAACTTCACTACAGACTCCCGGACATGGCAGGAGTAACCACACTTGGTATGATACTTAGGAAGTCCTTAAAGAGCATAAGGTAAAGTAAAAAAGAATAAAACAAGAAAAAATGCAAAACGCAATGATGGCATTTTATATAATAATCAGCATAGAAATAATTATATTTTCAGTAATGATTGCAATTTTTTTGTTTTTTTTTAGATATGTAGCCCTGGCTGCTCTGGAATTTACTCTGTAGACCAGGCTGGCCTTGATCTCAGAGAGATCTGCCTGCCTCTGCCTCCCTGAGTGCTGGGATTAAAGACATGCACCACCACTGCCCAGCTATGATTACAATTTTATATATCCTTTTTAAGAGGGATAAGGAGAAATCAGACTTAAACATAAAAGGGATTAAAAAATCATGACTAGAATTATGACTAGAATTATGGCTAAATTATGACTAGAACAAAAATTAGACAATTCTTTGAATTATGAAGATTTTTTTAGATGAATCCAATCTAGAGCCTAGAGTGCCACCTTGTGATGGCATTGCAAAATGGCAGTATAAATCTAAATCTGTTAAACCTGAAATGATTTTTTTTCCTGCAAAGCTCCAGGGACTTGAATTGGATGAACAAAATCCATAAGGCTATCAAGGATTTGAGATGCAGCCCACAGAGGCACAAGCCTTAAAGAGAAGCAATAACAGCCTATGGTTTATGTTCACTATATGTAAAACAGTTACTTAATAACTGGGCTGTGCAAAATTGAATAGTTCCAAAATATTGGAAAGGTTTGATGACAGCCATCTTAGAAACTGGCCTTCAGCTACAATGGCTAACATGGTGGAAAGATAAAGCTTCAGTTATGGAGCAATGAAACAGACTACAGGCAATTATATTGTCAAGGACCAGTCACTAGGGAAGGTCCATATTCTGAATTATGAGTACATATTATGCTGGGTGTGGTGGCACATGCCTGTAATCTTAGCACTCGGAAGGCAGAGGCAGGTGGATCTCTTTAAGTTAAAGGCTAGCCTGGTCTACAAAGTGAGTCTAGGACAGCCAGAGATTATTATACACAGAAACCTTGTCTTAAAAAACAAAACAACAAATATCATTAAAATACATATAATATATATTACACTTGATGGTGCCATCTTAGAACACTGTTGTACAATAGCTTTAAATACTTGGGACAAGGTTAAACAACAGGGACAATCTGAATCATTTACAAAGATAACACCAGGTTTAAGTGAATCACTTTTTACAAAGATCAACTACAGCTCTAAACAGCAATATCAGATCCAAATGCTAGAAAAATGTTAATTGAATCTTTAGCTTTTGAAAATACTAATGCTGAATGCAGAAAGACTACTAGAGCTTTTACAGGCCAGATCTACACCTCTTTATGAGTGGATGAAAAGCACTGCAGCTACCAAACCTAATGCTCACAGTTCAGTTGTGGCTGGACAGCTGCTGAGGCTAAGAAAGACCAGGCCATTCCTTAAAAGACTGTACACAGTTCCTAAGGATAACTTTTTCAGGGAGAAAGTTTCCTGGAAATGTAGAAGATGTAGAAGGAATAAACATAGGTCATGAATGTAGGTCATCCAAAGATATGAGAGGCAAGTCCACACACGAGAAACCAGAGGATTAAAAATCAGTGGCTATTATTTTAAAGTTTAAAGCACAAGCCTGAACTAAGGCCAGTTAGGTGGAGATATGTCCGGCCACCTGCAGGGAAGAACTAGCCTTACTGCATTCTTTCCCCTCCCACTAGTTATGCAGTTGCTAGGAAACCAGTCCATATGGCCAGGCCAGAACTGTTTGTGGTCTTGGTGCCTAAAATGGACCAATCATTTCAAAAGTCAATTTCCTTTACCCAATCATGTAACGCCAAAGCATGAAGTCCCTGCTTATGTTTTTTCCCTTTAAAAAACCCTGTTCCCTAAGACTGCGGGGCTGCATTCCTCTCCTGTTTCCACAGGAAGTTTGTGTCCCATGTTCAAACACGTAAACAATAATAATTTTTTTAAAACCCTTATGTATTTACAGTGAAGTCTATTCCTGGTCTTTGGGGGTCTCATGAACTGGGTACAACATTTTGGGGACTTGTCTGGGATCCCAAGACTCCAGGAACCTGACCCGGAGGGTTTTATGCAGCAGTAAGTGTCTAAATGTCTCTGTGCAGTGTCTCTGTGTGCATGTACTTTCTGTTCTCTATTCTGAAAATTCCCCAGGGCTCAGGGTGTCCATATCTGGGCAGCATGACATGATCAAATAGACATGCTGGCAGTCACAGCTGCCGAAGTTCAGGGGTATGCCTCTGGCTTCATCAGTATTTTGGCGAGTAAAGTCTCTCTGTCAGGTAAGTGGTTTATTACCACCTTCTGTGGCAGGGAAACCAGAGCGGGAATCTGAAGGTCGATGAGCCTGAGCTTCAGTTGCTCAGCCTGTATCTGTTTTTGTTTTAGTTGGCGGAACCTGTTTCCATGCACATTTGTCTAGTCTGTTTTGTTTTTTTGTGTCTGTTGGAGTGAAATTGTTAAACCTTTGCCAGACACACTTCCATGGTTTCTACTATTGCAGCATGCAGCGGCCTTGGACGTCTTGCTCTGAAAAGGCTGGGGCAGAGCTTGGTCATGCCCGCTGTCCTCTGAGAGTGGAGCTGCTGGGTCCGCCATGCGCTGGCTGCGCTGACATGGGAGCCAGTGGCTCCAAGGCTTGGGGCCTCTGGCCCTTTGCCTTGGCTATGGGGGGTAATGGCACCCGAGGCACTGGACTGTCCTGCCCCAAGTGTGCAAATAGCACATGTCAAATCCTGGGGCCCAGGGAGCTACGCGCACCTTCATCATGGCAGAGCTGGTGAGCAGGCATACCTAGGCTGAATGAAATTTAAAAAGTGTCGCCAACTTACTGGTTTTGGGTTCTTAACAACTCGCTAGGTGGAATCTGCTGTCTATCTTTCTGTTTGTTTGTCTGTCTGTGGTGACTATTCTCATTTCTTCAGAAGGGACCTGGACTGATGGACACTATGGGACAGATTTCCTCTAAGTCTTCCCCATTTCTCTGAACTCCTCCACCTGTGCAATGTTTTCATTGGCCCGCTTCCACCAGCAGCCGACTGGCTGGTGCCCTGGGTTGGGAAAAATGCGAGGGGCGAAGGAATGCGAGAGTGGAGATGGGAATGAAGTTGTCCAGGACTGCCCTGGGCCAATGAGCAGCCACCACTGAGTGAGAAGTGCTTGAAATTACAGCTGGATCCAGTAAGAAAAGTTTTGTCTGTTTAAATGTATGCAAGGCCATTATATGTTTGTTTTTGACTGATCTTAAATGGTTAGTATGCTCTGTATGTCTTGGTTATAGATTAACAGTTATTAACAGTTATTGTTAATAATTCAAACTTTTGTTTAGAACATATATGTGTGCCTATGTGTTTATAAGATCTATAAAAGCATAGAAGTGTTTAAATAGCAACAATGTGACTTGCCATGTCATATGATGTGACTCTGCCATCTTGAAATTGCCACGTGGTATGGGGCAGGGAAAGAAAAAAAAAGATTACAAAAATTTCTTAGTTGAAATGAACTTTGCTTCCTTTTAGACTAAGAAGACAAGTCTCATTTTAAATTGGTATTGGTTTTAGAGTTTGGATTGTTTGCACTGGTAAAATTTGATTTTTACTTTTAAAATTATGGTTGTGCTTTGTGATTTCACTCCTAAAGCGAGTACTTTATTTTGATATTGCAAAAACATGTTTTGGAGAACATTTAAATGTTTAAGGTGATGAAACGTTTTAAAGTTTAATAGGCATTTTAAATAATGACCTTGGTCAGTCTAACAAAGAACTTGGAACATTTTCTCAATCCTTTGAGGGAGGACAAAAGACTTTGGTATTTATTTTATTAATTTTATCAAATGAAACAAAGCCATAATGTTTGAGCCAACTGAGAAAATTGCAGTTTTTACAGTGTATCATGTGGAGAGCTGCTTATTTGTCAAGCTGCTTTGTTTATAAAAAACACGTTTTCACCCTGGCCTTCACCTTGAGACAGAGAAAAAAGGAAGTTTCGCCAAGGTCCTTAAAACTTGTTCCAAGTTCTTTAAAGCTTTTTGTGTGTGTGTGACCTTGGACCATATCTGATATAAGTAGCTGTAGAAAAGTTTGGCAGTTCCACAAACTTCTTTTTGTATTGATGTGACTTGTTTTTGATTTGCTTATAAAAAAAAATTGATCATGGAATAAACCCATGCTGGGCTCCAGCAGTATCATGTCAGGACGGAAAGGATTTTGATGGGAGTTTTTATGTTGTCTGAAAAGCAAGAGAGAAAGCTAAGTGAAACTTTTGTCCTTTAAGCTTTTTGCTGTTCAGCTTTAACGCAATATGGTAGGATCAGCAAGATTTGCTAGCCCTTCTATGTACTGTATCTGATGGAAAGTTTTGCTTTGATCTTAGTTCAGAAACAGCAGATTTAAAGTTATGCCAAGGACTGCAGTTGAGTACAAGATTGAGCTTTACCTAGTCTCTTTGTTTAGTTTTTTAAAGGTAAGCCTAGGGTGGATAACTATGAAGTTTGCCTATGTAGATCTACTTAAGATAGAAAGTCCCAAAACATGCACCTAAGGAATATGCCAGAATCAGAAATTATAGCATTCTGGTTTATAGGATACAATTTAGAGTAGATAACTAAAGATAGACAAAGAGTAACTCAGATATGCTGGTCCTCAAGCTTTTCAGAGATCTGATGAATATGGCATTTTAACATGTGTTAAGTTTATTATGACAGAAGAGTCCCAAAATGCTGGTAGTAGCTCCCCCAAGGTCTCCGAGAAGATTTGGGCACAACAACAGATGACTCCAACTCTGGATTGTGGTATGCTAACCACTGGGCAAGGCTGCCCCAACTGGCTCACTGCTAGGACCCAGCCTAAACTGTGGACAAAGCTATGGACACCTGGAGAATCATTGTTTCACATTGCTGGAGATAAGGTGAGATCAATCTTATGTCTCTTTTTCCACAGAAGCAGTTTCTCATCTTCTGTGCCTGATGGCTGGACTGTCTCTGCTCATGATGCCATGAGACCACAGAAGCCAGGGACACTGCCCAGGTGATGGACTAACTAGTCATCTCTATCATTTTGATCGGTACATTGGTACAATTATTTAGCTCATAATATATCCTTCTCAGGTCTCTGATCACATTGATGGCTAAGCTAATGGTAGCTTTGCAGCTGAAGAACAGACAGTTAGATCCACTGTTAGTTCATTGGTCAGTTCATTAGCTATTTAGAACTACTAGGTATTAGATCTCTTATTTAGAAAGGCAAATAGGTTTGTCTTGCTCACAGGCTTCATGTTAGTTGCCTGTGTCTTATGGCAAATAGCTGGACAGAAAGATATGAAGTTTATGTAGGGTCTGGGGACATAGGAGTTTAGGTTGTGAGAATCTAGAGAGTATTGTTTGAGGGTCTGGGAAAATGTTTCAGGGTTGTTAAATACAAGAAAGATTAGAGGGTCTAAGTAGGTGTTTTAAGGCATGTGTATGTGAGTTGTAATAATACATGAAAGTAATTAAGGCATATTGAAAATGGGGGATATTTTAGATTTCTCCCCCTCTCTGCTATTGTTGTGCTCATATTGTTACAAGATTTCAGAAGTTCAGAGCTTTGACATTTGATCAACAGAGTTCTGATAAGTTGAAGGAGCACTGACTGCTTATTATCCAGTCACAAGCCTGAGATTTTAATTTCCTTTGGTTGTCTTCTGAGATAGACTTACAGGTGCATCTCATCATGTTAAGAACATCTGTCTAACATGTATATCTAACCCCAAAGCCATAGTTTTTACTATGGTATTTTTAATATCTGCAAATTTCTGAGGTAGACTTTGAAATAGTATTTAGGAATATCTTAAACATATTCCTTCTAGTTGCTTTGTTAAGGAATGCCCAAGCATCCAGGGTTTAGCACTAAAGCCATTAATGTATTTCTGCCTAACTTTCCAGTGTGGCATGGAGGTGAGGGCTAAAAGTAGATGCTGACTGTGCAAAAAGTGGCCAAGCTCCATTGGTGGCTAATTACCGACAGCTATGCCCACAGGAAAATTGTTAGAGTTTCAAACCATGGACACACCTAAATTATTTATAAAGGTGACAAAACAAACAGCTAAGAAAAACTAATACTCATTCTGTTGGATGCAGTGCTACCTGTTACTCACAAAATGTTGTTTGTATTAGATTTGCTGATATGTTACTTTTCTGAGTTTTTTTTAAAATATATATTCCTTTTGTAAATTAAAATTCATATGAGTTTCAGGAAACCAAAAAGCCATGAGACCTGGATCTGGCATAGCTCAAGCAGACTCAAGATGAGTTTTACCCCTGGTCTTGGGATTCCTCACTTTTCCCTAATTATTAGACAAATTTTAACTTCTGTCTCTAGTCTGAATTTTTCTCAGCAGATTTTCATCTGGCTGACAGATTATTCAGGGATCAGCTATGGACTGCAAACTGAGATCTGGACTTGCTGGAAGATGAAGTAAACCAGTCCAACTGATGTGATGGCTCTATGTCTCTTCAACTGGATCGCTAATTAGATATTCCCCCATTGCCCAGCCTTTGACTGGCATTTCAGCCTTTCTAGCCCCTGATGGCAACGGTTCTATTGTCAGCACTGAAGCATCTTCAGAAGAAGAGATCTTTGGCCCAAAATCCCACCTAACAGGCTGAAATGCTAAGTCAAAAGGGGCTCCCTAATATTAGCTATTATCTTGGGGATCTACTTAGCTGGAATGGGAACTAGTATTGCAGCAACTGGTCTAGAAGCCTGGAGAGATGCTAGAGAGAAAGGATTCCAGAGGGTGGTTTAAATCCTGGTTTAATAGTTCTCCTTGGCTTACCATCCCTATATCTACCCTGAAGGAACCCCTACTCATTTTGATTTTTACCTTTGGGCCTTGTATTTTAAATCGCTTGATGGCTTTCATGAAGGAATGCTTAGGAGCGATACAGTAATGGCACTCAGATCCCATTCTCACCTAAGCTTTTCTTTACCTGAAACTTGCTCTATACCAGGCTGGCCTTGAACTCAGATCTGCTTGCCTCTGTTTCTTGGATTAAAGGGGTGTTTGTATTCCAGCCATATCACACAGACCTAGAAGGTCTTTGGATGTGATCTCTTGCCAGAGCAGCCATGTTCTAAATGAACATTCCTCTACACTACACAGCTTCTAGGAATTTGGACATTGTCTCAGGTAAAACATTGTCTCGAGTCTAAAATGGATTAAATGCATAGCACCAGAAGGTCAAATAGGAAAATTAGGGCTATATGTGGCTAATAGAGCCATAAATCAATGGGGAAGAGATCTATAGCAACAGTGGAAGCACAGATTAGCGTTCCTCCAACTTCAGAGACAGGCTGTAAAAGAAGAAATGTTCCCAATGAAGGAATTAAAAGGTGTTATCAAAGACTGCCCAGGCTGTTCACAAGTAGGATACAGCAGAGGCTGACTCTTTCTATGGGGGAGCCAACTGCTTTCCCACTAAAATGGTTAACTGACAAGCCTGTTTGAGTAGAAGAAAGAAGAATCATAGGCAAGTTCAAGAGCAGCTGGTGTCTCAACATAGAAAAGTCCACCAGCTCTTGTAATTCTCTTATATTTGTCATTAAAAAGAATTCTGGAATGAAATTTGCAGGCAAATGGTGAGAACTGGAAAAGATCGTCCTGAGTGAGGTATCCCAGAAGCAGAAAGACACACATGGTATGTATTCACTTATAAGTGGACACTAGACATATAATATAGGATAAATATGCTAAAATCTGTACACCTAAAGAAGCTAACCAAGGAGGAGGAACCTGGATAAGATGATCAATCCTCATTCAGAAAGGCAAATGGTATGGACATTGGAAGAAGGAGAAAACGGAACAGGACAGGAGCCTACCACAGAGGACCTCTGAAAGACTCCACCCAGCAGGGTTTCAAAGCTGAGATTCATAACCAAACTTTGAGCAGAGTGCAGGGGGAAAAGAAGAGAGAGATAGAAAGACCTGGAGGGGACATAAGCTCCAGAAGGAAAGCAACAGAATCAAGAAATCTGGGCACAGGGGTCTGAGACTGATACTCCAACCAAAGACCTTGCATGGAGATAACTTAGAACCCCTGCACAGATGTAGCCCATGACAGCTCAGTCTCCAAGTGGGTTGGTTCTCCCTAGTAAGGGGATCAGGGACTGTCTCTGACATGAACTCAGTGGCTGGCTCTTTGATCACCTCCCCTTGAGTGGGGAGCAGCCTTACCAGGCCACAGAGGAAGACAATGCAGCTGCTCCTGATGATACCTGATAGGCTAGGGTCAGATGGAAGGGGAGGAGGACTTCCCCTATCAGTGGACTTGGAGAGGGGCAGGGGAGGAGATGAGGGAGGGAGGGCTGGATTGGGAGGAAATGAGGTAGAGGAGTACAGCTGGGATACAAACTAAATCAACTGTAATTAATATTAAAAAATCAATAAAATTAAAAAAAATAAAAACATCTGGAAAATGGAGGATGTTAGTAGATCTGAGGACAATCAATAAAGTCATTCAGCCTGTGGGTTCCTTACAACCTGAACCCCTTTAACTTCTTTATTACCTAAGGCATGGCCTATTATATTAGCTGATTTATAAGATTGCTTTGCACCATCCCTTTGCATAAGCAAGTTAGAGAAAAATTTGCCTACTTATAATAACTCTCAACCTGTTAAAAGGTACCACTGGAGGTACCTGCCACAAGGGATGTTAAACAGTCCTAACTTGTGCCAGTATTTTGTAGAACAGCCATTAGAAATAATTTGTAAACAGTTTCCTCTCTGGGCATGGTAGCACAAGCCTGTAATCCTAGCACTCAGAGGCAGGGAGAGCACTGTGAGTTCAAGGCCAGCCTGGTCTACAACGTGAGTCCAGGACAGCCAAGGCTACAGAGACAAACCCTGTCCAAAAACAAAACAAAACAAAACAACAACAACAAAAACACCATGTCAACAGCAAAGGTTTGAAGAAAGATTGTTCCATCACTTGGCAAGAAGCAGAGTCAATGTCCTACTTGCTCTTCGTGTAGTCAAGCTCCACGACCTGCAGAAGGACCCAAAGGACCCAGCAGATGCGCTACATTTTGTGGAATTTGGAAAATTAAAGTATGTGCACCATACTATGAATGCATATTCATGGACAACTGTTTTAAGCTCTGAAAAGGCTGAGTCCGCAATTGCACATTCTTGAGAAGTTATTGCTATTATGGGGATACTTGTACAAATTAAGACTGACAATGCTCCAGCATATGTCTCTAGTAAAATGAAACAGTTTTTGCATATCACAATATAAAGCACATTACAGGTATATCACAGCATCCTACAGGACAAGCACTTGTAGAGAGATCTAATCATACTTTAAAAGAGACCCCCAGAGATATATTACATAATGCTTTATTAACTTTAAATTTTTAATATGCTAATGAGCAAAAACAGCTGCTGAGAGACACTGGATTATGGAAAAAATTGCTGAACTGAACTAGCCTATTTAAAAGATGTTTTAACTTCAGAATGTAAGGCAGAAAGTTTGTTGCTTTGGGGAAGAGATTTTGCCTTTGCTTCCACAGAAGAAAAACTATGGATTCCTTCAAAATGAATAGATTAAATTTGACCAAGGAAGTCCTCCTGAAAATCTTGGCTGCAGAAATGAAGAAAGAAACCAAGCAGAACAACAAAACAGGTAACATGAATGCTGATCCCTCTACATGGGAACAGGTCTGAGACTGGCCCAGACATGAGAGCATGTCTCTGTAGAGCCAATAAATCTTGCTGGCTACAGAATCCTCAGGACTTATCATGCCACCCCTTCATATGGCATGGGAATTTATATTACAGTATGGTTTGCAGTCCAAATTGACTTATAAAGCTTGATGCCTTCCACCTGCTCAAAGAGCAGAGAATGATCTTTAGCTGATTTATGTACATTGCACATTTCATACATGTACTAATGCAGAAATGTGTATCATCTTTAAAAGTTTATATGTTTGCAGAGCAAAAGGACCAGACACCAAAGAAGACAAGTGTCACAGACTGCCTCAATAGCTGTTCCCTCAAAAATCTACATCCAGAACAATTTCAAAGCAGCTAGCTAACACTGTCCAACCTCACAGACTGCTCCAGCCAGGACTTCAGTTAAGCTTTGCATTTTCTCATCACACAGGGACTGGACAGCAAATGTTACAGCCAACTCTCCTAGGACTTGGCCATTATCCCAATTTTCTTAGGGAATCCCCACAAAGATGCCGTTGCCCCCAGAGAGCAGGAAGCATTTTTTAAAATTTATTTATTCTTATTTTATGTGCATTGGTGTTTAGGCTGCATGTGTGTCTGTGTGAGGGTCTCAGTTCTTGAAGTAACAGACAGTTGAGAGCTGTCATGTGGGTACTGGGAATTGAACTCCGGTCCTCTGGAAGACTCTTAACCACTGAGCCATATCTCCAGCCCCGAGCAGGGAGCAATTTTAAGAGAATGACACCCAGTTCCCAAGAGGTGACCATTTGATGGGTGATAGATGTTTGTCATCATTTGGGGGCGGGGTTGGTTACAAGTTGTTAATGAGCTTGGTCAGGGAGGAAACAGAGTAAAGGAGTTAGATTTCAGGGGTCTCTTTTTCTCTTTTCCTCTATCCCTTTTTCTATCTTCTTTCTCCAGTGTTAGTGGGAAGAAAGGGGAGAAGAGGTGAAAAGAAAAAAGGAGGCATTATGGGATGACAGGATCAAAGGGTAGATTACTGAATCTACTTTTAAACTAAAGACCATCAAGAAGCCAAATATTTTACATTGGTATGGATTTTGTATATTGATATAAAAATTTAAGATATTTTACTTAATATATTATACTTAATTTTACTTAATATATTATATTTACTTAATACATTGTATATATTGTTCAACTCTTGTTTAAGGTATCTACACAACTTATTTAAAAATGCACTTTTGAATGCTATTACAAACTATTTAGGATAATTAAGAAATACAAGTTAATAGTCAATCAAAATCTTGCTAAGTACTAATTTAGCTAATTATAGAACTAATCTTTATTTAGCCTCCTATAAATGTTTTTAAAGTTATGAGATAACAAATAGCTAGAAATAAGCAACATTTGCCTATTTAGTACACCATAGATAGATAGATCCTCAGAGATAGGTCTTTTAAAATGCCAGAATACGGCATTTAAAGATGTTTTATCAATAAAAGCTTCTTTGACAGAGACATGTCTTCTTCTGGCAGCACCCCAAATATGGCAAGCTGACATTGGGCAAAAAACTGTCCTTGCCTCAACTACAGACAGCATGCAGTCCAAGCTGTGGTCAAATGGGATACAGGAAAGTTGACTGCCAAAGTTTGCAAGGATAAGGTAGGCAAGTCCTTCCTAATTTCTGTTTCACAGAAAAGTCAGCCCTTACTGAGCCAGAAGGCCAAAGATGATATCTCAATGTTGCAAAGGAACCTTGGGTAAATATCTAGGCAGCCAGCTCTCTGTCATTTCTATAGTTTTGGAAGCTCTGCACTTCCTGTTTGCTCAGTTACTATCTATCCTTCTTGGGTCTCTGATGGGGTTGATGTCCAGATAGTTATAGTCTCACAATTAAGCATAAGTTGTTTAGGATTTAAGAAAATGTTTTAAGCTGGGCATGGTAACGCATGCCAGTTATCCCAGTACTTGGGGAGGCAGAGGCAGGCAAATCTGAGTTCTAGGCCACCCTGGTCTACAAAGCAAGTCCAGTACAGCCAAAGCTACACAGAGAAACCCTGTCTCAGGAAAAAAGGAAAGGAAGGAAGGAAAGAAGGAAGGAAGAAAGGAAGGAAGGAAAGAAGGGAAAATGTTTTAGGTTTAAAAAGATGTTTATCGGTTGATATATATATAGTTATGATTTAAAGTGATTTAAGTACAGAACTTTGAGCTCACCAAGGTAGGATAAATAATAGAGTACTTTCTCCAAACAAATGGACAGTGTGAATGTAACTCTTACCTGATAGTTTTCATGATTGTTCTTATCGTGGTCTATTACTGTAAGAGAAAGAACCTTTTATTGGACTAAGGGGGAGGTGTTCAAGGATGTTTTTGTTCACTGTGTATTCAAATGATGACTTCTGTACCCCAAAATCTGGTTGCAGTCCAGACTTCAGCACTGTCAATATTTTCAAGCATCTCCTGTCTTGGTATATTGTAAATATTGTTCTCCATCACCCTGTGATTGGTTAACCAATAGCTGGTCAGGAGAGGATAAGGCGGGACTTCCAAGCCCAAGGAGAGGGTTTCAGGTGGGGACCAGAGGGAGAAGTAGAAGTCAAGATCAGGATACGGAGAAGGAAGGAACAGCCAGAGCAAGACTAAGATATCAGGTGACAGGCCATGTGGCTGGGACATAGGCCAGGCCAGTATTGTCAGATTAGAACAGCTGAGCACCTGCCCAGCTCTAGTGCCTGAAGCTTTTAATAAATACAAAGGTCTCTGTGTTCATTATTCAAGCAGGGGAGGGCATAGAAGACCTTGCTTTTACACATGCTATATTTGGTCCTCAGTCATCCCACACTAGGAGGTGGTAGACGCTTTAAAAACTGGCTGAGGACAAGGATGTAGCTCAATAACTGTGCACTCTCCTAGCATGTTCAGCACCACACACACACAACTTATAGCTGAGGCCCCATGGAAGGAAGTTACATCACTGGGGACCTCTGAGACCCCAACCTTTGCTCCCTTTTTGGTTCTCAGCTTCTCAGAGGTTAACACATCCCTGCCATGATGTACTATGTTGCCACATGTGCAGAAGCAGTGACCAACTGACCATGACCTGAAACTCTAAAACCATGATCCAAAATATAGTCGAATGCTAACTATCACACATACAGGGAGAAGGAAAAAGGAGATCACCCTCTGCGCTGAGGGTGGGGCTGGCAGGGTGTCCAGCATGGGAGGCCCTCGGCTCCACCCCCAGCACCACAGAGAAGAAAGGAGAGAGACAGGAAAGAAGGAAGGGAAAATTACAGTTAAACAACAGCTATAATAATAAACATTATGTGAGAATTACTAATGATTGAGGTGTTGGTGGGTGTCATCTATAATCCTAGTTTTCAGGAGGTTGAGGCTGGAAAACCAAGCGTTCAGGCCAGCAGGCTACACAGTGATATCCCTGACTGCCATTTAAAGTATTCTAGTTCAGAACACACAGAATACAGAGCAAGGTACCATTTGCAGCAATTATGGTTACCAAATGTGGCAACCATAATTTTGCAAAACCTACTCAGAGAACACATGAGGATATTGAATTTATTTTTAGTTTTTCTATAATACTGTATTTTCTTGAAAACTTTTAAAGTATTGGTATCATAAGAATTTAAAGTCTGCCCAAAAGACTTCCACAGGCAAGCACTCAAGCAATTTGAGCACCAAAGTGATTAAATATAGTGATGACTATAAACCACAGAAAAATATGAATTTAAGTGGGTAATAGCTAGATTATGGAAGGTAAGAGTCAGTCAGCTTAGAACAAAGGGACCCAAACATCCTCTCATTTGTTCAGGAGAACACTCTCTATCCTTACAAATCAAAAGCTGTGATACTTGCAGGAGGATGGATGTCCTCTGAGGCATTATGCTACATGAAGTGCCCTCTCCCCAAAGCCAGAGCAGATCACTCCAGTGGTCTGGAGCACTGAAGTGACGAAGTGTACAGAGCAGAGGCTGGCTGGCAGCTGGCCAGCGTCTGCGCACTCCTGGAACATCACAAGGCCTCACGATTGCTTCCTAGGCCCCTGGATGCATTCTTGCCAACAGGTGTCATGTAACCCAAAACAGCTTCTGACCTGGAGGGTAGCTCAATGATGGAGTGCACCTACCACAAATGAGACCTGGTTTTTTGGTTTGTTTGTGATTTTTTGTTTGTTTTTCCTTCACACTAGGAGGAAAAGCCCTTTCTAAATTCTCCTGAATGTCCCTGAGTATTAACACAAAGAAAAAAAGTGACTTACATTTTAACTTGTTTGGGTGCTGGGAAGGCACTGGCAAGGCATCTGAGTGTTCTGATCCCTCTTGGGAGGCCCAGCCTTGGGGACGGGGAGGAAAGAAAGAGAAAAAAGGTAAGTTCTTTTGTGTTTGTGTGAGAGAGAGTAAGCACTTGACTGACCTAGCCATATCCCTAGTCTGTACCTTTTAATTGGAGAGTGAAGACCATTTACACTTAAAGATATTCAAATTTCTAGACTCAAGTTTTCCTGGTTTGCTTTTCCTTCCTTACCTATTTATTATTATGAGAGGCATGATGAACTAATATTGCTCATTCTTTTGGGATAGTCAACAAATCCTTAATGATTAATGACTTTAAAGTGCCTTTGGTTTTCCTTCAGATACAGTATGAACAGAAGGGTTTCACTCTAACAGAACGCATTGACTGCTGTTGGCGCCATGAGAGTTCATCAGAGAACAGTATCTGTGAGATGTGACACAGGGATATGAGGGAAACTACACAACAACTAAGATATGAAAACGGGTAACGAAGCACTGGGCCCAGAGGACATGGACGCCACCTTCATGTGCACAGCTCAGACTCTGGTGCCTGGCTGAAAGATGGTGTTTTGAAGTAAGACTGGTGATAACAGAGCAGATACAGGCACAAGCAGGTTTTTATCCCACAGCTCATGCTGCTTTGCTTTTAAAAAATGTAAGCAGAGTGCTGATACCAGAAGCTGATAGAAAAATAACTAGAGGCTGGGCCGTGGTGAGCATTTGGGAGGCAGAGGCAGGTGGATCTCCATGAGTTCAAGGCCAGCCTGGTCTGCAAAGTGAGTTCCAGGACAGAGCAGCCAGGCTACACAGAAAAACCCTGTCTTGAAAAACCATAAAAAAGGAAGAAAAGAAAAGAAAAGAACCAGACAAGCGTGAAGGAGGAGCTAAGAGGTTGAAAACCTGCTGGGACTCTCTTGCAGCACAACAGGGAACCAAACAAAGCTCTAAGCGGAGTGGAGTGGGAAGCAGAATGGGCTTGATCTGATGGCAGCACAGACCCTAAGGTGCGGTCCTGGACGCAGGACGGCGAGGTCGTGGTGGCCTCTGCCCTCCTCCCTGCTCCAGTGTCATCCACTCCTGTTGCCTTGTTCTCTCTCTCTCTTGCTCATTCTGAACCCAAGTGAAAAACTGCCAAACTCTGCTTGGCGTGCTGGTGGCATCACCTGACCCAGAAGTGGTTTAGTAGACAAATGTTACAAGCTGGACACCTGGAATAGTCAGTGGGGAACACAAGATTTAGTGAGGTAGCGAGGAGGTAGCCCTTGTTTCAGATTTGCTGACAACTGCGGCAGGGTTAGATTTGGTATTTTTCTAGCCAAGCTACACAGAGAAACCCTGTCTCCTTATGACTGCAGATTTAATCTAGTATTGACATTAAAATCTATTTCCCTTGAGTCTAGTGTCCTGCAATAGTTTTGCTTAGCAAACACAAAGCACATGTCCGAATATCTCATTAACACTTACTGTTGAAAGCTCCATCAGTGTGAAGGCCAAGATCAAAGAGCTGTGAAGGAAGGAACTGGGAGGCGTACGTGAGAGGCCTGGGTCCCACTGAGGGCTCCTGGGATGTGGGACCAGCACTGGGGCTCCCACAGGCCGGCTGGCATTCCTGTGTAGATTCACTAGCACGTGAAGAAGTGGGACTTCGGAGGCTGTTCAGAAATGAGAATTCCTTCTCAAAATCATCTCCTTCCAGCGAGTCTCTAGGCAAAGCTTTGGCAGCTGCTGATTGAGAACAGAAACAGCAAGGATTTTATTTTCTTTTGAAGAAATGAGAGCAGGACACAGGAAAATGTGGGGTTTTTTTTTTTTTTTCCTTTATGGCAGCAACGTAATTTTGAAACAACTATATTGATTAGAAGTCTATAATTATTTCTAAGAGGATAGGATTTAGATCAAAATGGCCATATAGCATTTTAACAAACAGTTGTGAATGCCTACGTGCTAATAAACTACTGCCCATGCCAGATGGAGGCGCAGAGACATGGGAAAGAGACACAGCCTGTGCAGTAAGGAGCAGCCTGGCAAACAAGGAAGTGAAGACGCCACCGCAAGGCGGTGCTCTGACATCACTGCACCGTCTTCCCACCATGCTGGAAACCATGAAAACCCATTTGACACTTGTGCACATAAAACTGCAGCAGGTTCTGAAGTAGGTGATAGACACTGTGCTTTGACTACAGTGTAAAAAAGTAAACTTACAAGGAAGCCGAAGCCTGGCAGTCGTGGTGTAGGTTTTACCTCAGCATTCACGAGGCAGAGGCCAGCCTGGTCTAGAGTGAGTTCCAGGACAGCCAGGGCTCCACAGAGAAACCTTGTCTCAAAAAACAAAACAAAAAAAATGAAGCTGGAAAACAAGGTTTTTTTTTACTAACAAATTCTAAAACCTTCAGTGAAACAATTTCAGCTGAAAGAACAGACTTTCCGTTACGATAAAAACATTTCATAATCCATGGGATACCTAAATACCCAGGATGAAGGAGAAGTCACTGTCCACACACACCACTTTATCCGTAAAAATAACAGACTCTTCACAGGGCCTGCGCTCAGGCATGAGCCGTAAAGGCTCCAGAATCCGGGAAGAACTCGACAGTGCGGGACATGCACTGAGAACGCTCTTCCAGCACAGGCGTCCCAGCCTGGGATACGCAGGCTCACTTGGGGCTGCCTTCCCAGCAGGCAGGGTGCCAGCACTGCAGCCCGCCCCGTTACCCAAGGCTGCACTCCATGACTGCAGCCAGGCACAGGCTCCCACAGCCCGCACAGACCCTGCGTATCTGATGGACCCTGAGCCGCCAGGTGAGGGGGCCTACCACAGAGGAGTTGCGGAGAAGTGAGGAAAGGAGCCCACTCTGGAGTGTGGCTGAAGCTCCATGCCAGCCAGAAGCAGAACCTTTCTACAACCCCAGCTGCTGCAGGCTTCACAGATTATGATCACAGCCAGGGCACAGCCTCCCTTTACTCTCACTTGTCAGGAACCAGTTTCTTTTCTTTTTTTTTTTAATTGAATTTTTATTTTTTAATATTAGTTAATTAACTTTGTATCCCAGCTGTAGCCCATTCCCTCATTCCTTCCCAACCCCCCATCCCTCCCTCATCTCCTCCCTGCCCCTTTCCAAGTCCACTGATAGGGGAGGTCCTCCTCCCCTTCCATCTGACTCTAGCTTATCAGGTCTCTTCAGGACTGGCTGTGATGTCCTCCTCTGTGCCTTGGTAAAGCTGCTCCTCCCTCAGAGGGTGGGGGGAGGTCAAAGAGCCAGCCATTGAGTTCATGTCAGAAATAGTCCCTGTTCCCCTTACTAGGGAAATCCACTTGGATACTCAGCTACCATGGGCTGCATCCAAGCAGGGGTTCTAGGTTATATCCATACATGGTCCTTGGTTGGAGAAACAGTCTCATAAAAGACCCCTGTGCCCAGATATATTTGGTCCTTGTGGAGCTCAGAGGTTAAAAGCACTGACCATTCTTCCAAAGTTCCTGAATTCAATTCCTAGGAACCACATGGTGGCTCATAATGTGATCTAGCGCCCTCTTCTGGCCAACAGGCACACAGGCAGGCAGAATACTGTATAAATAATAAATCAATAATTTTAAAAAAAGGAACAGGTTTCTTAACCGTTTGAGATGCAACTTGAGACCCACTAAAATGACGTAGAGAATGAAGACACTTTAACTGCAACTCCCCCTCGAGAAGCCCATGCCCACGCTTGTGTCTGTCTTACTTTTTCCCAGAGCACTTCACTACTGCATACATGTTTAAAATCTTTATTTAAAAAATGACTTCATAAACAGCAACTCTTCTTTGAGACACCACTCCCTTGCTCTTTGGATGTCTGTGTTTTGTTAGCACCTTTCTAGCGTGTGCTTGTCTGTGTTTGTGTACCTGGAGGTGGGGTGCACATATGCATGTGGAAGCCAGAGAGTACATCAGATGTCTTCCTCAGTCTCTCCTACCTTAGTTTTTGAGACAGGAGAGCTCACCAGGCCTGAAGCTTGTTGACTGGCTGGGTTAGCTGCCACCAACCCAGAGAGCTTCCTGCTCATTTCTGAAACTGGGATTTACAACTACAGTTAGATGCTGCCTTACTTGAGCCTGTTTGTTTGTTGGGGCTTTTGAGCTAGGGCTCACTATTTTGTAGCTCTGGCTATTCTGAAACTCTCTATGTTGATCAAGCTGCCCTCCAACTCACAGAGATGCACTTGCCTCTGCTTCTCAAGTGCTCAGAGTGCTGGAATTAAAGGCAAGAGCCACTATGCCCAGCTGGCCAGCTTTTTTTTTTTTTTAAACTGAGTGTATTTCTTTATTGGTGTGTGTGTGTGTGTGTGTGTGTGTGTGTGTGTTTGTGTGCATGAAGAATGTAGGACAACTGCTTGTACTATGTGGCTCCTAGGGGAGTGAGCTCATTCATCAGACTTGAAAGCAAGTGCCCCCAGTAGCTGAGCCAGCCACCCCACCAACTCAAAATCAACCTTTGCATGGTCCAAACTCAGGTCTGTGTGCTTGTGCAATTATGTTGTCAGCCATCTGCCCAATCCCTGTCTTGCTTTAAATTACAATTTTATGTGGTGGGTGTTTTGCTGCATGTATGTACATATACTATGAGCACATTCAGTGTCCATGGAGGCTCTGAAGAGGCATCAGAGCCTCTGGAATTGGATTTACAGATGGTTGTGAGCCAACATGTGTGTTTTGGGTCCTCTGGAAGAGCAACCAGTGCTCTTAACCACTGAACCATGTCTCTCCAGCTCTAATATATATGTATTTTTTTTCGGGACAGGATTTCTCTGTGTAGCCCTGGCTGTCCTGGACTTACCTTGTAGACCAGGCTGGCCTTGAACTCACAGAGATCCACCTGCCTCTGGTTCCACACCTGGCTCTTAACATTTTTTAATAAGACTCCAGTTCTGTTTTATACTGGCTAGCTCTGTAATTCTTTTCTGGAGCCATTAAGTCTTCAGTTTTTCTGAGCTGAGGTCCTTTAAACATTTAGGACCATCTCCCTTGACTGCTGAAGGTGACAGTAGATCCACGCTTCTGTCCCCTCATCACTGACAGGGTCCTTGGCCCTGCAGATAAAGTGTTAGTTTCAGGGCGGGCTCGGAACAGCTGGCTATGGAGAGAATCCTCCAGAGGAGCTGGAGTTTGCCTGGTCTGCTCTGTGATCAGAAGTCAGCAGAGCGATCAGCTGGGATGAGTAGAGCTGACTAGTCTGCTGTGATAAGGGAAAGATGTCAGGTCTCTGATAAAATTACCACCATGGGGTATCTGAGCCCTGGAAGACATCCTATGCTGAGGTAGAAGAGGGGAAGATGAAGACTAGACCCCATTAAAATAATTCCACATCTAAAAACCAAGCAGTTACTAAGTGGGGCCAGCACCCAAAGTTACTAACGTACATTTACAATATCCAGTTTTCAGCAAACTCTGGGGCATGTACAGGGAAGAAGGCAAAAACCTAGAAGCCTAGTGTGACATTGACCAAATGTCATATTTATTACTCTAACTTTTAGTCACTTAGCTGTTCAGAGAACTAAAGGAATCCATGATAAGAGAAACAGGAGAAAATTGGGAACAAGATGGGCCGAGCAGAGACTGAACTGATGGAATGAGGGAGTGGTCTCTTCCCGCCATTCCAGGAGCTAAGGAAGCCAGGGTAAGACTGCAGTGCCTGGCTGTAGAATAGCAAGACTACACTGAAGAAAGCAGGAAGCCATTTCTTGCTTCAGCCCTCCCTAACTCCAAGTAGTACAGTGGGGGGGGAAGACACTGCTGCAGGAGGGTAAATCAAGTGCAAGCCCAGTAAACCTAGGACTAGGCTCACCAGGTAAACCAAGACAGCACCCCATAGCCCTACCCCAGCACCACCAGCTGAGGCTCTAGCCCTTAGCCCCTCCTACCCAGACACAAACACTGTGGCTCAAGCAGGAAGTAGTTGCAGGACTTGACCTTAGAGCTCAGTAAAGGACCCACATGGTGAGATCCACCAGTAGGCAGACCTGAGGACCCTACCCTTAGGTCAGTTTTGATCTGCAATGACATCATCAGGCGAAGGCTGCATTGCTGCGAGCACTATGTGCTTGGAGAACAGGCTCAACATTGCACAGCTCTCTGCAGCTGTGAGACCACAGAGGTAGAAATTAGCTTAGTGTCATTCAGGCCCAGTGACCAGTTCTACCAATGTTCCCAGCTTTGGGTAGATAAGAAGCAAGACTGTTAGGAGTTTGCTGGCTGGCAAAACTAAATACTGGGACAATCCTAATGGTCCCTGTCCGTAGGCCTGGGCTCATACTGATTAGATGTACATTCTACCTGGCCCTGATGAGCTATTTACAGTAGTCTTGGACCATGAGTTCAGCAGTAACAACAGTCATTTTGGTCCTACCTTGCCCTTACCCACTGTGCTGGTCTTAGGCTGTAGGATCCAACTATGGCCTAGTACTGCAGTGTTGGTCACCACGGGTTTACCTACCCCATCCCCCTCACTCCAATGCCAGCCCTCACAACACAAAGGGCAACTGTCAGCTTCAGAAAGGCAGGAAAAGTAGACGCCCACGCACTGTATAAGAGCCCAGGGCTGGTGTCTCTATGTGACATCCCTAGTAAGAGAGAACATGGTGGTGTCTGACTGCAGGACATTGACAGTGCATGGAGTGTCTAGGGCCATCTAGGCCCAAAGTAGGCTTACAATAATCAACAAGCCCTCATACATATAAACCAGTTATTTCCAAATAATGCTTCAGCTATGGATTGAACGAACATGGCCTGGGGAAAGCATCCTTTTTTTTTTTTAAGTTATTTATAATTTTTACAATATTCTGCCTGCATGTGTGCCTACAGGCCAGAAGAGGGTACCAGATCTTATTAGGGATGGTTATGAGCCAACATGTGGTTGTTGGGAATTGAACTCAGGACCTTTGGAAGAGCAGCCAGTGCTCTTAACCTTTGAGCCATCTCTCCAGCCCCCGAAAGCA
Organism: Pachyuromys duprasi; assembly: GCA_028658305.1. NCBI lineage: Eukaryota > Metazoa > Chordata > Mammalia > Rodentia > Muridae > Pachyuromys > Pachyuromys duprasi. Next base: position 40,377,240 of record CM053751.1, read on the forward strand.
TCCTTTAAAAAAAATTATTTATTGAGACAAGGTCTCACACTGTAGCTCAGGATAGCCTCAAACTGTTGGCAATCCTACTGTCTCAGCCTTTCAACTGCTGAGATATCAGCTGTAGGCCATCATGTGCCATCATGGGGCATTTGATTTCTGGGGACCATTTTACAGGAAAACTAAGGCAAACTTGGATGTAGGGAACCATCTAGTACTAAACTAGTGGGAATGTCCATAGGGTCAGAGATTACAAGCTACTTTCTGGAAGGGCAGCCACAAAGGCTTTCAATGTAAAAACACAGTCTATGGATAAGAAGGAAAACTTCTCAAAGACAGTCAGCTGGAGGAGAAAATAGGAGAACTAGAAAAACCAAGAAATGTAGTACAGTATTAAAGAGTAAACACCTAGTCATTACAGTTAAGAGGGACTTGAGAAGGTCAAATAACCGAAGACTTCCCAAACCTAGAGGAGGCTATCAGGCACAGGAAAGTAAAAAGCACCAGCCACTTCTGTCAAAGAATAAGATGTGCAGTAAGCTCTCCAGTGTTAAGCAGACGGACATAAAGCTGCCAATTCTGCTTTGGGCAGGCTATCCCATAGAACATTTACAGGTCAAGAGACAGTGGCAGGAGGTGCTCATGGTACATAAAGAAACTGGGAGCCAAGAATACTGTACCAGAAAAGCTGTCTTTTAAAAAACCAAGAAGTGAAGACAAAAAATGGGAGGAATTTCTCTTCACCAGGCCTGTCCTACAAGAAATGCTACAAGACGTTTTTCAAAGGCATTATGGCCACGCCTTTAGAATCAGCAGAGGCAGCAGCAGGCAGATCTGTAAGTTTGAGGCCAGCCTGGTCTACAGAGTGAGTTCCAGGACACTCAAAAAAAAAAAAAAAAAAGAGATGCTAGTGAGAAAAAAATAGTACACACATAACCCAGAAGGTATAAAACTCATAATATTAGAATTCTCTAATAAAAACATGATACATTAACTATTTAGGTTTTTAGTAATAGCCTAAATAACAACATAAGTAAAAGCAGCAGTAACTACATTGTGTTAGGAGAAAGATGGAAATAAGGCCACAAGGCGGCTCAGCAGGCCCGGGCACTGGCTGCCCAACCTGACACCTGGTAGAAGGGAACCAACTGTCCTCTTACTTCCCATGTGGACTGTGCACGCATGCGCCCACCCACACAGCCCCCCCCCCCACAGCAGATGCAATTCGTAAAAACTGAAAATGAAGGCTGTAGCCAGGTGTGCCAGGATTAAATCTATACGTAAAGGCAGATGGATCTCTGTGAGTTCAAGGCCAGGCCGGTCTACAGAGCCAGTCCAGGACAGCCAAGGCTACACAGAAAAACCCTGTCTCAAAAAAAAAAAAAAAACTGGCCTGGGTGTGTAGCTTAGTTGCTAGTGTCCTGCTAAGCATGAGTAAGGCCCTGGGTTTAGTCCACATGAGACAGATATGTGGTATCTCAGCTCTCCACAGCTAGTGGAAGAAGGATCCTAAGTTCTTTGATTATAGAGCCAGTTTAAGGCCAGCTTGGACTACAAGAGACCCTGCAAATACAGAGGATTTAAAATTTTAATCTATGTGTATGAATGTTTTACATAATATATACATATATACATGTATTATATATACACATACATGTATATGTGTATTATATACATACATGTACATATATGTATGTACATATGTAATGTGTGTATATGTATATATAATGTAGACAAAACATTCATGTATATACCTATGTGTATGTGTTTATATGCATATATGCATATGTATCTGTGTGTATGTGTGTATATGCACCACATGTGTGTCTGGTCCCTGGAGCTGAAGTTATATTGAGTTGTGAACTGCCATGTTGCGTGCCAGGAACCAAACTCAGGACCTCTGCAAGAGCAGTAAATGCTCTTTAACTGCTGAGCCATCTCTCCAGCTACTAGAGGATTTTTTGAAGTTAGTATTTTCACATTTTATTTTCATTGATCAGTTTTAAGTTGTTATGATTACAAAACAGCATCTTATAAACAAAAGATTTTCTTGGTAAATCTTAAGGTAATCCACAAAGCAAAAGTCTGTAGATGACACACCAAAAATAAAAAGCTCAAAGCACACTGAAGAAAAAGCACCCAACCAGAGAGAAACGGTAAGAAGAAAAGACACTATAACACCGACATTAGAGTGGCAAGGGAGGTAGGTCATGCTGGCGCGCGCCTCTAATCCCAGCACTCAGGAGGAAGAGGCAGCTCATCTCTGAGTCTGAGACCAACCTGGTCTACATAGAGAATCCCAGGCCAGTCAAGGCTACATAGGAAGACCTGGTCTCAAAAGGGAAGGGAATAAGCCATAGCAATACCTCACCTAGCAATAATCAATGAGTGTAAATGGATTAAATTCTTCCATTAAAAAAAAAGTCTTCCATTAAGAGTCAGAGTGACTGTTGACTGAATGTACTGTTAAAGTCCCAATTATATGTAACTTAAAATAAACATGTTTTGGCTTCAGTCCTATTAGGGGAGGAACAAACCTAGTGGAATTATAAAGTAACAGCATTTTAAATACAGTTTAAACCAATCTTTTAGAACATTTTAAATCTTTTGAAAGACTGTGACAAACTATTTTGACATTAAAAATGTGGCCATTTTGACAGGTAGTAGGGGTACATGCCTTTAATCCCAGTGCTTGGGAGGCAGAGGCATGTGTGTCTTTGTGAGTTTGAGGCCAGCCTGGTCCACAGAGTGATTCCAGGATAGCCAGGGCTACACAGAGAAACCTTGTCTCGGAAAAAAAAAAGTGGTCATTTCAATTAATGCATCTACCATCTTACCTGGATCTTTCTCAAGTCTCTCTTCCTCTTCAGACAAAGCTACCCTAAAGTAAAAACCAGAAAGTACAGAGTTTTGGTTAAAATACATTTGAGATTCACAGCCCCAAGTTTCATGTAATTAGAATTTTAATTCAGGAAGTACATAAAATACTTGTCTGACAGATCAACTCTCTAATAGATTATATTCTATTTCTATAGAACTGCATAGTCTACAAAAACCCTTATTCTTTTCTTTTTGTTGTTGTTGCTGTTTTTGTTTTGTTTTGAAGGCAAGGTTTCTCTGTGTAGCCCTGGATGTCCTAGAACTCACTCTGTAGACCAGGCTGGCCCCGAACTCATAGAGGTACCCTGCCTCTGCCTCCTGAGTGCTGGGCTCAAGGGTGTGCGCCATCACTGCCCAGCTCCTTATTCTTATATCTGATGCTGTACAGAGTCTGTATCAAAAATGTAGACACTGGTCCAAAGACAAGGTTGAATATTCCTAATTTGGATGTGTGAAATCTAGAATTTCCACAGCCTTTTGAACAAAGGACAAGTAGGAGACGTCTTTACCATGAGACTTGTTATTACGGACACTCTATTTAGAGTAATATTGCCACAGGCCACAGCTGTAAGACACACAGGACTCACACCAGTTCATTTCCTCGGTGTCTAGGCCTTCCTTTCAGTAGGGGATTCTAAAAGAAGGGAGACAGTGGAAATTTCTGGAGTCTTTGCTCTCACTGCTTGCCAGCAAGCTGTATAATAAATACTTTTACCATGTTTTAGAGTATTGCCCACAGACTTTGGAGCTTTTTTATTACTAAAATTAACCTAAAAATACATATATATATAATAAAATATGATAGGGAAGAAAACATAAATGAATTCCATGTTGAGCACTGGATCCCATCTCTAAGATATCTCATTATGTTTATGCAATTATACAAATTTTTAAAGTCTGAAAACTGGAACACTTGTATAAACATCTTGGACAAGCGTTCCTGTCCTGTGCCTCCTAGAACTCTGGCAGTAAGACCGTAGCATTATGGAATTTAATTTTCATGCATTAGGGGGTCGGGAGTGGCCTTTACTTAAGAACATGTAACAACTGAAGAGATAAATGCCCCCCACAAAAGTGTAATTCTGTTGTGAGCACAGTGATATTTGCCAAAGAAGACAAGACAAACTAGCCTATAATGTCCTCAGTCAATGGTAATTTTAGGTATTTATGATATGCATCTAATATGCTGATTTAGAACACCCATTATAATAAAGAGGGGGGCATAGAAACTAAACCGAGATTGAGCTGTTATATCTGGGCATGACTTCACAATCGTCAGTACTGAAGGCTATTTTAATATGTCTTTAAAGGCATCTCAACACCAATAATGTGCCATTTAAGAAAATACTACACACACACACACACACAACCTTAGAGTAAATAGTCTTAGGATTTGAAATTAAATTTTTAATGATAGTGTACATATATGATATTTTTAAACAAGTCTCATTCATGACTTTAAATGTCAGCATAACACTAAGGTAAGTTTACTTTATACATTTCATAATACAGACATTTAGTTTGGATCTCCCATAGAGAAATACTATGCTTGAATCTGGGCCTGCAGGGTTTGTTGTTGCCTTAGTCAGTCGGTTATGAAAGGAGTGAAGCCGCAAAAGAGCATGGGCAGGCACAGGGAAGCAGGCGTGTGCAGGGCTCCTAGGTCCCAGGCTCATCTGTGTTTTTCACAGATTTCTAACAGCCGTTTTGCCTGCCTGCTCTCAGCTGTCCCTACCAGGCCTCCCCACAGCACTTAGCTCTTAACACAGTACACACTCTCCCTCATGACAGAATCTGGGCTCATCGCAACAGTTGGCTGGTACTTCCGTCATTTCCTTTGCCTACCATGTAGACAGTGGGAAAAAAAATACAGCAAATGTTTGTGTTTAGAAAAGTGACAAAGAATGAGCACACAGTGACCAGAGAGGAGAACGCCAACAACCACTTGTATGTGTGTCGTAGGATGGCATCCAGGATTTGCATAGTATCCGAGGTGGACTTGCCTACTTACTTATTGAGGTTTGCAGTAAGACAACTGCCCTCTGTTTGTTCTTCTTTGTAGTCTGCAGTGAGATTGCCTGGAGTGTCCTGTAGTCGCTAAGGATATGAAATTTAATGTTAAGTAGATTGAAAATATCTATTCTTTTTACAATCAAAAAGAGAATAAAACTTCAGATGATATAAAATAGAAATAGTTCTGAGTAGAGCCTGAGAGCTGTGGGAATGTGATGTGGTATAATTTGCCCTGAGCCCCATGCATAGTTTTTCATCCTGGCCGTCTGCGGAAACCACACATACTAGGATATGCCTTGGAGAAAGATTAGCAACTTGCAATAGTTCCAGAGAAAACACACTGCACTGCCAGCCGGTACTGCAATCCTCGTGACATAGCTAAAGATGATTCTAAGTAGAAACCAGGCACAGAATTTGCCTAAATACAGAATATATGATTCACTGAATCAGTTGCAGCTTTGGGGCTGAAAAATGTTATCTCATAAAATGATTTAACAGATGGGTGCGGTATGATGGCTTGTGCCTTTATTTCCAACCTGAACACACTCGGAGTTCAAGGCCAGCCTGGTCTGCAAAGAGTGTTCCAGACCAGGCAAGGCTACAGTGAAACCCTGTCTCAAAAAAGGAAACGACTTAAAAGGAGGCTTCCAGAGACCTGAGTTCAATTCCCAGCACCCATATCAGGCAACTCACAACTACCAGTTCCAAAGGATCAGACACCTCTGCTGGCAGCTGCCACTTGCACACACACGCTTCAATTTTTTTAAAGATGATGTAAAAAAATCCATCATAGACACAGCATCCTGCTGAGATAACAATGGTAAGGTAGAAAACACTTAAAGCTGGCCCATTAGAACTAAAGAAATGACGATGTTGAATAAGCCACATGCAAAGATGTGACAGGATGCTTTGCAAACATGGAGAAACTATAATCATAGGTGAGCACATTTTTCATATGTACATGGTACAGAAAAGTTCCTCTTATGTTAGTCTCTGCAGCTGCAGTTGCACCCATGTCAGGGCCAGGCTGTGTGATCTGGGCATCATGGACCACATCTGTGACATCAGGGTAAAGGCAAGGAGGAAATCTGTCTTAAACTTTTAAAATTGCCAGGTAGTCTGTCTGGTCATTATTGAGAATATGCAATTACTTCCCATCACCTGTTGCTTTTTTTTTCCTTTCCATAGATTTAGATGTCCCTGTGTATGCATTTAAATTTTTTTATTACTAAACTTCACTTTCTAGAGTTTTTTTAAGATTTATTTTTAATTGTGTGTGCAGGTGCCCACTGAGCCCAGAAGGAGCTGGAGTTATAGGAAGCTGTGAGCCACCCAGCACAGATGTTGGGAAGAACTCAGCTCTTAAATTCGGAGCCACTGTCTGCAGCCCCACATCTCTGCATCTACTTTTATTTTTACTTCTCCTCTTCCCTGTCATACTAACACCTCAGCCTGCAAGTGGCCTGTGTGTTCCAGTGTTACTGGCAGTGACTGGAACCTAGAAAGCACTGATCCTTAGCAGTGGGGAACATGTTTTCCAGTGTTTCATGAGTTTGAAATTAAGTCCAGAAAAAACACATTTCTGTGTTATCACCTCACTGAAGTGTGATTCAGTTAAACAAGAGAACCCTGGAGACCTACCTTGAGAGCTATGAAGTCGTACGGATGAAAGCTAGAACAGGCCTCTTGGATTTGAGACATCATGTTAGCTGTTTTCTCCCAGAACATAAGCAATGTTCTCTGTGGAAAAAGAAAAGGCAACACTACAGTTCTATCTGTCCAAGATCAGTTTAGGGAATCTTCCCCACTGCTGTGGTACTCAAAAACTGAGCCAATTATCCCAGGATGGGGATCCAGAAAGAACTATAGATCACAACTGTTCATTAAAGTTATCAGTGAGTCTGCATGTAATGTGCCTATCTGTCCATAACAATGGAGTACCTAGAGAATGACTACAGCTCATAGTGAGAAAGGAAACCAATGGGTCCAAATACCTCAGAGTCCAAAAGCATACGCATCAAAGGCATAAAAACACCAATCTCTACTGAAGGGACATCTGTGTAATCTTTATGCTAGCATATATAAGCTCTGTGTGTGTGAGTGTGTGTATGCATGTCATGGAGTGCCTATAGAGATCAGAGAAACACTTGTGGGAATTGGTTCTCCTGATCTACTATGTGGGTCCCAGGGATCAGATGGAATGCAAGCATCTCCACCTACCGAGCCCTCTCATTGGCCCATAAGAATCTTTTTATGTTTTGTTTTGCTTTGTGAGACAGGGTCTTACTATGTATCCTTGGCTGGCCTGGAACTTGTTATGTGGACCAGGATGTTCACAGTTCACAGAAATCCACCTGCCTCTGCACCCTGAGTGCTGGATTAAAGATGTGCGCCACTGTGCTTGCCCTGGAAGTATCTTTTCATTAAAGAAAATGGTTACTACTAAATTTGGCCTTTCATCAAGAGTTCAAGAAAGACTTGGCCCTAAAAATGTGTTATTTAGTTAACTCAGGTAATTTGTGCTCTTCAAGATTCCAGGACAAAGGATGAATGGAGAGAATAGAGGAATACTAAGCTGTTAAACTATACATTGTCATTGCTTTCATTTTCAAGGACATCTTTTCTTGCATCTCGAACGCCATAGTACCAAACTGAGTTGTGTATATTTTAAGGCAGCAATGAATAACCACCTCCTCTCACTGATTATTCTTTCCTTATTCGGATACAGTTTTCTACTTGCTGTTTACAGACACACGTTAAAGTCAGCAACTACTGCCTGTGAGTAGCTAGCACTCATAGACCATCCACGTGACTTGCGGTAACAAAACTGTAGGGGAGACTAATGAGGTTAAAGTACAGGATGGCGGCTTGGCAGAATGAAAGAAATGCATGGCCTAGATTTGGCAAACTTGGGTTTTAAAAACAAATTTCCATTTGCTTTATTTCCATTTATTGTCGTTGGCTTCATTTTCTTTATTCATTGCTTGACACAAAAGTTTTCAAACTTTCTGGATCATGGCATTGTTTGTTTTTTTGTTTTGTTTTGTTTAGTTTGAGGACAGGGACAAAGTCTAGACTTAAACTCTACATCCTCCCGCCTCTGCCCCCGATGTGCTGGGAGTACCTGCATAAGCCCTGAGTATCACCACTTGAAACAAAAGTATAAACCAGAGGTAGTAAGTCTTGAATGAATTTTACCTCCTTACCACCACCCACCCACCAAGGTGGTTTTTTTGGCTTTTTTTTTTTTTTTGATACAGGGTTCCTCTGTGTAGTTCTGGCTGTCCTGGAACTCTGTAGACCAGGCTGGCCTCAAACTCAGAGATCTGCCTGCCTCTGCCTCCCAGGTGGCATGTGCCACCACTACCTGGCTTATCATTCCCCTATAAACCTCAGAAAGTCCCTAAGTCTTTCACTGTGCTACTCAAGAGAACATAGTGTGATAGACAGTTTCTAAGTGTCTCTGCACTTAGAGCTTTATAGTTCTCTGTCAGAACTTCAACAGGCCAATTACAGCAGTCAAAGGAAGCTGACCAAAAATAGAAATTTTCTTGCACCTGTTAGACAACTTTCAAAAACGAATCTCACCATTCATCTTTACTGCAAGGACATGCTGACCATGGGGTGGGTACCTGGTAGGTAGTGAGTGAGTGAGATAACATATTGCAGCGACTAGCTCCAAGCAAATCCACTTTCTGACAGACATCCATCTTTAACTTGTCAAAAGAACCTTTGCTATTTCTCACTTGGATCTGTACCTGCAATCACAAAAATGTCTGTTATTATCAACACCAAAAATGAAATTCTAATGGGTCTGAAATTTCTTTTCAGACACATGGATTTATAACAGTTACCTTTCTCTGTCTCATTACTATCCCGTGGGTAATGATGGAGACTTTAGCTATTTTTGAAAACTATAAGAGAGTGTATGATCTCTTTTTTAAACATTTACTTATTTATGTAGCATGGGTATAGGGGTATCGTGTACGTGTGTGTGTGCATGCATGTGTGTGCAGGTATTTATATATTAAATTATTTCTTCATAAATGTCATTGAATAATATAAATGTTGGCTTTTGAAAATGTTTATTCATTCATTGAATCAACTAATATTTACAAATTGTCTACTATTTTAGGAACTGAGACACTGTGGACACTGTGGCAAACACAACAAATGTTCATGCCATCATTGTCAGGTAGAGAGGGATAGGAGAAAAAGTAAACAATTACAGGAGGGACGCTCAGGTTGGAAACACAAGATAAGTGAATAGAACTGAGTGACCATTAAGTGGTCAGGAAGGCCGTTGGCAAGCTGGGGTGAAGCCTGAGCTGGACAGGATGATGATGAACAGGCTACACCAAGACTCTTGGGGAAAGTAGTCCAGGACCAGAAAAAGGTTACAGAGGAAGACAGGTAAAGCAGAGCCTTGGGGACACAAGAAACAAGTATAAGAAGTCTATTTGGGGATGAGGGACCAGACCTTGAAGGATTTCTGAAAGGAACCAGGTAGAAATCTGTAGTTTATGGGGTTTTTCTGTGTAGCCCTGGATATCCTGGGCTCACTCTGTTTGAGGATAGCTTCAAACTCAGAGATCCACCTGCCACTGCCTCCTGAGTGCTGGGATTAAAGGTGTGTTGTTTTAATTGAAGTGAAACTCACATAATGTACACTTCACCACTGAAAGTACAGAATTCAGTGTCACCTGTGTTTTCGCACACCCACTCTCTCCCACTAAATATTATTGACAAGGATGAGAACAGGAGCAGGGCAAGAGGCTGCTCTGACTTTAGGCCAGGTAGTCACCTGTTTTATAGGGCCGCTGAGAGTAACCAATGAGTTGTTATGTCACCTTGACACAACAAGACCCATTTTGGAAGAAGGAATCTCAATTGAGAAAAATGACCCCAACACACACTGATGACCTGGGGTGAGCCTGTGGGACACTTTCTTGATTGACATGGGAGGGTCCAGCTCAGCATGTACCAACCCTAGGCTAGTTGTCCTGAGTGCTGTAGGAAAGCAGACTAAGCAAGCCATAAGGAAAAAAACAGAACAGGAGGCAGTACTCCTGTGGCACCTGCTTCCCTCCCTGCCTCCAGGATCCTTCTCTGCCTGAGTTCCCGCCTTTCCTCCTTAAGTCACTTTCAATCATGGTGTCCTATGACAGCAATGAAGTGAGTGAGAAGGAGGCAAGCCATCCACAGTATCTGTACAGGGCAGGCTCTCTCAGCATTAAACACCATGACTTTATTACAGGTTCTAAATATGAAATGAATTAGTGAATGAATTTTAATACCCATACACAATAGATTTAAGATACATAAATATCTTTATCTATCAAGACTCTAACAGTGAACTACATCTTCATCCCTAGGGGATATAATTTATACTGAATTTATTTAACAAAAATATATTTACAAGGTATGAGTTACTATAGCAGAATGAAAAATTAATAAACTCTACTTTTTCTTAGAATAATCATTTTCACATGATTTTTGCTTCAGCATTATATATTTTCCCACTAATAATAAAGTATTTTCTATCTGTACATAAATCCCAAAATTCTAGGTAAGCAATATTTAAAATGTGATTAGAATGTTTATGAAAGGTTTAAAAAATAAGAGTGGGCGTTAGATGCCATGGAAAGGATACATCTGCTGAACTATCCAAGCTACCAAGACTTGAGTCTAGGGTGGGCAGTGGAGAGCACCTGTGACCCCGCTCTCAGGCTTGCATTCATGCCCCGCTGGACGATACAGTGAAATCCCGTCTTTTTTAAAAAGGCTAATATTTTATTAACTTTGTTAAATTATTCTGTATTAGTTCTCTGTTACTGTCAAGAAAAGGAGGGACAGAAAGATGGCTCAGTGGTTAAGAGCACTGGTTGCTCTGCTCTTCCAGAGGTCCTGAGTTCAATTTCCAACAAGAACACAGTGGCAGGCAACCATCTACAATGGGATCCAATGCTCTCTTCTATCATGCAGATGTACATGCACCCATATACATAAAAGACATGAATCAACCTAAGGAAAGAGAAAGGATGCGTGTCTTACTTTTCTAAACTTTTCCATTTGCTTGAGGGTGTCTGGGTCAAGCTCCTGCGAAGTATCTTTCATCCACAGCAGGGCTCCTCTGTACTCTGTGCGCGCCTGCTCCATACGATTAATGGTCACCAGGGTGTCAGAAATTGCCCTCTGACTGAACGTGGCTACTTCTTGCTTCAGACGAGACAGGGGGGTACACAAGGCCAATCTAATGAAAGAGAGGTGAAGATCAGAGGACTGCACATCCATAATCAAAATTCTGGACACACTGGGACATGTATTTACCACATAGATGAGTCACAAATAAAAAATTCTTGACATGCCTTGAGGATTTAGAAAGCAGCCTCTGAGTTACAAGGAACGATTTTCTACAGGTCGTCCCCTTTTAACTTTAGGAAGCATCTTTGGCTGTTGATTCAGACAGAAATAATCCTCCAAGCACATCTACCACCTAAAAAAGAGAGTTCTGAGGCAACGAAGAGCCTTTCGTACCTAAGTCACGGAGTAATTTATAGACAGTGTTCAATTGGCAAGTGTAGGGAAATCTTGGGTTCAAAAATTAGATGAGAAGCTAGAAACACTAATGAGGATGTAGTTCTTAGAAGCCGAGATGAGAACAGAAAACTAGGTGTTTAAGAAGCACAACTCAACCAGGCAGAGGTGGTGCACACCTTTAATCCCAGCACTCTGGGAGGCAGAGGCAGGTTGATCTCTGTGAGTTTGAGGCTAGCCTGGTCTATAGAGCAAGCCCAGGACAGCCAAGGCTACACAGAGAAACCCTGTCTTGAAAAAAAAAACAAACAGAAAACAAACAAACAAAAAGGAGGAGGAGGAGAAGCACAACTTGAACCTAGCCATTCAAAGGCTGCTTTCGATGGAGTGGCCTACAGATTTCTGCACTAATATGGCACTACAGAATAGAGCCACCTGGGCCAGACATCATAGTACAAACCTGATAAGGTCAGTTTTCTCTTTTTTTTCCTGTGATACAAGAATTTGAGCCGTATTTACAGTATATATACACATATAATATATATATATATATGTACAGGATAGTCTTTATGACACATATCTTTATGCTAAACACTATGAAATAATAAGTAGAAATTATGTAATTAAGAAAAATAACCAGGCTGGTTATGGTGACATAAGCCTTTAATGCCAGCACACTGGAAGGCAGAGGCAGGTGAATATCTATGAGTTTAAGGCTAGCCTCGGCTACATAATAGCCTTTCTAAGAAAATTAAATTTCTATTTAAAAAGAAAAGTTTTTATTTGATTATAGTACAGTGTCAAAAGTGAATGACGGAGGACGTGCAGCTCAAAGGTAGAGCATCTGCTAGGCTGCATGAGGCTCCAGGCTAGACTGTCAGCATCACAGAAGAAGACAGGGGAATAGAAAATAATAAAAGTTTCTATCTTAAATATTCCTCATGCTGTGACTATTACAGTAAACCACTTGAGAAGCAGAAATACAGTCCTAAATGCTATTTTTAGGAATTAGACAATCAAGAGCATCAACTTTTAAGTAATTCTTCTGAATGCAAATAATTAAAATGAATAATTAAATAACTAAAATTAAAAAATGTATCCCCAAACACATTTCTTTTGAAACACATTTCACTGCCTTATTAAAACAGGTAGTTTCTTTGCTGAACATGCAGACTTAGCACAGAAGCATCTTATGACAACAGACCAAAGGATGATGAAAAGCTGTGGGGAACCTTTGCTTGGCTGAGGAACAGAGTGCCTTGCCAGCAGCATCCATCATTTTGCCAGCTTGAGTCGCATCCCGTTCTGCTTGAAACTTTAAAAAGAGCCCTAGTTCGTTTTCTTCCTCCGATATAACTAGAGAAAAAAGGTACAGTTTAGTTCATTGTTTACAAAGTGTTGGATCATAAGCAAAGCATTGCTCCTCTAACACAGATCGTTTTAGGAACACCAGTCTAGTTGCTTAAAACAGAACAGCAGGAGGCGCGGCTCTCCAGGTGAGCCCAACAACCTGAGCGCAACACTTGGGACCCACATGTGGAAGTAGACCTGACCTCCACACAGGTTCCGTGGCACCTGGGGGGGGGGTGCGCATGCACACACACGGAACTTCAAAATTTAAACACACAACTGATAAGGTGAATTCTCACGACAACTCTCTAGGAAGACTTGCAGGGAGAAGGAAAATTCTCCTGTGTGGGTCTCTTGCCCACCATGCAGAGGCTGACTCCCACAGTCTGGAACGCACTGTTTTACAAGCACGCTAGGAAGTTTAGAGGCGGAGTCAGTAGAACAGTCTTTTGGAAAACTGTCAGTGACAACAGGCAGACCCACAAATGAGTCAAACCATAAAAATTGCCTGGTGCACTGAGTTCCAGCATGGACCATGAAGAGACGGTTCCAGGTGTGCGGCCAGCTGTGAGAAGAAGCCAAGGAAAAACAGGAGACTTTGACTAATTTGACTCTTTCATATCTGTCATAGCTAATAAAAAAGACCAGCAGGGCTTGGCCGAGTAGGAGGAGCTTGGAACCTGGGATCTGCAAGTGTGATGCCCCATGTATACACAGAAGATTAGGTTTTCTTTGTTTTTTGCGTATTTTCTGTGACAGGATCTTAGCATGCATAGGATAGCCTTGATTTCCTGTGTAGCTGAGGTTGGCCTCCATGCCATGAACCTCCTAGGATACACCTGGCTGGCATGTCATTTCTATTTAGTTACCCTAGGAATTTACTCTTTCTTTTCTTTCCTTTTTCTTTTCAAGAGAGGGTTTCTCTGTGTAGACCAGGCTAGCTTAGAACTCATAGAGATCCTTGTGCCTCTGCTTCCCAATTACTGGGATTAAAGGCATGCACCACCACACCCGGCCCTCTTTCTTTCATTTGTGAGACACGTGTCTCTACTGAGCCCTGGCTTTCCTGGAACTCACTGTGTAGACCAGGCTGACCCAAATTCACAGAGCTCCACCAGCCTCTGCCTTTTGAGTGCTGGGACTAATGGTGTGCGTCACCACACCTAGCCTACAATCATTATTACACTTTACAAAAGTGTTGGATCATAAAGCAAAGCATTGTTCCTCTAACACAGACCATTTTAGGAACACCAATCTAGTTCCCTACCTATAGCTTCTAAACCACTCTCAAATGGATATGGAGGAAAAGGCCGTAAGTGCTCTGAGTTAAATGGAACAGGAAAATTACAACAAAGGTCATGCCTACTTTTACCTTGGCCACCTTAGAGAAAAAACTGAGGTTGAAAACTGAAAGCGGTTTTCTATGTGTTCAGGATGTGGAGATGGAACGTGGTACTACCACTGAAGTGAAATTCTGGATTTCCCTGGACAGCACTAGTCACAGTAGGAGCTTTAACTAACTGTTGATGTCACAAGAACCAAAAATGCTATGTGCATGTATATATGTATAATCTCTGTGAAGGGAATCAAGTTTGACTGTTGATGTGGCCACATTGGTAACTGCTGCAGTTAAGAAAGGCAAACTAGATCTAAGAGGAAAAGGTCCAAGTCATATACAGAAGAAAAGATGGTGTGTCTCTGGCTGGAAGATAATGTAGGGTCACAGAGAGCCAAGATGAGAGGAAAGCTGTGTCGACACAGGACCGGCTGTAAGGAGTGTGCAGACCTGTGGCCCAGATCGGCATCTGTGGTGGAATAACTGACATTGGCCCTGCAGACCCAGGGAGTGGCACTCCTGGAGGCGTGGCCTTGTTGAGCAGGTGTGGCCTACTGAAGGAAGTGTGTCACTGGGGGTGGGCTTTGAGGTTTCAGAAACTCAATCCAGGCCTAGTGGCTCTCTGGCTCTTTCTGCTGCTTTTGGATCCGAATGCAGAACTCTCAGCTACCTCTCCAGCACCAGGTCTGCTTCCTGCCATGACGATAATGAATTTAACCTTTGAACTCTAAGCCAGCCCCAATTAAACATTTTTCTTTTTAAGAGTTGCCATGGCAATGGTATCTCTTCACAGCAACAGAACACTAAGACAGCATCCAATACAGGCAGCACTACATTGGTTTCCAAGTGTATTTGTAAAACATAAATACCCACAGCTGGGCACATGCCTATAATCCCAGCACTCAAGAACCAGAGGCAGGTGGATGGATCTCTGTGAGTTCGAGGCTAGCCTGGTCTGCTAAGTGAGTCCAGGACAGTCAAGGCTACACAGAGAAACCCTGTCTCAAAAAATAATAAAAAAAGAAGAAAGAACAAAAGGGAGAGAAAGAAAAAACCCATTCATTTAAAAAGTGAAAAGAAAACAACAAAATCACCCTTGCTCAGGTGTAGCCCATGGCAAGCTCAGTTTCCGAGTAGGTTCCCTAGTAAGGGGAGCAGGGACTGTCTCTGACATGAACTCAGTGGCTGGCTCTTTGATCACCTCCCCCTGATGGGGGAGCAGTCTTACCAGGCCACAGAGGAAGACAATGCAGCCAGTCCTGATGAGACCTGATAGGCTAGGATCAGATGGAAGGAGAGGAGGACCTTTCTTATCAGTGGACTAGGGGAGGGGCATGGGAGATGATGAGGGAGGGTGGGTAGAGTTGGGAGGGGATGAGGGAAGGGGCTACAGCTGGGCTACAAAGTGAATAAACTGGAATTAATATAAAAATTAAAATTAAAAGATAACAAAATCTGAAAGGGCAGTCCTGGGACTCTCAGGACAGCAGCAGAGCCCAGCACTCGTCCCTCTGCTCCTCCCTGCTGTCCACAAGCTGACACCACAGCACATGATGATACAGTGAGCGTGTGACTACTCAAGTCTGTGTTGTAATCTTTAATAAACCCTGCACTGTACTGTGAGCAACTAACACGATCCAGAGAGGACGGTTCTGGGGCATCTAGCCCTGTCACAAACTCAAACTTTTACATTTCCTTTGGTTGCCTTCTAAATATAGACTCAACACAGTGCTTCTTACTCTGCTGAAAGCCGCTCTGTCCAATCTGTAGACCCAGCCCCTAGACAGAGGAGAGAGTGTTAATGATTTTAACCCGCAGTCATTTTGTTTGGACCCCCAAACTTTGATGATGACTCAAAGGCATGTGTCTACTGCTTTTTCTACATGAATTTCAGTACAGATTACAAACTGGTAATATCAACATGTCTAAAACCTTATCTCTTTTTATAAACGTAAAGAATTCTTGTAAGCTTCAGTGACTCAGGAGACTTGGATCCACCTCTCACAGGTCAAACAACTCCAGATAAGTACTCCTTTCCATCTACAGCCAAAACTTTCCTGCCTACTACCTACCCCAGAGGGTGGGTTCTCCCTTCTCCTGGTCTTCCAACTCCTCCCTTCCCCCAACTAGGCCTGGAAGTTTCAAATGTACACCAAGATGGGAAAAAAAAAAAATTCCCTAAACTCCCTAGTTTTTCTTTCTGTCCCTAGTCTGTATCTGTCCCAGCAGATTTCCAATCAGCTCAAGACTGAAAACTACTCCCAAACTGCCTGCAATGTGCCAGCCTCAGGTGCTCCTTCAGAACCTGCAGACCAGCTTGCTCCAAAGCAGCCTGCACTTTCCTAGCCCCTAGCAGAACCTGGGCAGCAAGCAAAATAAATGTCCCCCAGCCTGGACTTCCCTTTCCCTTCGCAACCTTTGTCTAACCTTTGATCCAGCCTTCGTGGGTCCCAACAACAATGTCCCAGTTTCAGCTCAGTAGTAGCTACAGAGAGATTGTGTTGTCCCTTATCATAAACAAAAGGCTGGAATGATAGGTCTCAAAGAAACCCAGGACAAACGGCTGAGTTGCCTGTTAGCATAGCAAAGCAGATGCTGGCCAGCTCTCTCAGAGTCACTCAGTACCTCCACCCAGTGCTTCTCACACTGCCCACTGCCCTAACCCACTCTAACACAGGGGTTGGGCTTTCATTCCCTTCCCCCACTTCTTTTCCTATATAACTCAGCCATTTTGGCCACATGCTCTCTTGGCTATGCTCCTGGACCTTTCTTCACCATTTGCCCTGTCTCCTCTCTTCTTCTGTCACCCTTCCACCCCCTCTGGCTGGTTCAGTCTGGACTCTACCAGATGCCCCTCTGGCTGTGCTCTCCCTCACATCTACAATAAAAACTTTCTCAACCATGTCTAGGAGGTGCTATGCCCTCATTTTCATTCAGGAGTCATTATAATTTAATGTTCTGAATGCTTAAAGATATGCATTCTCCTCCGCTCGTAGCTTTAATATTAGGAAAATCTTCATTTCTGTGTGAGGCCTTAGAGCTCTCTGGGAACACGGAACAAATCATCACTGATTTGTCTTACCTTCATGGATGCTGAAAGGGCAGGTGAGGCTCAAGCTGTGCTGCTTTTGGGATGGAACCTGCCTGCCAGCATGAACAGATACACCACGCTGACAGGCTCTCCCCTGGGCAAGTGACTCCATCAAGTGTTTATAATGTGTTCAGTGACACAGCCAACACTGAGCTCACACAGCTCAACATTCAGTCTCCCTTACAAAAAGTTCACAGGATTGTACTAACCTGCTGTATTGTCTGGTAGTATTATCAGCAGTATAACATACGATATAGTGTAAGATCTGGCATAAGCTGGGCGAGGTGGCCCACGCCTTATAACCCCAGCACTCAGGGAGGCAGAGGCAGGCAGATCTCTGTGAGTTCAAGGCCAGCCTGGTCTACAAAGTGAGTCCAGGGCTACACAGTGAAACCCTGTCTTGGAAAACTAAAAAAAAAAAAAAGATGTAGTATAAATCTTCTAGACACCAGATATTTATGTTTCATCTCAAAGAGAAAGCACACAACAAAACCTGCACATATGATCTCTTCCTTACTCTGAAATGCCACGAGGATGCTGATCTAGTGACTTCATGCAAAATTAAAGACACACTAACTTACCGATGTTTCTTGACACTTCCAGTTCAGTGGACTGTGATGTCCAGTGGTTACAGCAGCCTTTCACAACTTGGTAAAGTATTTTTGGCCCTGAGTAATATGGCCCCAATCCTTTGCCCTTTAGTTACAAACTCTTATGCACACTGGTTGTTCTCTCTCTTTAATCTCATTCCCTGGCCTCCAAATCTTTTTTCCTCATCTACTTACCCTCTAAAAACCACCTAACCAATCTGCTCTACAGAGTTTCCTTTGTCAACTACTATACCCCACAGTTATTTCTAACTGCATTCTGTGTTATGTCTCTATATTGACTCAATTACATGCTTTTTGTATCATCTTTTATTTTGTGCTTTTCTTGGGAAAAGCACATACATAGTATATATGACACACACACAGCCTAATTATGCCATATGGGAGTTCTCTGATACGGGCTTTGATTGTAAGTGGAAAGCTTGACTTACACAGCTTCAGTAGACAGCATTTCTCTTTTTGACCCAGGGTTTTATTGAAACCTAGACTGACCTGGCACTAACTCTGTGGCCCACACTAGCCTTCCACTCAGAGTGATCATCCTCCTTAAGCCTCCTGAGTGTTGGGGTTACAGGAGACAGTCATCACACAAACAATGAAACAATTTCTTAATGAACAAGTATTTACTGAATAATGATTGCATGCTAGATATTGCTTTTAAGGTTTGGGTACACACAGGTAAACAAAACCAATTCCTGCATTACCAGATCCAGTGTAATGGCTCAGTGGGTAATGGCACTTGCCAGCAAGCCTAATGATCCGAGTTCAGTCCCCAGAGTCCACATGATGGAAAGAAACAATTGGCTCTACAAGTTTCCTCTGACCTCCACAAACATGCCCTGGCATGTGCGTGCCCCAGCGCCAAATAAAAAATAAGAAGTAATAAATTAAAAAGAAAAACATACTCTCGGTGTAAAAACAAAAGATAATACATAGAATGTTGAATATTATAAGAGCACAGGGGAATTATAGGGGAGAGGGAGTTTAAATTTAGATATGGAAGGTAAGGGAAAGCCTCATCAAAAAGATAGCCTTGGACTAAAAATCTAAGGGAAATTAGGGAGCATATACTGCAGATATGCTTGTTGTGAAAGAGATTAACACAATTCAATGACAGGTTTTAGGATATGAGATCAGAGAGGTAGCCACATCCAGTAAGACTATACACATATATGTGTGTATATGTATGTATATATACACATATGTATATGTACGTCTATATATATATGTATCTGCATGTGTATCTGTATATGAAGGTGTACATGTGTATGTATATACACATATATAGAAATACACGTTCATATACTGTTATAATTGAAGTGGAGAAAGAAATCCAAAGACTGAGTTCCATCTTGAAGAAGTCAGGATCAGAGAAGAAACCACCAAAGGCAAGATGCTGAGAAGTAATAAGTTGAGCAGGAAACTTTACTTCATTACAGGGTGGGCATATGGAAGCAGAATGAGGGAGGCAAACTGAGGAAGAACTAATCAGCTGTAGGGATAAGACTTGGCACTGGATTTTCCTTCTGTGACCTTGACACAGATACTGGAGGCGTGGAAGCAGGACACACTGAATGAAAATAAAGCAGAGAAAGGAGCCTGCTGTGGGGTCTACACCTGCAGTCCTAGCAGACAGGAAGCTGGGGGCAGGAGGATCCCAGGCCAGCTTGGGCTACACCATGAGGCTGTTTAAAAAAAAAAAGAATAAAGCCCTACATGACACACAGGCAACCTTGTCAACTGTTTCTGAGAGACAAGTAAGGAATGAGGTGTTGGATTGTACAGTCTGTAGGGGTCAAAAGAGGTTTGGAATGATGGAACAAACCTTAAGATTCACCAAGAAAATCAGAGTAGAGAATGAATCTGTGTCAAAGGATTTAATCAATAAACAAGGACAGGACACCGGGGATTTTGAGAACAGGTCATTGTAAATATTCATATTTTGCAATAAAAACATGAAATGGTTTGATAAACAACTACTTTCTTATTAGATGACTCATTTTCAAAAATGCATACCAATATTATTTCAAGTGGGAATTATCAGATAGCCATGATGTCATACCATTGAGTCTTAGCTGATATTTCTCAACTATCTTCAGAAGTTCATTGCATGTCTCCTGAATGGAGTGAAAAACCTTGAAAAATAAATTTTATTAGGACAATTTAAAGAACAATAAACGAATACAACTTTTAGCATTTCAAAGACAGAACATTTGCATAAAAGTATCTATTGGGTATATTTTACAAATTATGTCCATTTTATTGGTTGGAATGTATGGTTTAAATATATATTCATATGTCTATTTTATAAATATGCCTATTTGCCTTGACTGGGATATAGTTCAGGCTTAGTTATATATAGAAAGTTCATTTAAATTTTCCCTGTGAATGTGATAAATGTGTGGAATTTATCTGCAGAATTTGTTTCCCTCTCAGTTCCCAAGTATCTAAACACTAGAAAGCTATATCCATTATTTTTTTCAGTCTTTAAGGAAAATAGTACAAATATGGGGAAAAAAGCCACATGGCTGATTCCAAATATTTGTATAATGGGCAACTTTACAATAAGAGTTTTAAATTCTCTCACCATATAAAAACAACAAAACTATTTTCTACTGTGGGAATGTGTGTGGAAAACAGTGGCAAGTTCTCCTCATGTTGAAACACATTACAACTAATGCATTTGTTTCCTGTCTCCAAATATGACTGAACCAAAGGATTCCTTTGCAACACAAAGAGTAAGTGCCTTTTTTTCCCTGTTTTTTTTTTGTTGTTGTTGTTGTTTGTTTGTTTTCTTTGAGACAGGGTTTCTCTGTGTAGCTCTGGTTGTCCTGGAACTCACTCTGTAGACCAGGCTGGCTTTAAACTCACATAGATCCGCCTGCCCCTGCCTCTCTGAATTCTGGGATTAAAGAGTAGTAACTGTGATCCTTAAACAGGTGTCTCTGAATAACAACACAGCTGTTTTGCTGTCAGCTAGCTATAAAGCTGTTTTGCTTCAGCTAAACATCCTGTAGCAAAGCTGCTAGTCCTGTGCTGCTAGTTTATGCCAATTTGACACAAGCTTGAGCCATCTGAGAGAAGGGAACCTCTATTTTTTTTAAAGATTTATTTATTTATTATGTATACAGTGTTCTGCTTTGCATGTATCCCTTCTCATATGTATTCCTGCTCACCAGAAAGACAGCACCAGATTTCCCCATAGATGGTGTGAGCTGCCATGTGGTTGCTGGGAATTGAACTCAGGACCTTTGGAAGAGCAGCCAGGGCTCTTAACCTCTGAGCCATTTCTCCAGCCCGAGAAGGGAGCCTTAGTTGAAAAAAATGTCTCCATAAGATCAGGTAGTAGGCAAGTCTATAGGGCATTTTTCTTTTTAGTGACTGACAGGAAAGGGCCTAGAACACTCTGGGTAAAGCCATCCCTGGGCTGGTGGTCCTGGATTCTAGAAGACAGCAGGCTGAGCAAGCTCAGATGAGCAAGCTGGTAAGCAGCACCCCTCCATGGCTGGTCAGCTCCTGTCTGAGGATCCTACCCTGTCTGGGTTCTTGTACTGACTTTCTTCAGTGATGGACAACAAATGTGCCAGTGTAAGCCAAATAAACTCTTTCCTCCCAAACTCGCTCTTGGTCATGGTGTTTCATCACAGCAATAGTAACTCTAATAAGACACCCCTTAAACTCCTTGCTGCAAAAGTTTGTTAGAGTTCTCACCCACCCCGAGTAATAACTGGTTGCATGCAGAATACAGTCTTCACATTTACCTCGAGTTTAGCATCCAGTTCTGCATCAGAGGCAACCACATGCTCATCCTCCTTTTTTCCTGTTGCTTTTATAAAGACCTGTTTAGTTTTCCAGTATTTCTTCTGCATTCTGCTCACTACTGACTGGTTATCTTCTGGTCGCAGTTGCCCAAATGAATCCATGGAGTAACTAAAACAAACTAAAATTAGACCTCTTTTAAAAACTTAACAATAAATTACAAATATATTAAATATATTTAAATTATAGTTAAAAACTTATAATAAATATCTAGCTAGTATATCAGTATTTTAATTGACAAACCAAAATTGTATTAAATGTAAACAAGATAATGCTTGCTTTATAAGATCTAGGTTTATTTTATAATTACAACTAGAGAATGAGAGATAAAAGAGCAATATTATATTTTTGTTATGAAGCAAAGGTGTTAAAATGTTATGATCTATAGTTATAGCTGAAATAATTCTGTTTGATCAGTATCTACTGGTAAACACGTCTTAGCTA
Organism: Pachyuromys duprasi; assembly: GCA_028658305.1. NCBI lineage: Eukaryota > Metazoa > Chordata > Mammalia > Rodentia > Muridae > Pachyuromys > Pachyuromys duprasi. Next base: position 40,399,306 of record CM053751.1, read on the forward strand.
TTAATTCCTTTAATTTTTTATTTTATACTGTACTGAAAAATAAAGAAATTTATACAAACATGTTACTATTACCTCTTTACAAGAATGTTTTGTCCCTATTGTTATATTAGACAAATATAATTTCATAAACATTTTCAGATATGTAAAAATTTGGATAAATGCACTTCTTTAAATAGTAAAGAAATACTTTAATATTCAATAAAACAATAAAAATGAAAACCTTAGCTAAAGAGAAAACATGTAAACAGACACTGTAAGTCACCAATCATAAAACTGATGTCTAAGTGACTGTTTTAACAAAGTTGACATAGTAACATATAAGGAAATAAAACATGAAAAAGCATTTTGTAAAGATGTTTTAAAAAGAGAGTAATAGGGCTCAGAGGTTAAGAGCACTGGCTGCTCTTCCAAAGGTCCTGAGTTCAATTCCTAGCACCCACATGGCGGCTCACAACCATCTATAGTGAGATCTAGTGCCCTCTTCCAATGTGCAGGTGTATATGCACTGTATACATGATAAATAAATAAATCTTTGAGAGAGAAAGAGAATAATAATTGTTTGATACTAAAGACCAAATTATTCCTGTGAACTGGGGAAACAGAACAGAGAGGTAGTTGACTCATTGTATTTTCCTTTTGGCAAAAAACAAACCAGAAAACAAAAAACAAAACAAAACAAAACCCAAATCCATGTCCCTTTTATTTTGAAGCACTAATTAAGTTAAAGTAGGCTCATTTCTAAATTTTCAGGGCCAAAAATGAACAAGAAAACCCAGCAAAATATAAAAGCCAGAGGAGAGAACAAAGGATGGCAACTTGACAAACAACAGGCACCAATATGCTAGAGTATGACTGCATTATTTGAAATGATACACAAAACTTTCTTTTAAGCACAGAATCCAATGCCATAAAAAAGACCAGAACTCAGTGTCAGAGCATTTGCCTGGAACGAATGAAGCCCTGGGTTCATTCCTCACCCAAAATCAAACTCAATTAAAATATAAAAATCCTGAAAAGCTAAAAGCCATAATCCAACCCAACCACATACTATATGACATTCACCTAAAATGAAATGACACAAAAGAAATAAAAATAAGGAGATACTATAAGCAGATCTTACTAATATGCACAAAGATTTAATATGTGGTAAGTATACAATAAATCTATAGAAAATACTGAAACAAGACAGAGATTCCAATTGCAAAGCTCAAGCAGTCTAATTAAAAATCAACTAGATGGGGCTGGAGAGATGGCTCAGCAGTTAAGACATGGCTGCTCTTCCACAGGACTCGGTTTCAATCACATGGTGGCTCACAACTGTCTGTCTGTACCTCCAGTCCCAAGGGAACTGATGCCGTCTTCTGACCTCCACAAGCACCAGGCATGCAAACAGTATACATAAAAACATGCAGACATACATCATGCACATAAATACATGCAGGCAAAGCATCGACACAGAAAATAAATCATTTTTTAAAAATTGACTAGATAGCTTGTTGGTGGTACACACCTATAATCTGTACTTAGGAGGCTGAGGCAGGAGGATCTCAAGTTCTAGGCAGCCTGGGACACACAGTGAGACTGCTTAAATATTTAATAAACAAATAAAACTGGCTTGATGGCTTAGGAGCAAAGTGAAAACAACAGAAGCGAAAGCAAAGTGAAACCATAAAAATTTAAAGAAGAGAGAAACAAGTAGATAGTGGGGAACAGAAAGACTATAAAAAAGACAAGACAGGGTGGGACAGAAAACACTAAGAAATACAATATCTCTCAAACTTGTGAATGACAGTCATGATGTATAAATGCAATGAGATAGATAAACAGGATTATACAAATAAAATCATAAAATCACAAACTGTTCAAAGACAGGAAACAAACATAGCAAAGAAAATACTTTGAAGGCAGAAAAAAATGTTTGTTTTTGTTTTGTTTTGAGAGAGAGATTTTCACTTTGTAGCTCAGACTGATCTGGAACTCACTAACTCACCATGTAGACCGAGCTGGCCTTGAATTCATGGTGATGCTCCTGCCTCAATATCCCAACTGTTGAGTTAAGAAATAGGAACCGGGCTGGAGAGGTGGCTCAGAGGTTAAGAGCACAGGCTGCTCTTCCAAAGGTCCTGAGTTCAATTCCCAGCAACCACATGGTGGCTCACAACCATCTTTAAGGAGATCTGGTGCCCTCTTCTGGTGAGCAGGCACACATGCAGACAGAGCACTGTATACAAAGTAAATAAATCTATAGAAAAAAAAAAAAAAGAAATAGGAACCACCAGGCTTGGATTAAAAAACAAAAACTCACACACAATGAAGGTGGGCATGGTGGCATGCCTGTAATCTCAGCACTCATGAGGCAGAGACAGGTGGAGCTCTGAGTTTGAGGCTAGCCTGATCTACATAGAGAGTTCCAGGACAGCCAGGACTACACAGAAAACTACTCTGTCTCAAAAAGAAAGAAACACAGAAAGGAAAAAAGGAAGGAAGGAAAGAGGAAGGAGGGAGGGAGGGAGAAGGAAAGAAGGAAAAGAAAAGAAACACATGAAACAAAAATACTTATAAGAGCTGACTTTTCAATAAAATAGCAAAATTAAGTAAAATAGAAAGCTATACTTAAGATACTGGTAGGAGGGTATGGAGAAATGGCTCAGAGGTTAAGAGCACTGTCTGCTCTTCCAAAGGGCCAGGGTTCAATTCCCAGCAGCTACATGGCAGCTCACAACTGTTTGTATCTCCAATTCCAAGGGATCAGGTACCTTCACACTAATGCACATAGAATTAAAGATACTGAAAAAAGATACTGGAAGGAAAAAAAAAGTTAACTCATAATTCTATATATATGAAACTGTCCATTAAAGATGAGCAATTGTGAAAGTGCACACCTGAAATCAAAGGACTAAAGAGGCTAAGGCAGTTCCAAGCTATCCTGGGCTATACAGAGAGCACTGTCTTAAGGGGAAAAAACATAAAAACAAAAATGAAGCCATTTTCAGATCTAAAACTCAGAATGAAGGTACTCTGAGTGCTTGTCTAGCATTCCTGTCGTGAGTTCAATAACCAACACTGCTAACACAAAGGAATAAAAAGTGTTTGGGCACACACGATGACATTGTCATCGCCACGTGTAAATGGTGATCATGAGGCTTTAACTAAGTATGGGCTTAGTGAGAAGTCTCAGTGGGTAGGATTTAATACCAGCACTCGCGTCCAATTTTCTTTTGTTGTTTTGTTTTGGTTTTAGAGACAGATTTTTCTGTAAAATAGAGCCCTGGCTGTCCTGGACTCCCTCTGTAGACCAAGCTGGCCTCACATTCACAGAGACCCGCCTGCCTCTGCCTCTCCAGTGCTGGGATTAAACGTGTATGCCCCACCATGGCCCAGCATCACATCCAACTCTTGAGAGTTGTTCCCACACCATGGTACATGCATACAAACATGCAATAAATGTAGATTTTTAAAACGCCAACATCATAAGTTGATGGAAAAAGAAAAGTGGTATATTTACATAACAGGATACTATTCAGCCATAAAAAGAATTCCTGAAATTGGTGACAGGTGTCTGAACATGCTAAGTGGATAAGCAAGGCACAGGAGACAAAAAACATCGTAGCACCATTCAAACTGCTTCTGCCACCATGTTGCCTGTTTTCCTCCCTTCTTTGCTTTTATTGGATCCTTGTGATTATATATAACCTACTCAGACAATCCATTTCTATCACAATCCTTTTTGTTTTGTTTTGAGATAGGGTTTCTCTGTGTAGTCCTGGCTGTCTACTCTATTTGTAGACCAGGCTGGCCTTGAACTCAGAGATCTTCCTGCCTCTGCCTCCCTGAGTGCGGAATCTCTGACGATCTTTAATCTGTCTGCGAAGTCTCTTTTGCCATAGAAGGTAATACCTCTTTGGGATCCAATACCCTGATGACAACATATTAACATGAGCTTTTATCCTTGTTTAACAAAAGAAAAGACTCAAGTAACTTGCTTGGGAAAAGGAACCTGGAAGATAAACTTTCTAAGTCCCTGGATGTTAAATTGTTTTTTTTTTAAAAGATTTTGTTTATTTTATGTATATATTGAGCTATCAGGTGGTTGCTGGGAATAAACTCAGGAGCTCTGAGAACAAACAGTGCTCTTAACCACTGAGCCATCTCTCCAGCCACCCCCTCCCTGAGGTCTTAAAATCATTCTGTTCTGATCTCCCACTGGAGAACTGGAGAAGGGTTTGTAATATTCACTTTGTAGATCAGGCTGGCCTTGAACTCACAGTGATCCCCCTGCCTCTGCCTCCCAGAGTGCTGGGATCACAGGTGTGTACCAGCATGCTAGGCAAAATGCTGGTTTAATGCCAGTTTTCACCTTAGTCTGCTTATTGTCCCTGAAGGGCTGTCTACATATTTCCTAGAGGCTCTCTAGAAAGCATCTACCCTTTATTTCACAATGATAGCTACAGGTTTCCATTCAGGCAAATTCAAATTGTACTTCATTATGTTCTTGGAATTTCTTGTCCACAGCTAGGAGACGGTGAAGAGGTGTGTCCCTGAATATCTGACTAGTGTGGGAGTGCTGCCATCACTCGGAACTTTTTCATTACAGGAATTCTGGATCCGGGTGGAGGTGAGTGAGGCTGTGCAGCCCAGGGGGTTAGGCAGTTAATGTCTCCACTCTGTGTCATGGTACTTACAGCAGGGCAGCTGTGTTCTGACAGAGATTGTGAAGAAGCCCCCAAAGGCAATAGTCCATTTCTCTTCTGAAGAATCTTTTCTTTTACATTATTGTGGATGCTGTGTGTGTGTGTGTGCTGTGCCCTGGCACACATGGAGGTCAGAGGACAACCTGTAGGAGTTGGTTCCCTCTCTTGTTTCCTAGGATGCAAATTAGGTTGCTAGGCTTGAGGTAGGGCTCTTACCTGCTGAGCCATCTTGCTGTCCCCTAGATGACTCTTAATTTCTTTTGAGAATAGCCATTTTCCCTTCCCTGAGGGAAAACTCTGCTATTCCTTTGGCTAGCTATTGAGTGTGTAGGATAGTGACTATCTAATTATTACTGTTAGCCCATAGATCTCCCAGGGAAACAGAATACCTTATTCATAGCAGCTTGTGTTGTGAACATTGTTTCTCTATTTTGCTTTTCTGTCAAAAATTTCTATTTCTCGTGTACCCAAAGTGCCTTCTGGCATTTGGTGTGTACGTGTTGCTTGTTATGCTTCAATTATGTGTTTGCCTTAGTATTATCCCAATGACTAGTAAGGAAGAATGTGGGGCAAGTGTATAACCCTGCCATTTTTAATAGAAAGTTTATTATTTGTTTTTAGCAGTTAGTCATCCTCTCCACGTCCCTTCTGGAATGCATGCGGCCCTTCTGATGCATACCCCCAAGCTTTATCTCATATGTGTTGCTTGTCTTTGGTTCCTTGTCACATGACCTCCTCATGTGGCTGTTTAAGACATGACCCACATAAATGCTGGGAATAGTGGCTTACACCTGTAACCCAGACCTGGGGTTGGGATAGGGAAGGCTAGTCCCAATGGTTTGCTGGCCAGCTAGTCTAGTCAAAATGGCAAACTCCAGATTCTGCGAGAGACCCTGTCTTTAAAAAGGTGGATGGTAGAGGAAGGTACTCAAAGTTGACCTCTGCACTCCACATATGGACAGACAAGCAAGTTAGTACACACTCGTGCACACACACATGTGAATAGCATTTTATCTCTCTCTTATGCATACACACAGACACACACAGGACAAGACAATAGGCAATTCATAAAAGAACTTTAAAAGTTCAATGAATTCACAAAATATAATCCTATCAATAGCTAAAGGAATATAAACAACCAGATGGAAAGAGGTGGAAGTCAAGGCCAGCCAAAGCCCTATAGTTCAATCCCATCTCAAAAAAGAGAGAGAATAAAAACGTCAGGTGAGCAATGATTCAAAAGTATTAAAGCTTCTGGGAAAAATGAAAAAATAGGTGTTATGTTTACATAACTCTTTCCTCTAAAATTAAACTATTCCATATGCAAAACATTCATATAATATCTGATGTCAATAAATAAAAATCAGATATAATGAAATATACATCAAATTTAAGGAGACACCCAAATCTATCTGTGTTCTCTAATGTCATTCATACAGATCCATTTTCAGCAACTTGAGTGAATTCTGAAAACCTCACCGCTAACTTGAAAATATATATCCTTGAAGTCATGGTGGCCAATCATAAAATAGCAGAACAGACAACTGAAAATGGGCGCATATTTTTGGTGGGAATACATCCCCTTTTTTTCTGGGTTTTCCCTGTGAGAACCTGACTGAAGAATTTATAATTGGCGCATATTCCTAATTCCACAAGATTTCAAATTGGGGATCCAGCTCTCAGCCCTTTTAGCAAGTGCCTTGTAGTCTACAAAGAGGAGAGTTTCATTTCCAGAACCACTCCAAGATCTGCCTGAAAGACAGCACTCAGGACCATTGATACAACACACATTCCCCACAGCTCCTTTAATAAGAGAGCTCATTAAACAAACAAACACCATCTCCCTTAGTCCTTTGGTTTTAACATAAGGATTAAAAAGACAAGCAGTGCGGGTACCCTAAAATCTACAGCAGTTTGTGAAACATTTAAGCATAATTCTTGCTTAGAGACAAGGCATGTTTATGTAGAAAACAGAAACAGGAAGCACATCAGACCACAGTAAACCCAGCCTCAGTCAGCCTTGCCAGCCCCTAGAACCAGGGGAAACTGCAGCACCAAGCAGCCAGTCACAGCAGAGACTACAATCATCGGCACCCAGTTCCCACCCTCAGACTCCACAGCAGCTCTTTCAACTGCCAGGTGCACAGGGGGTGATTATGGTGGCTCTGCTTATACACTCTCAGGCAAAGATTAGGCTAGAACAGAACAGCCCCATTCAACAATGAATAATGTACAAACCAAATAAAAAAGCAGTACTACATAAAAGAAAAAGAAGAAACTGCCATAATATGTTTTAAAAAATCTACTTGAAAATAAGTTCCGTAAGATAGAAGTCTGAAGAGCTGGGTGTAGATAAAGACAAGACAGCTCCACTGATCATGACAGCAAAAAGAAACAAGGATAAGAAAAAGGAGCCGGGGCAGGAGAGATGGCTCAACAGCGGAGAGCACTGGCTGCTCTTCCAGAGGTCCTGAGTTCAATTCCCAGAAACCACATGGTGGCTCACAACCATTTATAATGAGATCTGGTGCCCTCTTCTGGCATGCAGGCACACATGCAGACAGAACACTGTAGACATAATAAATACATCTTAAAAGAAAAAGAAAAAGCAGCTGAGCATGTGACCCACACTTTCAACCCCAGCATTTGTAAGGCAGAGGGTGGTGGAGCCTGGGATGGTAACACCTGGTCGACAGAGAGAGTCCAGAACAGCCAGGGCTACACAGAGAAACCTTGTCTCCAAAACAAACAAAAAGGAAAATGAAAGACCTATTGAACTTGAAGCCACATTACAAACAACTACAGGCAGAACACTCCATGGAGAACCAGTCTGGTTTTAAGAAAAGTCCAAGCATGGCTTGATTTGAACAAGGATGACAGATCTAATGTAAGTAATAATTCTGGACAGAGAAATACAGATACTTGGAATAACCAAAGTAAGAGGGATATAAAACTAAAACTGAAAGGCCTTATTAATGCTCCAGGAAAAATAATGATCCAGACTGAGATGTCTCTTGAATATTCTTCAAGCTCGGAGAAAAATAAAGAATGCTCTCAGCATCTGGACAGAAATATCAGTGCCACCTCCAAGTTAAATAACTTATACTGGCTCAGGCTCCTACTCTTAATATAGGTGGTTGAAAAAAGAGTTAAGGGTGTAACTCTCCAAAAGAGGAAATGCCTGGCATGTGTGAAGCCCTACATTTGAGAGCCAGTGCTACATGAAGAAAAAAAGGTAAATACTGTGTCAGGTGCTGAAGGACAAGACTACTACATGGAATTATCTACTAGCTAGACTATAATAGTAATGTCTATATAATACTTTGTTGTATGGATTGTACAGGTTTACCATTGATGGATAGACATTACTTTCAGACTTGGCATTATTTCAAACCACAATACAAAGAATATTTAAAATATATACAAGTATACCTATTAGATCAGTTTATCCCAGAAGCATGAAAGCATAAATGTTTACGTTTTGCTCTGCTGTCTTCTGTGTTGTACAATCAGCCCTATTTTCCCCAACAGCATGTGCTTACACTGTCTTTGTGTCACATTTTCGTAAACCTTTCAATATTTCTACAATTTTTATTATTGTTATATTTTATGGTATTATGGGATGCTGTCCTTTTCCACTGCCTTCAGAGCAACTATGATTACCCTCAAGAAACCCTCACAAGATTTGTTCTGCTAGTATTCTCTTATGGAATATGAGGGGTGTCCGAAGGGCTCATGAGGTTCACAGAGATGAACATGAGGGGCTCACTAGGCAACACACAAGACTCATGAGCCCCTCCCCAAGATATAAAAGCAGTTAATGCTCAGTAGGGAAGGTCATGTCTGGTAGTATAGTGCCTGTAAATAACCTCAGTTAAACTCTGGCTAGAGTTGGGCTAAATCATGTCTTTGTTTGTCATCAGTGTCCCATCTATGGTAAGTAGATGTTTTCCCAGAAAAAAAATCTCATCCACATATGGTAATCTTTGATATTGCAATTATTAGTAGTTTAGGGTACAATGAACCACATCCACACATACAGTCAACTAAGGAAATGGAGATGTTCTGACTGCGCTGGCCCTGGGGAAAACAGTACTGAAAGTGGGCCAGTTACAATCCTGCAGCAGCCTCCAATCATTCAAGTAAAAGAATGGTTTATCTCTCACTTTAAATCAATCGCAAGAAGTTGAAGAAAGCTAAATTGAAAGCTACAACAAACTGAATGTTGGCCCCTATGAACAGCTAGCCTGACTGTGATGAAAGCAAACCCAAGTAACAAGTAAGAAAACCAGGATTACATTTAAAAAAGGTCTAGCAGTTTGGACAGACCATACCATAAAGTATCTCTTAGGCAAAGTGTAATCCAGAACAAGGACCTAACCTTTCTTCCGTTTGATAAGGTTAGAGAGAGGTGAAGAAACTGCAGGGAAAAAGTTTGTAGTGAATAGAGTCTGGCTCACAAGATTGCTTTATTTACATGTTTTTGCTTCATTTTGAGACAGGGTCTTTTTTCTACATTAGGCTGGCCTGAATTCTCTTGCCTCAGTCTACCAAGTGCTGGAAATGCAGGCATGTGATATAATATCCATTCAGCTATGATCCATGAGGGTAAGTAAAAATGCCATCTCTATAACACTGTCCTGGTTAATTTCAGTTGTCAAATTGATATAACTTAGAGTCACCTAGGAAGAGGGAGCCTCAATTTAAGAACTGCCTCCACCAGCTGGGTGTTGTGGTCCCTATCTTTAATCCCAGCACTTGGGAGGCAGAGGCAGCCAGATCTCTAGTTTGAGGTTAGCCTGCTCTATAGAGTTCCAGGATAGCCAGGGCTACACAGAGAAACCGGTCTAAAAAAAATATGCCTCCATCAAATTGGCCTGTTGCCATCTCTGGGGCATGGAAGTGCCCAGCCCACTATGGGTAGCACCCTAGGCAAGTAGGCCTAAGCTGTGTAAGAAAGTGAGATTATGAACAGTAACCCAGTAAGCAGTGTTCCTCCATAGCTTCTGCTTTAGTTTTTACTTGTGTTCCTGCTGTGACTTCCTTCAGTGATGGACTGTGACCTCAAAGTATAAGCCAAATAAACCCTTCCCTGCCCTAAGTTGCCTTTGGTCACAGTACTAATCATAGCAATGGGAAGAAAACTAGAACAGATGTGAAGGGCAATGTGAAACAGCCAGTGCTGGTGCAGAAGCTGTGGCAAATTACCCAGAAGACTCAGCTGAGATGACAGAGGGGGTGGCCACATACAGAAATTAAGAGAGATGGGGAAGACTCACCTAGAATTTCACAGCTAGAAAGAAGTCAATGCTAATTTCAAAGGACAGGAGGACTCTCCTGTCAGGGGCTAATGTGGCTGAGGACTTTAAGTTGAAGCCAGTGCTCATTCTGAAAATTCTAGGTCATTTAAAAATACCACCTTGAGCTGGGTGAGGTGGTGCAGAGGTGACACACGCCTGTAATCCCAGCACCCAGGGAGGCAGAGGCAGGAGGATCTCTGTGAGTTTGAGGCCAGCCTGGTCTACAGAGTGAATCCAGGACAGCAAAGGCTACACAGAGAAACCCTGTCTTGGAAAACAAACAAACAAACAAACAAAAACAAAAACCCACCACCAACACCACCACAACCCTCTGGTTCTTCCAATCTGTCTTTACTTCTTCTTCTGCAATGATCCCAGAGCTGAAGTGGTGGGTGACTGGAAGGAAACAGTGTTTTCCATCCACAGCGGGACAGTTGCACACATGACCTCACCGAGGTTGTGACAGCATGCACAACTCCTGCACACGCTCAAGCAAGACAAAGTCCCAGCCCTAACTGCAGAGCCACTGGCGACTGACTTGCTACCAAGAAAGGTAGTCAGTTTTCTTTTAGGGTGTGTGCCCTTCTCCTCACGTAGGGCTGCCATGCTCCAGTGGGCGGACACCCTCCCACAAGCAAACAGGCAGCACAAACTGGACTTGACCGGCTTTTTTGGAGGGGCACAAAAATGGGTAGGTATGGGACGGTGATCTGGGAGGAGTTCAGGGAAGAGGGTGAATATGATTAAAATACACTATACAAAAAAGCTAATGCACTGTACAAAAGAACTAATAATATAATTGGTTGCATTTCTGTGGACCATCAATGAAGTATCCAAAAAGGAGTATTGAAAATTCCATGCATGACAACAAAAAGAAAGATAAAAGTAGAAACAACTGTAACCAAGGAGGTACAAGAATTGTATACCCAGAACTACAAAACAGTGATTAAAAAAGAAAGAAAGTCTACAACAGTACTAAGAGACTCCTGGAATCATTTAGAGTTGGGCAGATTCTGTCTGGGTGAAGAAATGTTCTCAGAATGGACAATGGTCAGAGTTTTATTGCTGGACAGTGGTAGTGCATGGCTTTAATCTCAGGCAGAGGCAGGTGATTCTCTGAGTTCAAGACCAGCCTGGTCTACAGAGCGAGTTCCAAGACAGCCAAGGCTACATGGGGTGGGGGAGGGGAAGGGACAAAAACAAAACAAAACAAGACAATTGTTATACATACATACACAACATGTGGATGTAGTTAGCGCTACTGAACTTAAAATTGCTGATATACACATGAATATATCATCTATATAGTATATGCATATATAGTAAAAATAAAAACAAAGATATTCACATCACACACAAAGTCATAGTAAATCTGGTGTGCCTGTGTGTATAGATTAATAAGCCTAGATGGCAGTGCCTCTATTCACAGCACTGTTTATCCACTGTTTTAATCCTACTGCTGAGAACCACTGCTCAGGACAGAAGGATACTTTCATCAAAATATTACTGATAAACTGGTCACAGGAGTATGTTCCTATGGTTCCAGCTGCTGGTCCAGAAGGATTGTTTGAGCCTGAGCAGCATAGTGGCATACCATCTTATACTTATATTTAAAAAACAAAAACAAAATTTTTAGTGGTCACTGGCAACACACTGAGTCACCCAGGATGCCTGATGGAGATTTACAACGAAGTTAATGTTGTCTTCATGGTTGCTAACATAGCATCCATTCTGCACCTGATAGATTAAGGAGTTATTTCAACTTTTAAATCTTACTACTTAGAGGCTGGAGAGATGGATCAGAGGTTAAGCGCACTGGCTGCTCTTCCTGGGGTCCTAAGTTCAACTCCCAGCAAACATACGGTGCCTTATAACATCTAGAAAGAGATCTAATGCCTTCTTCTGCTGTGCAGGCATGCATGTGGAGAGAACATTAAAAATTTTTACCATTAAAGAAATGCACTTTATATATCTGTAGCATTCATTTCTATCACAGACCCTGGAAATTACATAATGATCTTTTGAAAGAATCAGCATTTGAGATGCCTTGAATCAGAATTTATGAAAAGAAATCAAAGCCTCATTATCAACAGGTGTCTGAAAGAAGTTGAACTCTCAGCTGACTTTGAGGGGCTCAAGATTCTGATGGGGAAGTAACTACAGACGTAGTGAAAGTAGCAAGGAAAGCTAGAACTACACTCCATGGTAAACTGTGGATGTGAAGTGGCATTTTGAGATGCAATTTATTAGTGAAAAATACAGGGAACGGGGCTGGAGAGACATCTCAGCAGTTATGTGCACTGAATGCTCTTCCAGAGGAACCCAGGTTCAATTCCCAGCACCCACACTGCCATGGGTCACAACTGTCTGTAACTCCAAGACCTGACACTCTCACATCCACATACATGCAGGCAAAACACCAAAGCACATAAAATAGAACAAAAATGAAAATACAGTGAATGTTGATGAAATAAAAGATTTAGGGTATTACATAAGCTTAGCTGGTGAGGCAGATGCAGGGTTGAAGGGACCAGCTCCCTTCATAAAAAGTGCTATGCTACCAAGAAGTATTAGTATTGCAAGCTATACACAAATCATCCCTAGAAGAGTTAACGCACAGGAAACTCCATTGATGTTAAAAACAGCAACGGAAAACAAACAAACAAAAAACGAAAACTGTCACAGCCACTCCAACCTTCAACAACAACTATCACCTAATCAGTCTGCAGCCATTGAGGCAAGACTTTTCCAGCAAAACAACCACCTGAGCTGGATGAAAGCTCAGATGGTAGCACTTTTTAGCTATTAATAACGTATTTTTAAGTAAATTATCTGTGTAACTTTTTATAATTAAGCAATTGCACACTTAATATGACTTTTAGAGCATGTACACACTCACCTGTAAACCTACCATTTAGGAGGCAAAGGCAGGAGGATCAGGAGTTCCTGTCTTGAAAACAACAAAATAACTCCTCTACACACTAGGAAACTACAAGAATTATGTAGATACTTTATTGTGGTGGCTTAGAAATGAATCGACAATGTATCGATTTTCCTAGCCAAAGTTGAGTTGGGGGCCATAGTATCAAAATATAGTTCCACACACCATCACTTAAAATGCTGAAATCCTGAAATAATCACAATTCCCAAGCTACAAGTCCAGAAGTGATAATATAAAAAACACATTTGGGCTGGGTAGTAGCTGGGTATGCCGGGAGGCCCTGCTTTCATTCCCTAGCACCACAAATAAGCTTTAAATTATAAAATGCCAGAAATATAACTAAACGTTAACAGTTGTTAATGTTGGCTTTTGCAGCTGTTACATTAATCTTCTACCTTTTAACTTCTTTCTTAGTGTTATACAGATGGGCCAACAATGGTAAAATAAGATGTATATAGATGGTAACTAATGCTTATTATAGACACTGGATTTAAACAGAAGTCTGAAAGTTTTGGTACAGAAAAAAGACAAAACTTAATGTAAGCTAATTAAAAAAAAAAGGCAACTGAAAAAAAATGAAAAGGACCAAGTGAGAAAAGGGATATTTAACAAAAGCCACTCCACGTAAGAAAAATTTCCAGTTTTAGAAATATTTTAAAGTCCTTTACACATCCCATCTGTTGATAACTAATATAAAAATAATAAAAATTTAAAGATGTAGTGCTGAAGGGTAAAAAAGAAAAGATTTTACTCAACTTGTATGTATTACAGAAAACCAAAGTTCCTTAATATAAAACAATACAGTATATTATGTTTCACATTTTGATATCTGGTTTTCCTTCAGTCACTGGGATAAATGTAGTTCTTATGACAAACATCTACAATGAAAATATGTCTTCCTGCTTTTCCCAGCAGCTGCATGTCTATTTGCCCTTTGAACTAGGATCTCAGCACCCTTCTAATTCTACGATTATAATGATTTCCCTAGCAATTAGAATTGCTGGTAATTAGAGAGTGCTTTTCCCACAGCTGTTTCCAATAGCTACACATAAAACCATTTTGCATTATGAAAATAAGTGCAAAGAGTTCAAAGAAAATTGGAAATGTTATGCACTGGCAATAAATATATGATGATTTTTTAAACTTCGGTTATATAAAAATATATGCCCACCACTAGGAGATGTTTTCTTGGCCAATAAATGTACAATTGTAATATATTAACTAATTCTCACTAAAGAATGAGGTACCTGTAACTGCTAAATAAATGTTGATCTGAAGACGATTAAAGTAATACCACTTCACAATACATCACTCGAGCCAGAATAAAATAAATCAATACCTAAATATATAAAACGCCAACTATTTCAGTGACCCACTGAACAGCTGCTAACAGGTTGTATGTTTTGTGCATGAAGATCATAGCTCACATGAACCTCACACGCACACCCCCCGCTGGAGAGCCCACAGCCTCACGGGCAGGACGCCAAGCTCGAGTGTTTTCCCTTCTCCATCTTAGAGCATCAGATGTGTGTGGGCCGCCGGCCTCGTCGCCCAGGTGAGGCCAGCGGTCGCAGACGCCTGGCCCGCTTTCCCCCAGCCGAGCCCGTGCGGTGCTGCTGGGGTCCCCACCTAGGAGAGGGGGCTTGGGGTACCGCCAGCCTCGCCGGGTGATGCAGTCCGCACCTCACCTAAACTACAGCCTGGTTTTTATCACGTCGGCCGGGCAATCGGTCCGTCAGGAAGCCATCCCGTGACAGGACGGTAATACAGATCAATTAAGCACACCTACGAAGGCGGCCGGCGGGAAAGCACGCCAGGCTGTGAGCACCTAGGCCCGCGTCAGGCCGCGGCTCCCCCGGCCGGAGCGAGGGAGGCGGCCCCGCCGCGGAGGGGCCAGGCCCGCCCAAGCCGCCGCCGGAGGCCGGCCCACCGAGAGCGCCGGAGGCCAGGCGAGACCCCGCGGCCGGAGCGCGCGCCCGCGCCCCCGCCCGCCGTCGTCACGGGAACCGGGTTTGGCCTCCGCCGCCCTGAGGGGAGCGGCGGGCCGGAGCCCCGGACGCTCACCGCGCCGCCGGAGCCGCGCCGCTCCTCGCCGCTCGGGCCGCGCTCCGCCGCGCCGAGCTCATCCGCGCACCCGCCCCAGCCGCCGCCCGCGCGCCCGCGCCCGCCGTGCCGGTGCGCCGAGGCGCCGGGCTCCGCGGCGGGAGATTTAAACCCGCGGCCCGGCGCGCGTCGGCCGCTCGGCTCCGCGTGCCTGCCTCCGCTGGCGAACGGCGAGGGCCCCGCGCCGCTTGCCGGTGAGGAGTGGCCCGCGCCGAGCCCGGGGCCCCCGCTGAGCCGAGCCCGCGAGGTAGGTGCGTGGGAGACCGGCCTGGCCTCGCCCCCAGCCCTCCCTGCGCCTTAGCCGCCGCCTAGTACACGTGCCCAGCGCGCGGCCGGGGTTCACGCGGGGCGTCGCACTCAGCTTTGTAAAGGTTTACAGAGGGACAGCTGTTAATAACTCACTTCACGTGCCTTATGCAGAACTGTTTAGTTCCGTGTGTGTGAATGATAAACCAGTTTTCAAGAGTGAAAAGCAAATTAGGAGCTTAAAAACTTCAGAAAAGAATCGAAATGAGGTTGAAAGGATCAGACTAACTTGTAACCTATATGTCTTCTAAAATCCATGTTTTTGAGTTTTAGGCCCAGGTTAAGCTAAAGCTTCTTAGTACTTTTCCAGAGAATGGAGGAATGTGACCCTGGCCCATGAGCAAGCAACCACTTTTGCTCAGCAAAAAGAATGACCAGACCTTTGTCTGCGAGATAGCGTTTCTTGGCAATCAACCCAGATGGTCTCAATCCTTCTTCTGAGCAGCCCCTGACCTCCGGCCCCGAACTTCAAGGATGAGCTAATCACTCCCACCCCCACCTTTAATTGCAGCCGCACCATACTTGACAGGACTGCCCAAGCTTGAGCACCTAAGACTAACCAATTATTTTAAAAGTTAAATACCTCATCCAATCCTGAATTGCCAAGACCGCAACCCCTGAAAATTCCCGTGCCTTATACTTTAAAAACCCAAGGCCTTTGTCTCCCAGAGCCACTCTTTGCTGACCAGCAGGGGTGACCCCATTGCACAATGGTTAAAATAAACCTCTTGCGATATTGCATGGATGAGACCTGGTCTCCTTGAGTTCTCTTCATCCCTTCAGGAAGTTAGGCCCATGCTGGGCCTAACAAGGTAAAACGGAATAATAAACGCAAATGCTTTCCTTTTCAAGTTGACATTCAAGTTCAACTTTCCTAAAGGTTTACAACATACGACCTCATTGTGTATATATTATACATAGGCTAGCAGTGAAAACAAAAGCTCATGGCATCAGGAAGGGTCCAGATTGAATATTAATTACAAAGTAGCCGCTGTAAATTTTTAGTTTTAGACTAGAAAAAGAGATACCTCTTCTATAAAGGGCTGATTTGGACTAACATTTTTAAGATTAATTTAGATATATAATGGGCAAATACTTGAAACTACATACCATTTTGGGACTTCCCCTAGGAAAGTGTTACTAGCTTCTCTTGCACTCAAAGTCCAAATCATTGAAGGGATATGAATTAGCTGGCCGCAGACATGGTAGGTAAACCGTAGCTCCTCGGATCTTTCCTAGCTCATACTGAGACGGGTAGGTGGGTCCCCAGCTTCTTCTAAGGCTCCAGAAACCTTTAAACAGCCAGGAGCCCACGGCAAGGAGTTAAAGGTAGTCAGTGCAATCTGCTGAATGAGTCCAGCTGTCAGCGAAGCACCAGGTGAGCAAAATGTGAAAGACTCAAGCTGGGCAAAGACTGATGTGGAGGATGCCCAGTACAAGCAAGGCAGCCCGCTGTTGACCGTGTACAGTTTACTGGAGTCGAGGCTGACTCGGCAAGGCTCCGGACAGGATGATTGGACTATCCCTACCCCCTACCCACAGCCGCGGGAAACTGACAGACACTCCCGGGTGGGTGCCCTTGAAAAGCTCGGACCTGCTTCAGCGCGCAGTTTTGGAAAGCAGCCCAGCCCCGGGGCTGACAGTGCTGTAGGTGGTGCCCCTCCCCTCCAGCTCCCCGTTTAACAGCTCTTCCTGACTGATCCCATTTTATGTGCTAATTAAAATATTGGGGGAGTTTTTTGTTTTCGAGACAAGTTCTCACTATGTAGTCTGGCTGTCCTGGAACCCACTACATAGATCACACTGGCCTCAGACTCACCGAGATCTGCCTGCTTGTGCCAGCTCTTGATGCTCCCGGAGAAAGAATACTGTTTTTAAGGGGCCTCAGGGACTTGACCTGCAGCTGCAGGGAGGGCTCTTTCCTGCCCCAGCCTCTAATACCTGCCTCGCTAGTGACCTCTTGTCTACAGACTTAAATGCAAGGTTGGCACCCCCAAAACTTTCCTAGAGTGTTTCACCTGTAACACTGCCCTCAGCTGTGCTAAAAGCCCTTAGGTATATGCCCACTCCATTCTCGGGGAGGGCAAGGCAAGAACCCACAGGAGACAGACTGTCTTGATATGTACTTATCCCTCCTAAACAGCCGACCTCTTAACGCCCTGTGTGGCTGTTTCCTCGGAATTCAAACATCCCTTTCTGGAAAATAGGCTCACAAGACTCAAGAGGCTCATGAAAGATCCCAGGTCAGGAAAGCAGCAACCAGGCTGTTGCTGGGGAAGAGACTTCAACACAGCTGCCTGCACATGGGCAGGGAGCTCTAGCGATGTAGCTTCTGGTTTTGTCACCGTGCTGGGGTGGTTTTTGGTGATCTGTGATCATGTCACTCATGCTCCAAGTTACCCTCGCCTATGCTTCCAGAAAGTAACCTGCTGAACTCATGGCTTCACTAAGCGTCCTCTATGGTCAGATGTCAGTGCCTTGTCTGCACTGAACTTACCTACCAATCCATTTTCTTCCCCATTAGGTGGTTCTCTGCTCCATCCTTAAATATGCAGCCTTGTCTCCTAGCACTGTCCCTAATACAAACTTTAGTTTCTAATCAATGTTTATTCTACTAATGAGGTGAAATAAAGATGGCTAATGGCCAAGTGATATCTGTGTGAATATGTACACACAATCTAAACAGAATTTAACATCTTTCTCCTCAAGGAGCAAATGACTCCAAAACAGTAAGCACAACTTCTATGATGTTACCATGTCCACGGTATGTTTGTTTCTTGGGCTATTTTAGGTAATACTCCAACAGTTGGGACTGAATTCAGGGTAATCATTTTCCAACTCATCCTGAAACAGAAAGGCCCTCTAAGGAACACATCAAGAAGGCAGCAGTCCTGGCGGGCGTTTCACTGAATCAGCAAACTACAGAAAGAGGAAAAAGTTTTCCAAGTTACTATAAAACCTCACTAAGAAGCAGTGATGAGTGTAGAATTGTCTCTTGGCGAACAGTGCTAAAGTACTAATGAAGCTTCTGGGCAGAAATCAAGATTTCCTCAGGATCTTCCTGTTTATGGAATGGATTAACATTCTTCAACTGGTAGGTTAATGAGGTGTTTAAGTGGCTCATACTACTGCCTTAAGAAATGAGAGCTGGGCATCACAGCACTCAGGAGGCAGAGGCAGGCAGCTCTCCATGAGTTTGAAGCCAGCCTAGTCTGGACTACCAGAACTGACAGAGAAACTGTCTTGAAAAAAACAGAACCAACCAACCAAAGAGTAAAACGGCATTTTTTAAAAGCTTTTAATAATGGATTTAACATTCTTAAAATCTTTACATGAGAAGATTGAATTATGAAGTACAAGCAAAGCCAATTGATACTTTTCCTTTATCATAGATTCCTATAACTGAAAAGAAAATCAGATGACTGGAATGTGGCACTCCACAAATGAGATACAAACTGGTAGTAGGTTTCTTGTTGTAACCCTGGCTGTCCTGGAACTCACTCTGTAGTTCAGGGTGGTATTGAACTCAGATCTAGCTGCCTTGGCCTCCTGAGTGCTAGATTAAAGGCATCTGCCATCATGCCTAGCATGATCTTTCCTTTTAAAAAGATGTTTGAATTTTATGTGTCTGTTCTGCCTGCAGTTATACATATGCTCCAGATCAGAAGTTGTAATCTCCAAATTAAATATTTTCTAAGTTACCTTGGTCATGGGATCTTGTCACAGCACTGAAGTAACCATGACACAGGGTTGTGTAATGATGTGTACATCAAATTAAACATTCATCCTTTCTCAAAGCTGGAAGGCATTTAGATATGACTATGCATAGTTGATAGCAACCCAAATGGAATTCTAATCCCAAATAAAGAGTAATACAAATATTTGTCAGAAAAGCTTTATCTGTGTTCTACATAAAATGAAAAAAAATTTAAGTACCTTGCTTCCAGTTGGGTCTTCTCCAGGTACGTCACCACAGCAAGTTTTTTTTTTTCCCAAACATAAAAGATCATTCCATCTAAGAATGTAAAGGTGACTTGAGAAAAGTAGAATTTCTTGGTGTATGAAGTATTACATACACTTCCTTTCTCACAGAATTCAAGCTGCTATTTAGGATGTTTCTGTGCCTCTCAGTTGGAAACAATCCACATCTTTCACCTGCCCAGATGTGGTTCAGCTGTCACCCAACATAAAATTCTTGACAGCCAATTTGCTTTCCACACGGCTGACTACAACCTTTTTAATACCTATTTTAATGTCTTTCTTTGCATGTGGGATATCAGTGTGGCTAAATTCTTAACAGGCATGTTAGCTTCTTGGAGTAATGTCTACATCTTACACTTTGTGCTTTTTCCCTTTCCTACCCCTAAAAACATGGGCCTCAAGCGTGTTAAGTAATGATACTTACCTCTAAGTTACACCTCCAGTGCCTAAGCCTGATTTTAATTTATCAAGTTTACTGTAAACACTAGAAACAGTCATTTGTTAGGTAGGAGCTCTGGTCTCAACATATCTATACATTCCATCCTGTAAGACAGCATAAATAGCCCCCTACAAACCAATTGGTCACAGTGTAGGTCCACTCCAAGTGAACAAGAACCACAGAAACAAATGTGTCAAGGCAGTCTTTGCTGGAAGAAAAGTGAAAAGGAAAAGGATGTTAAAAGAGAGCTAGATTGTTTATATAGATTTGTGTTGGCCTCTTTTAAGAGCTTACCACTTACATAAGGAGACAAGTTTGGCAGATTAGATGGCATAGAGACAGTCCATGTTGATGATGCCTGGCCGCTGGTTTTGCATACATCCCCAGCCAGACTGCCTAGTCTTAGTCTCAAGGGTTAAATTTTAGATACCACTTCCTTTTTTCCATTTCACCTGATCTGTAGGCCTCTTCTAAGTTAAAAAAAGGGGGGGGGGGCAGTGCCTGTATGTGCTCTGGCCTCTTCACCTGCACTTTAATCATTTAGGGTCAGAAATACTGCATTTGAAAGAGAAAAAAATTTTTGAGACAGGGTTTCTCTGTGTAGCCTTGGCTGTCCTAGACTCATTTTATAGACCAGGCTGGGCTCAGAGTCACAGAAATCCACCTGCCTCTGCCTCCTGAGTGCTGGGATTAAAGACTTGTGCTACCACATCCAACTTTCAATGAATTCTTTACAAATACAGTATCTACATTTTAATGCTCTGAATACTCGTCTTCTCTTATACACACTACTTTTTAATGTTTATGAGACTTTTTCCTGTAATTTTAAACACATTTTTTGAAGTTTATTTATAGGTTAGCGTGTATATGCCACAGCATGTGTGGAGGCTAGACAACTTGCAGAGGTGCTTCCTTCCGCCCTGAGAACCCAGGTTATCAGCATTAGCAGCATGCATCTTTACCCACCGAGCCACCTAGGTGACCCTCCGTTTATATTTTTGAGAGTCTTGTCGTCCACTCTGATCCGGACTTGAACTTGTTATGATACCAATCATAACTCTGTAGTCCTACCCTCTTGCTTAAAGTGTGCTATGATGCCTGGCTCTTACAGTATTACTAGTCTTTTCCTTTCCTAATGGTTTGCTTCAAATAGCTAAAAAGCCAAGAAACAAGTAATAATTTAAGTTACTATATTTGTAATATATCCTTTTTTTCCAATCAGATGGTTTTTTATTGAAATATTTTCTCATTGCTTAACTAGCTGGACATTCCATTGTACCACTGTTGATGTCATGAGAATGGGCATCCAAATGCAGCCCAGACTGCAGTACCCAGGATCTCCTTAATAGTTCCAGAAAGTTTTCTAGGGAAAAGCCAATGTCGTATCTGCCAAGTAATGTTGATAATTTCATCAAAAGTGTTCTTTCCACTGTGTTTAATGTTCTTCTGCTTCTGTCTCTTGGTGGCATCAAAGACCTTGATGATCAGGGCAGAGGGCACCACCTCAACCTGGGCCTGTTCTGGATGGTCAGTTTCACCGTAATCCTCATACCTTTCCAGTCACTGGTAGCCATGGAGACATCATCACCAACTTCTTTTGAAGAGGGCCCAGGGACGGATCTTGGGGGCCAAAGCAGATGTAGCGCTGACCTTTCCTCATGGACACCTCAAGCACACGACTTTGATCTCCTTAGGGTCGGATTTGGGCAGCATGGTGAATGTGGCTATCGTTGGATGAACATGCTGCATCATAGCCTCCTCCAAGCCGAAAACTGTAATATATCCTTTTAAAAAGTCTACTTCAAAACCTGATTAAGTTCTAAGAGCCTGCACAGGGTAAGGAATTCAGGCCATTTTTATTGTATTTTATGAACATGAGAGACAAAGGTAGTAAAATGTAGCTATTCTGAAAGACGAGCCACTATTCAAATAAAAAGCATTATTCAAATACTTCCTGTCTCTGCATTGACAATGATGGTAACAGAGGATTATCCATTGATTCTTCTCCCCCCTCCCGCGACAGAACTTCTCTTGTAGCCTTGGCTATCCTGGACTAGCTTTGTAGACCAGGCTGGCCTCAAACTCAGAGATCCTCCTGCCTCTGCCTCTCCAAGTGCTGAGATGAAGTGTGTGCCCCCACACCTGGCTCATCGATTTCTTTCTTCTTGAAGCAGAGCCTCATGTAACTCTGGCTGGCTGCCTGTGAGTTCACTGTATAGCTGAGGAAGACCCTGAACTTCTGATTCTCTTGCCTCCAACCTGGCATTACAGGAATGCATTACCATGCCCATTTTTTGGCACAGTGCTGGAGATAGTACAGGCACAGGCTTTGCACATTTTAGGCAAGCACTCTACCAACAGAGCCCAGCCCTCTCTCCAATTTCATAGAGTTCATGACATAACAGTGAGACACTAATAAAACAAAACAAAACACGACAAGAACATCTCGTTTATCAGTCATTTTCAAGCCCCTACATGGGAAGTGGTAGGGGAATATCTGTAGGAATATAATTTATTGTCTGCTCCTCCACTCAGAAGTAGCTGTGTAAAAGAGAGAGAAAAAGGTAAATACAAATGCACATACAGTAGCTAGACATGATTAAATATGACTTTTCTCCCTCTCCCCAAAGACAGGGTTTTTCTGAGCCCAGGCTATTCTGGAATTCGTTGGTTTCAAACTCAGATCTGTCATCCTGTGCCTTCCAAGTGCTAGGATTAAAGGTGAGCACCATTACATCTGGTGGGTATTTAGTCAATTGGTAGACTACTTGTCTAGCATGTTAAGAACCCTGGGGTTCTCCAGACTGCCAAAAGAAGTAAAATGATATTCATGAGGGAAAAAAAGACCTGTTTTAAAATTTCAATTCGTATTATTCTTTAAATTATTAAAGGACAGATTTGCTTTTTGTTTGATTTTTTGGAATGGAATATAAAAATCACAAAAATCAGAATTAAAGCTGCTAACTTTAAGCTGGGCAGTGGTGTCAGGAGGCAGGTAGATCTCTGGGCCGGCAGGGTCTATGCATCGACAGTCGGGGCCACAGAGAAAGAGACCTTGCTTTGAAAAAAATGAAACAAAACAAAACAAAAATCCCTGCTAACTTTTTATCTTATTTTTCCCTTCACTGAGAAATTTGTAAATTCTTACCCCTGTGTCGGTCCAGTCCACACTTAGAACTTTATCTTCATGAGCAGCTAGATCATACAAAGGAGCCTTACAACTGAAGATGAAAACATACACGTTATATGTATTCACTGTTTTAATATAAACACGAATAATCACTAATACTTTTCTCAAAACTTTACTGGATTTACTACAATAGACACCCAGTTTATTGCTATTCAGTTGCAAAAATGTATTCACAATAAGGCTCATTTTCACACTTTTGTACATTAATTTTATCCCATATGGTGGCTTTATGTACCCTTTGTCCAGCCATTTGTATAATAACGCCATACTTTGTATTTCTAGCCCAACCCTTTTTCTTGAGCTTGATATCTCTGTGTATGTAAAGTTAGATGGGCAACAGACAGACCCAAATCAAACTCTCTAATTTCCCCTCATAAACTTATTTTTCTAAAAAATAAAACTATTTTATTTTACATTGATATATTTTAAATAATAATTATTCTTACTTTACTTTGTGTGTAGGTGTTTTGCACGCATGTATGTCAGGGCACCATATATTCATACAGTGCTTGCAGAGGCTACAGTTCCAGATTTGGATCCCCTGGAACCAGATGGCTATGAGCCATTCTGTGGGTACTGGGAGGTGGACCCAGGTCTTCTGAAAAGCAGCCAGTGTTCTTAACCATGGGGTTACTTTCATGACCCACGTTTCCCCACTTTTTCTTATCACAGTAAGTAGCATTACCCAAGCATTCAAGCAGAAATGTGGACAATATATTTTTTATTTCTATCTCTACATTTAATATAAGAAATTAATCTTACCAAAGACCTAAATTCAAAATATAGCTAGAACAAAATCACCTGTCTCTAATGCTACCACCATACTCTATGCTCCCATGATGTTGTCGTGATCAGTAAGTTTTTCAGCTGCTCGTCTTGGTCCCTTGTTAAACCCTCACAGTCTTGCCAAGCCCTGCTTGATGTAATCAGGATCTGTGACGTGTTCTGCCAATTTCCTCATTTACTTCATTAATACTGGCTTGGTTGCTAATTTACCATTATGCCATAATTCTTCCTCCCTTATTATATGTTGTTTTCTCTGCTATACATACATGTACATCGCTTCAAAATGTGCAATTTGCTATTGAATTATCTTTAAAGAGGAATTCTTGCCAAGTGAAGCATTACTCTGTTCTGCTTTGTAATGCTGCTTTATCAGAAACTGTGCTAATTACCATATAAAATGTCAATTAAAACATGTAAGCCTCCTAAGATATCCTAAGAAGTTAGAGGGCAGATTTTCAATAGCATACACAAATAGGCACATAGTTAATGTTATCCCTCTCAACCGTAGAAGTTATGGGTATGCTTTAACTTGGACATTCTGTATACACTAGTATCATAGCACTAGTATATGAGTAAAAAAAGGGTTGTTTAGCATCTAATTATCTTTGATGATATGTATTTTTATTATATCTTCATTAACATAATTTCTATTAAAGTTCTGGATAATCAAAACCTTTTCTCTGGCTTAATAAAAAGGTCAGAAAGATGGGTTTTGTAAGTTGTGTGGCTTCTTTAAGAGGTAAAAATAATCAACAAAAACATATTAATAACATGCCTTTGATCCTGGTCTTTGTGTGCACATGCATGTAGAGGTAAACATGTATGTAAGAGGACAACTCTAGGTATTCCAAGTGCTGCCTACCTGTCCTGTTTTTTTGAGACAAGGTCTCTCACTGGCCTGAGACTCACCAAGGAGGCTAGGCTGGCTGGCCAGCAGCCTCAGGGTCTCTGCTTGCCTCCCCAGTGCTATGATTGCCTGCACACTAACCAGTCTGCTTTCTCTTTTGGGATCCAGGGTCTTTGTGTGTGCAAGGCAAACACTCTACTTATTGAGCTGTTCCTGTGGACCAATCCTGGGATTTTTTGAGTATTAGTATTTGTACAGCCCTTCTGCACTGAATAGTATTTCTTTAATTCATCCTCTGTATGTAATGGTAATTGATATATTTATTTTGCAGATCATAATCAGGTTTTTTTTTTTTTTTTTTTAATTAAGGGTTTTGTTTTTGGTTTTTAAAGACAGGGCTTCTGTGTGTAGCCTTAGCTGTCCTGGACTAGCTTTGTAGACCAGGCTGGCCTTGAACCCACCTTCCTCTGCCTCCCTAACAGACGTGTACCACCATGCCCTGCTTAAGTTATTTTTTTAGTTATGTGTATTTATTTGCTTGTGTGGGAGTGTGTGCATGTAAGTGTGTGTTTATGTGTCTGTGTGGGAGTGTGCACATGTGAGTGTGTATTCATGTGTCTGTGTGGGAGTGTGCGCATGTGAGTGTGTATTCATGTGTCTGTGTGGGAGTGTGCGCATGTGAGTGTGTATTCATGTGTCTGTGTGGAAGTGTGCGCATGTGAGTTCAGTGCTCCAGAGGTTGTAGCTGTCTGATGTGTGTGCCAGGAACTTAAGCTTGGTCCTCTGCAAGAGCAGCAAATGCTGTTAATTGCTAAACCACGCTTCCAGCCCCAACATTTACCTTCTTGTGTCCCACAGCTTGACAATGTTATCTAAAGAGCCTGAGATCAGCTGCTGTTCATGGGTAGGAGACCACTTGACTGATGTTACCCAGCCTGTATGTGAGGTGAGGGACAGTGACACCAAAGAACCATCTGAATGAAAAAAAGAAAATGAGGTGAATTTTAGGAAAGAAAAGCAGAACATACCTAGAGTATTTGTAGAAACTTATCTTTTTATTCTTTTCTTAACCTGCCCCACTGAATACAGCATACCTTTAGTTCGGGGATCCCACAGCCTAATATGCCTATCTGTGCTTCCAGATGCCAGACGTTTACAAAGGGGAGAATAGGAAATAGAATTAAACACTTTATTTCCTGTCTGAAAATAAAAAGAAAGAACATTTAGCCACTGTGGGCTACAGTACCCACCTTTAGAAATTTATTACTGAAAAGACCACTAATCAGAAGAACAGCAAAATTAAGTCTTACCAGAGTTGACTTGAGACCGCCAGACTCAACATCCCACACTCTAATTGTGTGATCCCAAGATGCACTGCAGATTTCTTCAGCATCTGACCACAGAACGGAGGAAATTGCTTCTGTGTGGCCAGAGAGGGTCACCAAGGGCGTCTAGAAATAAAAGATCCAAAGGGAAAAACATTTTCATCACAGAATTGAAATAAGAGTAGATTTTAGAGCCAGGTGTGGTGGGGCACACCTCTATGCCCGCACTCAGGAGGCGGAGGTAGGTAGAGCTCTGAGTGTCTAGGCCAGCCAAGGGTACATAATGACACGGCCAGGGTAAAAGACCAGAGCAGATGTTAATGTTTTTGTCCAATGGCTTACTTTGTTTTTATAGCAGTTCTCCAAGACACATAGTTCTGTGTTTATTTCATGTGAAGGGGTTAAAAAGACACGACCCTGAATAAAGGTGCCAGCTGTCAAGGCTGAAGACCTGTGTTTAACCCGGGATCCAGGCAGTGGAAGGAGAACCAACCCCTACGAGTTGTCCTTTGATCACCATGAGTGTGTGCGTACACACACTCACAAGACACATAAATAATAAAACACTTTTAAAAACTAAAAGTACAAGTCAGGAGCCAGAGGGATGGTTGAAAGAGCAAGCCTGATGACCTGAGTTCAATCCCCCAAAGCCCACATTATGGAAGGACAGAACCGAATCACACAATTTGTCCTCTACTTTCACATGTTCCCTTGGCTCAAACCCCCACCTCAAATAACAAGGAGAACCCGAAAATCAGTGGTTTAGGGCTGGAGGGCTGGCTCAGTGTGTAAGAGTCCTTGATGTTCTTCCAGAAGACTCATGCATGCTTCTAAAACCCCAGACAGGCTGCTCAACCCACCTGTAACCCCAGCTGCAGGTGACCGGATGTCCTCCTAACGGATCAGCCTGATTCCGTCTCAACAAAAGGCCAAAATAAATTCATTCCTGTTTTCTGTAAAACTTGGGTTTGACCATGTCTTAATCTATTTTATGGATATATACATGGAAGGAGTTAGATGTTGGATAGGGAAGAGAGAATATGATGTGATTATATTTTAATTAAAGGCAAAAAGAAACAATGCATGCCTTTGACACCAGTACTCTAGAGGCAGAGGCAGGCAGATCTCTGTGAGTTCGAGACCAACCTGGTCTACAAAGTGAGTCTCAGGACAGCCAAGGTTATATAGAGAAACCCTGTCTCAGAAACAAAAAACAAAGAGCCCCCAAAACAAAACAAATCAAAACTTACTCTTGTTAGTCCCAATTGCTCTGTTTTTTGCTTCTTTCTTGGTCGATTTGTGGATTCTTCCACTTCATCTTCTTCATCTGTAGGGACTGCATCATAGAGAGTAACATTTCATGTTGAAAAATGCCATCAATAGCAAACTGCAAGAATGCCCTATATCTGGGTATACAGTTCCCTTTCTTTTTTCACTTATTAGGAATGCATATTCTTTGTTGTTTTGGTTTAACAGAACTGTATATAGAAACACTATCTGATCACTGGTGGATTGTAGTTCAGGTGTAAAGCACCTGACCAGCATGGATGAGGTGCTATACTCTACTTAGTAGCAACAAAAACAAAAATCATTACCTGGATTGGCAATCCTCAAACAAGGACAAGTACTTTTATTTTTTTAAAAGCATATAAATTAACCAGTCACTCTGTCTTAATGATTATTGTTACAAATATAAACCATTTTATCATAACTATGAGAAAATTGCTTCCTATTCAATCCAGATTAAGTTATGACCATACCATATTTATGCCTTGCAGGAAATAAGGTAAACACAGGTTAGATAATGTACTATTCCCTTTTGTAAAAAAGGAAAATGCTTCATAGTTGTTTTGCGGTACTAGAGAACAAAGCCAGGGCCAGGCAAATGCTTTATCAGTAAGTTATATTTCCAGGTCCTTGGATTAAAAAAAAACAAATGTGTAATTTTCATGGATATTGATCAATAGTCATGAAAGTACAAAATATCAAAGTCTATCGTTTTTCAGTCTGAGTGTGCTACCTGGCTAAATGATGTATATGACAAAGATGTTTTAAAAATAAAAACAGGACTAGAGAGATGGCTCAGATGTTAGGAGCACTGGCTGCTCTTCCAGAGGTCCCGAGTTCAATTCTACATGATGGCTCATGACTATAGTGAGATCTGGTGTCCTCTGCCCTCTTCTGGCATTCAGGCATACAAGCAGGCAGAACACTGTATACATAATAAATAAATCTTAAAAAACAAAAACAAAAAAAGAAAACTAAAAACAGTAGCCGAGTGATGTTGGCCCATGCCTTTAATCCCAACACTTGAGAGGGGGATCTCTCTGAGTTTGAGGCCAGCTGGTCAAGGAGTTCCACAGCAGGGCTAAACAGACAAACCTTGTCTTGAAAAAACAAAAATTAATTAATTAATTAAAAAATATTTTAAAAACAGTAATAACTGGTACCAAACAGTATCTCATTTACCTGGTACTATTGAAGAATAAGACATTTCATAAAAGAAAAACAATTTAAATTAAACCACTTCCTTCTTTAAAAACTTGGGTTTCCCCTTTCTTTTGTTCCCATCAGCATTTTCTAACTTCTTTCAAGAACCTTCCTTCCTTCATTTTCAAAATGGTGCAGAGTTAGGAGGATCCTATGTCTGAGGTCAGGCTGGTCCATACAAGCAGTGCCAGATTCCAGGAAAGTAAGGAATATATAAAAGACGCTGCCTTTAAAAATAATTAAGTCTTTTTATGTGTATGAGGAAGTGTTTTGCCCGCATGTACATGTGTGTACCACGTGTTCCTGGTGCTCAGAACCAAAAGAGGATTTCAGAAACCCTGAAACCAGAGTTGAGGATGCTGTGAGCTGTCGTGTGTGTGCTTGAACTAAATCTGAGTCCTCTGTAAGAGCAAAAAGTACTCTTAAGCACAAAGCTATCACTCAAGCCACTCAAAAATCACTTTAAAGTGACTTAAAATGAGTCAATATTATTCAAAAAACAATTTCCAGGTTTTTTAGTAACTGCATTCTGAGATCTAATATAATTTGTTATGTGTGTAGCAAATCAGTGACTGTCAAAGAAGTGGTAGGGTTAAAAACACAAAAAAATTTAAAGCAGAAATTCATAGTACTTTTTGTATATACTAAAACAACTGTTCTATTTTTACAGCAAATATGTGCTATAAATGTCCCTCACTGCAACTCTAGAAAGATCGTTAATAAATCAAAGCAGAAAAAACATTTATACCTGTAGACCAGATCTTCAGCATCTTATCCCAGGAGCCACTGCAAAACTAAAAAGATATATGCAAAGGAGAAAGCATAATAACACATGTAATAACGCATTTTCCCCACCCCCTTTTTACTTTCAAAGTTTCTCTTTGCTTGCTTCAGCTCTCTGTACCCAAGCTCTGAAGTCTTTACTACATAGTCTTCTGGAAGCTATGGCCTTGGTCTCCATGGTAACCAGCTGCCATTCTTATGTGGATCTGTGTCTTGCATAGCTTTTTAGATCAAAGTGGGCAACTGACTTACACTACACTAATAGGTCTGTTCTGCTTCTAGAACCTTTACAAATTCAATCCTGGGAAATGAACTTAAGACTTTTCCTACGGGAAACAAAGATTTTTTCCCAAGGAACAAATAGTACAGGATATACAAACTACGAAGTATTTTCACGTAGAAAAAAAAACCAGAATAAGGTTCAAAATGAACAAAAGTGACTTAGGATCACAGAGAAGGTTGGGGTATGCCAGCCACATTCAGCCTCCATTCCAGAGGTTCTCGAGCCCAAATGTACCATCACCTTCTTGTGCTGGCTTGTCCAT
Source organism: Pachyuromys duprasi (assembly GCA_028658305.1). Classification (NCBI taxonomy): domain Eukaryota; kingdom Metazoa; phylum Chordata; class Mammalia; order Rodentia; family Muridae; genus Pachyuromys; species Pachyuromys duprasi. Next base: position 40,429,033 of record CM053751.1, read on the forward strand.
TTTCTGACTATCACAATCAAATTTTCTCCTGAGGTTTAGTAAGTTGAAGATGAGTTTCTGTCTATGTGTAAACAAAATACAGGTCTCCTAACTTCCTAGCCAAAAGAAAGGTTAATTCATTTAAATTTGGACTTAACAACATATAAACTCTCTGTGACTGAAAATAAATCATAAACCTTTATCTCTATAAGTGCATCAAACATTCTGTTACTCCAAAATGCAGAACACTCCTAATTCTCCAATGCAGCATGCAGTTATCACTCTCTGGTTTATATCCTTAACCATTACTATTCTGTTATAATAAGAAGTAGAGCAGGCTGGGCATGGAAGCTCATGCCTGGAATACCAGTACTTAGGCTGAAACAGGCCAATCAGCAAAAAGGCCAGACAGGACCACACAGGGAGAACTCCAAAACAACCTAGGCTAGAGTGATAATCCCTCTCAAAACATGAAAACAAGAGACTGAGGATTCAGTTCAGGTGCAAGTACAAGATGTTTGTCAGCACTGATGGTAAAATAAGTGGTTAATATTAACCTTAGAGGGCCTGGAGAGATGGCTCAGTGGTTAAGAGCACTGTTTGCTCTTCCTAAAGGACCTGGGTTCAATTCCTAGCACCCACATGGCAGCTAACAACTGTCTGTAACCCCAATTCCAAGGGATCTGACACTTTCACATTAATGCACATAAAATAAAATTAAAATAAAAAAATATTAACCTTAGAGCATGCTATAGCTCAGGTGTCATCTAGACATTTTCAATTGATGACAACACTACAAGAGAATTTGATGAATTAAAAAAACTATCAATTACTATCATTTAAGGTTATATAAAGAAACTACTAGTTTCCTTCTCTTCTAATTTAATTTTTAAAATATAATTTATATAATAAAGGTAGACTAATACCCAGATTGAAGAAGTTAAATCTATCTTATTGTATGACTACTTATTTTGGGTCTAAGAATTCTTCATAATTTTTAGCCTCTGATTGTTATACAAGTTAGATAACCATTAAGAACTAATAGAGAAGGGCTGGAGTGATGACTCAGTGGTTAAGAGCGTGGTCTGCTCTTCCAAAGGACTTGGGTTCAATTCCCAGCACCCAAGGGCAACTCACAACTGTCGGTAAAGCCAATTCTAAGGGATCAAACACCTTCACACTGATGCATATAAAATAAAAATTAAATAAAATTATTTAAAAAAGAATGAATATAGATATATATAAAGTGTTTATTCAGTTGTTTAAATTATAAGCACACAATAGTGACAACACACTGGTTACTTACTTTAGTTCCTGAACTATCCACTGCGATAGAATCCACACTCCCAGCATGCCCTCTGCAGCAGTGTAGGGCTTTCACTTTGTTCCTCTCTATATTCCATTCCCATAAGAGAATAGTCTGATCCATTGAGGCACTCAGTAGTAAGCAGGACAAACCATCTGAAATAAAAAGAAAACAAGAAACAAATTAGTACAAAATCTTAACTGTATCTTATTTATCATTCAGCATTTTTGTGCATGTTTTAGTGGACTGCTTTTAAAAGAGAGCAAACATGGTAAAAATTCTTAAGGTAGGCCTAGTACTGTGCCTCTGTAACCCCAGCCTCAGGAATCCGAGGTAGAATGGTGACAGGCTTTAGGACTGCCTGGTATGTATAGGCCAGCCTAGGCAAGCTGTGACCAGCTCCCCTCAACCCCCCCAAAAAGAAGATGCTTTAAAAACAGGAAAAATGTGTTCAATACATTTAGTAACTTGAAAAGGTCCACTGATAAGTTTTGTTAAATCTTTACTCGTGAGGGCTAGAGAGAGGGAGCAGAGAATAAGAACACGGTGGCTCACAACCATCCATAGTGAGATCTGGTGCCCTCTGCTGGTGTGCATGCGCACACAGGCAGAACACTGTATACATAAATAATAAATAAATTTAAAAACTTTTTACTTCTAGGAGGCAGAGACAGGAAGACTTCTATGTGTTCGAGGCCAGCCTGAGTTCCAAGACAGCCATGGCTACACAGGGAAGCCCTGCCTTGAAAAACAAAGATTTACTTCCATAACCTTATGGATTTGATGCTAGGTATGTAGCTCAATAGCCAAGTGTGTGCCCAGCATGCACAGAACCCTGGGTTCAATGTCTAGGACCAGGGGGAAACAAACAGCAACCTATAGAATTTAAAAATACAATTCTTTCCTCCTTGAGTACCATAGTTCTGAAAGATCTCATAGAACCGAGGCATGAAACATTTTTCACCCAATCACTCTTCTGCTATAGTAAAATTAGTTCAATATATTTTAAACTCTTAAGATTCTTAAGTAGAACCTTACCTTTTTTTACCCAAGCCACATCTTTTACAACATCTGTATGTCCCGCAATTGTCATTATTGACTTTCCTTCCAATGACCAGATCCGAGAAGTCTTATCGTAAGAACCAGACAGGATCCTACCATGAGGAAAAAATGCTATGAATTACAAAGAGAGAACCTCTGAAAAAATCAATTTTTTCTATGGCAACAACAAAGCAAACTTTGGACAATAAACTCTTTTTATGAAGAACAAGATTTCAAAGCATAAGAGCTTAGGTCATACTATTTTTCTGAACCATTAAAAACATGAGATTTCTCCCTTGTTGTAAATATTGTACTTCACCAAAGCAAAGCAAACTGCTTAGAAGGCCTAACAGTCCTTAATTAACCACTGAGACTATTAAGAGAAAAACAGACATGGGGAGCTTAGTGTTAGAGCACTTGCCCAGCAAGCAGAAGCCCCTGGGTTTGATGTCCAGCACCACAACAGATGTAGACACCTCCCACCCACCCAAAGCACCCTCCGATCAATTCCTACGGCATTTGTTCTCAGATCTGCACCCATACCCTTTGACTCCATGCTGCCCTTGTTAGCCCTACAGCAGTAGTAGCCAGCAGGCAGATCTGTAGCCATAAAAATTAAATTTTCACCTCTATGAAAAATCTACATCTCTAAATCTTTTATGTCTTAAATAACAATGACTGCTGACATAATAGAATACAAATGTCACAACATTTTGAAACAAAGAAAACCTAATAATTAACACTTGTTTTCTTCTTGAATACACTGACTGCAAAAGCCTGTTTGCTTTAGTCACAAATATGCACAGCACAAAGTTACTTTTATGAAGAAAAAGGAATCAGAGAAACAGTCACATTGTGGATGTCAAAAGCTGAAGGAGGAACATAAGAAAAAAGTGCGTTCCCATGGCATACCATTCTTCTGCCCCTTTAACCGAACTGATCCAGTCATCATGGAACATGCACTGCTCTGGCTGGGGTGCGGTGTATTTTTCCACGTACTCTATTTCCACAACCTCTTCCTAGTCACACAGAATAAATCAGGAACAATTTTTAAGCATTACTTTGAACAGAAAATTTGGGAGACATCTAAAAGTTAAGATTCCAGCCTGGAGTAGTGGTGCACCCTTTAACCCCAGCACGCAGGAGGCAGACAGATGTATGAGTTCAAGGCCAGCCTGTTCTACATGGCAAGTTATAAAAAGCCAGAGCTGCATATGCTGATCTCTGTGCCCTGATGTCCAGCTGCAGTCTGGACATTGTCACCATCTTTAATCATGTTATGTAAACATTGCTCCCCCAAATCTCTGATTGGTTAATAAAGGAACTGGACAGCTAATGACAGGAAGGCTAGACTTTATTTCCAGTTTTGGGGTCTCAGGGAAGGACTATGAGGTGAAAAAGAAAGAAAAGTAGGAAGATGTAGAGAAAGGAAACAGCCATGAGGACTGACCTGATGGAGAAGAAGGAGCCTGGGCAGGAGCAATATGGCCAGTAATTTGGGGCATGTGCTAGGAAGTAGCCAGACTAGCATAGGGGGTTAGAATAGACGATTATATAGCCAGTTATAGAGCGGGTGACTAGAAAAAGCCTCCCAGCCGGGCGTGGTAGAGCACACCTGTAATCCCAGCACTCATGGAGGTGGATTTCTGTGAGTTTGAGGTCAGCCCAGTCTACAAAGTGAGTCCAGGAGAGCCAAGGCTACAAAGAGCAACCCTGTCTCAAAAAAAAAAAAAAAAAAAAAAAAAAAAAAACAGGCCCCCCAAATGTTACAATATTTTGACGACACAGAGAAACCTTGTCTCAAGAAACCAAAGGAAGTGGACTGGAGCATGATGGCTCAGCCATTAAAGGCCGGCTCACAACCGTAAATATAAGAGTTCGGTTCCTAGCACCCACAACTGTCTCTCCAGCCACACAAGTACAAAAACAAAAAGTTGTTTTAGAAAAGTTTAAAAGTGGGAATAAAAAGAAAACTTTTATGTAATTAGATATTCAGATAAACAAAAAGATCATACAAGTATATGATGAGAACAGAGTTCTGTTCTGGATGTTGAAAGTTCTGGCAATGGGTAGTGGTGATTGCTTCACAGGACCGCCCTCCACATTACTGAACTGTATGCTTAAGAATGGCTGACACTGGGCTGGAGAGAGGGCTCAGAGGTGGACAGCACTGCTGCTCTTTCAGGACCCAGGCTGAATTTCTGGCCCCTGCACGACAGCTCACGCCGGTCTGAAACTCCAGTTCCGGGGAAGCTGACGCCCTCACACAGACATGGAAGCAGGCAAAACATCGATGAACATAAAATAAAGTATTAAAAAAAAGGAGCTCAGCAGTGGTGGCACACGCCTGTAGTGAGCACTCAGGAGGCAAAGGCAGGCGAATCTCTGAGTTCAAGGCTAAGCTGGTTACACAAAGAGTTCTGCCACAGCCTGGAGTACACAGAAAGCCGTCTCAAAAGACAGAAACGAAAAGGCTCTTACAGTGTTAAGTTTGCTCTTATACATACTTCACAGTATTTTAAAACCACAAAATTTTATAGAGGCAATTACAAATTATAGGCAATTTATTACATTTATCTAGTTGATGTGTATGCGCATCCATGTAATCCAGTGTATGTGGAGGTCAAAGGGCAACTTGCAGGAGTTAGTTTTAACTTTCTACCATGTGGGTCCTGGGGATGAACTCAGGTCATGAGGCTTTGTGGCCAGCACCTTTACTCAGTAAGCCATCTTCCTGGCTCCAAATATTTCTTTTTAAGTCAGAGTCTTACTATATAACCCTGGTTGGCCTAGAGCTCATAATGGCAGGGAGCTTACACAGACCTGTCCACCTCTACCTTCTGAGTGCTTAAAGATATGTACCATTACCCTTGGCTGTATTCTTTTTGTTTTAGATTTTACTTATTTCTGTTTGTGTGTATGGGTGTTTTGCCTGCATATAGTCTACGTACCTTGTGTACGCAGTGCCTAAGAAGGCCAGAAGAGAGTCAGATTCCTTGGGAATGAGTTACTGACAGTGTTGAGTTGAACCCAGATCCTCTGGAAGAGCAGTGCTCTTTAACCCCTAAGCATACTCTCCAGCTGCTAGTGATATTATTAACTACAAAAAATAACATTAAGGAAAGTTGGTGCAACCATATCCACTGCAAACAGTGAGAGTCATAAAGCCAACAGATGTTTTACACAGTTCCAGCAAAGCTGAGCCGAATGCTGTAATCAGTGTCCTTCTTATTTTGGGGGTCAGTATGGTGCTATCTATTCTATGTTAGTTGCTTTTTCCCTCTGAGGCCTGCTTGCTACACAGACACTCAGAAACCCCAAATGACGTTGTAAACTTGCTTCCCTGTTTAACAAATTGAATGGGCAAATGAAAGAAAATGCCAGGTTTGGGCAAGGCGGATGGGGAGGTGTGGCCGAAGTTTGTGGGCTTCTGGGAACAGAGAGGATCTTGGGAGAGAGAGACAGGAAGAGAGAAGGAAGGAGAAAGCCATCATGGGTTAGGTGGAGGAGAAAGGCTGGGAGGAAGAAACTGAGAATGTGGAAAGGAGTGATGCAGGTGAAGGATAAGCAAGTATTTATGAATTATGGATGAGAGGTATCCCAACTAAGAACAATTAAAGCAGATAGCATGAGATGTGAGCTTGGAAATATGAGCTAGCATAGATGAAGTCGTTTGCCCATCTTAAGATAAATAAAATCTAACAGGTGTCTGTCTTATTGTGACAGTGGGTTAAATAATAAAAGTCACGATTTAGCCCAGTATCTTTTATCTACCACAACATTCTTACTTTTGGTTTGGTCTCTGCACATTGCACCCTTGGGGACTTTCTACATTACAATTCATGGTATGTCTTTTCCTGAGAAAATTATGTCTGAGTCTTTCTAGAAAAACCCTAAAATTAACTTTATCTGGCCTTTTCTGGAAGTCTTTCCTACACCCTGGAGATCATTAGGCACATAGCTGGATGAGGCCATTACTCCAGGAATCTTCTTGGGGTATCTGCCCCTGAGCAAACTCAAACATCAGAGTTGGTGCAGGGTAAACAGAGACAACTGACAAACTCTGACTAGCCAGAAGAGGTTACAGATCCAAGGCCTTCCTTTACAAGATGCTTAGAGTTCTCTGATGGGGGGTCGTGCAGGGTACATTCCTGGAGGAATAGAACTCAGTAAATAAGATAGACTGATTAAAATAAACTTTCCTACTTTATAGCATAGATGATGAAACAGATAGTAAAAGAAGTTGCTATTCATAAAAAGACTGGTTCAGATATTTTCTATTTCTCTAGAGTGCTTTCAGTCTGCAAACACTGCTAACCTAAAAAAAGCACACTGTCATACAATAAATGTGTTTGCTTTGGAGGAGACATTCTCTAGATTCTTTAAATTGGAGTTATAGGACTGATAATAAAAATAAAATATGTTCTGTTTGTATTTTCTAATTGTGACTGAACTTGTAACCCTGGACATGTAATGAAAAATCAAAGATATAATCTGTACTTTTTAGATAATCATTAGTCTGTCTTTGTTCTGTGAAACGTATAAATAAAAAAGCAATCCAAATGCTAGTCAGTAAGAGCTTTGACCATCTGAACCTGACTCCCTCCTTCCCCACCCTTGCTGACCCTCAGACTCATCAGGACAGCACTCTCAATAGACAGCACCACTGGGGGAAGATCCCTGGTCAGAAAGTTTAAAATCACAAGGAAGTTACCACAACCACTATAACCTAAGGCATACTTTTGTAAGATGTGTGCAATTATGCAATATTCCTGATTTAGTAGTACACATACAATTGTTATTCCTTTTCTTACTTATGATTTCACAGTTTTAAAGACTATTAACTCATTTGCATTTTAATGAATAAAATACTCTTAGAGGTGGTCTGAAAGATTACTACATTAGAAACAAATTCAAATTTCTGAGTGAGTGGGCAAAGGTGCTTGCTAGCAAGCCTGAGGTCGTAAGTTCAATCCCGAGACCCATGGGAGAGAACTGACTCCTACTAATTGTCCCCATTAATTGTCAACCTTCATGTGCAGGTTGTAGCACCTATATGTACCATATACTAAATAAATAAGTAAATACAACTTTAAAATGTTTTCTAAGAATCCTGGGTGTTTAAAGCAATTTAAACTGATTCTATAAGGAGTTACTCAAAATATTTTGTGATGATTAAATCAAATACAAGCAGTACTTGGACTCACCGACGAAATGTTCTCCAGCTCCATGTGTTTGACCAAGGGCATTCGAAGAAACTGGCCCTTGATAAGGAAATCGAACTCGACATGTTTGTGGAGCTCTGAAAAAGAGTAACGGTCTTAAGAATATGGGTGCATTATGTGAGAACTTCAAAGCAATCAAGTCCACAGAACTTGATGACTGCTGCCTCAGTTACTCTACAACTTCTCATGGCACATCACGCAGATATTATATTCTCACACACTGCATGTTTTTTTTTAATTTTTTTTCTAGACAGGATCTCTGTCCTGGAACTCAGAGGTCTACCTGACTGCCTCCCGAGTGCTAGGATCAAAGGCATACGCCACCACACCAGCAGGCTACAGGAATTGTAAAGAACCATCATATTTTGTTCTTCTGTTGGCTTACTCTTGGTTTTATGGTTGGAGCTAGGGTCTGAATCCAGGCTTTATGAGTTCCAGGAAAGTGAAGGCTACACAGAGAAACCCTAACCCAAAAAAGAAAAGAAAAAAGGTTTATTGAGTATACTATAAAAAACAGGCTAGACAGTACCTAAAGTACCACCTAAAGCCCATTACTTGATTTTTATTTTATGTTTTGTTTTTTCAAGACAGTTTCACTGTGTGACCCTGGTTGTCTGGGAACTCACTCTGCAGACCAAGCTACCCCCCAATCTACAGAGATCGGCTGCTCTGCTGAGATTAATGGTGTGCACCACTACCCTCCTGGCCATTATCTTATTAGTATTATTTTCTTTTTTTGGTTTTTGAGACAGGGTTTCTCTGTGTAATAACAGAGGCCTGGCTGTCCTGGACTCAAACTCACAGAGTTGCCTGCTTCTGCCTCCTGAGTGCTAGGATTAAAGGCATGTTCCACCATGGCTGGCTCATTACCTGATTTTTAAAAAGCTCTTGATTTACAGAAAATTTACAACATATACAAAAGTATAAATACAGTGAACATCCATATCCTACTGCAATGTCAAACACTCCGGAAAAATCATTTCTATTCCTCTCTCCATTTTCCCACTAGTTTTTTTTAAAGCAAACCTCAGACATCGTATCATTTCATTTTTAAATGGCTTTATTATATATTTCTAAAATATAAGAATTTAAAAGATGTTAAAATATTAATTATGTTATTGTTAAATACTCATGATGCTTGATGCAATTTTTATTAATTTAATTTACATTTAAAAACGGTCCTACTGTGTAGCTCACACTGGCTTCAAACTCACTGCACAGCTCAGGCTAGCCTTGAATGCTCCATTTCATTGCTTCAGCCTCTGGGGGCTGAGGAGTGTACCATCATGTCAGCTACTCATGTTTTAGAGTAGGCCTAAGTCCCCCTCCTTTTTCTTCTTGTCATTTCTTCACCAAGGAAAGTGGGTCAACTATCTTTCATTTCTTACATTCTGGGCTTGGTTAATTATAACTCCAAAGTGACTTTATTTTTTAAGTTTATTTTTATGATTATCTTGGGTATGTACGATGGGTGTTTGTGGCATGTGTGCCACGATGTCCATGTGGGGTCAGAAGACAAGTTTGTGGAGTTGGGTCTCTCCACTTTTACTTGGGTTGTGGGGATTAGGTCATCAGGCTTGCAGTACTGGACAGCAAGAGCCTTTAGTTCTCCTACCATATCCTGTAAAGCAGTGAGCCTTAAATAACTGCTAAGGCTTCAAATTTCTTTATTTTTTGGAAAGTTTTCACAGGGCGTATTGTATATCTCCAACTGTACCACATCAACATGGATCCATCAACAAGGTGTAAGGTTTTTTTCTATTATGTGTGTGTGAGCTCACGCGAGTGCATGAGTGTGGAAGTTCAACGTCTTCCTGGCTCATTTACCACCTTAAATATTAAGGTCTGTTATTTGGAGGCTGGAGATCTGAACACTTGTCTTCACTGTCCACATAAACACTATTCACTGAGTCATCTTCCCAGCCCTTACCTACGTATCTTTTACAGTTGTTGAAATCCACCCTCAGGATCCACTCTGACTGCACCCACCATAATGGTCCCTATCTACTATTAACATACTTAATGGTTCTAACAATTACTGATAATCACTACTTATATCTATTATTGAAGTTGGCAAGTAGTAATTTAATACATATAATTAGTAAACTGATCCTATTAATCTTCCCATAAATATTAGCAGTAATCAACTAATGGTTTATGTTTTAATACTTTGAAATCCAAATAATGTGCTTAATAACTTAAGAGCAATGACATCAGTTATTTCTATAAAATTACAAATAAAATAAATACCCATCAGAATTTCTATGTTATATATGATGAAAGTGAAGAAGACACCTCAAAAATACTGTATCTTTGAATGAAAAACTATAGCTTTTTAGCAATAAATAGATTGTTGGCCCTACCCATCCCTTGACAAACATAAAAGCCTGCACTATCCCACAAGCCATGGCAGTACACATCTTTAATCCCCGTGAGAAGGCACAAGCAGGATGATCTCTCTGAGGCCAGCCTGGATCTGCATAATGAGTTTCAGGACAGCCTCGGCTACATAGTGAGTTCCTGTCTCAAACAAACAAAAAACCAAAACCAAAACATATACCAAAAGCACTATCACAAACTTAAGAAAGAACTATGAGACTACTTGACAATGAAGAGGGAAAACATCAGCTATAACTCTCACCTACCCAACCAATGCTTCAAGTAGGAAAATGCAAAAGAGCTTCATAGCCATTAGAAACACTGGCATAAAGCAAACTTTTCATATAGTGACTTCATTGACAAATTCTGAGGCTTTTATTTCTCTGTTTGTTTGGTTTTTCAAGGCAGGGCTTCTCTGAGGAACAGAGCCCTGGTCTCTCTTTGTAGACCAGGCTGGCCCTTGAACAGAGACACAGCTGCCTCTGCCTCTGAGCCCTGGGATTGAAGGCATGTGCCACCATGCCCAGCTATTTCTGTGTTTTTAAAGATGCTTTATGTGGTTTTCAATCCCTTGCGTGTTTATGAAATTTGATTATACCCATTACTTTTTTGGGGTAATTTTTAACAAGAAACACCCATATTAATAAAGACTTTTGTTATTATGCTAAAATATACTGTTATTTTGTTTTACACATTTCTAGCAAAAATGAGGCCTAAGCTTGGAGGCTCTTGTTTTATTTGGCACAAACACAATCCTTTTATTGCCATAACTAGCATACATTAACATCTGTACTCCTAAATTACAAACACTTTGCCTCTAAATTGTCTTTAAAAAGCACATGAAACAATTATTTTTTTCAGAAAAGTTTCTTCTTTCAAAGAATCCACCATAAAAATCTGTATGTTACAACTGATTTATTGTATTATAAAATTCATGTACTGAGTACCAAAAATAGAGCTAAAAAAGCATGTATAGCCAAGCATGGTGGTGTAAGACTTTATTCCCAGCACACTGGAGGCAGAGGCAGATGGATCTCTTTGAGTTAGGGGCCAGCCTGGTCTACAGAGTTCCAGAACAGCCAGGGCTACACAACCTTGTCTCAAAATCAAAAAAATAGGGGCCCTGGAGAGATGGCTCAGTGGCTAAGAGCACTGGCTGCTCTTCCAGAGGTCCTGAGTTCAATTCCCAGCAACCACATGGTGGCTCATAACCATGTAATGGAATCTGATTCCCTCTTCCACTGTGCGTGTAGACAGAGCACTCATACGCATTAAATAAATACATACATAAACAAACAATCAAATTTTTAAAAATCCAAAAAATAAAATAAAACAAACAAAATGTATCCAAGTGTAGCTGATGGCACTGTGCCCGCTCCCACCTTCCTGGAGCATATATACTCACCATTTTTGGTCTCCAGTAATTTATTGATGATGTTACTAAGGTCAGCAACTTCAGAGGTGGCAGGGATTGAGAAAGGAACATCATCTACGGCATATCTAAACACGGGAAATGATACGTCAGTGCTATGTCTACACATATTTTGACAAATCTGCATTTATTCATTCAACAACTGTTTATTGGGTACTTTACACAAGACATTTACTACATGGCATAAATAAAATGATGTAAGGTCTCTCTAGGTTTTTTGAGACAGGGTTTCTCTGTGTAGCTCTAGCTGTTCTGGAATTCTTCTCTGTAGACCAGGCTGTTCACTGAACTCAGAGAGATATACCTGCCTTTGCTGCCTGATTGCTGGTATTACAGCCATGTGCCACCATCGCCTATCAAAATATCTTTATTCATAAAAGAACAATGGAAACCCGTGAACACAATGTCATAAATGATGAGGTTATCAGACATAAGTCACTTCAGAAAACAGGGTGGAAGTTCAGGACCCAAACAAATGCACAAAAAAGGTAATTCTTAAACCACAGCTACAAAAAGTGATGTTGGCCAAGTAGGGAAGGGAAGCCCGGAAAGGAGACAGTGGGAAAGCAACAGCAGACAAAAGGAACCTGAGCCTACTTCAAGCAATGATTTTGCTTTAGGCAGTGTTCGAAGACAAGACGAAAGACATGTAGAGTGTTTTAAATCCCATAGTCTATTAAACTTTTTAATTCTTTGTATAGGCAACAAGGAAACCCTGTAGCAGTCCAAATTATGGAGTAATAGCAATACTTTGCACAGTTAGCTCTTTATAGCTGTTCAACAGACTGAATTAGAAGACTATGTGGCCAGAAGCAGAAGACTCAAAGAGGAAAAAAAAAGTTGTAAATTATTTCTCTGGCAAGGAACTTGTATCCACAATATATAAAGAACATTTATAGTTAGGTATTAAAAAGTCAAAAAAATTTTTAAGGGTCAAGGGATATGAATAGTTTTCCACCGAAAAGAGCAATGACCACAGGCAGAGGACCAAACCAAAATGACTATCATTTCACATCCATTAGGGTGCAAATACGGTGTTGGGAAGATAACAGAGAAAGAAGAACCCTCATTCACTGCTGGTGGTAATGTAAAACGGTGGGGTTACTTTGGAAAAATTTGTTAGTTCCTCTAAAAGTTAAATATGGTCTTCCTACGTGGCCCCAAAACTACACTCTTGGATATACACCAATGAGCAATGAAAATACACATTCACTGGGCATGGAAGCACGAGCCTTTAATCCCAGCATTTGGAAGGCAAAGGCTGGTGGATCGGAGGGTCTGGGGCCAGCCTTGGCTACACTGTTCACATAGAAACTGTACATTAATGCTTACACAGCCACTGTTCCCAATAGCTAAGATATTCAACGAACCCAAAGGTCTAATTGGACAATAAGAGAAAATGGGCCATATAATGGACTATTTGGCCATTAAGTATGGTGATATTCTGCCTTATGAATAAACTATAAAAAGCTTTCATCATGTTTTAGAACAGCAAGAAAAACGTAGCTAAGACACACATTTAATACACCTAATCAAATTGGTAACTGAATTGACTTCAATCTATTTAAAAACAAAACAAAACAAAAAACAAAAAACGGGCTGGAGAGATGGCTCAGAGGTTAAGAGCACTGGCTGCTCTTCCAGAGGTCCTGAGTTCAATTCCCAGCATCCAAAGGAGGTTCATAACCAGCTATAGTGAGATCTGGTGCCCTCTTCTGGCGTGCGAGTGTATATGCAGACAGAACATTGTATAAATAAATAAATAAATAATATTTAAAACAAAACAAAAACAGTTCTATGAACCCCAAATTTAGAGATCCAGTTTCTAGACTGCTTGGAAAAAAAGCAAATACAGTTGTGCTTTCACACTGTAAAAGCCAGACAGCATCATGTAAACAAAAATGCCACTGTTCGCTCCTCAAATTAAGAGCAAGATGTACAAAATGAAGTCTTTTTATTATTATTATTAGTTCTATCCGCCAGTCAGCTTATCTTATTTGCATTAAATCCTTTTGATTTCAGCCAGATGCTTATTAAACTTCTTTCAGCTTTGATTCCCTGAAGCCTTGTCCGTTTCTTTAATGTATATTCCCAGGCAGAACCGCCAAGAAGGGGTCTTAACACAAGCTCGGCCACGGGGAGGCAGGGACAGGAGCTGGACCCTTACTCACTTCTTGTCCTCGGTGTAGAACCGTGCCTGGAGCTGTGCCATGGCGGAAGGCGCACACCAGACTTCTCCACGAAAACGTCGGCGTGGACAATCCAGTGGCTCCGAGGCAGACGAGGCCGCCGCCGGGGCCGTGGAAGCTGGGCTCCAGCTTCCTCCGAGCGCACCACGAGGTTTCCTTTCCACCGGCGTCCAGCCCGCACACATCAACTACCTATTCCGGGATACAGGACACATCGATTAGTAAAGCATGGTCCAGAAAGCAGCCAGCCCCCCTCAATACTTCGTTTCTTACTATCTATCTAGACCCGTAATCGATTGGGAGCATAGAGAAAAGAACTAACTTGAATCTGATTTTTTTTTTTAAGGCGTCCTTAGGCCGGGTACTTCAGACTCGGCGCTCACGTACTACAAACCCCAGAAGGGAGCGCGTCTCGGACCCTCTGAACACTGGGAGTTGTAGGTTTTATATATTTTGCCACACCGCATTCAGGTTCCCTTATTTGCTTTTAAAACTCCCTCTCCCGGGCAGATAGTACATTTCCTGCTCCTTAACTTTGAGCGACGAAGGTCCCGCCTGTTTGTCTGCTATGCAGAGTTCCAAAAGCCTGGTTCAGCTGAGACATGTGTTCTTTCTTACCTCGGGCTGCAGAGCGGAAACAGGGAAAAGGAGACCGAGTCGGAAGGGAACGGGGCGACGGTGGCCTAGAAGGGTCCAACCTATCGGCCTGCACTGCGCCTCCCGAGGGAGTGCGCCTGCGCATTGTGCTGGTCTCCATGGCGGGGCCTCGGAGCCAAGACGAGGTTGAGTAGACTCGTTTTGCATTTTCTCCCTTCTCTCCGGCGGACTTCCCTCTCGCGTGGCGGGGCTCACTGCGGCGGCAGGGCTGGGGGAGCCGGAGGTCCGGCAGCGCTGTCTGCGCCCACGGACCGGACGGACGCTCCCTCCCTCCCCTCTTCCCCCTGCGTTCCTCCTCCTCCTCCCGTCACCTCCTGACCCTCCCCGGCTGGGAGCAACCGCCGGCCCCCGCCCCCGGCCATCGCCGGACGCCGCTGCGCGCTGTCCCTGCGCCCTCGCCGGCCTCCGCGGCGCGTCCTTCACCCCGGTCCCGGGACGGGGCCCGCGGCCGGGAGAGGGCAGGCTGCAGCCGGGGGAGGCTGGTGCCCTGCGGAGGGTGCTGAGCCCGTCCCCTCCTGTCTGAGAAAAGCCTCCTCTGCAGCTTCTCCCCTGCTTTCAGACTTTTTTTTTTTTTTTAATCTTGAAATAACTCAAAGGCTTGTCTCGGTCCCAGTGGTCCCTCTGTTATTACTCTAGTTATTTTCCCGAGTCCAACGCCCCTTTTAAAGTCGCTCGCCTGACCAGTTCCGGAGGGGCGGGTGACGGGACACGGGCAGCAGTTTCGCACCAAGCTGAGCTGGATTGCAAAATGTGTGGGCTTAGTGGTATGTGTGTGCGGGTGAAAACAATGCAAGCTTTTCTTTTCTTTATGTAGCCTAATATTTAAACCCTCTGTAGAAAATTAGAAGTGATCTAAACAACTGGAGGAGAAAAAAAAAACAACAACAACAAAAATCAGTCGTTTGTTAAGTTGAAAGCATGAGTAAATTTTCAGTTGATCCACTCTGCAGACAAGGATGCCTGAATTTAATTAACCTCTGCGCCACGCTTAGCAACTGTGGGAACTGAATGTCACGTAGGAAGTACTCAGTAAATGTTAACTTTTGCCCTTATCAGAGCTGGCAGTACAAGTTTTTACTAGAAACTTGACCGATGTAGGTGGAGGCAAAGAATGGGAAAACCTCTGCACAAGTTCCAGAAAGTAACAAAACAAAACAAAAAAAACCGCTTACGTTTGGATTTGCTAGCAGTAGTGTGGTCCTTTAAATGTGAGACATTTGGAATGGTGAGGATTTACGTTAAATAAACTGGAGCATCCGAAACGTGAAATCCCATAGTTGAAGTATAACTGTTGAATTCTTAATTAGCATATAACTGATTACAACAGCTTTTAAACTTCCTTTAATTTGGGCTTATTAAATTGGCAATACTTGAAAGTCAGTACATTTTTATCTTAATTCGAGTAGAAAACTATGATGAGGGAGATACAGAACATAAATTACTCAAGGAAAGATTTTAATTTGCAAAGCAGAAATCTTGAATTCACTGAAGTGTATTTTTATTTTGTTAAGATGTTTACTTAAGTAAAAGTTAATAAGAATATCAAGTATGAGTTTCTTTTTTTTAAATTTCGAGACAGGGTTTCTCTGTGTAGCCTTAGCTGTCCTGGACTCCCTTTGTAGGCCAGGCTGGCCTCGAACTCACAGAGATCCTCCTGCCTCTGCCTCCCTGAGTGCTGGGGTGAAAAGCTTGAGCCACCACAACAGCGACTTTTGTCATGTCTTTTGTTGTTTCCAGGCAATTCCTAGACAGCCAATGCTTTTGAGTCTTGGTTTTCTTAAGTTTCGTTAATATTACTGCAAACTTTTGAGATTCATTTACTGTGGGCTTCATGAAGACTCACTATTAGCTGGAGAAGCTCCAACATGGAAACAATTTCTTTTTGTTACAGTGTCCCTTCCCCCCTCTCCCCCCACCTCAAAGATGGGTTTGAATTGACTGTTTCATTAGCTTTCAACTCGAGGCCCACCTGCCTCTGCCTCCTGAATACTGGGATTTTACCTGCCTGCTACCACACATGGCTATTGCTTGCCTTGAACCCGAATCTAAAGTTTTGGAATTAGTCTTGGGGCTTTGTGTGTCCTGGGCAGGCACACAACTGCTGAGCTACATCTACATCTTAGCCCAGTTCTGGGATCTTAACATCTTGAGAGAATTACCATAGTTCCCTTTTACCATAGTTTTGTGTTATTCACCTTCAGTGTCCCGCTGTCAGTATTAAGTGGAAATCCTAGAAATAATTCATGAGTTTTAGATTGTTTGTCTTTCTCAGTAGCCTAGTGTCTCGCACTCTCCTCCTGGGATGTGAATCATTTGTCCGGGGAGAACATCCGCTCTGTACACTGTCCACCCATGAGTAGTTAGTAGCCTTTTGGAGAGTAAGCCAGTGTCACTTTGTGTTACAGCAAGTGCAAAAGTGCTGGTAATGGCGATTCACATGTGCCAGACACACGTTACCAAGTGTTTTAAGTGAAATGAACTTCTTAATTTGGAAAAAAACAAAACAAAACTGTAGGCTAGTTTTTTTTAATATCCATAACAAGCTATTTCAGAGCCCACATTCACAGTTTTATTAAAATATATTGTTTAAACGTGTCTTTAATCTCCCTGATTAATTATAAATTAGCTGTCATTAGTTTGCATGTATAGAAAAAAAAACATGGTATGTTTAGCTATCCTTGATTTCAGGTAATCATATCCTTGATTTCAGGTAATCATATGGGCTCAGATCGTGTTCCCCAAAGAAAAGAGGGTAGGGAACCACTGTACACCACTTACCTTTCGATGGGTAAAAAGATCACTTTAGAGTCAATATGAAAAATTAATTTTTAAGCTCTCAAAAACTAAAGAAATACAAAAATATGCGTGTGCAGGCTAAGAGCGATAGACATTGCCTGGCAGTGGTGGCCCACACCTTTAATTCAAGCATGGGAGACAGAGACAGGAGGGTCTCTGTGAGTTCCAGACCTGGTCTATAGGACGAGTTCCAGGACAGCCAGGCTACACAGAGAAACCCTTTCTCAAAATACACCCCCCCACACACACAAAACCCAAAACAAAAACAAAAAAAATTTTTTATCTGCCTGCCTCTGCTTCATTAGTGCTGAGATTAAAGATTTATGCCACCATGTCTGGCTTGGATTATTAGTTTTAGAGGGTATATTTTAATCCATAAAGGTTATGGTGGAAATATGACAAAATTGATGTTGATAGTTTTTCAGGAAGTACACCTGAGAAGTTACCCTTAAAGTTTTGAACAAATGTATTTACTGTTGATCAAAATCAAGCATCCATACCCCAAGTATTGTCCTTTATTGAGAAAAACCTATATATCCTGACTGATTGGTAGCCCTCTGCCACGAATTCATCATGTGTAAATAGTCAAACAGCCTTTATAAAGTGAAATCACAGAAGCATTCATTTTACAGTTTCTCTTAAACCTTTATATTTTAAAAAGATTGATGTTTAATTATCTGTACATGTTTGTGGTTTATGCACATGAGTGAAGTGCCCACAGAGGCCAGAAGAGGGTGTTACATCCCCTGGAGCTGGAGTTGCAGGTGTTGTGAACCACTTCGCACAGGTGATGGGAACTGCAATGTGGTCTTCTAGAAAAGCAGTATGTGTTCTTAACTACTGAATAATCGCTCTAGCCCTGTAACCTTTACTTTTGATATGGAATAAAATACTGTTCTGAAGTGATATAAACATCCTAGAAAGCAATTTTCCAGAAAAAGAAAAGGGGCTTTCTGATGTTTATTAAATAGATTCCATCTTCAGTGCCTCTTTCTTTCTGCTCCTCGTAGCCAGTCCTGGTACTTCCTGCTTACAAGACACATTTTTTGGTTCTAGGATTGGAGGTTGTAGGTGTGGAAACTTTATTTTCAAGCTTCTTGTGGCACTCAAAGATGCAGCATTGGTAATTATTTTCATTGAGGTTAAAAAAAAAATTGTGGCTACAGAAATCTTTGTTTCAGTGATAACTGTAAACTGTTGGGCCTTAAATAAATCTAGCTGTAGAAGCAGAAGCAACGACAAAATGTTAATCACCTCTTCCAGGGCACTAATGAGCCTTAAACTTTAGCTCCTATCAACTGAGTGGAAGATGGGTCAACTGTATTAGCCCGTTAAGAAATAAATGTGTAATGAAAGTGAGTAGTTCCATTATGTGTGCAAGAGTAAAACTGGCCATCATTTCTTACAGAGAACATGCTACCTTGAACACACACACAAAGCTGGCCCTGCTCTAATTTAGTTCCCCAAAGGAAGAGCATCAATGAAAGGGCGTTTCTGAGGCTGATAGAATGCAGGAACCTGGACTTGAAACGTGAGGACTGCCTGAAGGTAATAACTTTTTAAACTTTGTTTCTTTAAATTTCATCAGTTGTTTTTTTGGTGGGGGTTGGTTTTAGGGCATTTTTGTTTGTTTGGTTTGGTTTGGTTTGGTTTTGGTTTTTTGAGACAGGATCTCTCTGTGTAGCCCTGGCTGTCCTGGAAATCACTTTGTAAACCAGGCTGGCCTTGAACTCACAGCGCTCTGACTGATTCTGCCTTCTGAGTGCTGGGAGTAAAGCCACCACTGGGCTACTGCCACCTGGCCATCTTCCTATTTTTTTTCTAAATTTATATGTTTTAACAAATTACCAAATCCATCCTCCATTCCTATGTCCTCTAATCCAATTTTTCACCTCCCCCCCCCACTATTCCCTCAACTTCATGTGCCTCCTCCTTCTTTTTCTTATTTTTCTTCTAATCCACTGAATCACTTTACTGTGGCAGTGGCGGGGGGTGGGGTGGGGGGGTTAGAGGGCCATGTCTGGAGCACGGGCAACCCCTCAAGAGTCAAATCACTGAAAAACACTAACTTTCCTGCCACCAATGGCCAACTGTTCCTTAGTTGGGAGTGGAACTTGATGGCTTTCATTTCTTTCCATTCTTGGACTTTGTCTAGCTGGTCTTGTGCAGGTCTTATGCTTGCAGTCATAGCTGCGGTGATTTTATGTATGAACTATATGTCTGATAGAGAGCTGAGGTCTGGAATATACAAATAACTCAAAGTAAATACCAAAAAAATTAAGCAATCCAATTAAAAATCTTGGAGTAGAACTAAATAAAATTCACACACACAAAAATTAAAATTGCTAAGATTAAAAAAAATGCTCATCAAGCACCTTTTGCCATCAGGGAGATTCAAATTGAAACTACTTTAAGAGTTCATATTACTCCAATCAGATGGGTAAAATCAAAACAAACAAATGCTGGCAGGAATGTTAAAAGAGGAGAAACATTGTTTGTTGAGGTCATCTTTGAAAAATGAGTGTCCCTGACTTAAAAATTTAAGAACATTCTTTAAAAAAAAAAAAAAAGAACACTCTTCTAGTTCATTGAGACTTAGTAGGTATAAGGAAGTTTTAGATAGATGAGGGAAGATATCAGCCATATTTTATCAACACATCAGAAACTGGGACAAGAGTATCTGTTCTTCCGATGGCAGAAATGATCTTAAGGTGGACACCAGAAACTCTGAATTGAAAATGGAATGAGATTCAGAACGCAAAGGCATGGTTTAGCAGATGTATTTTGCATATATTTTTCTTTTTATAAATGTGTGTCTTATATAATAAAAATCCATTTAAATTTAAAAGACTTTTAAGTATGGAACAAAAAAGTGGGGAAAGCATATATATCATGGTTTCTTACTGTTTCTCTCTCCGAGTGGTACATAAATTAATTGAATTCAGTGATAACAGGGCTTTGTTAGACTGACTGCTTTTATTTATGCATTTGGGCGTTTTGCTTGCATGTATATCTGTACATACAGTGCCTGCAGAAGCCGGGGAGAGTGTCCTGTCCTCTGGGGCTGGAGTTGCATCATGTGGGTAGCATATGGGTACTGGGAACCAAACCTGGGTCCTCTACAAGAGCAGTAACTTCGGAGCCATCTTTTCAGCCCGATACCAGACATAAATTTCTCCTGTTACTGACTTACATGGTGTGTGCACATACACGCGCATACACACATGGGCATGTGTGGGTGTACTTGTTCAGAGAACAGTGTGTAGGATTTGGCTCTCCCCTTTCACCATCTAGGTTCCAGGAATCAGAGCAGCTTGGCAACCAGCATCTTTACCCATAGAGCCATCTCGTAGGTCCTATCAGACGATATTTTTCACTGGACATTGCAGAGTTTCTTCACTGTGAGTCTGTTTAGGAGTTGTGCATTCATGTGTTCATGGGTTTTTCTATTTAGGTATGGTGAGACCAACTGACGAAGAAACAATTGCCTTTGAAAAGATAGCCTGTTATTCACAGTTCCTACAAGGAGTGGGGTATGCCATACCACGAAGTGCCACACAACACAGCACCAAGGTTGGTGGCAGGTAGACATGGGTGAAGACTGCAGAAGAACCTTGCTTGTAGTCATTGGGAGAGAAAAGTGGGGGGGGGGGCAGTGGCAAGAAGCCTAAGCAGACTAAGCTGGCCCAAGATCAGAGAGTTTGAATAAACTTACTGGACTCGGGCTTGTACTGGCTGATAGCTGGCCTAGGGTGGTTAAGGGCGGGGAATAGTGTCCTAGAGGGTCAGGGCCCACAGCGAAGCTGGCTGGTGGGCAGCCTGGTAGCTCCATGTCTTTTCACAGAAGGTTAGTTTGCAGGAGCATCTTTTATGTCTCTAGGAACTGGGTGGTCCGGATCAGGGCCATTCTTCCCTGGTCAGTAGGACTCCAGGGGTACCAGAGGATGGTGACACAACCCAGAGAACATGACTAACAGAAAAACGAAAGGCAGTTTTAAGCCTTCTTCCTGTGCTCTCTCCTCATAGAATGGATTGAGAATAATCCCCTCTACTCTTACAGACTTTAACTGTACTTACTTGGTTTCTAAAAATTTCCTTATAAAATATCTTGGCCTTGATATTCATTTTGTGGGAAGATTTTTCATTTTTAATTATTTTAAATATATACAGGACTGTTCAGTCATTATAACTCTGGAATTTGTTTTGGTAAGTTATTTTTTTTTCTAGGAACATGTCCATAATATCTTTATCTTAATGTCTACTGTAGTTAGTCCCTTTTTGATCTCTGATCCTAATTTGTGCTTTTTTTTCCTTTCTTTAAAAAAATATTTATTTTTATTTTATGTGTGTGGGTGTTTTGGCTACATGTATGTATGTGTATCGTATGCATGCTTGGGGCTTGTGGAGGCCGAAAGAGGTTGTTGGATCCCCTAGAACTGGAGTTACAGGCAGTTTGTGAGCCGCTAGATGGGTGCTGGGAACTGAACCCAGGGCCTTGGCAGGAGCAGCAGCGAAGTGGTGACCACTGAGCCACCGCTTCACACTGCCTCTCTCTTGATAAGTCGTTTCTTTCTCTAGAGAACTACTTGTAATAGTATTGATTTGTTATTGGCTTCATTGTTTATTTTAATAGCAGTAAGAGTTTAGTATGTATTTCTTCTATGTGTTTGTATTTTTTATTTTTAATTATTTAATATTTAATATTTAATATTTATTTTAAATTTTTCATTAGATACTTATTGTTTCCTTTTCCATAGAATTTTTATTCATTGGCAAATATATCTATATTTATGAAGCGGAACATATTTCATGTGTATACATTGTGGAGTTAAATCAAATGAATTAGCATATTCATGACTTTTTATTTGTGTCTGTGGGGGCCGGATTTTGAAGAGTATACCAAGGGCTTTGTGCATGTTAGGCAAGTGTTCTAACACCAACCCATGCCCCAGCCCAAGTACCGGACTTTTTTTTTTTTAAAGAATGGTATATATGTTTTAAAATTAATTTTATTTTAAATTCTTTGTGTATGTGACGCACACACACACATAATGTACATTTGTGGCGGGAACCCTCAGAGACATCAGATTCCTTGGAGCTGGTGGTAGAGGTAGTCATGAGCTACTCAGTGTGGGCACTGGGAATTGAAATCAGGACCTCTAGAAGAGCAGCAAGTACTCTTAACTTCTGAGCCATTTCTCCAGCCCTTATCAGTCTTCTTTGTCTTAAGAATAAAACCACTTTGACACTCTTTAGTGTCAAGTAATACACAAAATTTAGAAAAGTAGACAATGGAGGTTAAGTTACTGTAGGTTACAGGTTTTGTTCAATTTTTTATAATAAATTAGATGAGGATACATGTGATTATTTAAAATCTTAAATGAGAAACTATTTAAAGGTACCTTAGCTAATGCAATTTAGCTATATGTTAAATTAGTACTGATTTTATTATTTCATTAACTCATTTCAAAGACAGTCATGGTCCAGTACTCGGGGAGGCAGGGATTTTACCTATTGAACCATTGTGTAGACTCCATTTTACTCTTTGTAGTTTCAATTACCTATGGCCAACCTTGACTTGAAACTATTAAACAGGAAATTGTAGGAATAACTTTTATTGTAGTGTAGTCATTCTCTGTTGTTTTGCTATCATTATCTATTGTGTGTAGTAGGCCTCGTATAGAACTGCTGGTATAGAAATGCACACGAAGGATGTGGTCCTTTCTGAGGTTTTAGACATTCACTGGAACATTTGGAATGTGTCTTGTGGGACACACATTCCTGTGTGTCAGGACCAAGGCATCTTTTCTAAAGTTGCATAAGGCCATATAGATTAACATGTGCTGAAGGATGCACATTCTTACACACGCGTAGTCCCATTTGCACCAAGGCATCTTTTCTAAACTTTATCTAGTAAGTTTATATATAGGTTATACCCAACCCACAAAATTTAACTTTTATTTCATTAAATAATTGTGCAGTGAGTATAACATAACTTTATAACACAAATTCAATTTTTTTTTTTTACAAATTTAGCTTTAATGAGCTGACACAGGGTGTAATTAAGGACAGAATGAGGGAACTATGTAATCCTAATATTTAATTTACCTTAAATGTATTCTGTGCCTTGGAAACTTAATTAATAAAAACAATTTTCTATCTATTGAAAGAAAATTATGTAAGGTACCATAATATAAAAGATGACATTTTTACTTAGAATTACCATCCCCATAAAAATGTTAATTGCTACAGTTGACCAGTTGTTTAATCTCTCAGCTGTTAACTAATAGGAGAAAATGGAACTGAATATGAAGCCAGCATGCAACAGTGTCATTCATTAGGAGTCAACTGTAATGATGGTGGAGAGTCAGAAAAAGAAACTCAGGAATCTGAGGTAGGGATTAAACTGGAAATGTTTCTAATCTTATGAAGAGCAGCATGTTCTTTAACAACTTTCATGCTTAAAGAATAGTTACTTTACTCAGTGATAGAAGATTTTTAATAGGCCTGGAATGGAAGTACACATTTGTTTTTCCAGCACTCAGAGGCACAGGCAGAGGATCCAAAGTTCAATATCAGGCCTGGGATACATATTTGAGATGCTGTTACAAAGAGTTTTTGATTACGTATCTATCATATATTTAATTTTATAATATAGATTTTTTGTATTAATGCTTAGATTTAGCCATAAAATCTTTTACTCAAATACATATTTTGAATTATATTTCATCATTTCCAAACGCATTCCTGAGAAAATAAAGAGTTAATAAATATAAAAGTCAACAATTTCCCTTAAGACAGCTGTTCTCGACCTGTGGGCCACAACTCCTCTTAGGGTTGAACCATCTTTCCACAGGAGTCACATAAGGCCATCAGAAAACAGATATTTACATTAGGACTCATAACAGTAGCAAAATTACAGTTATGAAGTAACAACAAAAATAATGTTATGGTTGGAGGTCACCACAACATGAGGAACTGTAGTAAAGTATCACAGCGTTAGGAGGGTGAGAGACACTGCCTTAAGGAAAGTAGCTCAGTGTAAATAGTTTGCCTAGTATGTAGTAGGTTCTGGGTTCAATATCCAGCTCTGAAAATACCCAAACTCGCTGGGCATAGTGGTCCATGTCTTTAATCTCAGCACTCAGGAGGCCAAAGCAGGCAGATCTCTGTGAACCTGAGGCCAGCCAGGTCTACAGAGTGAGTTCCGGGTGAGCCAAACTCTTTATTGTAAAAGTAAAATGAACACTTAACTGAAGTATAAACATCTTTCAATGTTGATTATACACAGCCCTTTTTTAGAAACTGTAAAAATGTATATTTTACAAAGACTGAAATAATTGTTTTTTCTTTTTCAAAAGCATCTGACCTGTATGGACTTTGGGGATCCTTCCTTTGGACAAAATGATTCCCCTAGCATCTTGCCCATTACTGCTCCTGAAACAGATAATTCACTCACAGCACAGGGTATGCCAGAGACACTGACTGACGCACAGGCCCTTCATGCAGAGCAATTTCATCTTTTGGAACAAAATGGGCAGCCTATTCAATATGACCCTCAGTCACTGAGAGAATCTAATGCACAAATGGTGAGAATATTTTGCAACATTACTTATAAATACTCATTAGAGTATTATGCTGTTAAACAGTATGTATTAATCATACTAAATGATCTTAATTTCTTTTTTGGTTTGGTTTTTGTTGTTGCCATGTTTTGTTTTTTGATTTTTTGTTTTTTTGTTTTCCTTTTTATTTATTTTTATTTATTGCAATTTATTCACTTTTTGTTCCAGATGTAGCCCCCTCCCTCGTCCCCTCCTAGTCCCACCTTCCATCCCTCATCTTCTCCTATGCCCCTGCCCCAGTCCACTATTGATAGAGTAGGTCCTCTTCCCCTTCCATCTGACTCTAGCCTATCAGGTCTCATCAAGACTGGCTGCATTGTCTTCCTCTGGCCTGGTAAGACTGCTCCCCCCTCAGTGGGAGGTGATCAAAGAGCCAGCCACTGAGTTCATGTCAGAGACAGCCTCTGTTCCCCTTACTAGGGACCCCACTTGGAGACTGAGCCGCCTTGTTTTGGTTTTTGTTGTTGCCATTTTTTGTTTTGTTTTTTTTTTTTTGTGGTTCTTTGAAGCAGTGTTATTCTGTGTAGCCCTAGCTGTCCTAGAGCTCACACTGTAGACCAGGCTGGCCTTGAACTCACAGAGATCCACCTGCCCATGCCTGGGATTAGAGTGCTAAGATTAAAGGCATGTGCGACCATTACCCAGCAACCTTAGTTTCTTATTTTCTTTTTTAAAAAATTCTTCTCTCTTATATCATATTCCAGCTGAAGTTTCCCCTCCCTCTTCTTCCCCAAGTCTCCTCCAGATCCAATAGCCTCTTCCTTCCCTCAGAAAAGAGTAGGCCTCCCAGGGGCATCAACCAAACATGGTATAACAAACTACAATAAGACTAGGCACATACCATCACATCAAGGCTGGACAAGGCCTTCCTCCCGATAGGAGGAAAAGGTCCCACAAGTAGACAGAAGAGTCAAGGACAGCCTCTGCTACTACTGTTAGGATTTCTACAAGAACACCAGGCCACTCAGCCACAACAGATATGCAGAGGACCTAGGTCAGACCCATACAGGATCCCTGGTCTCTGCAAGCCCCATGAGTCCTGGTCAGTTGATTCTGTGGGCCGTGTTTTCATGGTGTGTCCCTGACCTCTCTGGTTCCTCCAATCTGTCCTCCCTGTCCTCTGTAGGGCTCCCTGAGCTCCGCCTAATGTTTGGTTGAGATTCTACATTTGAACCCATCAGTTGTTGGATGTAGTTTCTCAGATGGCAATTATGCTAGGCTCTGGTCTCAGAGCCCTCTACAGACAGGACAAACTGTAGGTCGACAGCTTTGGGGCAGGGTTGGTGTTCTAATCCTTCCACTTGAGACCTTGTCTGGTTACAGAAGATGGCTGATCAGGCTTCTTGTCTTCTTTTACTAGGAGTCTTTGCTATGGAGTTTCCATTGCACTAGGTTACTACCTTTGCTCTGAAATGCCCCCCATTTCCAGTATTCTCCCAGTATTTTCTCCTCCCATCCCTCCTGACCCCATCCACCCGCCGTTACCCTCTTCCCCCAGTCTACCAGCCAAATTTATTCTTTTTCCCCTTCCCATGGAGATCCTTGCATTCCCCTCCTTAAGCCCTCCTTGTTACTTAGCCTCTCTGGGTTTGTGAATTGTAGCATAATTATCCTTTAGAGCTAATACCCACTTATAAGTAAGTACATACCATGTTTGTCTTTCTGGGTCTGGGCTACTTCACTCAGGATGATTATTTTCTTGTTCCACCCATTTGTCTGCAAATTTCATGATGTTGTTGTATAAATGTACTACATTTCTTTATCCATTTTTTGTTTGAGGGACATCTACGTTGTTTCTAGTTTCTGGCTATTATTAATAAAGCTGTTATGTTCTGAACATAATTGAGCAAGTGTCCTTGTGATATGATGGACATCCTTTGGGTATATGCCCAGGAGTGGTATAGCTGGATCTCGATGTAGACTGATTCTCAGTTTTCTAAGAAACCACCATATTGATCTCCAAAGTGGTTGTACAAATTCGCATTCCCAGCAGCAATGTAAGAATGTTTCCTTTCTCTATGCACATCTCACTTGTGTTTTTTTGGTTTTGTTTTGTTTGTTGTTGTTCTTTGTTTGTTTGTTTTAGTTTTTCAAGACAGTGTTTCTCTGTGTGTGGCCCTAGCTGTCCTGGAATCACTCCGTAGACTACACTGGCCTTGAACTTAAAGAGATTCTCCTGCCTATGTCTCCTATGTGCTAGGATTAAAGGTGCACACCAGCATGCCCGGCTCACTTGTGGTTTTTATCTTAGCCATTCTGGCAGGTGTAAGGTGGAGTCTCAAGTCATTTTGATTTGCATTTCTGTTTTTTAAAGAAATCAAAATTTCAGAATTGTTACTACAGTAGTCTGATAGGATACAGGGGGTTATTTCAGTTTTCTTGTATTTGTTGAGACTTGCTTTGTGACCCAGTATATGGTCAATGTTGTAGAAAGTTCCGTGAGGTACTAAGAATGTATATTCTTTTGTGTTTATATGAAATGTTTTGTAGATATGTTAGGTCACTTGTTTTATCATGTCTATTACCTTCGTTATTTTTGTTTAGTTTTTGTCTGTATAAACGGTCCGTGGGTGAGAGTAGGATGTTGAAGTCTCCCACTATTAATGTGTGGGGTTCAATGTGTGATTTAAGCTTCAACAAATGTGGGTGTGCTTGCCTTTGGGACATAGATATTAAGAATTGAAATGTCATCTGGGTGGATTTTTTTTCTTTGATGAGTATGGTGTCCTTCCCTATCTCTTTTGATTACTTTTGATTGGAAGTCTATTTTGTTAGATATTAGAATGGCCACACCAGCTTGTTTCTTGGGTCCGTTTTCTTGGAAAATCTTTTTCCAATCCTTTACCCTGAGGTAATATCTATGTTTGATGTTGAGGTATGCAGGAGAAGGATATTTCCTGGTTTCATGTCCATTCTTTTAACCTATCTTTTCATTGGGGAGTTGAGTTCATTGATATTGAGAGATACTAAAGATCAATAATTGTTAATTCTTGTTATTGTGGTGTGTGTATGTGTGTGCGTGCATGTGTTTCTCTTTTTTTGGTTTTGCTGGTATAAGATTATTTATTGCCTGTGTCTTCATGGGTGTAGTTAACCTCCTTTGATTGAAGTTTTCCCTTTAGTACCTTCTGTAGGGCAGGATTTGTGGATAGATATTGTTTAAATTTGACTTTGTCGTGAAATATCTTGTTTTCTATGCCTATGGTGATTGAAACTTTTGCTGGGTATAGTAGTCTGGGCTGACATCTTAGAGTCTGCAAGACATCTGTCCAGGCCCTTCTGGCTTTTTTTTTTTTTCCTGAGACAGTGTTTCTCTGTATAGCCTTGGCCCTTCTGGAAACTCACTTTATAGATCAGGCTGGCCTCGAACTCACAGAGATCCAACTATTCCTGCCTTCCAGAGTGCTGTGATTTCATGTGTGTGCCACCACTCCCAGCCAGGCACTTCTGGCTTTTAGAGTCTCTGCTGAGAAGTCAGGTAAAATGCTAATAGGTATGGCTTTATATGTTATTTGGCCTTTATTCCCTTATAGATTTTAATATTCTTTTTTTATTTGTTTAGTGCTTTGATTATTTTGTGACAAGGGGACTTTACTTTCTAGTCCAATCTGTTTAGTGTTCTGTAAGCTTTTTGTACCTTTATAGGCATATCCTTCTTAACGTTAGAACATTTTTCTTTTATGATTTTGTTAAGTATATTTTCTGAGTTTTTGAGCTGGATTCTTCTCCTTTTTCTATTCCTGTCATTTCCTAACTTTGGTCTTTTCATAGTGTCCCAGATTTCCTGGGTATTTTATGAAAGAAATTTTTTAGATTTAACATTTTTTTGATGGATGAATCTATTTCTTCCATTATATCTTCTGTGCCTGAGATTCTCTCTTCCATCTCTTGTATTCTGTTGGTGATGCTTGTGGTTTATTTATCTAGACTTTCCATTTCCAGAATTCCTTCAGATTGTATTTTCTTTATTGCTTCTATTTTCATTTTCAGGTCTTGAACAGTTTCCTTCACCTGTTTGTTTGCTTTTTCTTGGCTTTCGTGGCATTCTTTAAAGAATTTGCTAATATTTTCCAATTTTTTTTGTTTTTTCCTAGATTTCTTTAAAGGATTTTAAAATTTCCTCTTTAAGGACCTCTATCAACTTCATAAAGTTAGTTTTAAGGTCATTTTTTTGTACATCCGCTATGTTGGAATATTCAGGTCTTGCTAGGTGTCAATTTCTGAGTTTGTCTTGGTAGGGTGGGTGTTTTGTTCTTTGGTTTCTGTTTCTTCTTTGGCTTTCTGGTCTTTGTGGCCTGGGTTTCTGCTGGCCAGAGTGACCTCTGATCCAGTAGAAAGTTTCTGTCCAAGTTGGGGACTGGACTCCTGGTATCTAGCTTGGTGCAGCAAGCTAGAGTTGGGGAGTTGGATTAGGTGATGAGGGGAGTGGGAATTGGGGGCACTGAATAAATGGAGGAGGCCCACTGTTTACCACCTCTCTGGGGTTCTGGCAGCAGTGTCCAATAAGGAATCTCTGCCTGAGTTTCCCTGTCTGTTTTTCTGGCTTGCTTGACCTGCACCTATTCTTCTGACAGTCATGGTCTGTTTCAGTGCCTGAGTTTTAAACTAGTACTTAGCTGCTCATGTCTAG
This sequence comes from Pachyuromys duprasi, assembly GCA_028658305.1. Lineage (NCBI taxonomy): Eukaryota > Metazoa > Chordata > Mammalia > Rodentia > Muridae > Pachyuromys > Pachyuromys duprasi. The sequence continues at coordinate 40,458,292 of CM053751.1, forward strand.
GCACACTGGGCTGTGATCCATAGATAACTAATGTTTATATACAAGGTTTACTTGTAAGTTACTTTTTGTTCTTGAGACAGGATTTCATGTAGCCTAAGCTGGCTTTTCACTGTTTGTGTTATTAAAGTTCATGCATGTGTTATCATGATTAAGAACACAGAGCCTAAGACCATAGGCTTTGTCAAGCTGATTGGTTTGCATCTTAGCTTCACCACTTGTCAGCTGTGAGACCCAACTAACAATTGGCTTATGTCTCAATGTTATTCTTGTAGAGTGAAGTATTAAGTTCCATTGTGGACTTAAATAATTCAATAATTCTGATAAATCAGAATGGTATTTGTATTTCTTTAATGCCTCTAAGATGATCACTACCAGCCCTTCAAAAAAAGCCAACAAGTGCTTCATGTAATTCCATCTCCCCAGACAGGAATGGCGCAAGTGATTATACCTCAGGAGCCTCTTGTGGATGTGACTGGTCCTCAAGGTGAGTCAAAATGGGATGGGTGCTTTAGAGAGTAAGGCAGAGGTCCATATTAAATGCATCTCTCTAGGTAAGATTGTGAGTTGAGTAATTAGAAAAGGCTTCTTAGCCCAAATAAATCTTAAGTTCGTTTTTCAACTCCTGTCTAGGTTAGCTGTGTATTTCATTTTGGAATTCTGTGAAGCTGGTTGACTCCTGCTTCTTCCCAAATGACCAGTGAGCATAAAATACATTCTTCTAAATTATAGCAACAATAATAAAATAGCAACAATAGCACAAATATAGCACTTAGTTACAGAAGTTTTTGATATTTGCATTTTATTGATTTTCTATTAGCTTACTGATCATTCCTTTCTTTATAACTATGTGAATCTCCTTTCTTCCCTTTCTTTTGTTTTACATTCAGAAAAGAGACTCGGGCTTCCCAGTTGGACTCCTCCTTTTTTTCTTTTTCTTCTTTTTTTTTTTTTTTTTGCCTGTTTGATAACTTCCCTATTAATTTTCTTTCTTTTTTTTCCTTTTCTTTGCAGTGTAGTTTAATCTCTTTAAACATCACGGTTATATTGTTTTGTTTTGCTTTTATAAATAATGATTTAAGATAGTTACTTTTACCTTTGTTTTATAGTTTATTGTCTTCATTAAAAGTCATTAAAACTTAAAAATATGGTTTGGAGAAACATTATACACACAATATATAAGTATTTTTTGTTTTCATATCACATGTGAAATTCTTTAATATAACAATTATTTCTACTATTTTAAAATCATAGCTATTAAATATAACTATGAAAGTTAACTACAAAATTTCAATAGACAGTATACAATTTAAACAAACACATTTATAAATAAGAGTCTCAATAAAGCATTTAAAGTTTTGTTTTGTTTTAACTTCAGAACTATTCTTCTTTTTCCTACTAAAAAGATTTAAATTCTAGTTAGGTAATCTTCATAGTGTTATTCCGGATGCTGATGTTTCTTATTTTTGTTGTTAAGATGTCTCTGAAGAGAAATCTACTGGCAGAAGCTTACCAGCTGTAAGAGCAGATGTTCTAGAAGACAGCACCAGTAATTACATTCTTCATTCACAAGCATCCCTTGTGGTACCCAAAAAGTCAGGGACCAGGTGAATCATGGGAAAGAGGAGCTTGTCTTTGGGGTCCTGATGGAAGTCTGTTTTTAAAAGGTCACATCTAAAGCTGGCAGACCATAGAAAAGATCAGAAATTCGAAAGAGGAAACATTCATCAAATATATCTTCATTTATTTTAGTGCATCTTAGCAACAAGGACACCTTTCTGTTCTTTTCAACAATGTGAAATGTCAATAGTATGCTTTAGAATAAACCACACTTATATAGATATAACTCCCATATGATAAAGTGCTTAAAATGGTTTTTGCTAGCATTGTCTGTGTGTGTGTTCAGATTGTAACACATAGATTTAGGTTTTCAATATAATTAACTTCCAAAAAATTTTTAAATTTCCTTCTTGATTTCTTCAGTGGCCCATTCATCATTTAACAATGTGTTACTTAATCTCCATGAGTTTGCATATTTTTTCAAGTTTTTATTGCTGATTTTTGGCTTTATCTCATTACGATGAGGAAGAATACAGGATATTGTTTCAACTTTCCTGTATTGTTTGAGACTTGCTCTGTGTGCTGATATGGGAGCTATTTTAGAGAAGATTGCATGAGTTGTTGAGAAGAATGTGTAATCTCCATTGCTCAGGTGGAATGCTGTGTAGATGTCAGTTAGGTCCATCAATTTGATCTATGATGTCATTTAATTTTGTTGTTTCTTACTCTTTTTGTGTGTGTGTGTGCAGTTGATCTGTCCAACAGTGAGAATGAGGTGTTGCAATCACATACTGTTACTGTTTTGTGGTTAATCTGTGATTGATTGATTGATTTTTGAGATGGGGTTTCTATGTAGCCCTAGCTGTCCTGGAACTCACTCTCTAGACCAGGCTGACCTCAAACTCAGATCTGCCTGCCTCTGCCTCCCGATGATTAAAGGCATGCACCACCACTGCTTGGCTTTCTGTGATTTTAAATCTTGTAGTGTTTGTGCCACAAAACTGTTTGTGCCTATGTTTGGCAGGTTTGATGGTTTGAATGAGAAATATCCACAGGTTCATGTTTAACACATTGGTCCCTTTAGTGGCTGTTCGTGAGATCATAGAACTTGCCAGAGGAAGCGGTCATTGGGAACAGGTGTGCCCTACTTCCTGCTGTCTCTCTATGATTCCTATATGCAGTTGAGATGTGATCTCTCAGACCTGCTCCCACCATGCTGTGACTTCCCTGCCATGATGGACTCTATCTCTCTGAAACTATATGCCAAAATAAACCCTTTTGTCTGTATTTTGGCATAATGGGCAGCACAGACAAAGTGGAGTCCATAATTGTCTGACCTGTAACGGGCTGCCTAGGCAGAGTGATTTTTATGGTGGTATGACTCATATAGACCTTTGGTTCTAGCTAATCAATCCTGGTGTTTCTGGGAAAGAAATAGATAACAAACCTACTATCTTTTTGTTTGATCTTTATGAGGAGAAAATTTCTCAGACAAATGAAAGAAACACTCTATTGGTTTGTAGCAAGAGGGTATCTCAGTAAACTAATTTCCAGTCTAGAGCCAGCTTGCAAAGCTGGAATTTCTTGAATGAAGAGAACAGGTCTCTGTTAGGAAAGGACCTTGCTAAAATGCCCCAGGTTTTTCTTGTTAGCCTTTCTCCCACCTTTTCCTGGGAAGACCTATGGCCTTTTATGAGAGTGACTTTACACTGGGGGAAAGGAGACAGACTCTCTGGGGTCTTTTGGATACTGGTTCTGAGTTGATACTGATTCCAGGAGACACCAAGACGCACTGTGGTCCTCCAGTTAAAGTAGGGGCTTATGGAGGTCAGTTTAGTAGAGTTTGGAGCTGAAGTCCAACTCACAGTAGGTCCAATGGATCATCCCGTGGTTGCTTCCCCAGCTCCAGAGTGTATCATTAGGACAGATGGACTTAAAAGTTGGTAGAAGTCCTACAGCTCCCAACGCTTTATCTAGCCCCACTTTTGGCCTGTGCACAGTCAGCAGTTCTACCACTGTTCTGCCAGAATGGCGCACACTGCTTCTATAAAACGACACCTTCCACATACTTCATGGCTTTTTAAAAAGTGTATTTATTTTCTTATTAATTACAGTTCATTCACTCTGTATCCCAGCTGTAGCCCCCTCCTTCATCCCCTCCCAGTCCCACCCTCCCTCCCTCTTATTCTCCTATGCCCTTCCCCCACTTCATGGCTTTTTTGATATGTATGTCCCTGATGGCCTGGCCAGTTCTCTGGGTATTTTTTTAAATGAACTTGAGGTTTGAGCCTCTTGATTTACATGTTTCTGTGAGGTTTCTTGAATGAAGAGATTAGTGACCAATTTCATAGGTCACCTCTGGCTATTTACAAGAAAAATCTATTGCTTTATCTTCTTAGCCAGTGTCAGAAACTATATATTGAGATTACCAATAAAAAAGATTAACAAATGAGCTGAAAAGATTTCTCAGCAGTTAAGAGCTCATTGAAGGTTTCACAGAAGGAAAAAGAGATTACCAGAAGAAACTGAAGAGACGTAAGCCAATAGCATAGAATGAAATAATTGTAAAGAAAGGTTTGTCTGTATGTTTTTAAAGGAGGAGTCAGAGGCTGAAGAGATGGTCCATGAGTTAAGAGCACTTGTTGCTCTTGTAGAGGACCTGGGTTCAATTCCTTGCACCTATATGGTGGCTCACAACCACCTGTAATTCAGTTCTAGGGGATCCAGTGCCCACTTCTGACCCTAGTCACATGGGGCACACGTACTTACATGCAGGCAAAATACAAAGACAGAAATAATTTTATTGATTGATTGATTATTTTATTATTTATAGTGTTCTATCTGCATATACACCTGCACACCAGAAGAGGGCACCAGATCTCACTATAGATGATCGTGAGCCACCATGTGGTTGCTGGGAATTGAACTTTTGGAAGAGCAGCCAGTGCTCTTCACCTCTGAGCCATCTCTTCAGCCTCCACAAAATATTTTTTAAGAAGTGGTCTGGGAGCTGGTCAGTAGTGGTACATGCCTTTAATCCCAGCACCTGGCTCTCTGTGAGTTCGACACCAGTTTGGTCTACAGAGCCAGTCCTAGCCAAAGCTACACAAAGAAACCCTGTCTTGAAGAACAAAACGAAACAAAAAGAGGTGGTCTGGGGAGATGGCTTAGTTAATAAAGCAGCAGGCAAGCAAGCAGACCTTGGTTCAGAACAAGGTGTGGTAGTTCTTGTCTGTAACCCTGTGTATGGAAGGTGGGGCACCAGGGAAGGCTGATCCCTTGAGCTCACTGGCCAGCCAGTCTGCAGAACTGTTGAACTCCAGGTTCAGTGAGAACCCCAGTCTCAAACAAAAAGGTGAACCGTGAATATGGAAAACACCTGATGCTGATCTCTGTCGTCAGTACACATATGTACACATGTGTATGCACATGTGCCTACATAGTACAATATTACACATACAGAGAGAGAGACACACACACAGGCATGAAGTAAAGAAAAAAACAAACCAGTTGAATGTGTGTGTGTATGTGTGTAACTACATATTTATATCTACTCCTCTCCTCTCCCAGAATGCTCGAAGAACCCTTGCTGGCTCCTCTTCAGCCACGTTCTTCTAACACACCTCTATGGGCCTGCCGTCTTAGGAGCTGTGAGGTGAGTCTAAGACAATCCTTACCTAGATGCAGTTAACCCACCATGGCAACATTTCATCCCCAAATGAACACTTTCAAATACAAACCATATAGTCAGTATCTGTCATATTCTGTATGCATTTGTGCTAAATCTAAGCTTATCTGCTTGTTGCAGGATATTTGATCCCATTGTGAACCCCAAAACTATGAACTGTGAGACCCTGTTTCTTTGTGTGGTTGAGCCCTGTCACACCTTTAATCCAAGAGCTTCCTGTTTATAGTAAGCAGGTGATTACGGTGTGGTTCCCTCAGCCCCGGTGCAGCACTTTAATCCAAGAGCTTTCTGTACACGGGACTTCAGAACCTTAACCCTAGGTCAAGACAGAGCAAGGAACCCGCTGACAGGGATTAAGGAATAGGAGGGTGTACATGCAGACTGAACATTGAATACATAATAAATAATAACAATAATAATAATAAAATCTTAAAAAAAAAAAAAAGGCCTGGAGAGATTGCTCAGAGGTTAAGAATACTGGCTTCTCTTCCAGCGGTCCTGAGTTCAATTCCCAGCAACCACATGGTGGCTCACAACCATCTATACTGAAATCTGGTGCCCTCTTCTGGCATGCAGGCATACATGCAGACAGAGCATTGAATACATAATAAATATATATTTTTTTAATCTTTAAAACATTAAAAATAAAAAGAATAGGAGGAACTTTGTGTTGAGGGTATTTAAGACAGCATGGAGAAGAAAGTGCTTTTAGCTCAAGGCTTCAGCACCTGGCTTTTTGGGCTTTGAGGTAGAAGCCTTTGGCCTTGGGATTTTTTTTTTTTTTTTTTTTTTTGCCTTTTCCTCCTAGGCTGTCAGCTGAGCTAGTGAGCCTTTTGAGTTTTTTCCATCCATTCCTGGACTGAGAAGGAAGTCAGTTGGATGCTTTCTCTGCCTCTCTGAGCTAGCAGATTTTCACCCCAGCATCTGGCTCCTTAGTCTTTGTTGGTAAAATAGAATGGTTGGGATGTTTAGACAAGCTTTAAATTTATGACAGTCTTTCTACCTCAATCTTCCAAATGCTGGGTTGTAGGTATGCACTACCATGTCCAAGTCAGAGTTAATTCTTTTGAAAGTGGTTAAGAGCACTTGTTGCTCTTGCAGAGGACCTGAGTTCAATTCCTAGAACCCACATAGTGGCTAGCAATCATCCATAACTCCAGTTCTGACACCCTCATCTGGCCTCTGTAGGCACTGTATGTGTGTGTTGCACAGACGTATATACAGGCAAATCACCCGCATACATAAAATAAATAAAATCTCAAAAGAATTCAAGGTTATAAAAAAGAATATTAATATAATGAGTTCTTCTGCAACATTTTAAGGACATATAATCATAGTTTTCATAAGGTTTTAGATACTAGGAATTATATTTTTTTAAATCCACAAAGAACCAATACTTTGTGGTAATTTTGTGTTGATCTGGATTTGATCTAGGGATGGAATGTTAGATATCCAAGAGAATTGATATACTACATATTCTTTGAGCTTTCCTCTCTAAAACTTCCTACGGTAGTGGATGCGTATATATAAACCCTTGCATCTGTTTGGTGACACTGTGGGAGTTTAGATCAGACCCCACCAGTTGTATGGTCCAGTAGTGAGGACGTGAACCAATGCTTCTTTATTTAGATAACCATCTAGTTAAATTTACTCTTCTCTGAAACATTTACCAGTGATTTTCTTATTTAATTTCTCCCTTACAGAAAATCGGAGATTCCTACCGTGGCTACTGTGTAAGTGAGACTGAATTAGAAAGCATCCTGACTTCTCACAAGCAGCAAACACAGAGTGTCTGGGGCACCCGGCAGTCTCCAAGCCCAGCCAAGCCTGCCACACGCTTGATGTGGAAGTCCCAGTATGTCCCATATGACGGAATCCCATTTGTCAATGCAGGTACTTCCCCAGCAGCTGGGCACCATTTTCCTAAAAGCGTATTCATTTTGGTAGGTGAGAATTGAATATTGATTGCTGAAAATGAACGTTAAACTAAAAAGAAAACTTACAGCAAATATAACCAGTTACTTTATGTTATAAAGTTATGTTTTAATGTGTGATACTGAATAAATACTTCACTTGTATAGTATGCTAATGAATAGAACTTTGAAATTCCAAGTAGACCTTTAGACTACATCCCATAATCAAAAAATAATTAAATAGTCACACTAACAGGAATAAATCATCTCTCAGATAAATAGATATATAGACACATAAAATTTCATTGTTTAGATCAGTTTCTGAAGCCAAGTGTGTTCTAAAAAGCCTTGTTTTCTGAGGTTTTTAGTTGTTGTTTTAAAAAAAATGAAAAAATCCCAACCATTCTATTTTACTAGTAAGGACTCAGGAGCCAGATGCTGGGGTGAAAACCTGCTAGCTCAGAGAGGCAGAGAAAACACCCAGCTGACCTTCCTTCTCAGTTCAGGTACAGATAGAGAAAACCCAAAAGACTCACCAGCTCAGCTGACAGCCCAGGAGGAAAAAGCCAAAAAACCCAAGGCCCAAGGCCCAAGGCTTGATAGTTCAAAGCCCCAAAAAAGCCAGGGAGCTGAGGTACTGAAGCCTAAACTAAAGCCAGAGCTTGAGCTAAAAGCACTTTCTTCTCCATGCTGTCTTAAATACCCTCAACTTAAACTCAACTCCTCTTTAATCCCTGTCAGCTGGTTTCTTGCTCCGCCTCTTGACCTAGGGTTAACTTTATTAAATCCTGTGTACAGAAAGCTCTTGCATTAGAGGTGTGTGCTAACGCTGGGTGAACCACACCATAATCACCTGTTAACAATTAAAAGTTCTTGGATTAAAGGTGTGTGGTAGGGCTCAACCACACAAAACAAGAAACAGGGTTTTAGAGTTCACAGTTTTGGGGTTCACGGTGGGATCAAGTATCCTCCAACATTTAGTTTTCAGATTCTATCACAAAGAATTAATGTGCTCATTTTTACTCCTGTTGGTAATATTATAAACTTTCTACATTCAATCCTTGACATAGTATTTCTAGACTTTAAAAAAATATCCAGTGAGGCTGGGCATAGTTGCATATACTTTTAACCCCAGCATTCAGGAAGCAGCGGCAGAGGGAGAGGCAGAAGGATCTTTATGAATTTGAGGCCAGTTTGGTTTACTTAGTTCCAGGACAACCAAGGCTACATAGACAGACCCTACCTCAAAAATGAAATAAAACAACAGATACACTGGGAGAACACCTTTAGTCTATCACTGTGGAAACAGAGAGAGGAGGATCTCTATGAGTTCAAAGCCAGCCAGGGCTACATAGTGGACCCTGTCTCAAAAAAATAAAAATAAAACAGGATTCTTATAGGGGAACTTTCCTGTGTATCAAAATAGAGGTAAGAATAAAACAAAATGAAAAAACACCTCTATACTTCAGGAATCTATCATGTAGCTTTAACAACTGTCAGCATATGGTTAATCTCGTCTAATCTATATCCTTCCCAACCTATATGACAGCCCAGACATCAAACTTTAAATAATTAATAAAGGGCAGGCGTGGTGTTGCAGGCCTCTAATCCCAGCATTCGGGAGGCAAAGGCTGTGGAACTCTGTGTGTTTGAGGCCACTTACAAAGTGAGTCCAGGGCAGCCAGGGCTCTGTTACACAGAGACACCCTGTCTCAAAAAAGCCAACGATAATGTAATAATAATAGAGAAAAACTTGGTTGCACAGGCCTTCAAACCTACTACTCAGGAGACAGAAGTAAATGAATCTCTATAAGCTCAAGGCCAGCCTGGTCTACATGGTGAGCTCCAGGACAGCCAAAGCTTCTTAGTGAGATTCTGTCTGTAAACAACAACAACAATAATAAAATAAATAATAGTAGTTTATGTTAATGTTATAAAGTCTCCAATGTTCCCCTTTAAACAGAGGTCTTACGTTTTTATGTCAGCCATATAATTTTTAAATTTATGATTAACAATTTTATTATATATGTATTTAACTATTTGAGCTTTTATGTATATGGATGTGTTACCTGCACGCTGTATATGAGCAGTGACCACAGAGGCCAAAGGAGGGCATTGGATCCTCTGGAACTGGAGTTGTAAACAGCTGGGAGCTGCCGTGTGGGTGCTGGGAATTGAAGCAGGGTCTGCTAGAAGAGCAGCCAGTGCTCTTAGCCACTGAGCCATCTCTCCAGCCCAAATTTATGGTTTAAAAGTTGATTGTATCTTTCAGTAAAGTAGAATATTCAACTCTTATGTGGCAGGGTTTTCACATCTATGTATTTGTAATCTACTGCAATGTAAGAAATTACCCCAAACTTGAAGGCTGAGAACTATAGACATATATCGTCTCAGATTTTCTGAGGGTTAGAATTTTAAGTGTAACTTAGCAAGATATCTCTGTCTCAGGTTCTCACAGAGACTGATGTTGTAGTGTTGACTAGCATCACAGTTCCCTTGCTCCTTACTAAGAGAGGAGGTAATTCCAGCCTCACTTGTTTGGTTGCTTTGTTATGTGAGCCTTTGCAGAGTTCCCTCGGTATGTGGCAGGCAGCAGATATCACTTAGAGACAGCAATCCAAGTGAAAGTAAGAGAGTACCCAAGGTAGAAAGTATAGTCTTAAAACCTAATAGCATAGTGTCACTTCCACAGTGTTCCGGAAGTTGATAAGTACAGCCCATGCTGAAGGGGAAGAGTTACACAAAGAAACAAATAGTAGGAGGCCAGCAGTATTAGTGCCGTCTTAGAGGCAGCTCACCCGGCTACCCTCACAAGGCAACCAGAAAGAAGAAAATAAATAATTTTTTAGAAACAAAGTAAGGGGCTAAAGAGAAGGGTCATCAGCTAAGAGCATGTGTACTCTTGCAGAGGGTCTGGGTTCAGTTCCTAGCTCCCACTTTGGGCAGTTCACGTCCATCTGTGACCCCAGGTTCATGGGACTCAGCACCCTTGGGCTGCACAGGCACCTGCACACTCAGTGCACATGAGCTCTTGCAGGGACACACATACACATAAATAATACTAAACCGTATTTTAATTTGTTTAAGGAAACTAAGGTTTGGAGAGATACCTCTATACTGGTACTTGTTGGTCTTGCAGGGGACCAAGTTCAGTTCCCAGCACCCATATGGTGGCTCACAACCATTAACTCCAGCTCTAGGGGATCAGATGCCTTTTTTTTTTTAAGAAGAAAATGTTGTATATATGTATTTATTTATTTAATATATGTGAGTGTTCTATCTACATGTACACCTGCATGCCAGAAGAGGGCACCAGGTCTCATTGTAGATGGTTGTGAGCCACCATGTGGTTGCTGGGAATTGAATTCAGGACCTCTGGAAGAGCAGCCAGTGCTCTTAACCTCTGAGCTATATCTCCATCCCCCAGATGACTCTTCTTAGCTTTGTGGGCACCAGGCATGAACATGTACACAGACATGCATGTAAGTAAAACTCATATACAGAAAATAGATCTAAAGAAATTTTAAAGGGAAATGAGATTTTCAATAGTATTAACTATTAACCAAATGTAACATTGGCAAATTTCAACTTATAAGGTAGTTCATTTAGTATTGTTAAAAATCACGTCTTAGCCGGGCAGCGATGGCGCACACCATTAATCCTAGCACTCAGGCAGAGGCAGGCAGATCTCTGTGAGTATGAGGCTAGCCTGGTTTACAGAGTTAGTTCAGAACAGCCAGGGCTACACAAAGAAATCCTCTCTCAAAAAATAAAACAAAACTATGTCTCTATGTATCAGTGAATGTGATATATATTAATTTCTTACTATAACTATGGCATATTTGGCAAATTTTACATAAATTTAAATTTATGTCTGACTGCATTTTAGTAAGAATACTAATGTCTTTGCTCTATACCTTATATAATTAAAGTATAGATTTTGAAATTGTCACAATAGGCTTTTAAAAAAATCTGTCTAGAATATATAAACACATGAATTACTGTTACTGGTTGGTTTGGGTCCACAGGTAGTCGAGCTGTGGTGATGGAGTGTCAGTATGGACCAAGAAGAAAAGGTTTCCAGTTAAAAAAAATCAGTGAACAGGAAAGTAGGTCTTGTCATCTCTACAAAGCTACTTGTCCAGCCAGGTAAACGTATTTAATGTTGCTGTTTTTTTAAATCTTAATTCATTTTCTTTACACTGAAGTCTTATTTTTGAATAGAAAATAGAAATATTTTTATTAAGTTTAAACGTACAGTGAATTTTTAAGTTTTTCTCTCATTAATGCTTTGTATGTTCCTCATTAAAGCCTGAACTCTTGTTTTTGAGTCATTTTGCAGAGATTTTCTATGAATATGCAGGTATATGAATACACACATATTCTCTTCTGCCCTGGAATGTCAGTAAAGCCCACTCATGTTTTCTTTCCATAGAGTTAGATGATAGCCCCCTCTTCCCTGCCGTGTCTTCATATCGATTTAGTCTTAATCTGAAAGCCTGTAGTGAGTATCCAATGCACAGATATCAAATTGTTGACTAATGTGCATATGATGTGTACTTACTAAACACTGCTGTCTTTATTCCTAGTGTATTTTCAGTGACCTTATATAGTTATATGAGTATTTTCTCCTTTAAATGGCTATGTAATATTCCATTTGTTAAGGACATTAATCCTCTTAGATATGTAAGCGATGAAAAAATTGATTTTTTTTTTGAGATAGAATCTCATGCAATTCAGGCTAGCTTCACCCAGATTATGTAGCCAAGGGTGTCCTTGAATTCCTCATCCTCCTGCCTCTGCCTCTTTAAAAATGCTAGGGTTTACAGATGAGTTCCTAGTGTATCCCTGTATCTATTACAGTGTACTCATGCCTAGTGACAGATTCTATTATTTTACTCAAAACCACAATTAATAACCTTGTTAAATGTATTAGGATAACTCCCTAGTATGTTAATTGTTATAGAAAACATTATATACTTTTCAAATATTAACACAAAAAATATGCTTTAAAAAGCATATTTCTCAGTTTACATTCTCACCAGCAATGAATATCAACAGTAAGTTTTAGGTAGAGAACTAAGTTATCATTGCTCTGGGTGAGGATAAAAATATGAACCATTGAGAAAGTTTTTTTTTTTTAATCATTGAAAGATATTTTTTGTTTTTTTGTTTTTGTTTTTTTTTTTTTTTGATTTTGGTTTTTCAAGACAGGGTTTCTTGTGTAGCCTTGGTTGTCCTTGACTTACTTTGTCAATCAGGCTGGCCTCAAACTCAAAGAGATGTGCCTGCCTCTGCCTCCCTGAATGCTGGGATTACAGCATTCTTTCATGGCCAGTGATTTTTTTTTAAATGTTCTATACTAATACTCTTTAGACATTGAAAATGTTCAAAATTATTAATAAATTAAATTTTTTAAAGGCATTATGAGCTAGGAATAGCCCTGGGCCATATCAACAGCACTTCAAAAGAGTAAATTAGTATACGCTGATTGTGGTACCCTGCCTGTAATTCTGGATGCTTGGAAGGTTGAGAGGAGAGAATCATTGGAGCTCAGAAGTTTTAGTTCAGCCCGAGCAGCAAGGACCCTTTGTCAAACAAAACAAGGATAATTTATTATGGTTGGACTTTACTGATAATTGAAACATTATATTTTAGCACCACATGTATCACAAACTTGAGTATTCTCATGTTTTAAAAGACAGGTGTGGAGGCTCAGTGGTTAAGAGCTCCGGCTGCTCTTGCAGAGGACCTGGGTTTGGTTCCCAGCACCCACATAGTGACATGCAGACATCTGTAACTCCAGTTCCAGGGAATCTGATGTTTCTTCTGACCTCCACAAATCCTGCTCTCATGTGACACACATGCATCTACTCAGGCACACACTCACACACATAACATAACATTGTAGAAGACTGCGGTGATGGTGCACACCTGTGATCTCAGCACTTGAAAGGTACAGAAGTGGCTTGAGTGCACAGACACACACACACACAAATAAAATGTAATAAAAAAAATTAAGAACCTGGAAAGATGGTACAGCACTTAAGAGCACTGACTGATCTTCCTGAGAACTTGGGTTCAATTCCCATCACCAACATGGTGGTTCACAGCCGTCCATAACTGTAGTTCCAGGAGCTGAAATGTCCTCCTTTGACTTCCATAGCCGTATGGTGCACAGACATGCATATAGGCAAAATACCCATATGCATAAAACAATAATATATATATACATATATGTATTTAAATTTGGGGTCTTATAAGATATCTAGAATGTTATCAAGAAATTTGTGCTTGATTATAAATACAGAAATTAATTAGTTTGAAGCCATTCAGGTCTACAGAGTGAGTTCCAAGACAGCCAGGACTAAACAGAAATCCTATCTCAGAAAAACCAAAAATCCAGGTGCAGTGGCAGATACCTGTAATCTCAGCACTCTAGGAGGCAAAGGCAGGTGGATTTCTGTGAGTTCAAGGCAGCCTGGTCTATAAAGCGAGTCTGGGATAGCCAAGGGCTACACAGAGAAACCCTGTCTCCAAAAACCAAAACCAAACAAACCAACCACCAGAAAATACAGAGGAATACAAATGTGAGGAATTATTGTGTCTTTTTTTTAAAAGAAACAATCTCTCTCTGGCAGTCCTGGAACTTGCTAAGTAGATCAGGCTAGCCTTGAATTCACAGATACTCCTGCCTAGGATTAAAGGCATGGGTCACTACAAATGACTTAATTATATGTCATTGTTGACCAGGCTGTGATGGAGCTTGCCTTTAATTCTAGCACTCAGGAGGCAAAGACAGGCAGATTTCTGTGAGTTTTGAGGCCAGCCTCGTCTGCAGAACAAGTTCCAGGACAGCCATGGTTACATAGGGAATCCCGGTCTCAAAAAACAAAACAAAACAACAACAACAAAAAACAAAGCGAATAAACTGTAATTAATATAAAAAATAAATTAAAAAATAGTGTCATTATTGTAGCAAATGTTTTTGTTGTATTTTTTTATTGTATTTCATTGTTGTATGAATTTAAATAATGGAAGTTTAAAGGCAGTTAGCCTGGTAGAAGATCCTTAAAGTAAAGGAAATGTGAGGTAATTATGGTTTCCAAAACACTGAAGAAGAGGAAATTTCAGAAAATGAATCTGTATTTAGATTTTTATACTCAATTTGTGATTAATTAAAGTTGTTAATTTTGTAAGTATCATGCGTTAATAGGACATCTTTCATAAGCTTCTGAATACTAATTAAAAACTCTCTTGAGCTTTATTGAGGTTAAATATTTGAGATTATAAGCTTCTTCTTTTTCTTGTCTAAAGAATTTACATTAAAAAGGTACAGAAGTTTCCTGACTATAGAGTACCTGTAGATCCCCAAATTGACAGGAAGATAATCAGGCTGGAACAGGAGAAAGCCTTTACTATGCTGAAGAAGAACTTGCTGGCTGCTGGCGGGGTCCTCCGGTATGGTGCGCGCGCGCAACGCTTTCATTTTCTGATTAGTGACAGCGCTCTTGTCGTTGTGTTTTTCAGCTCTTCTGCTAAGGAATGGCATTATAAATTAGATACCTCACGAGTATTAAACTTAGGTGCTATTGTATATGTTACTGACTTTATTACCTAAAAGTTATATATAATACTAACCATACATTGTTGATTTCTGTGACAGCCATCAGTGAACATGAAGCCCTAAGTAAATTCCATTTTATGCTTTATCTTTTAGATAGAAGGAATTATAGTATTTCTGGCTTACCCTTGTGTGTCAGTTCAAGTGAAGAATTTATTATTGTATCACGAGGTCAAATAGAAGAAAAACTTTTGTATGTCTTTTATAAAAACTTTAAAATGAAGTAATAAATTCTTCAATTCTTAAAATGTGCAACTACAAAATTTTTATTAAAAAATACTATTAGAGCCTGGCTTGGTGGTTGTCATCTGTAATCCCAGCACTCAGGGAGGTAGAGGCAGGCAGATCTCTGTGAGTTCGAGGCCAGCCTAGTCGTCAAAGCAAGTCCAGGACAGCCAGGGCTACACAGAGTAACCCTGTCTTGAAAAACAAAACAAACAAAATATGTCTATGTATACATATATATGATCAGATTTCTTTATTTTATTTTGTGTTAAGAGTTTTTCCTGCATGTATGTATGTGTACCGTTGCATGTTTGATGCCACTGATGTCTGAAGAGAGATTGGATGTTGTGGAGCTTGAGTTACGGATGGTTGTGAACCATGTGAGTGCTGGGAATGAAGCCTGGTCCTCTGCAAGGGCAACAGGTGCTCTTAACAGCTGCGGTATCGCAAACCCACACTGTACAAATTTGTATTAGGCTCCATTTTGTTTAAATTGGTTTATGTAAAGCAGAAGTATAGGGGCCAGTGAGAGAGTTCAGTGAGTTCAGTCCCCAGGACCCACATGATAAAAGGAAAGACTGATTCCCTTAAGTTGTTCTCTGACGATAAGCTGGGTCAGATAGAAGGGGAGGAGGACTTAGAGAGGGGCAGGGAGGAGATGAGGGAGGGGGGATGGGATTGGGAGGGAATGAGGGAGGGGGCTATTCACTTTGTATCTCGGATACAAAGTGAATAAACTGTAATTAATATTTAAAAAATAAACATTTAATTAAAAAAGGAAAAAAGTTGTTCTCTGACCTTTACACACTGACATACATGTGCACACACACATACACAAGTAATAGAATGTATGTAAATTAAAAGGACAGGGGCAGCTCGGCCAGATGGCACACCTGTAATCCTAGCACTGGAGAGGCAGAGGCAGGCTGATCTCTGAGTTCAAGGCCAGCCTGGTCCACAAAGCGAGTCCAGGACAGCCAACACTACACAGAGAAACCCTGTCTCGAAAAAACATAAAACAAACAAACCAAAAAAAGGCAGGGGCTTGGTGTGTGGTTCAGCAATAGAGTACTTTCCTAGCCTAGTGCTTAGCCTAAAATTATATCCCCAACAACACAAACACACACATACACACTTGTACAAAAATATCTCTTAATCTGGGCATGGCGATGCACACCTTTAATCCCAGTACTCAGGAAGCAGAAGCTGGCAGATCTCCAGAGTTCAAAGCCAGCCTGGTCCACATACCAAGTTCCAGGCCAGCCAGAGCTACACAGTGAAACCCTGTCTTGAAAACAAAAACAACAACAAAAAGAAAGGTCAATTAAAACCGTGTTGTGCCAGATTGATTTTCCTAGCATCACTCCCTTGCACTACTGTACATGAGATATGTCCACATTTTAGTTGATTCTCTTACTCCCTGGGTCAGTGGGAGTTGAGAATGCTTTGTTCGTTTGTTTTATGTGTATTAATGTCTTGCCTGCATATATGTATGCATAGCATGTGCATGCATGGTACCTACATAGGTTAGAAGAGAGCTTTGGATCCCCTGGAGCTGCAGCGGTGTAGCTACTGTGTGGGTGCTGGGAATGGAAACCCAGTCCTCTGCAAGACCAACAAGTGTTCTTAACTCCTCATCCATCTCTCTACCCTCATACATGTCTAAATCCCTACATTGCCTTTAGGGTCATAGTGAAAGTTTATGAAGTTATCTTTTTAATTGAGCATAAAGTCAATGTTATAAGAGTTGAACATACGACATTTTAAATTTTATTTCACATGCCATAATCATATGATTTTTACTTAAAATATTCTTTCTCTTGAATATTAATTGATTCCTGCCTTTGTCTAAAATTATCAAATAATTTTAATATTTAAATTTTAATAATTCCAAATGTTTTCTCTTACTAGATGGTATGTGCAGTTACCTACACGGCAAGCTCATCAGTACCACGAATTGGAGACTCCTGGTCTCCCTTTGTCACCATCGGCTTTTCCTATGTCTTCTCTTGAAGAAGAGGAAACTGTAATCAGAGACGAGAATTGTGCGTTGCCCTCCCGTCTCCACCCGCAAGTAGCGCATAAGATTCAGGAATTAGTGTCACAGGGCATAGGACAAGTGTATGCAGTAAGGAAGCAGCTAAGGTACAGGAGAAGCAGTGTTTCCTTTTACACCTGTTGCTTAAGTAACACACTTAACATTATAGGTGCTTCATAGCCATTTTCCAGGACATGTGCTCTCGGAAGGATATGGTGTGTTCTTCATCTTACCTATATGTTATTTTCTGCAAATGCTTGGCAAGCTTTCATATACTATGTCTTAATATAATTCTAAATACTCATTTGAGATACTACATCTTTGGCAGATTGGACTATTTCTAAATGATATTTTGTATTATATTATAATATTATATTATATTATATTATAATTATATTTTAATAGCAAAGATCTCACCCTGTAACCCAGACTGGCCAATAATTAATTACATAGCCCAGGCTGGCTTCCGATATTCAGTATTCCTTCTAGCTCAGCCAACCAAGTGCTGGGATTATGGGTGTGAGCTGCTAGCTCTGTAACAAATTGAATGATTTGATACGTACTTCAGAGAGAGTAAAACTTACAGAAATCTAGGCTAAGATACTTATTTTAGATGATTTGAAATAGAATTTTATTATATTATAGGGAATGAATATGATCAAAACAATATATACATGTGTGAAATTCTCAAAAAGTTAATCAAAATATTAGATTTTTAAAAAGATAATAAACTACTATAATAATATGTAATGTAACATTCAGTTATATATGTTATATATCACTATAATATTAATTAAACAAGTTATCTTGAGTACCATTAAAATTAGTCCAAAATACTACAAATAAAGTTTCATTAGATGAAAAAGTATACAGATTAACCACAATAATAATTATTATAATGAGGCAGTTACTATGTGTGTGCCTCGTATTTGGCCAAACCTTTAAATATAATTACTTCTCAACAGCTGAATAAAGGTAATACATGTACTTCCATTTTTACACATGAGAAAATGGAAATTCAAAGTTGCTAAGTAACTGATTTGAGAGACAAACTCAGAACTGACATCCAGGTCTAGTTCTACAGCCTGTGTGTGATGTTGTGATACCTGCTTCCTTTTGGTTATTGTGTAGTGAAATCTGAATAACAAATGAGTACTTATAAGAATTTTTTTTAGATTGGATCACTCTGTGTAGCCCTGGCTAGACTAGAAGCCACTATGTAGACCAGGCTGTCCTGGAACTCATAGAGATCCACTTACCTCTGCATCCTTACTTCTGGGATCCAAAGTGTGCACAGCTGAAGCCAGCAGGCAAAGCATTAGTTTTTATATAACATTTATGTTTAGAAATTTTAACTTTTGTTTTTATTGAAGGGCCTACAGAACAAAGCTAAAACTTAGTAAAGTCATCCACTGTTTACTAAAATTTGGACAATCAACTTACTTCAGATTATTTATCTATATTTTCTATTAATTTTTTTCAAGATAGGGGTTCTCTGCATAGCCCTGGCTATCTTCAAACTCAGAGATCCGCCTGCCAGGTGCTAGAATTAAAGGCATGTGTCACCACTGCACTGCCGCTTCAGATTATTTAAGAAGAGGGTCAGTGAGAACAGAAAAGTATTGCAACCTTGTAGTTTTATAATGCATAAAGTGCACATGTGTTAATCTGTGATTTATGTGTTTATTTTCATATAATTATGTAGTAAAGTTACCTTTTTTAAAGCAGTATTTTACCGTCTTACACTATTCGAACCATCAGATTTCATGTAATATTATTTGATGCCTTTTGGAAGCAGTGTAACATGATGTTTATGTATAAATTGGAAATTGCCCCATGTTTTCTTACTAAATAGGTGTATAACTCAGGGCTACTTCAACTTCTGCTCTCTTCAGGTCCCTCATCTGGAAAGTGGGGTTGGTACTTAGATCTGGTCACATGACTATAGTAATAGCTAAAGGAAAAACTTGTAGTGTGTTCAAAATTGTGTCTGACATGGTAAATGTTTACAAACATGTTCAAAGTGAGGATTGTGGTTCAAGATTTGTGCATAAAAATGTCACAGCTCGGCTGGGAGTGGTGCTGTACGCCTGTAATCCCAGTACTCAGGGAGGCAGAGACAGATGGATCTCTGTGAGTTCAAGACCAGCCTGGTCTACCAAGTGTGTTTCTGGACAGCCAAGGCTACACAGAGAAACCCTGTTTTGAAAAACAAACAAACAAAAAGTCACAGCTTGGAACCAATGGAAATAGCACCTTCCTTTAACCTGCATGAATGGAGACAAACCTAAAGTGACTAATATGAGTTGCCTACAGAAATATGAATTATACTTTACAAAAGCTGATATTAAAAGAGAACCTTTCTTCCAATCTGTAAGTGTATCATTACAGTTTCTATTTTGTATCTTCCACAGAAAATTTGTAGAAAGAGAACTGTTCAAACCTGATGAGGTACCTGAAAGACATAATTTATCTTTTTTTCCAACTGTAAATGATATAAAAAATCATATCCATGAGGTACAGAAATCCTTGAGGACTGGAGACGTGCTGTTTAACGCAGAGGTTATCCCAGCTACGGTACGGGCACATCCACTTGTCTGCCTCGCTGTCTTTCCCAGCCCCCGCTATTGCATTGGAGAGGCACTAGCTCCTGTCGGGACTTGGCCTGTAGAAAGGGCTACACTACACCATCTCAATTACAGTGACCCAAGAAGACACAGATCACTTTCCAAATATGAATGCTACAAGCTCTCAAATGACAACTGGACTGAATATTTCCTCTCACAAGGAAAGGAAACAGTAGCTTTCCAGATCTGAGTATATCAGAGAAGAATCAGACTTTCTCTCTGTATGAGAGCTGTTTCTTATTCAGTTCACAGACATCTGTTGAGCACATACTGAGTATATCCTTTCCTCCATTTTAAAAAGTAGGTGGTCAAGGTTAAGTCGTTCAGGTTCAAATGCACTGAGTGCTGATGTGAGCTCTATATACCATACGTGATTATCAGTTTTTACCTCATCTTTTTATGTTGTAGTTTCCTTGTCAATGTTAGTAATTTCTGAGGCAGTTTTACCATAATTATGCAGAAGTTAGTAACTGTATGAATAGTGATTTCGGAATTAAAATGAGTTGTACTAACCTTTCCTTCCTGACTTTTTACTTTCCAAGTTTTAGTATCTGAACATTTTTTATTTTTACTTGCTTTTTAATGTATGTGAATGTTTTGCTTGCATGCATGCGTCCCATGGAGGCTGGGAGAGGGTGTTGGATTCCCTAGATCTGGGGTTATTGATGGTTGTGAGCCACCGTGTGGGTTCTGGGAATTGAACCCAGATCTTCTGGGAGATCAGCCAGTGCTCTTAACTGCCGAGCCATCTTTCCAGCGCTAGTACTTGGATATTTCAAATGCTAGAACTACTTGGGTTGTGGTGCTTTGTTTTGTATCTAAATTCTTAATTATTGCTGTCCAGAATTCAAGAAAACAGATTTGCCACCTGCACTTTCTACCTAAATTGTTGGTATCTGAACAAGGACCTTAATGTAGTGAGACACACTTGACCTTTGAGAACGTAACAAGAGGGTGATCACAGAGTAAACCACAGTGTGAAAGTAAAACAGGAGGCCGAGGAAAGAGCTCACTTACAAAGGTGACGGTCTAAGTGTGATTCCTCAGAGCCATGTAAAAATGCTGACATGGCTGGTGTGAATTTACAATCCTGGAGCTAGGGAGGTGGACACGGGAACGGAGCTGGTGACAGTCTTGCCGGCCAAAGTGGCGAGCTCCAGGCCAATGAAGGAGTCCATCTCAAAGGATATGGACTGAGTCTTACCTCTGGCATCCATTCACATGCACCCACACATGCAGGCATTCACGCAGAAGAGCTGACTATGCTGGGTTTGATCAGAACTAACATGATAGAAGGAGAGGACTGATTTCCAAAAGTTGTCCTCTGATTTTCACACACTAAGGCATGTCTGTGCACATAAGCACATACACACATGCACACAAAATAAGTAAGTAAAAGCAAATTGTTAAAAGAAAATATGATGGTTGTTTCAATGTTTAAGATTATTTTCAATGCAACTACTTTGGTTTTACTGAAACAAATGTTCTCATTTCAGCTTCAGTGGACCACAGACAGTGGGAATATTCTCAGAGAGACTGTAACAGTTACATTTGCAGAAGGTAGGTTATTTTAACTTTTTTGTTTTGTTTTTCAAAACAGGGTTCTCTGGGTAGCCTTGGCTGTGCTACAGCCCTCTCTCTGTAGATTAGGCTGACCTTGAACTCAGAGATCCCCCTTCCAACCACTAATCCAGAACATCATCCGCAGATATTCCTAAAGGCTAGTCTCATGGAGGCATGTTCTCAGTTGAAGTTCCCTCTTCTCAGATGGCTCTAGTTTGTATCAAGTTGTCAAAAAAAAAAAAAAAAAAACAGGACAGAAAGGAAGGGTTGGAAGGAAGAGATGAAACAAAGGTTGAATCTAGATCTATATTTTAGAGTTCCCGTGGAAGATCTATGAGCTGACAGGTTCTAGAAACAGTGAAGTAGGTACCTGGTCAATTTGTTTGTGGGTGTGTGTCTGTGTTTCTGTGTGTGTTTTGGTTTTTGTTTCTTTACTGTTAATTTGAAACAGGGTCTCATTCTGTTCCTGAGCTTGTCTGGAATATTTTTAACTGGCCTCAAACTCATGATATTGCTCATTTGTTAGCCTTAAAGTGCTAGGAATTACAAGCATGAGGCACCATACCAGGCTGGCTTGGAGTTATGCATTATTAAGTAAATAGTTAATCAACTGATTATTAATTAACTAACTGATTGAGTGGTTTCGAAGCTGGATCTCACTGTGTAGCCCTGTCTGTTCTGTAACCCACTATGTAGACTGGGCTGGCCTCATACTCAGAGCTACACCTGCCTCTGCCTTTTATGTGCCACCATGCCTGGCTATGTGTTTGTTTTTTAAGTGGTTTGTTTGTTTACATCAAGTATCCCAGGCTATCCTCAAACTTACTTCTCTGGCCAAGAATTACCTTGTACTACTGATCCTCCTGTGTCCACCCCTAGAGTTCAGGGACTACATGCATTTGCCACCCTTGCCTATCTCACTGATGATTTTTTTAAGTCTTTTGTAAAACTTTGACTTTGTCTTGTCCTCTATTCTGATTCTAATAGTAATGATTGTCATAAAGTTCAAGAAAATAATCTTGTCTGTCTCTTGTTTAATTTAGGAAATTCACTAGGAGAACCAATTTCAAGCAAAGTGGGGACAAGTCAGACACAGACTTCTTTGTCTCCAGAGGCACTTCCCTTGCTCTCCTCACTTTCTTCTTTTCAGCCCCAAGTATTTACACACTTACAGGTATGTACCCACTAAACGGCTAACCCTGGCAGTCTTCCTTTTTCTCCATGATTCCTTCTGTAGGGATTTCAGGGAATTCTATAAGATTACAATAATGGCCATATATCCTTTCATTATTAATTTTTTAGTCCTTTGTGTCTAGGTGTAAGGTGATAACTCAGTATGTTTGGAAAAGTTTGAGGGAGACTATAAATGAGGGAAATAATTGTTGTACTGTCTTTTTGTTGGTCCTTGTTTCTATCTTCATAGACTATCTGTTAATAATTATATACCTATTACTTTTTGTTCCATTTTTTTTCCAAAAGACTATACTACAAGAACGTAATATATATTGTAAATCCAAACATTGTGATATAACTCTTTTCTCTTTAGAAGGGTTTGAAGTTACAGCCAAGATTCTCCTCTCCTGATGGCTCACAGGCTCTGATGTCAGTAAATAGCCATCCCTCCTCCAGTCCTGAAGGACTCGTGGATACAGTAGGGAATGCTGTCGTGAATGATCATCCTCTATTGCTTGGTCAAAGTGAAAGCCTTCCAACAGATATGTGCCTAACCCAAAACAATAGCACTGCCTCTACCATGGGGAATCTCCCAGAATCAGTTCAGAATATAGTTGCAATGGATCAGCTGGTAGAAGGAGAAGATGCTCAGGATGCGGGGAATCTGGAAGGAAGTGTGAACAGGATTCTGTTGGCAGATGTGCAGACCGTTCCAATACGAATCATAGACAGCCATGCAGCTCTTAGTAAGTGAGCATCAACGTATGATCCTTTTTAACCTTTAAACAACAGAAAAAAAACAGTCATTTCTACCCAGTGGGTTTATAATATTGTGTAGTTCAAACAAAATTATCAGAGAAAAATAGATATTTACCAGCTTAATATTTTTCTTATTACATGTAATTATTTAATCCCAATGAAATTATTCATTTATTTATCCCAGCACTTAGAAGGCTTAGGCAGACTGATTGCAAGATCGCACAGCCTGGGCTAAAAACAAGTCCCAAACTAACTTGAGCAACTTAGCAAGATCTTATGTCAAAATAGAAAGAGGGCTGGAGTGGTAGAGTACTTCACTGCCCAGCAGGCCCTAAAAACTGGATTCAGTCTCCAGCACAGACAGGAAAAGAAAGAAAGAGGATGAGGAGGGAGAGTATTCATTTCTCTTAAATTAATTAAAGGTCTCATAATGTAGATTTGGCTGTCCTGGAACTTCCTGTGTAGACAAGGCTTGTCTCGGTCCCCTCCCTGCCTCTGTCTCAAGTTTGGAATTAAGGCATGTGTTGCTGCCATCCAGCTAGATTTATTTACTTTATTATGCATATGATTGTTTTGCCTGTGTGTATTTATGTACCCAGGGAGGGAAGAAGAGGGTTCTTCTAGAGCTGAAATTACAGCTGGTTGTGAACTACCATATGGATGCTGAGAACTGAACCCAGCTCCTCTACAAGAACAACATGCATTCTTAGCCTCTGAGCGGCCTCCTCAGCACCATAACTCATTTCTTTCTTTCTTTTCTTTTTTTTTTTTTGGCAAGGGGGTTTCAAGACAGGGTTTCTCTGTTAGCCTTGGCTGTGCTGGACTTGCTTTGTAGACCAGGCTGGCCTCAAACTTACAGAGAGCCACCTGCTTCTGCCTCCTGGGGAGGCATTGGTTCTGGGGCCATTGTGCCCAGCATAACTCATTTCTTAATTACCTACTTTTCCATGGAAAATCTGTGATGATATAAAACCAGGAAAGTAATTTTAGGATGCATAAAAAGCAAATGATGTAAGGAAAACTACTATCCAAAGATTATGAAAAAAAGTTCATACATGCACAGAAAAAGGATGGAAATAAGTAGTAGATAAATGATTTAATAATAAAAAGTTGGATTATATACTTAAATATTGAGTTCTATGGATGTTTACAAAAAGAGTAAAAATAGGGCATATGAGTTCCTTCAAAGACCTTTTGTTTACCCTTTTTCATAACCAATTGTTGTAGAAAATAAAAAATGGCTAATAATGCATATTATTAAAACATGTAAATATTACTTGGATCTCTGTGAGTTCAAGTCCAGCTGGGTCTACAGAGCTAGTTCCAAGATAGCCAGGGCTATACAGAGAAATCCTGTCTTGAGAACAAAACAAAACAAACAAAATCAGAAATTTATTAGAGAATTTTATATCTATGGAGTAACTTTATAGATGAAAATAAAAATGAATATATGCCAATGTATTGGTATAACTCCATGAGAAAGTTAGCTATATTCCCATTCTACAGATAGGGAAACCAAGGCTCAGGGAGGTTAAGTAACTGCCTAATGCTCATATTTATAGAAAGTGATAGAGGAACGAACTAAGCCCTGCTATTTCTTACCTTTTTTTTTTAGTTGTTGTTCTTTGGTTTTTGGGTTGCTTGTTTGAGATGGAGTTTTTCTGTATAGCCTTTGCTGTCCTGGACTCAGTTTGTAGACCAGGCTGGCCTCGAATTCACAGAGATCCACCTGAGGCCTCCCTGAGTGCTGGGATCACAGGAGTGCCCCACCGCACCCAGCTGATCTCTTCCTTTCTAACATGCTCTCACCTTCTGTGCTGTCACATAGTATTTCTGGGAGCATTAATCCAAATTGCTTTCAGTGAAGCCCTTTTTAATCCAGACCTGTATGCTTTACCTAGTAGGGTCATAATCTGCTGGGTCAGTTTACCCAGATGTGAGCTCGTGGGTCATTCACATCCATCTTCTGTGGGTCCCATGCCTCTGAACTCCAGTGTACCTGTATGTCACAGTATTTGGTGTGTTCAGCACGTTACTAAGCAAGTCAGTCCCTCTACTTTTTGCTTCCCAAGAGCAGCTGCATTGTGGAGATTCTTGATAATTATGGTGAACATTTGAGGTCTGGTGTAGTGGTACATGCCTTTAATCTCAGCACTCCATCTCTGAGCTCAAGACCAGCATGGTCTACATAATGAGACCCTGTCTCAAAAACAAAACAAACAAAAAATGAAGATGCTAGGCAGTGCACTGGCCAGCTGCCGGTGTTGCTGCTGTGCTGGGTGATGAGCACAATGGAGGGTGCTTAGGCATCCTGGAGTATTTTACATGGGCGAACATATAGTCCACACAGCTAAGACAAAGCTGTCATCCTAAGATGGGCCAAAACATTTTCTCTATGTTACCATGACCCTTTTTTAAACTGCAGTATATTTACATTATATACATAATAAAATATAATTTATATGTAAAATGATATAATAGATAAAGTCTCAGGTCAGCCTTGGCTGTGTCACTAAGAGTGGCCTTGATCTCCTGACTCTACTCCATTGCTCTAGTGCTGTGACTAGCTTTAAATTTATATCATTTAAAGACCACAGTGTTATAAAATATACTAACCCTTTTGTTTGTTTGTTTGATTTTAAAGTTGAAGAAAGTCTAGAAGATACTCTGTCTGTGAACCAAGTTAAACAAGAACCCAAAGAGCCAACACTGTCTATAGAAGCAAAAACGTTTCTGGACTGTAAAAAATTATCTGCTACATAACTTTTTAAAAAGCTCTGGTCCCTTCTGATGTCTTAGGTGAAGATTGCCAGAGCATGGCATGTCGAAGCTGGAGCGGAACTGGATGATGAGCAGCTTTGACTTACGCTCGAACACGCGTTGCCAGTTCCATATTTGTACTCCCTTAAGAAATGTTTTACTTTGTTTTGTATTCATATAACGTTTTATTATCCAGTAAGGCAAGCGTTTCAAAAGATCATCTGAACTTATCCACAGTAATGTAGTGTGAACACAAAATAGTTACCTCATCCCTGATACCCAGTTTTGGTTCTTACAAGATAAAAAAAGCCAACAATAAAAGCAGTGTGTGAGTGCATGTGTAGGTGTGTCAGAAAATTTAAAGTTGTGACAAGAATTTTGATTAGCTGACAGGTGAGAGAATATTTCTCATCAGTTTGGAAAGATAGCTTTATATGGTAACACAGAGCCGCCAGTCACACCCCTGTGGATTCACAAAGTAGCACAGAACTGCCAGTCACATTCCTAGACACTGAATTACAGCTTACCTTGCAGGCGTCAAACTCTGTAACTGCAAAGGAATGGTGCTAATGGCCGTCTGTCAGAAAGCTCAGTGACTTGGTAAGTATTGAAAGGTTTAAGTTGAATTAATCAGATTAATACAAATAAATATATATGACTTGTATTTTATATGGGATTGGAGGTAAATCCTTATTTAGGAATAGAAAGATGAAAATTCAGAGAACGGAGGGAAACGTTAAAATTCCCTACTGTTTACAAATCATTTGGGGAAACTTTTGATGGTAGCAGAATTTTTGTTGTTTTTTTTTTTTCAAAGATTCAGTTTTGACTAAAAAATAATTTAAATAGTATGTACATTTTTCTATACCAGAGTTCTTACTGAATTGATAGGATTTTGATTTATCTATTGCAAGTTTATACAATTTAAAATTTAGTTCATATTTGAAACTTGAGAATGTCTGATCTAATATTTGCTCATTAAATAAGTATATTTATACTCAGTACCAAATATCTAGTAATCAGTATATTCATTATAAGCCTTTTTAATGAAATATTGACTAGCTAGGAATTTCAAATATAACTGTCATTAAATTAACCTAGCTGAATGTAGTGACGTTCACTTGTAATCTCAGCACTCAGGAGGTAGAGGTAATAGAATGGTAAATTTAAGTCTAGCCTGGGCTACATAGCAAGATCTTACCAAGAAACAAAGAGGGGATCATCTAGAAGATTTTGTTTTTTCTGGAGACTCATTTGTGAATGTATTTAAATTTTTATTTTTAAAAACAAGAATTTCAGCTGGGTGTGGTGGCACACACTTGTAATCCCAGCACTCAGGAGGCAGAAGCAGGCAGATCTCTGAGTTTGGGGCTAGCCTGGTGTCTAAAATGAGTTCCAGAACAGCCAGGGCTGTTAAGCAGAGAAACCCTGTCTTTAAAAAAAAAAAGGAAGGAAGGAAGAAAAATTAAAAATAAGAATTTTAAGTGGATATTAAAGTTTAATATCCAAAGCATGAACAATATAATATTTGACCTTAATACTTTACATGGATATCTATCGCTTTTGACTTTCTTAAATCTAATCTCCCATTATTATTTACTTTGTTTCAGGTACATGACCTGTATCTGAATATAAAGCACTGTTATATTTAAAGTAGGTGGAACTCTAAAATTCGTTATCTTTACACCTATATTCTGGACAACATAAAATTTATTATTTATATCTTATTTAATGTAAAGTTTATATCTAAATGTATGTATGATTGTTAGTAAGAATTGCTTCTCTTTTTCTAAAGAACTGAAGATACCTGGTACCATTATTTACAGAGGCAGGTTGCTAAATCTGAGTATGTTATAATAAGTTTAACATAATTCATAGTCACTTTAAAACCCAAGTTCTCTTAGTCTCTGTGTACTTAAGAGAAATGAGATCAAGGCTGGGCTTAGTGGCACATACCTGTAATTGCAGCACTCAGGAGGCAGAGGCAGGCGGATCTCTGAGAGCTTAAGGCCAGCCTGGTCTACAGAGCTAGTCTAGGACAGCCAGGGCTACATAGAGAAACCCTGAAGAAAGAGGGGGAGGAAGAGATCAAATTAGTATGTAATTTAGAACTCTATTATAGGTAATGCTCTTTTGTTATCCTTGTCAAAGAAGAAACTGTTTCTTGAGGAAATAGGTTTTCACCTTCCAATAATAATTAAGGTTAATTATTAAATATTCCACTCATTTAGCTGTATTCTTTTGGAGACATTCCTTTTTTATGTTGAATTGCTAAGGAGAAATGCTTATTAAGAAATAAACTAGCCAGTTTCCTTTGAGGATGAGAAATAGCAGAGGATTCAGTATTTAATAATTTAATCAGGAACAAACATAGTGAAAATGTATTTCTGTCACTTTATTCTGAGGGGCATAATGGCAGACCCCTTTAATCCCAGGGGATCGCTGAGTTCAAGGCCAGCCTGGTTTACAAAGAAAGTTCCAGGACAACCTGTAATGTAATAGGACCCTGAGTTGGGGGAAAAAACTAGAAGAAAAAGTATACTTTTGTCGGTTCATTCAACATGCATGGGTCTTATGTTAATATTTTTATCATGAGTTCAGAAAGTTACATATATTCTTTCCACAAACAAAAGCAAAACAGAAAACTGAACACTTAAATCTGTAAGTGTATATTCTTGTTTTTTAGGAACAAACTGGAACTGTTAATATTTTGTGTATTTAAATGAGTAGTTTTTCAGAAATGTTATCTAAATGGGTTTTAAAGTTCGTTTGTCTTCTAAACTCATGGGTAGTGACATGTCAGTGTTGGAAAGGTGCTTAGCATCAATTTTTGGAAACTATGTTTACATATTTAAGTATTTAATTCTTTCTAAATGAACCTGTTCTTAAACACAAGCGTATAAAGATTTTATTATCTGTATTTGGCATTCTCTTAAGAACTCTGCAGCAAAATTTGACAAGCCTTCTTTGGTTTGTGTGTTACAAGATGTAGCGATGTAGTGGGAAGCTCGACAAGCAGTTAGAATTCCATAATCACAGCTTGCCTTGTTTCTCAGTGGTTTCCGTGTTTCAAACCTCCAAGTAAACTGCACATACACCGTCAATTATAGATAAGCAGCCACAGTAGACTTTTCCCTCAGTAATTTCCTGTGTGAGCAGCCAGTGTACTTAAAAAGCTTTAACATCTTATGCAGAGGTGGGGGAGACAGCAGCTTTGGGATCCGCTCCTGAGGCTGGTAGTGTTCAGCTTGTGCTCCTCCTTCTTCACATCTGCCAGACTATATACTTAATCATGTGCATATGAGACAGTGTTTATACCAGGTTTTTAAAGAGATTTTAAAATATGTGTGTATATATTGTAACTTTGATGTACAGTCTTCTTGTTATAATTAATTTTTTTCATTAAAAAATTCTGGATTTTTTAATGTGTTAGTTTTTTAAAATATGCTTTTCTTGGAATTAATGAAAGTTTTGTTTATCTTAAATGAGATGGTGATAAATGCTTTAGTACCTGAGAATCTTAACTAGAAGTTTATGGCAGTTTTTTTTTGGTTTTATTTTAGGTTTTTCGAGACAAGGTTTCTCTGTGTAGCCTTGGCTGTCCTGAAACTTGCTCTGTAGACCAGGCTGGCCTCAAACTCAAAAGAGATCTGCTTGCCTCTTCCTCCTGAGTGCTGGGATTACAGGTATGTGCCACCTCGCCCAGTTAAGCCTAATAGTTTTTAAGAATTAACTGCTACCATTAGCACATACATATATGTTACGTGTGTGTATGTGTGTGTGTATGTATAAAATGGCTTAACGGGTAAAGGTTAAAGTATGATGACCTGAGTTCAATCCCCCAAAGCATATTTACAGGCAGAAGAGAACCAACTCCACAAGGTTGTCCTCTGACCTCCACACATACATGCCCACACAGCAATTGTTAGGTTAGGACCGGTTTACTAATGAAGGAATGAGGCTCGCAACAGATCTTATATGAAAGAGGTTTATTAGGTGGAGAGCAGGGCATGATGGGAGGGAGAGAGAGAGAAAGAGAAAGAAGCTGGGGGAAAGAGAGAGAAGGGAGGAGAGGGGGCGCACTGATAGAGAGAAAGGAGCAAAAGAGTAAGAGCAACGCGTCGGGTTGCCCCTTTAAGGGGCTAGGTAACCACACCTCCCAGGTGTGGCCACCTGGCTGGGTGACACAAGATGATGTTGTAAGTTGCTAGGTAACCCAGAAGCAGGTTCTGTTTCAAAATACTAACAGTAATAATTTACAAAGCAAAAATGTAAAGGCCAGCAATATGGCTCAGCACACAGAGCAGCTGCCGTTAAGCCTGATGACAGGCTTAGGTTTCCTGGACCTACACAGGAGAGGACTGACTGTTTCAGGTTGTCCTCTGACTACCTGCAGCTATGCATGGTGTGGGTCTTAGGCACATACATACATGGGTAATGAATAAATATATGTTACCAAAACTTAACAACATGTATGAAAAGATACAAGTAATGTTTTGACTCTACATTTGCTACAATGATATTTTCAAGTACTCCTTCATATATTTAGAGTAATATCAGAATCATATGATTGTAAGAGGAAGAAAGATCGTTAACCTTTTCCCCTCTTTTTTGATTTTTCTACTCTTTAGCACAACAGAAAACCCTGGGCTGGGGGCAGGGGTCCCAGTACTCGCCGTAAGTGTGAGGATTGAAGTTCAGCTCCCATTCCCCACATAAACACACACACCATACGTAAATTAATTTGAAAAAACAAGTCGAAGAAAATCTAATAGAGAGCATGCATAAAAGGCGAAGATGCTGGTGGTGGGGCGTCTGAGCCGGAAGTGATGACTAAGGAGGAGACGATGACTAAGGAGGAGTCGCCTGTAGAGGAACACGGGGTAGCTCCGAGGCAGGCAGGCAGGCAGGGCAGTGGGGAGGAGAGGGCCAGATAACCTGAGTTTGTCCAGAGCTTGGTGAGCGTTTCTAAGTCTGTTGGCTCTTTCCATCTTCCCTGAGGCGCCTCCAAGACATGTTGAGAGCTTCAGACACCAGCTCAATAAGTTGTCCGTCTGAGCGGTGTGTGGCCTGCTGAAAGGAATTCTGTGTTCAAGGAGCGCCTGAGCCACCACATCCCTGGCTCAACCCAGTCTGTAAAAAGTGTCAACAAGATTTAGGAAACAGTGAGCCATGTGGTCATGTGAGCATGCGTGGCCGTGAATAAGTCAATCTGCCAGTCCTTGCCCGATGTCACCAGAGACTGGCGTATCTGGAGAGTCCTCAGCAGATTGGTTTTGGCACAGGTTTGGCAGGAAGCGTGGATCTCTGAAATATGAGCTCGGAGGTCAGTGGGATCGAGAAGAGGCTTTAGAAATCTTGGGTCCGACGTGCAGGCACTGGTTATTGGAAGAGGATGTCCCCCATGGGTCTGGAAACGCTAGAAACCGAGTCCTGGGCTACTGAGTCAGCTCTGGCATTACCCAAAGCCGCTGGGTCCATAGAGGTCTAATGCCCCTGGCAGTGAACTATGGCCACCTCTGCTAGGATGTGGAGACCCTCCAAAAGTTTGGCTATGAGGGGGCCATTGACGATGGGAGTGCGCTTTGTGGTGAGAAATTCTAATGATAAATCAGGCAGTATCGATGTTAACCTGCTGGTCCTCGGCTAGTTGGAGTGCCCGAGCTAAAGCAATTAGCGCAGTCTTCTGTGAGGAAAGCCCCACTGGAAAGCGATTTGCCTCAGCTTTTTTGTGGCGGTGACCACAGCTGCTTGGGGTTTCCCGATCTATGAGAGAGCCCCCATCTACAAAGGTTGAGTTGGGGATCTGTAAGGCTGGTCTAGAAGAGCAGGCCGGTCTAAGCGCAGGGCCTCCACAGCCTTTGGGCAGGAGTGTGAGGAGGTATTGGAGGGGGATGACATGGGGAGGAGGGTCTCAGGGCTGAGGGAACGACTGGGGGTTAGAGTAATTTGGGTTGTTTTTTTTTTTTTTTTTTTTTTTTTTTTTAGAAGCAGGACCTGTGAGGGTCCTAGGAGGGAGGCAGAGGAGGGACTCAGAAGGTCTGAGCAGCAGGTGAGTTCCCTGCTACTGCTAGGGCTCTCAAACACAGCTGCCATCCCACACAGTGGGATGGAGACTTTAGGATAGGAAGGCATCAGCCCCATGGGAGGGTCCAACCATTGAGCTAAAACACCTGTGGACGCTCCCACACTCCCTTCTGCAAAGAGGTGATGGGGCGGATAACGGCTGGGAGTGCCAGGCAGGGCCTGTAAGAGGGCATCCCGCAGTAAAAAGAAGTGAAGGTGGGCTGTGGCCGGGTGGGTGAGGGGCCCTGTGGCGTCTCTCTGGATGCCTGGTACAGTGGCTTAGCTGTAATAGCAAAACTGGGGGTTCAATGTCTGAAGAACCCCCACCAGGCCCGAAAATCAAAGAATCTGGTCCACTGCAGTTGGCCTTTGTAGACTCTTCAGATCCTTAGACCCCGGGCTGAGTTGCCTAAGTAAACAACAGCCGGAGTGCACAGCTGGTCTTTAGAAGGAGAGACACTGTGACCCAGGGAACCTACATAATAAAGAGGTGTGCTAGGAGGAAGCTGGGCGAAGTGGTGTAGGCCTTTACTCCCAGCCCTCAGGGAGGCAGAGGCAGGCAGATCTCTGTGAGTTTGAGGCCAGCCTGACAAAGTGAGTCCAGGACAACCGAGGCTACACAGAGAAACTCTGACTCAAAAAAAAAAAAAGAGAAAAATCTAAGGTGGAGAGGCCAGGGCCTGTCCAAAAGAATTCAGGCTGTCCGGGAAGCCCTGAGGAAGAACCGTTCCCATGAGCTGTTTTGCTCTCAGGGTCCTCCCATGTGAAGGTAAAGAGAAAATACAAGTCAGGGTGCAGGGGGACAGTAAAGTGGGCATCCAGGACAGTAAAGTGAGAGGTCGTAGAGGAATGTTAGGAGGGTGTAAAGGTTAGTGACTACAGGTTGGATAGAATAACTGCCTTGTTAATGAGGCGGAGGTCCTCTTCTAAGCGGTAGGCCCCAGAGGATTCACAAACTGGGCGTATGGAAGTGTTGCAAGGTGAGTCAGTAGGCACTAAGAGTCCCTGAGACAGACAGCCAGGGATGATAGATTGAAGGCTGTGGTGGTGGGTTTCAGAGATGGGAAACTGGGGTCCGGAGGGGAAGGAAGAGGGGTCCTTAAAGCAGATGAGGACCGGCTGACGGTGGGTAGCAATCACCGGTGTGGAGATGTCCCATACTTGAGGGTCAACTGGTCCCGGTAGGGTAGGAACAGGGCAGTCTGGGGTGTTGGGTACAGGAATGTATCGATCTGTGAGCCAGGAGAGGGGAATCCCAAAACCAGGGAAACAGGGAAGAATCCCACCCTCTGATATAGGCAATAGGTGGGAAACTGAGGCTGTTGCTTGGCAATGCTTCTCTGGATTCCATTTGACCTGAGAGGTACATTCAGGTGGAGTTCCTGTAGCCTAAAAGAATCCCTTTTACGTTTTACAAAGGAGATAAACTTTAGATATGTTAGCATCACCGTTGTAATGTGCAGTGAAATATACATTGAAGAAACAGCAGTAGACACATGTCTTTGTGTTAACAGCATAAACACTCTTCAAGGTGAGCTCTGGGAAGGCAAAAGCCTTCCGTGAAATAGAAGGGGCAAAAGCTCATTTGGTCTTGATTTTTAGTATGAGTACATACTAAAAGAGGGGTTTCTTCCCTCTATCCATAAGACTGGATGTATGTAAGTTTAACACAATAAGAAACAACTTTTAAATCTATACTTAAAAACAAAGGAGATTTAAAATCTTGAGCTTGGTACCATGATAGTGGATCATATAGTGGAATGTTTTAGCAGAGTTTGATTACTAAATCAGAGCTCTAGTGATAAATGTCAGAGCTTTGGACAGTTAATACAATAGTAGCATAGCAAAAGGAAGAAATGTGAAACATTTTTATCTATTTAGGATACCTTAAATCACCTTAGATCTATAACTTGCATTTACCAACCTTAAAACTCCTTCTTGGATCCTGAAACACTTTCTTAGAAGCTTTCCTTTATAACTTTCATTTACCAGGCCTGGAGAGATGGCTCAGAGGTTAAAAGCAGTGGCTCTTGTTCCAAAGGCTCTGAGTTCAATTCCAGCAGCCACATGGTAGCTCATAACCATCTATAATAATATATGATGCCCTCTTCTGGTATGAAGGCAGAATACTATATAAATAATAAATAAACACATCTTTAAAAAAAACAATAGAAGCAGAAAAAAGATGTTGGGTAGAGCTGACATCTAATTCAGTAGGATTAGGTAAGGGTTGAAAATGTCTGGTGTTCAAAACAAGATTAGTAAATAACTTTCATTTACCAACCTTGAAAAAAAAATCTTAGACCCTCAAACATTTATAACTTGCATTTACCAACTTTAAAATGTCTTTTTTTTACAACCTTAAAACATTTTTTAGAAGCTTTTCTTTATAACTTAAACTTTTGTATCCTTAGGCCTTTTCTTTAAAATTTACTGTGAGATATAGGTGAGACTGTTTAGAGCATTCTTTGTCCTTTAGATAAAAGAATGGTAAAAGGTTACATCCGAGACCTGTTTTTTTACTCTGGTAACAACAAGGTAGAATGTGTCTAGACCTGACAGTAGCAACTCCAGTCATGAGGATTAAGGTCTGTTCTCCTGCATATGAAGACTGAGAAGGCATCAGAAGCCTCCCACGACAGAGATGGGCAATATGACCATTAGACCCGAGTGTGAGGTTAAAAGAGACCTGCAGCGTTACCCTGGGCTCAGCAAGGGTGGTGAAGGTTGCTGAATCTAGGAGTCCTCTGCCAGGCCAAGGAGCTTGAAGGCTGGACGTCTCTTTGGTGCTTGTGCTGGTTGAGCAACAATGGCTGGGCACAGAGGAGAAGCCTGCATGGGAGCATTTTGACTTCCAGAGGCCAGTCTGCTGGAAGGTAGTCATGGCTTGTTGAGGCAGCTGCGGGACCAGTGTCCTTCCTGTTGCATCTGAAACAGGTCCCTGCCAGAGTTGACTTAGGCTGGACCCCTGTGGGATGGGATATTGCAGACCTCTTGTTTCCTCTGTAGGAATGCCAACAGCCTCAGAGCAGCAGGCAACATCTGGAGCATAGTTTTGTGCTATGGCTGAGCCTGTCAGAAAGACTCAGCCACATCTTAGGATTTAAAAATTATCTTTACTAACTCCTGTATGGGGGCTCAGGGACTATCCTCACCTGTTTAGTTAAGATGGCCGTGAGACTGTGTCTGCATCTGTAGGACAATAAGTATATTTTTGGACACATTAAAGGACTTCATTATCTACAAAGATGACTTAACTACTAACTTGC
Source organism: Pachyuromys duprasi (assembly GCA_028658305.1). Taxonomy (NCBI): domain Eukaryota; kingdom Metazoa; phylum Chordata; class Mammalia; order Rodentia; family Muridae; genus Pachyuromys; species Pachyuromys duprasi. The sequence continues at coordinate 40,493,554 of CM053751.1, forward strand.
ATTTTTTAGCCATCAAATACTAGGACTTTAGGATTCATCTCCATTAAGTTGGAGCCTTAAAATCATAAGCATGGTCCATAAAGACAGAGTATATCAGTTTCCTGTATGATTTAGTTCCATAACTTATAATGCTATACTATAGAGTAATAATATTACTATATTCAGGAAACAAGACTAAATATATTTTAACTTTTTGAGAGTGAAGATATAGCATAATGACCAAGCTTTAATAATGTAAACAAATGAATGTGCCTAAAATTAATATATACATAAAACAACTTTGAAATTACATTTGAATTTATTATACCAAATCCATTGGCCAGAAAGCCTAGTGGTGAACCCAATCACAGGCAGCTGGTGGCGGGAGAAACAGCATTCCTTTATTCAGGAACTAGTAAAAAACATAGGTAGTTAGACATACATTTTAAGTTAGCTTGTTAATCTGAATAGTCCTTTATAACTTTGAAATTTCGGCATCATATAAAAAGTATTTTGAACCAGGGCTGAATCATATATAAGCATGCTATAAAAATATAACATTGACGGGGTGGGAATTTAGCTCAGTGGTAGAGTGCTTGCTCAGCAAGTGCAAGGCTCTAGGCTTGGTCCTCAGCTCTGGAAAAAATAAAAAGTATAACTCTGAATTTATATAAAAATACATACCAATTTAAAATGAGATTTGTTGCTTTCTTTAAAGGGAGATGAAATAAACACCTAGTTAATTGTGATTATAAAGTTTTAAAATTGTTGTCTCATACCATGTAGTCACCTTAAGGTTTACAGTTTAATCTTAAGAATTTTTTTTTTTGAGAGCATAAAAAGAAATCAGATAGTATTTTTATTTAGTGGGATAGCAGGCAGAGAGAAACAAACAGGACTTTGAGAAAAGAGAAATAGGGAATCCCTTTTCATTTTACTGATTACTTTTAATATTACTGGATAATATTAAACATTTGACTAGAAGGGCAAATATAGGTGTAGAAGCCTATATTTCCCAAAGGGGAGAGAATATGAAGAAGCCATTCCTGCAAATGAGAAAGGGAAATGGAATGAACCATGTGGCTAGTGGTTCATCAACCAAATAGCATGGCAAGTCAGGAGCTGAGCCTGGCTGACACCAGGGTTTTAGAGCCATAAGGCTGAGTTCTCCTAAAGGGAATCTCATCCTCAGGAAAGGACAGAGGCAGATAGGCAGCTTTAGAGTGGAGGTGGGAAGGGGCGCAGTGGCCTTTCAGGGTCTACAGGAGACTGCAGTTTTGCAGCTCTTAAAGCAGTGGGACAGAAACAAGGTAGTGGAAGCAGCTGGCGGCGTGGAAACCATGGCTTTCTTATAACTAAGGTGGCTGTCAATCATGTGTCTGCCCTTGATTGCCCTTTTGAAAATGGCAGTGAAGCCACGGCCCCACCCTCTTTATTCCAAAAATCAACATGGCGGCCCACCATGTACTGTGCGCAGCCGAGGTAGCGCTGCATCACCTGGGCGTGCGCTGGCTCTGTGGGGCGGGGTGGGGCCAGGCAGCGGCTGCAAAGAATTTTAAAATCATCTGTGCATGTAGTGGAGACCAAGGCTGGCCAGTGTGTGATTGCTTACCTAACAGTGAAGTCTGGCACCGTCAATCGTGGAATGCCAGAGCAGATTACAGTGGCTGTAGGTTGAAAGTGCAGGGCCCGGGCATGTGTGGTTAAGCTGTGGTTAGCAATAGCTGGAACAGAAGACAAATCTGTTGAGGGCATCATCGTAGATGTAAGGGGTATTGGTGTGACCAGATCAGACACTACCAGGAGAGCCCTTCCCAGCCAATGTTAGGGTATATTTTTAAATGCCACACATTCAACAGATCTGGATATGAAGAGATATATTTGGGGGAGGAAAAGGGGAGAGGAATTAGAGGAGAAAGAGAAGCATGGCAGGGGTGGGAGGTCCCTGAGAGAGAGGTCAGAGAGGAGGGAGGGGAAAAAACCGAGGACAAGAGAGAATGAGCAGGGGTGAGTGGCAGACTGCAGCACCTGACCCAGGAGGTGACCCAGGATGTCAGTACCCTAGAAGCCTTTGAGGGCAGGCCAGTTGATTTGCCTGCACAACATAATAAGCATTCCGTGTAATTCACATGTGTGGCACATTTGCAGTCCAGATCTTAATTACTTTGACAAAAATTTATGACATAAAAAGATGCTGAATTTGTCACATAGTTTTACTTAATCTACTAAGATTATTAATTAGTTATAATAAATACAATGCATAATAAGTATAGAATAATTATATTATTATTAATAATAAGCATGGTCATTCTCCTGTAGTTAGTTTTATTGGTGAAATCCATGAGCTGATTTTTGAATAGTTATGGTAGTTGAAATCTGTTCCATTTGCAGTTACTCCAAGGTAGTTGAGATTCTGCAAATCCTTAGTATAAACGATGGTGCAGAGAAAATGTTAAAGCCACCAGGAGAGAATAAGACCACTACCACAATTTTTAAGGCAAATTTGAAGCAAATGTTATTAAATACTGGCCAGGATGATGGACACTGGCAAGGTCCATACCTGGGATTCCCAGAGAATAGCCTGGAATTATATTAGTCAAGTACTTATAAACAACCCACAAGGCTACCTACCTCCTGCCTTTGTCCAATCAGGGGCAAGCATACATCCCGACTTACTTCCTGCATATGTGTGGGTTGTGTGGACCATGTCCCTGCCATGTCTCCAGAGGAACTGGCACAGAACTGCTGAGGTGGAATATGTTCAAACCCCAGAAATCTCATACTTGAGACTTAAAATCTCAATTATTGTATAATTATTATACATTGTATTTATTATAATATAACTAACTAATTAATAATCTTAATAGATGAAGTAAAAGTATGTGACAAATTCACCTCAGGAGAAGGGAATAAAGGCAGGGGGTGGAGGGATGCTCCGAGGAAGAATAAGGCTGGATCCCCCTGTTGCTCCTGGATGCTGTTGTTGCAGTTTGACAACAAAAAGTTGGAGATTCTGAAATGAAGACTGGACTTGCTTCTTTGTATAATGTTCTTGTGGAATGTGTACAATTTACCCTTGTTCATTCAAATGATGATTTCTCGACCTCACTATGTGGTATCAGTCGGGACACTGCATTGTGATGTTTATTCTAAGCATTACCTGTCTTAAGTCTGTGTAAACATGCCACCATTTGTTCTCTGTTTTTTCAGCAAAACAACCAGTCAATGATGAGCAATGGAGAGAATAGGGTGGGACATCCTGGTCTGGAGGGGAGGAGAAAGAAGCGAGTGGGAGGAGTCAGAGAACAGAGATGGCAGGAAAAGACTTGGGACCACAAGAAGAGATGAACTGGACCTAAGATATGACTAAAAGCAAGTATAATGTGTAAAATCTGAATGGTAGGAAACTATGAGGGCTTGGAGGTTTAGGATGGAGTAATTATTGCTCAGCATTGTGCTCTAGGTTAACTAAATACATCCTAGTCTCTGTGTGATGATTTGGGTATACAGCTGGTTTAGGAATAACCGCCATTTAACTAAAAGATACATCAATAATGAATATTAATAATCAACAACATTTGCCCCAAGAAATAAGGACCCTAACAAGCAGGAAGTAGTTAAAAGTGAGTATGCCCCCTCTCCCTACTAACCTTTCTCTCTTACGTGTGTTAGAAGGGATTGGGATGGAGCAGAGAGAAGATTAAGAAAAATAAAATAGGGCTAAAAAGTAGACGCCAAGAGAGAGGGCTCAGAATAATGAAAATCTGGTTTCTAATGCCATAAATGAGACAGTAGAGTATGAAGAAATGAATTTACTGTTTCAGGATGCCAAAAAAAGTTTACCACAGCTGCTGCCGCTGAGCTCTCTCCCGTTCTGCTTCCAGAGGAGATTTTCTGTTTTGGCATAGTCTTTCTCCTATTTCAAAAAAGATTGGGAGAATAGTTGAACAATCGGAAAAGTTGCCAGTGGATATGGAGGGGTCTGAGAAGCAAAAAAAATGGATGAAATAGGAAAATAGAAGTGTCACTCAATTGTAGCATTTTAAAAAGGATTGCAGAGTTGGCTCTGCAACTAGTTTGTGGGTAGAAATGGAAATGATTGGGAAGCAAATAGTGCTGCTGGAGAAGGGAGGGAAAGTAGGGTTCAGACCCGGGAACTGCAGAAAGGATTGCGACCCAAGCCCGAGCTTTAATAAAGACCCTTGTATGTTTTGCATCTGACTCGTGTTCCTGGTGGTCTCTTGGTGGTTCTCATGATCTAGGCATAACAGCTTACACAGCCTGTTTCAAGAGAAAGGGTGAATCTTGAACAAACTAAGCTGCCAGAGGAGCAGCCTTGGGTTAAGAGATTACCACCACTAGCTTTCCCAGTAGCCACCAAAAGCCTTAAATATGAAAATCTTTAGTGCTTCAATTGCAGTAAATTTGATCATTTGAAAAGAAATTATGACCAAGCTGCTAAAAGCCTCAAAGCTCAAAATGGCAGATGTGTTAACTCTGAGAAATATGGTACTTTCCGCCAGGGAACTGAATGAACCATTTCTGGCAACACTGGATTCTCAGTGAGAAAGCCTACACATCCCAGGTTTGTAGATGCTGTGGTAAAAGGTGTCATTGGATGCAGGTCCAAGAGGGACATATGAGGCGACCTCTTGCCATTAGGAAGCAGCTTTGGAGCGAGGCTCAGCAGCAAAGAGCACCAGCTGACCCAGACAAGAGCAGCTGAGAGTTACCTAGTTATAGAAGAAACTATTGATCCAAAAAGTGTTTGGTTTGTTGATAATCTCCTTTTAAGAAAGCAACAAAGAGGGGGCTGGAGAGATGGCTCAGAGGTCAAGAGCACTGGCTGCTCTTGCAGAGGTCCTGAGTTCAATTCCCAGCACCTACAGGGTGGCTCACAACCATCTAAAATGAAATCTCATGCCCTCTTCTGCTGTGCAGGTGTACATGCAAATACACATTGTATACATAATAAATAAAATAAAAAGAAAGCAACAATGAGCCCTCATTTATGTTAGAGAAAAGCCTTTTTTTTTTTTTTGGCTAAATATAATGGAAAGTTTTGGTGTCTTTAAAAACTCAGTTATGTTATATAAACATGCTTTTGTTTTAACCCCAGGTGTAGGATATGGGGCTGATTTAGATGGTTCCCAGCAGCAAACTATTTGCCTCCTGCATGCTGAGAGGGGTCTTTGCCAGCTGCAGATAGTTTAATTCTGAGGACTCTGGAGAGGGAATAAAGGCCAGGGCCCAGAGAGGGAGGGAGGGGCTCTGAGAAAGACAAGGCTGCTGCTGTTTCCCCTGGTTACTGCTGCAGTTTGACAAGAACTTGAAGATATCCTGTAAACAAAGATTGAACTTGTTCCAAGAAACCCAACAACCCTAACCAACCAGCAGGAAGTAGCCAAAAAGAACTACACCCTCTCTCCCCACCAACCTTGTTGAATTGGGGTGGAGAAGGGAGACAGAGGCTTAAGAAATGTAATCAAAACAGTCTTGAAAAGTATGCCAACACCGAAAGGAACGGGCGCAGAGAGAGGAGAGGACGCAGCACTGAGGCGCCTATTTAACCAAAGCAGACCTAGTTCCAGGTTCTCCCAGCATCCCTCAGTCCCTACGCCAGTCCCTACCTGTTACAAGCTGTGGCTTCCATACCCTGCCTTCTGCCCTAAACTTTCCGGCCCAGGGGCGAGGTTTCCCCTCCCCCTTCATAATAATCCAGATCATTAGGTTCCCTCCCCACCACACTCCTATCTCTTTCTGTCTGTCTCTGCATTTCCTCTCTCCTCTCTGTATGGGGGCTTTCTCTCTCTGCCCCCCACTTTTCTGTCTCCTTCTGAATGGTGACTTCACTGACCCTTTCCTGCAAGGTCAGTGAACCCACAGGAGATCTGCCCCCAATAAACCTGCGTTTATTATATACTCTAATTTAGCTTGAATTGGCTCTTTAACAGGGATAACCTATCAGAGAGAAACAAAATGTCTGTCTGGATTGTGTAGTGAAGAGCCTCCAGGGGAGAGGAAGCCCAGCCCCTGGAAAGTTCAGCTAGGGACTGAGGGATGCTGGGAGAACCTGGAGGCCAGGTCTGATTTGGTATGTTAAACTGGCACCTCAAGTCACTTGTCCAGAGCCTGAATCCCAATACACAGGAAGGATGACTTTATATTTTGGGGTCTGAATTAGCTTCATCGTACAAAACAGCTGAATGGCAGGCTGCTGCAAGATACTTTTACATACCTAGAGTTTGGAGGACAACTATCCTTGAACAGTTTTTGTTATTGTTTGCTGAAGATGGAACCCAGGGCCTTGTCTGCACTCAGCATATACTTTTACCGTTGAAGTATACCCTTTGGCTGGATAGTGGTGGCATATGCCTTTAATCCCAGCACTTGGTAGGCAGAGGCAGATGGATCTCTATGAATTCCAGGCCAGCCTGATCTACAGAGCGAGTTCCAGGGTAGCCAGAGCTACCCTATCTCAAAAAAAAAAAAAAATTTAAGGATAGCCTTTGCCCCCCTTAATCTTTGTTGTTTTTGTTTTTCATTTATTTGTTTGTTTGTTTGGGTTTGTTTTTTGGGGGACAGGGTTTCTCTGTGTAGCCCTGGCTGTCCTGGAACTTGCTCTATAGCTCAGACTGGCCACAATGGTACATTGTTTTTAAACAGGCATACGTGGTAGAACTATGGTTCAGAGGTTAAGAGCACTGGCTCTTCCAGAGGACCTGGCTTCAATCTCCAGCACCTGAAAGATGGCTCACAACTGTCTGTAACCACAGTTCCAGAGGACCTGATGCCCTCTTCTGGTCTCCAAGGCACTTCACACACAGGCAAAAAGCCCAGACATCCAAAATGATAAGATAATTCTTTAAAATGGACATGGTAAAAACTGATCATAAACAGGAATTTGTTCTATATTTTATCACAATATTTTTAAAAAATCAAAATCATTCTTTATGAAAAGGTCCTGAAGGTATCATCTCTTAAAACTTATCTAATTCAGCAATGCAAAATAAGACATCTGAACTTCTGCATTGAATTTCTCTGAATGGGGTAAAATGTCTTGCTTTTTACATAGCCGGTTGGTTGTGGTTGCCTGTGTGTGTGGTTGTGTGTGTGTGTGCCATGGTATGCGTGTGGAGTTAGCTCTCTTCCACTGTGGTTTCTGAGGTTCTGACCCGACTTAGGTTGCCAGGCTTGCTTGATAAGCACTTTTGCCGACTGAGCCATCTCACAGTCTGGCCCAAGCAGTTTTAGTGGTGAGTATGTATTATTCCCCTTTTTGTAGTATCTCACCTCTGTCCTGAATTCTGTGATCATAAATGTATGGGCCTCCCAATCTGTTTTATGTTCCATAGCTCTATTAATTCAGGCTTGACTAAATACCATGCCATACTGATTACTATATTTTCATAATAAATTGTCATATGTGCTAGAGGAATTGCCCACAAACACTGATCTTTTTGAAGATCACTTTGGTTGGTTATGTTTTTTGCATATTTCCATTTTTTTATACATAAAGATTATCTTGTTTTGCATTTTCTTCTTCCTTCCCCCAGTTTTTTGAGATAGGGTGACAGGGTTTCTCTGTGTAATAGCCCTGGCTGTCCTAGACTCACTGTGTAGACCAGGGTGGCCTCAAGATCCACCTGTCTCTCTCTCTCCCTGAGTGCTGGGACTAAAGGCCTGTGCCACACCCAACTTTTTTTTTTTTTTTTTTTGCATTTTGTGCACATTTTGAATCACTTTTTGTATTTCAGGCATTCACCCCAAATCAGTGTTGTTGTTTGAGACAAGGTCTCATATAGCCCAGGATGGTGTTAGGCTCACTGTGTAGCTAAGGGTGCCCTCAAACTTCTGATCCTCCAACTCCTACCTCCTGAGTGTTAGGATTATAGTGATTGTTCCCATGCCTATCTTATGTGGTGCTAGAGATTCCATCCTAGCCTTGGTGTATGCTAGGCAGGTTCTCTACCAACTGAGCTACATCCCTACCCCAAATTTATACACATACACACGCACACACACATGCTTTTTCAAGACAGGGCTTCTCTGTGTGGCCAGAAGGATCAGGCTGGCCTTGAACTAGGGATTAAAGGCATGCACCACCATTGCCTGGCATAGATTATTATTTTAGCTAAGATACCATTTATTCTATAAATAAACTAGGAAAGAGGCAATATTTTTAAGACAAAGATGTTAACCTATACCCTCCGTGTCCTAGGGCAGCAGTAGCCCTCTAGTGGTTACAGGCTGGCAGGCTACTGAGGTAAGCAGGAAAGTGAGCAGAAGAAACTCCCACCTTCAGGATTCCATCACCAGGATGAGCTTGCGGGAACTGTGGAGACTCCTAAAGCCTGCTGAAGGATGAGGGCATCGGCATGTAAGAGAGCTGCCCATGGATTTGTCTCCAGCGCTGGGGATGTAACTAGACCTGCAGCGATATTGCAGACTAGGTCCTCACCTTCCTCCTTCTGCAGCTGTGATGAAGGCATGGAAGACCTACACTACGGGCTCGACACACAGTCCCAGGAGGTAGAATGCCAAGTTCTGGATTTAGCAAAGCGTGCTCAGCGGGACAAGGGCAGTGCTGACTTTGGTGATGAAGTCAGTGGCTGCCCATGGAGAAAGCAAAAGTGGATGGTTTCAGGATGGATGGTTTCAGGACGGGAGCAAATAGCCCTTGCCTCTGGAGATGGTGCTCATAGACCTCATGGGAGACCCGCATGATCAACCGCACACCTCCCTGCGAGAAGTCAAGTAGAAAAAGAGGTTTACTCCTCTGGGTTGTGAGAAGTTGGGGATTTCTTCAGGGTCCACGAAAATGTTAGTATCATCCCGACAACAGTGCGGCTCAGCTCTGTCCAGGATTTGGAAAGTATCTAGACACTGCCCATCCTGGGCAAGTTGGCTCCTATGTACGCCAGATGTCTCTAGAACCCTTTGAAGAACCTGGAAACTTCTGTCTGCATGGAGGTCCTAAATGCTACAACTGTTCCAGTGATCCAGCATCATCAGTCAGCTAGAGGACGGGGATCTAGAGAAGCCAAAAGACCAGGATGAGCCTTGAGACCCTCCAAAATCTGCTAGTGGGAGCTCTCACCACTGTCTAGGACCTAGGCTTGGGTATGCAGGGGATCACCAAGTTCCAGTTCACTGCACTACCACTGAGCTGAGCCCTCGCTGTCATCTCAGGACCTTCACAGCAGTGCTGGCCAACGTTCCCCCTGGGGAAAAGTGCTTGCCTGCATGCCACAGAGAAGGACGTGGTAGCACAAGTTAGGGCAGCATGGGCTGGTTCGGGGTCAACCCCTGTCCTCGTTGTGGTGAGTTGGCTCTGTGAGACCTGGAACCCCATAACCTGTTTAGCTGGATTCACATGAACTTTTACTCTCAGCGCTCAGCGTGTAAGGTCGCTAGGCAAGAACTCAGGAAGCTACAGTTTCAGGGGACTACTCAAGATGAGCAGGGAGAAGGAAAGGTCATGGGGAGGGAGGGCAGGTGCTGACTTGGGTTGTTAGGATCATCAGAGAGAGAGATATACAAAGAAATTAAGAGTCTTAGTTTCTTAAAGGAGATTCTGGCTTAGGAGCTATGTGAGGGAGTTGTCCCTGCACAGGAGTTTATAAAGAAAAGTTGCTAAACACAGAAGCAAAGCAGTGTAGGTCCCAGCACTTGGGTGGCTGAAGCAAGAGGATTCTTTACAGCTGACCTGTGCTACACAGCAAGTACAAGGCCAGACAGCAGAATGTGATAGCATGATCCCACCTCACAAACAAACAAACAAACAAACAAACAAATAAACAGAGACACTTAAAAAGCTCTGAAACTTAGCTCTGGAAAGATGGCTCAGTGGTTAAGAGCACTGGCTGTTCAGTTTCCAGCTCTTACACTCAGGTCATAAGCCACTGCAACTCCAGGAGATCCAACATCTGTCCTCATTTCTTAGGGCACCAGGCATACAAATGATACATATGTGTGTATACACTCATACATACATATCTGTAGGTAAGACATCTAAATTTTAAATTAATTTGAAATTAAAAATTTTGTTAAAAAATTCTAAAATTTCCCCTGTGATGGTCTTACATATTTTTCTTGTGCATTTCTCTATATGGTTGATATTTTTTAAAAAAGATTTATTTATTTATTTTACGTGCATGAATGTTCTATCTGCATGTACACCTGCACACCAGAAGAGGCCATCAGATCCCAGTATAGATGGTTGTGAGCCACCATATGGTTGCTGGGAAATGAACTCAGGACCTCTGGAAGAGCAGACAGTGTTCTTAGCCAATGAGTCATTTCTCCAGCCCCATGGTTGATATTTTTTAATTCTACATAAATTATCTGTTTTTGTTGGTTTATTGTTGTTCTTGGAAGTGAAGTCTTAACTTTTAATTAACTTCCCTGCCATCATGGGAAGTCTGTTAGAGAAGAAAGGAAAGTGGCTTTCCTTCATGTTTCAATCCAGCTTTAATTACTGTGCTCTCTCTCTCTCTCTCTCTCTCTCTCTCTCTCTCTGTGTGTGTGTGTGTGGAGAGGGAGAGACAGAGCAAGAGTGCATGCTTGAGAATTCATGCACATGCATGTTTTAGCTTTTTTTTCTGTTTCTGTATAGTCCTGTCTGTTGTTCTGTTACTCACTCTGTAGACCAGACTGACTTCGAACTCATGGAGCTCCACCTCTCTCTGCCTCCTGAGTGCTGGGATCAAAGGCGTGCACCATCACACCTGGCCATGCACTTGCAAGACACATCATAAGTTCTATTGACACACAGTGGCAAACAGCCACCTGGAACTCCAGTTCCAGGGATCCAATACCCTCTTCTGGTCTCCATGGTCATTAGGCACGTACATCGTGCACAGACATACTTAAGGGCAAAACACCCATTCGCCTAAAATAATTTATTTTGAAATATATGTAACTAGCAAAGAGACCCAAAGGATGAAAATATTAATTTTCACCATGTTACATCCATGCTTACAATCTTTAACGTATTTAATTCATTCAAGGACCCACTGAGCTGGTTGCTGCCTGTATATTCCCACCCTTATCTCCTAGGTGCTTCTGCTAGGTAGACTGGTCAGGTAGTTCTTGGTCTCTTCAAATTGAGGAGGATTATTTCCTGGGAACCCAAGCTCCTACCCAAGGCATTCTCTGTGGTTCAGCATCTCCTAGGAGGCCCGGAAGCAGCCTGGCCGGAAGTGCATGCTGTCAGCTTCTGAGTGGGAATGGATGGAACTCGGAGTCCCAGGTTCCCTCGGGAGTGGCTGGAGTGCACAGAGCAAGGTCCGTGGGACAAGACACCTGATCTCATCACGGATGTGGAAAATAACTTTTCCACCGTGTTACAGTTAGCTTTTTAAAATGAGATTGCTGGTCCCAAAGGGCAGCAGAAACTCGCGAGTTCCGAAGCCGGCAGTAATACTGCAGTGTTACAGTCCTTCGGTTAAACCACCTGTTAACCGGAGGGTGCAGGCATGCACCCATGCCTGATCTGGTGACCGCTTTAACACAGGTTCTGGGGCTGATCCAAGCAGCAGGTACTCAGGGTTCCGAGCTAACCCTGACCAATCAGGAAGCTACAGCGGGGAGACAACTCCATCTGCATCCCAGGCAGCCAAGGCAGTTCTGCTGAGGCTTGTGTGACCCGCAGCGAATCCGCAGTGGTCCAACTAGGGTCTTTTGGGGAGGAAGGGAGCATTTTTTTCCCCCAGAGTAAACAAGTCTTACACGGTCATTGATGAAGTAGATGGTGGTAGATCACAACCATCCATAACGCCAGTCCAAGGAATCCCATGACCTCTTCTGAGCCCCAAGGATACCGGCACTCACGTGGTGCACAGGCACACATGCAGGCAAAATGCTCACACACAAAATAAAATGAATAAATCTATTAAAATTTAAAAAAATTAAAAAGGAGAAAAGAGAAATGCTACAGATCAAAGGCATTCTAGCAGAGATGAATGATCATCAGTAGGCTGAATGAAGAGACTTATTAGTGCACTGGACATGGCTGAGGAAACATTTCTGAGCCTGAGGGAATGTCCATAGAAACTTCAAAACCGAAAAACAAAGAGAAAGAACACTGAGGAAATGGATCAGAACATCACCAAACAATGGCCTTATTACAAAACTACCATATACATGCAATGGAAATTCTGTTCCATTCCAAAAGAAGAAAGGAATAGAAGCAATATTCAAAGTAATAACAGTCAAGAATCTCCCCTAAATTGATGACAGACACCAATCTACCTCCAGGAAACTCAAAAAACAGAGACAGGGTTTAGAAAAGAGGAGCTCAAAGAGTAAACACAATCATTTTTCCTGCCTTACCTGGTAGAACTGAGTATCTGTTTCAGTTTGCGAGCTCTCAAAGTGGATGTGGTTGTATATAGGCTGTTATACAAGATGACCCTACATATATATGTATATATACATGTGTATATATATACATGTATATATATGTATATAAATACATGCATATATATGTATATACATGTATCTATATCTGTAGTGTCATCTTGTATAATAGCCTGTATACAACCACATCCACTATGTACACATATATGTGTGTGTGTATGTATATATATATGTATATGTATGTTTTTTTCAAGTCAGTTTCTCTGTGTAGCCTTGACTGTTCTGGACTTGCTTTGTAGACCAGGCTGGCCTTGAACTCACAGAGATCTGCCTGCCTCTGCCTCTCCCCAAGCGCTGGGATTGTGCCTGGCTCGATTCCAGATATGTTTTGAAGATACACTGTTGTGGACGTTTTGGTTTATGGTATACAAACATGTTTTTGTTAAAACTCCAAGCTGGGGATTTTAGTTTGCCCACACCTGTTAAGTGTCTCGTGGGGAGCATGGTCTTCACCAGGTGGAATTAGTTGAATCCTGAGGACTTTGAGGGGTGTAAGTATGGCAGCCCAGAGGATGAAGGCGCAGCTGCTTGGAGGAGGACTGCTTTGCTGCCGGCTCATCCTGCTGCTGCATTTGCTGTTTGCTGATTTGCTGCTTACCTGGACTTCTGGATTTCTGGACGACTGGTATTGGTATTGCTCCCAAAAGAATCCTACGACCCTACCCAGTGGGAAACAGCAGAGAAAGTCCACCCCTGTCCCCACTAACCTTCTTTCCCTCCTACCTGGTGTTGGGGGGATTAGAAGGAAGGTATAAGCATTTGAGAACCCCAAATAAAGTAGGTGTGTTTAAAAAAAGTCAAGGTCAACAATACATTCTAAGATTTGAAGCATATTCTAGATTCTTGGGCATAACAATTAGAAGAGTAAAGTTGCTACGGACTAATGTGCATCATTTCCTATGAGGAGTTGCTCTTCTTAGTCATCTCCTCAGCCATTGCTGCTGGACAGACCCCAAGGGCTCACTCCTGCCGCCTGACGTGTTCTATCACTTGGCTATATTTGAGGGTCTTTTCCCCAAACTTTGACATGAGTGATACGATAAGATTGGTGGACCCCAACCTACTGAAATACCTTAGTTCAGGTCCAAGAATCCTATATTTCAAAAATTCTGTGTTTTGACTCTATGCACAAACTTTTCTGCTTTTTACAGAGGCATGATGTGGTAGTTTGAATAGGTATGGCCCCGTAGACTCATGTGTTTGACTGCTTGGCCGTAGGGAATGGCGTTATTAGGACATGTGGCCTTGGTGGAAGAGTGTGTCACTCTGGGGGTGGGCTTTGAGATCTCCTGTGCTGAAGCTATGCCCAGTGTGGCACACAGTCTCCTGCCACTGCCTGTGGATCACGATGCAGAACTCTCTGGCTTCTCCAGCACCACGTCTGCCTGCACTCTGCCATGCTTCCCACCATGAGTGCAATGGACTGAACATCTGGATCTGTAAGCCAGCCCTAATTAAACATTCTCTTTTCAAGAGCTGCCATGGTCATAATGTTTCTTCACAGCAATAAATCCTAACCAAGACACTAAGATGATTTAATCATGAAAAACAAAGACTTTTTTTTATTTTAAAATTTATTTTATAATTAGAAGACAATTTACTCAGAAAGCATACCAAAATTTGTGGTACGTTTTACTAAAGGAGATGCATCAAACAAAGTAAGTACACAAGAGTATGTTAACATCATCAGCCACCAGAGAAATTCTATTCTTTTTTTTATTAACATTTTTATTTTATATTATTCACAGGTTATGTACTTTGTATCCCAGCCGTAGCCCCCTCCCCCATTCCCTCCCTAGCCCCCCCCCTTCCCTCCCTCCCTCATCTCCTCCCTGCTCCTTTCTAAGTCCACTGATAGGGGAGGACCTCCTCCCCTTCCATCTAACTCTAGCTTATCAGGTCTCTTCAGGACTGGCTGCAATGTCCTCTTCTGTGGCCTAGCAAGGCTGCTCCTCCCTCGGGGGGCAGGGGGGAGGGGAAGGGTGTTGAAGAACTAGCCATTGAGTTCATGTCTGAAATATAATCCCTGTTCCCCTTACTAGGGTACCCATTTGGATATTGAACTACCATTTGCTACATTCAAGCAGGGGTTCTAGGTTATATCCATACATGGTCCTTGGTTGGAGAAACAGTCTCATAAAAGACCTCTGTGCCCTGATATATTTGGTCCTTGCAGAGCTCCTGTCCTCTCCAGGTCATACTAAGTCCCCCTTCTTTCATATGATTCCCTGCACTCTGCCAAAGGGTTGGTTATGTGTCTTAATATTTGCTTTGACACATAGCTAGGTAGAGTCTTTCCAAGGCCCTCTGTGGTAGACTCTTGTCCTGCTACTTGTTTTCTCCTACATCCAATGTCCATCCCATTTGTCTTTCTAAGTGAGGATTAATCCTCTTACCCCAGGTCCTCTTTCTTGTTTATCTTTTTTAGGGGTATAGGTTTCAGTATGTATATCCTATCTTATAGGTCTATATAAGTGAGTATATACCATGTGTGTCTTTCTGCTTTTGGGATACTTAGGATGATCGTTTCTAGGTCTCACCATTTGCCTGCAAATTTCATGATTTCCTCCTTTTTAATTGCTGAGTAGTATTCCATTGTGTAAAAGTACCGCAATTTCTGTATCCATTCCTCAACTGAGGGACATCTGGATTGTTTCCAGGTTCTGGCTATTATGAATAAAGCAGCTATGAACATAGTTGAGCAAATGTTCTTGTTGTGTACTTGAGCCTAAGAGTGGTATAGCTGGATCTTGAGGAATCACTATTCCTAATTGTCTAAGAAAGCGCCAAATTGATTTCCAGAGTGGTTGTACAAGTTTATATTCCCACCAGCAATGGAGGAGGGTACCCCTTTCTCCACATCTTCTCCAGCATGTGTTATCACTTGAGTTTTTGATCTTAGCCATTCTGGTGGGTGTAAGGTGAAATCTCATGGTCGTTTTGATTTGCATCTTCCTGATGGCTAAGGACATTGAGCATTTCTTTAAGTGTTTTTCTGCCATTCTACAGTCTTCTACAGAGAGTTCTCTGTTTAGCTCTATACCCCATTTTTTAATTGGATTACTTGGTTTGTTGCTTTTTAACTTCTTGAGTTCTTTATAGATATTGGATATTAGCCCTCTGTCAGATTATAGGGTTGGTGAAGATCCTTTCCCAGTCTGTAGGCTGTCGTTCTGTTTTGATGACGGTGTCTTTTGCTTTACAGAAGATTTTCCATTTCATAAGGTCCCATTTATTGATTGTTGCTCTTAGAGCCTGTGCTGTTGGTGTTCTGTTCAGGAAGTAGTCTCCTGTGCTGATGAGTTTTAGGGTCTTTCCCACTTTTTCTTCTAACCGATTTAATGTGTCTGGTGTTTTGTTGAGGTCTTTGATCAGCTTGGACTTTAGTTTTGTGCAGGGTGATATATATAGATCTATTTTCATTTTTCTGCATATAGATATCCAGTTCGTCCAGCACCATTCAAACAAAGACTTTTAATATTTTTCTGTCATCATTCCTCAGCATTTAGGTATCAACTTACTATATCTTTGGATTGTATCATGTTAGAAAATTGATTTTTAAAATTGCTGTTTAGAGTCCTGTAAGATAGCTCAGCCTGATGATCTCAATTCAATCCCTGAACACAGAACCAGCCCCCACAGGTTGTCCTATGACTACGCACAGACATACATGCACACACTCTCACACTAAGTAAGCAAATAAATACATGTAATTTTAAAAAATTGCAGTTTGGGTTATGATGTGAGTTTCATTTTTAAAAGCCATTGAATTAGGAGCTGGAGATATGGCTCAGTTGCTCTGGAGTACTTGCTGAAGCCCCAGGTTCAATCCCAATACTATATAAGCTAGACTTGGTAGAGCACTCCCTATAATCCTAGCACCCAGGAAGTGGAAGAATAGGCATTCAAGGTCATTATTGGCTAGTTTGAGGCCAGCTTTGTATATAAGACACAGTCTCAAAAAAAAAAAATCATTAAAGGAATTTTGGCTTGGAATCAGGACAGAACAGAATTTCCAGCAAAAAAAATTTTTTTTGTTTTGTGTGTGTGTGTGTGTTTTTCCAAGACAGGGTTTCTCTGTGTAGCCTTGGCTATCCTGGAACTTGCTCTGTAGACCAGGCTGGCCTCAGACTCACAGAGATCCACC
Organism: Pachyuromys duprasi; assembly: GCA_028658305.1. NCBI lineage: Eukaryota > Metazoa > Chordata > Mammalia > Rodentia > Muridae > Pachyuromys > Pachyuromys duprasi. The sequence continues at coordinate 40,510,103 of CM053751.1, forward strand.
TGCCTCTGCCTCCTTGAGTGCTGGGATTATAGGCGTGTTCCACTATGCCTAGCTTCCATCAAATTTTGAAATGGCTCCAAATTTACTTCTACCATGTAGAAATATCATAAATATATTTATTATAACTACTTATATTTATAATGTGTGTTTATATGTGTGTGCATACACCAAGGCATTCCTGTGGAGGTCAGAGGAATTTGAGTGGCTGTCTTCTACTTCCATCACGTTTGAGACAAGGTTACCTTGGAGGTTTTCCTCTGCTGCATACCCTCGGCTAGCTGACTCTGGCTTCTGGAAATCATCCTGTTTCCACCTCCAGTCTCTCCGTAGGGGCACTAGGATATTGCAGGCATGTGCTACCACATGCGGGTTTCTGTAGGATCTGAGGATTCCAAAGCAGGACCTCAGCTACATGAGGTGTTGCATGCCTTTAATCCCAGGACTAAGGAGGCAGGTGGATCTCTCAGTTTGAGAGCCTCCTGTCTACAAAGGGAGTTTCTAGACAGCCAGGGTTGTTACACAGAGAAACCCCATCTTGAACAACAAAACAAAAACCGAATTAAATCCTCACGATTGTGCAGCAAACATTTTACCCGCTGAGCCACCCTCCCAGCCCACTTCTGCTATTTTGTACTACATATTTGTGAGAATCAATAATGTCATCTTGGATGATTATAAGATTAATATAAATCAACTTTGAAAGGGGTAGTGATTGTAAATGCCTTTAATCCCAGCACACTCTGGAAGCAGAGGCAGGCAGATCTCTGAGTTTGAGTCCTGCCTGGTCTACAGAGTGAGTTCCAGGATACTTAGGGCTGGGCTACACAGAGAAATCCTGTCTTGAACACCCAAAATGAATGAATGAATGTTGAAGATTCTGTATGCCCTGTGCTATTAAATAGTCAACTAACACTTAATTTTGTGTAAAATATACAAATTGCTTTTGTCTTTATCAAACGCTAAAATTATGTACATATCTGTTATAACCTGCTGAAACTTTATAGCCCCAAGCGTTGAGACCTACTTTAGTTCTTAGCATAACAATAGCTCTTCTGTTAACACCTGCCGCCAGTCGTCTTTAGCATATCAGAAGCCATTTTCCCTCTCATTCCCCATCTTGAGTATGAGCTAAAAGTTCCCAGGCTCTATGTGCCTGAGAAACGGTATACGATTCAATAGTTCAATGCTTGCTGCTTAGAATAAAACAATAGATGATAAATGCATGTTCTGCTTAAATTAAAGATAACATTTTTTTAGAGGTAAGACAGATACATCCTGCTATGTTCCTTACTCCCAGAAAGCTGAAAAGCCCTCAAGAGCTCTCCTACCCTAACTCTCAGCCAATAAGCTTAAAGTGCTTTGTCTAGCTATCTAGGTAAAACACAATATACTTGGAACAAAATAGGTTATGTCTAGCTAGTCAAAATGATGTAATGCTGCCCCCCCCCCAACCTGGTTACCTGGTTACAGTTTTTCATATAAAAAGCCTTAGAAACTGACTGGCATCATAGTCTGGCTCCAGATTACGGCCCTGACCAATCAGTTTTTGTTCAGTGGTCAATAAACTTCCATCAATCTGAGTCTGGTGTCTGAGTGGTCAGTATGAGGCTATTCCTGAACCCATAACATACCAAAGAGTGGTTTAAAATAATTTTTGTTATGACAATCGTAAGTCTTTGACTTGCATATCTATTTTATGTAGCTGTATACCCTGGGTCATGTAAAAAGTTCTCAGTCAGCCAGGCGATGGTGGTGCACCCTTTAATCCCACTGCTTGGGATGCAGAGGCAGGCGGATCTCTATTGCATCTGAGGCCAGCCTGATCTACAGAGCTAGTTCCAAGACAGGGCTATACAGAGAAAAAAAAATTCTCAGGCAAAAAGGATCTAGAGTGAAAAGATTCTGTGTGGTTTTTGAGACAGTTTCTCTGTGCAGCAGTCTTGGCTGTCCTTTGCAGACCAGGCTGGCTTCTGTTTCACATAGACCAGCCTGCCTCTGTCTGCCTGGTGCTGGGATCAAAAGGCAGGCGCTGCCACACCCTGCTGAGTGAAAAGATTTTTTAAGAAGACCTGTGCTAGACAGCAAAGAAGAAAGTACAATTTGAAATGTAGGTTTTTGTACGGAAAGCTGAAGGTGGGGCTGGAGAGATGGCCGCTTTCCAGATGATCTTTTCCCATGCCTCGAACTCACACTGTGGCTAATCTCTGTAACTCCAGTTCCCTCTGTAAGCACTTCGGGAACATACGTGGTGCACAGGTATATGTTGTATGCAGACATACAAGTCACATAAAATAAAATCTTAAAAAGAAAGCTGAGCTAGGGGTGGTGGTGCATATTTTTAATTTTAACTCTCTAGAGGCTGAGGCACGCAGATCTCTACGAGGTCAAGACCAGCCTGGTCTACATAGGAAGTTGCTACAAGCTGGTCGGGGCTACATAATGAAACCATGTTTCAAAGCAAGCAAAGAAACCCTGAAGGTATAAATTGCAAACAACTGTTCTTGATTCTGTCATGGCTGAGTGAAAGTAGTTAAGGGCAATAGCGAATGAACAGGTCTGGCGGTATTAAAACTTTCAAACAATGGAAACTGAACTTTAACAATCATGGGAGAGGATGAGCAAATGGGGTCTCTTTGAGTCTCACTAGGCCACTTACATTGTATTTCATATCTCAGAAGCTAGCTCAGCACTGCTAACGGTGTTTGTGTTAACCCCTAGCCCAGGTAATACTAGGGAAGAATACAAGGCTTTGCGGCCTTGGGACTACGCGGCACACAGAGAGACAATAATGAGGGAAGCACAGGAGAACTCACGGAGAACCATGAGAAGCTACAACACCTTGAATCTCAGAGACAAGGCTGACCAGAGCGGGAAGACTATGACACGATCGACTGCCTGTTTCCATTCCATTAAAGCCAACTGGCTGAACACCTGAAGACAAGCTGTTGATCAGTGATGTCTTTAGATCACAGGGTTTACTAAATAAAGTGAAGCTTGATGATTCAATTCCGATCTTCTCATTGGTGTTTGTGGTGAAGGGTTAACAGGAACTCTGCCTTTTGGTGACAGTATCACAACATTTATTTTCACTTTTTATAATAAGCTGCAGCTTATTTGCAGCGTCTGCAAAGCTTGAATCCTTTATTCTGCGGTTCTCGACAAGAAGAGTTTGTAGATTCGTCAGAGATGAAAAATAGGTGAGAGGCTGGGGCTGGTGGCGCCTGCCTTTAATCCCAGCACTGCGGAGGCAGAGGCAGTTGGATCTCGGAGTACGAGGCCAGGCTGGTCTACCGAGCCAGGACAGCCAGGGGTGCACAGAGAAACCGTGTCTCGAAAAACGAAACAAACATGACGGTTATGCTTTTCTCCTCCCTTAAAACAAACAAAGAAAAAAAACTTAGGAAAGTTGTGCGCAGCTAATAGAGCGCAGCCCTGCCTCTCGCGTCTTTTCCTGAAGGAGGGAACTCGTTCCAAGATCTCGGTAGAGCAATTCCCTTGGAATAAACGCCGACCGGCAGTGGTAGTGCAAAGGCACCAACGCAAGTACGGAGGAAGAGTCCTTCAATTCCGAGCTCGGGCCCAGGACCAATCCCACGTCTACGGAGAAGTGAAATCCTCTCTAGACGCCCCCACGGGGTCGCCCGGCCCCTCAGCCGACTCCTGGCGGCGACGCCGGGCGAGTTAAGTTCCTTCCGCCCCACCTAGCGGGGGCGGGGCGTGACGTCAGCACGCCGGTCCCCACGTCCGGCGGGGAGACTCCCGACCTGAGTAGCCCAAGCCGGCTCGGGCCGCTTCCAGCGCCCGGGAGCCGCGCGCACTGCGGCTGCGCAGGCATGCCGGGGGCGGGGCTTCGGGCCGAGCGGCCCCAGGAGGAGCGGCCGCCGCAGGGCCGGGTAAATCCCGAGAGGCCGGAATGACTAGCCGAGGGGCTGCTCCGCCCCCCCGGGCTCCTCCCGCCTCGCGTCGCCGCGGCCCCGCCTCCGCCTCCGCCTCCGCCTCCGGCCCGCTCGGCTCCGCGGTGACGCGGGGCTTGGCCGCGGGCAGGGCGGAGGGGCAGCGAGGTAGCCCGCGGCGGGGCTGGCGGCGGGCGGCCCGGGAGCGCGGTGAGGGGCCGCGGGAGGCGCGGGAGGCGCGGGGCTTTGCAGCCTGAAGGGCGGCGGCGGCGGCGGCGGGCGGGCGAGGGGGCGCGGCCGGCCCGGGCGGCCGGTTGGCGTGGGTCCCGGGGCGCCGGGCTCCGGCGCTGCCGAGGTTGATTGGCACGCCTGGCGTTTGTCCGCCCGGTTGTTAACGGGGACGGGGCTGGGTGCGGCGGGGCCTCCCCGGGACGCGGTCCTTCTGGGCTGGGGAGGTGGAGGCAGGTCCCCGGGGCGGCTCCGGCCGGCGCGGGTGGCTGCAGCGGACGGAGCAGGACTTCCTCGGCCTCCCCCGCGCCCTGCCCTGCAAGCCGGAGGCCTGCCGTCCGGGTGCCGGGGAGTCGCGGTCCGCCCCCCGCCGTCGCAGTTGAGCCTGCGAATCGGCCTGGAAAATGTCACTAGCTGCTGCGGCTGGTGAGCGGCGTCGCGAGGGCAGGAGCCCCGGGAGGCGGACACATTAAAAATGTATCCCCTCCAGCGCGTGGAGGCAGGCAGGCACCTGAGTTGTCCTTTCTTTTTTTTTTTTTTTTCCTTCCCTGCGGCTTAAGAAAACAAAGCGAAACAAACAAAACAAAAACGTTACATATTTTTGTATGTCACAGACCTCTTTCCGAGCCCAGCTACCGCTGATGAAGATGTGTCGGAGTTGTTGCTGAAACTGACCCTCACTGACCCGAGGCGGTCTATTCGTTCCACGTATTTTTTTGGTCTACTCCACTGCTCTGCGCTTCACTGTAGCGGCTTGAGAAAAGTTGGAAAATAGAATAACATGCTGTGGTTTTGAACCTTTCTTTGTTTTTTTTTTTTTCTTTTTATTCTTTTTTTTTTTTTTTTTTTTTTGAGGAAATTAAAGTGCCAGAGTGAAAAGCCAGAATGGCAGCCAGAGAGAGGCTCTTTGAACTTTGGATGCTTTATTGTACAAAGGTAATTGCTTTCTTTTTTATTTCTGTACTTGAAAATACTTGATTGTAAAATTTTTGTATCCAGCATTATGATCTTAATGGGTAGTGTGTTTTTTTTTTTTTTTTTTTTTTTATGTTACTAACCCTGAGTTGACAGGTGTGGAGGTATGTACCTTTAGCACCAAAACTCTAGAGGTGCAGGCAGGTGGAGTTCGGTGAGTTCGAGGCTATCCTGATCGCCTTAGAGATTTCCAGGAAAGCCAGGGCTATAGAGGGACCCTGTCTCAAAACAAAATAAAACGAAACCCCCAACAACTCCCCCATCCTGAATTTAAAAAACATGTAAGAGCTCTCATATTTCCCATTTCTTTTCAGATTTGAATATGTTGATAATGGTCTACTTTTAAAAACTTACAAATTTCTGTTTTGTTATTGTCTTCAGTGATCTCAAAGTTATATAGGCATACTGTATCTATAAAAGAAAAATAATGCTCTTACTGTGTCTGGGATGTGTGAGGCCCATGGTTGCCTTGGTACTGTTAGAGAGGTCAGGGTACAACTTTGTGGGTTTGGTTGTTCTCCTCCACTTTTATATAGGCTCCTAGAATTGAATTTAGGTCAGCAGGATTGTGTGGCAGTTGCTTTACCCATTGAACCATAATACATGCCCCAAAATATTTATTTTTATTCTGTTTTTACCTCCCTCAAGTGGGGGTAAGGACATTTTTTGTGAGGACATTAAACTTTCCCATCAGCCTTTTAAAATTATTTATGAAGGGTATTGATTGAGGTGGTTATTATGTGATTACCATTATGTTAGCACCTACTAGCATCCATCTCATTTGATACTAACTAGAATGTGATGAGGTGGGAATTGTAATTATTCTCTTTTACTCATGAGAACTGGAGTAGGTGTGAGTTTGGAATTCAGAGGTGCCTGATTCAGGTCCCAGGCTTTTAAGCATTTTGCCATTTAGAAATAAATGTCTTTGATGTGGATTTTTACATAGCAAGTTTGATTTTAGGTCATTGAGAAGGTTCCTACTTAAAGGATGTTTCTCAAGTGAGGATCCGTATTACCACTTTGAAGATAGGGTAATGGTCAAAGAACCATCCTCAGTCTACTATTTAAATTAACTTAGGTCTTGTTTGTGTTCTCACTTCACAGCCTATAGTTTTACATTATATATATATATATATATATATATATATATACACACACACACACACACACACACACATATATATTTAGGTTTTTTAAAAAAGTAATTTCATTTAAATTTTAAAAAATAATTTATTAAAAAAATAAGGTCATTTCATTTTCACAGGATTTTTTTCTCAACTTCCTGGTTTGATAGTTACATTAAAGTATGTATCTGTATATAATATATCTATACAAATGTGTACATACATACATACCTTGAAATGTTAATATGAAATTTTAAAATAACTTTTAGGCTTATGTGATTGACAGAAATATCTTTTTTAAAATAGACGGCCCTTCCAATAAAAAAGGAATCCATTTCATCCAGACACTTTTGAAAATAGTAATCTGTTAGCAAGAAGTTAAAATGACATTTTAGTATCAATGCCCGGTAATTTGAAAATGGCTCATTAAAAATATATTAAACTTACTAATTTTTACTATTTTAAAAATGAGAAATGCTAAGTGAGATTACACTGTTTTACTAATTATGTTTTTTTTTGAGTTAGCTTAAGTGACTATGTATTGAAAAGACAGTATGTTATTGATATACACTGAGTTTTAAAAAAGTATATTCCTGAAACTTGAATCCTTTTGTCATGAATTCTCTCTTTCTCTCTTTTTCTTTCTTTCTTGAGGGGTACAGGGGACAGAATTCAAGGCCTTGAGTATGGCTAGGCAAGCGCTGTGTCCCTGGACTACATTTAATCCCTACTGTTAAATTTTGAAGCCTCTCTTTTGGACAGAAGATAAATCTGAATTTTTTGATTAAAATTAACCATGTTTTGTTTTAGTAAGATTTATTTATTTTTGTTGTTTTAAAGAGTAGTTGTTTAAAAATTGTTTTTTTAAAATATATTTTATCAGTTCATGAATAATATACTTTTTAGATAATAACCTACCCTTTGAATCAGGTAGCTACCAAGTATCATAGCTCTGAGATTAAATCATCTCCTTACTGAGGATGCTAACTGTTATATCACTGATCTTTAGACTTTCTAGCCTCTGTCTTATTGCTTTTACTCTAGCAGTTCATCCCTCAAAATATGACTTACCCACCAACACCAGACTCTGTTAAGATCTTTTTGCTTTGTGTTTTATATTTTTGATGAGTTTTCATACAAGTTGAAGACTACACATCTTTTAAAAATGTTTTCTGCAGCTGAATTCTGAGAGCCTTTTAGACTTTGTAGCTTGCAATTGTGAGGTTCAGTTTTGGTTCTCCTATTTTGTTTTGTGACCCTGAGCAAGACTTACTTTTTAAAATCTGCTTTGTAATATTATATGTTTCAGGAGGGTGCTTGTCAAACTCATCTAGTTTTGTGTTTTGTTTTGTTTCCCCAAGACAGGGTTTCTGTGTGAAACCCAGGCTGTCCTGGAACTTTTCTCTGTAGACCAGACTTGCCTTAAACTCTTTTAGATTTATTTTTATTTTATGTGTTGTGTGGGTGCTTTGTCTCCCATGTGTGTCTGTTCACCATAGTCATACCTGGTGCGCATGGAGTCTAGAAGATGGCATTGGATCCCCTGGAACAGGAGTAATGGACAGTTTTGTACTGGAGATTGAATCTGGAAGAGTAACCACTTAGCCCTCTCTTCTTCAGCTTCAGCTTTTGTTTTGTTTTGACTTTCGAGAGATGTGAGAGAGTAGGATGTTTTTGCTTTTGTTGTTGGTCTTCATTCTGTAAATTATTATATGAAGTCTTTTAGTGTTATTCTTTAAAGCTTTTATTATGGAAATTTTAAGTATGCACAAAGTAGGTAAGACATAGTAAAACTTTGTCAACTCATTTCAACAGTGATCAGTGTATACCATAGTTCTTCTGTAACGTTTTATGTTGCCTTTCTCTACTGAATTATTTTAAATCAGAATCCACACAGTTGCAGGTGTTGCCTATATATATGTATTTATATATTATATATATTTATTATAGCTGTAAAATAAGTCTTTAAAATTATCACAATACATAATTCTGTAAATTATAAAAGACACACTTATATTCAAACTTCTCTGCTAATCTTATGAGACTTTATTTTCTTACTGCATACTTTAGTATTTAAACAAAGTATATGCTTTGTATTTATCGAAAGAATGTGTGAGACCTTATAGGTTTCCCTTTACCATGCTTTTCTTTGTTATTATTTGTGGTAGAAAGCAGTTTTGACCTTAAGAGTTTTCTACAATCTGGATTTTGCCAATGGATCTGCATGAGTTTTAAAAATTGGTTCTCTTTGGGTTTGGGTGCCTATAAACTGGCACCTGATTCAGGTTCTAGTTTGGGTGTGTAAGGTATTCATTAATAAAGCTTTTACCAATATTTTACCTATTTTATGAGGATTTTGCATTACTGTAATGTTCTAACACTTTCTTGTTTATTAGGATATGTATGGAAATGACCTTTCATCATTTATTGATGACAGTTCCTAAAGAGAAAGTTATTCTGCATAAATGTTTGATTCTCTTTGTCAATTTCCAGAACAGTGACTTGATAACAAAATGACCAGTTTTTCTGGAGTACCAAGTTTATTTTTCATCAATAAAATTTAACAAGTGTTTATCATTTTGCTGTTCTACTTGATTTTTTGAGTACACAGAACATTGTATACATACCTGGTTAAAGAAGACATTTTTGAAGATCATGAAGGTCTGTTCCAGGGCAGTAAAGTTAAGACATCGTTCGTATTTGCCACAGTGCTAAACTGACTTTGGTGCATCTATTTCACTGTGTCAGTAGTAGGTTGCTCGTATAATGTCTTGACAATGTCACTGATCAGTTTGACAGTGTAGTAGATGTATCCTTGGTTTATACTGCTTTGTAGAGGAATGTTAAGGAGTGTGACCTCTTGCAAGACTAAATACTAGAAATTAAAGTCTTTTGTGTAGAAGCTTCTGTTTTAGCAGATGGATCCTCACATTATTAAATTGATAATTGGTAAAATACTTGGTAATTTTTTGTTTATAATAGGTTGTGTCTTAAATTAACACATGTTTAAGGAGTGCTCTAATTTTGAATACGTGTGCAGATGGAATAGTCAAGCCAGGCTGATTAACGTGTATACCCTCTCACATAATTACTTTGCGGTATGCAGTTTGTTTTGTTACCAAATGTTTCAGGTCTAACATTTCTTACCTGGTGCTTCTAAGAATAGTTTTACTTGCATTGGAAGAGATATGACTATCCATAACAGATTATTTGTTAACTTTATATAGAAGTTATTACACAAAAAGGATAAGAAGGAACAAAAGCTGGCTGTGATGGTGCAAGTTTATGATCCCAGCACTCTGGGAGCCAGAGGCAGACGGATCTCTGTGAGCTCAGGGCTAGTCTGGTTTACAAAGTGAGTCCAAGGCTGAGAAGGCTACACAGAGAAACCCTTTCTTGAAAAACCAAAAAAAACCAACAACAACAACAACAAAACAACAAAAAAAGGAACACTATTTCTGTTCTCTAAAGACTGTTAGAGTAGTGAACGTGACCACTAATTAAAGTTATATGTAGTCTGAATTTTCTTGCTATTTAGTTCTTTCTACCCAGGGTCAAGGATTTGATTGATAGTTCAGTTACATTGATATAGCTCTTAAAAGTTAAACATTAAATTTGAACAGCTCTAATCTAGTATCTTATTTTAGTTCATTAGCTAGCAACTAGTTCTCTGGATATATAAGAATAGACAGTCAAATGAGAGCAACTGTCTTCTGACATCATTTCTTAGCTTAATTTTTTATAAGATTTATTTATTATTTATACAGTATACTGCCTGCGTTTGTGCCTGCACCCCAGAAGAGGGCACCAGATCTTACTATAGATGGTTATGAGGCAGCATGTGGTTGCTGGGAATTGAACTCAGGACCTTTGGAAGAACAAGCAGTGCTCTTAACCTCTGAGCCATCTCTCCAGCCCCTTCTTTGCTTAATCTTAAGACAGAAACAAAAATAGAGGCAAGTTTTATATAACTGCATACCAGTTTGGATTGTTATTAAGCATCTTTTGGGAATTTATGTATTTGTGCTCTCTCTCTCTCTTTCTCTCTTCTTCTTCAATTACTGCCCTAGGAAAATATGTATTATTTTCTTAGTATTTTTTAAGTATTGCAGATTGAACCTAGGGCTTAGCAGATAGTAAGTAGGTCTCCACTGCTCAGCTATATCTTCAGCCCTTTTTTACTTTTTATTTTCTGAGGTAGTGTCTTACCAAGTCGCCCAGTGTAGTCTTGAACTCTAGCTTAGGTGGTCTTGAACCTCTTCTGCCTGACTCTCCTAAGTAGCTGGGACTTCAAACATACGCCATCAGGCTTAAATGAGATGTATTTCCAGTAGACATTTGTGCATGCCACAGTTAGTTGCTAGGACATGTAAAGAGAAATTGAGTATCTTAGAATACTCAGTAAGATTGAAGTTTACTTTGGGGTAGGAGAGGTAGCTCACTGGTTAAGAGTGACTGCTCTTCAGGGGTCCTCTGCATGGATTCCCAGCATCACATGATAGCTCACATGTTTGTTACTCCAGTCCCAGGAGATTCAGTGACCTCTTTTGCCCTCCCTGGGCATCAGCCATACATGCGGTACACAGACATACACAGAGGCAAAATGCTCATGCATAAAGTAAATAAAAAGTTTATGTGATTTTTTTGTTTTTGCCAGTATAAATTATCACAAAGTGATAGAAAGGTGCCATTTTGAAATGTGCAGTATAGGTTGAAAGGCAGTGTTCATTAGTTATTTCGTTTTTCAGACAGGATTTTATGAATCCCAGGCTGGCCTAGAACTCCTTTTTGTTTTGTAAATTAGATTTATTTTATGTGTGAATGTATTGGCTACATGCATATATATGTACCACATGCGTGCTTGGTGCTGTTGGAGGTCAGAAGAGGGCATTCTCTGCAGCTGGAGTGATGGGTGATCATGACTGATCATTAGGTCCTGGGAGCTGAGCCGAGGTGCTCCAGTCCTGCTAGAACTCTTGATGCTCCTGCCTTATCCTCCCAAGAGCCATCTTTTTCTGTTATTGTCGAGACTCAGATTACCCTGAAAAATTAGGTGGAGCTAGTAGAAATGGATCCAAAATTTAGTTCTGATGTAGTTTTCCCCTTAAGTACCTCAAATCAGGTCATCTAGTTTCTTTATATTTCTATCTTCTCATCTGTCAAATGGGAAAAATAAAGTAGCTTTTATTTATCTCAAAATTGTTGAAAAAGTGAATTTGTTTTATTTACATGTACATTAAAAGTAAGAAAATGCAGATATTAGTATTTTTGTATAATAATTTTCATTGGCCTTTTTATATTTGCAGTCATGGGCAATTTTTTCTCTTTTTGGTGGTAATGAAGCTGGGCTAATAAAATGTCTTAATTTTTACTGTGAAGTTTCAAAACATCGATATTCAAGCATAGTGCTTAGTTATCTTGAATAACAAAAATTTTATTTTCCCCAACATAAAACCAAGTTTGTTTTGGACCTTGGTGATGCTCCATTTCCTGCTGTTGCCCTTTGTCCTTCTAAATCTGGAATATGACTGAAATAGATAGTTTTGCAGTGAGCTCAGAGTAAAGTTCCTTTTCAAAATAAAAGTTCTGCTTTATAGTGAAAGTAGAACTTTATCTTGTTTTATTTACATAGTCACGCACCTCCTTTATATGGATTTAAAAAATTGTACCATGGCGCCTAATTAATGTTTGTTTTAGGACATTACGTGTGAGAAGTAAGAAATGAATATTTTGTACCTGTAGACCTGAAGTTGTCTTTAGGGAATACTACCTCGTGGTTTGGGTTGTGCTCATCATGCACTACTCTAAAAAAGTTAAGATGGCATGAACTTTTTTTTTTTTTTTATTGTTGGGCTGGTGATGGTGGCACATGCCTTTAATTTGTAGAAGTGGGTAGGTCTCTTGAGTTTAAGGCTAGCCTGGGCTGCATAGAGTTTTAGGCTACCCTGGCTGTATAGTGAGACCCTGCCTTAAAAATCACATTTTAAAAAGTTGTTTTGATTGTCTAAATTTCCCTGGTGGTTGGTAGTGCAGGTAGCACTTATTCTATATAGCATTAAGCTTAGTTACAAAAGAGTCTGAACAGTCCCTAGGCTGTGGAAACTGATACTTGGGAAAACCATTTACAAGCTAGTACAAGATCACTAAGTTTTCAGTCAGATAAGCATTCTGGGTTTTGAGGCCTTGAGGGACATTCAAGTACTTCATATTTAGATACAGAGTTCAAAAGGAAGGTCGTGCTAAAAACATTTGAGAGTTATATTGGTGAATAAGTTGTATAATTTAAGGTATATAAGGTGAAGAAAGTAAAAGTCAGGAAGTCCTGCAACTAAAGAACTTTTATTTATGAGGAGAGAGAAGTCCAATGTTTCTATTTCTTACACGTACAAAATGCATATTAAGGAGTTTGAATGGGAGAACTAGGAGTACCAGTTCCTCAGAAAGAGGAATGGTGTTAAGACAGAAGTAGTCCAGAAGAATGCAACAGAACACTCAAGAAAAGCATTGGAATCTGGGTGTGGTGCTACACATATGTACTTTTAGTACCCAAGAGCCTAAGACAGGAGAACGTAGAATTCCAGAACAAAACAAAAAACTAGGGCTGAGGAGGTGATTCAGTGGCTAAAGTGCTTGGTTTGAAAGTGTAAGAGCTAGAGTTCTGATCTGATCAGATACCAGATGCAGTGATGCACCTGTCCTTCTAGTTAGCATAGAGAGAGATAGGAGTTGGAGACAGGAGAATCTCGGAAGCTCATGGACCAGGTAGCCTGGGTGTGTTCAGTGGTGAAATGAGACCTTTCCTGGTGTATGGTAAGGTCCAACACCCAAGGTCATCCCTCTGATTTTTATATGTATGCTTGGCATGTATACAATCTCGCCCTCTCTTTCTCCCTTTCCCTCCCTCCCTTTCCCTCCTTTTCCCTCCTTCTCTCTCTCTCTCAAAGAATACTCCCCCCAAACATTATGGAGCATATATTGGATTCATTTTTCAGAGGTTATTAGTAGTGTCAGTAAAAACAGTCAAAGAGAGTGGTGATGAAAGATGTTTAAAAGCTACTTATTTAATCATATTAGGAATTGAATCCAGGCCCTTATGCAGGTGCAGTACTATTGAACTATAAGCCCCTTGTCCTCGCCATTTTTTTTTATTATTAAATTTAGACTTGAATTTGTTACCCTGGTGCTTTTATCATGTAAAAAGGTTTTCTTTCTTCTTTTTTTTTTTTTTGTCAAACTGGTCAAGAATATTGGTCTATCGACAACACTTTGGCATCTAGAATGTGGAACAGTCTTGGATTTCAAAAAATCCATCTGTAATTCTAGAGAATTATGCATTAATGTATGTATGTAAATATGTATGACATAAGGTACTTATGCTCCATGAATTGAATAGTTATAAATGTTCCTATAACAATACTGTTTACAAGATAGGTACTCCTTTAATATGGTTAAAGTAGCTTACAAGTTAATATTAATAGCACAAACTTTAAAGATTATTGCATGTAAGTTACTCATCCCAGAATCAACTTCTGACAGCTCCTTGAAACTGTAATTTTAGAAATAAAGCTTTTTGTTGTTGTTTGTTTTGTCAAGACATGGTTACTCTTTGTAGCCCTGACTGTCCTGGAACTCATTCTGGAGAAGAGGCTGGCCTCAACCTCAGAGATCCTTCTGCCTCTGCCTCTTGAACGCTGGCATTAAAGGTAGGTGTCATTGCCCTGCTAGAGGTAGGCTTTGGTCATTGATTGTATCTGTGTGTTGGGTTGGCCTTGTTACAGTTTCCTTCCCTTTACTGTGAAATTATGGGGCCAATTTACTATGAGGGAACTGGCAGTGGCGGCGCACACCTTTAACCCAAGCAAAAGCGAAAGGCCAGCCTGGTCGACATAGAGTTATAGGTTATAGTTAGTTAGTAGTTATAGTTATAACTATAAGTCCTGTTTCAAAAAATCAGCACCCCCGACCCCACCCCCCAGCCAAAACTGCAACAAAAAGCTTTTCCTGTAAAGTAATGAAGAATTGGGACCAAGAATCCATTCTGTCACAGTTTGCTTTTTTCCCCTCTGCCTTTTTGTTTGTTTGTTTGTTTTCGAGACAGGGTTTCTCTGTGACCTTTTGGCTGTCCTGGACTTGCTTTGTAGACCTGGCTGGCCTCAGATTCACAGAGATCAATCTGCCTCTACCTCCCCAAGTGCTGGGATTATAGGATATGCCTGTCCACAGTCTGCTTTCTTGATCACAGTTATTCATGTTTTTCCTGTATGTAGTATGTACTTTCTATTATTTCAACTTAAAAACTCAGTCTTGCACTCAGTCTCGAATTAGGATCTTGTGGTATACATAGTCAACTCCAGTTGTACTTCTCTTGATGCTGAAGACTGACTTCAGAAGACACCGTCAGTATATGTTTCGTACAAAGCTGACAGAGTAAAGCTGAAGTGAGAGTGCTGCAGTGAAGAGTTCAGGAAAGGCAGGGAAGAGGCGTGTAAGCGGTGCAAGGCAGGTCTGAAAAGCAAACAGTCCCTGCCCCTCCCGCCTCTAGAGAGTTATATTGCCATGCGTTTACTCCTCCCTCCCACCACTCCATGCCTCTCTTGTTTCTTCTGGCGCTTGGAAATTCATATCTTTATATAATTTTCCTTTTTTAAAATATGAAGAGGGTCTGCGCTTTATTGTAACAAGACAGGCTGGTCAGCTTTCCGTGTTTGAGGGCCGTCAAGAAGGTGGATTTGTGCCAGCCCTGTCTCTCGCTGTCTCTCGCCTGGTTGTACTGTGCAGCAACTCCAGTGTGTACTGTGCACTGGCAGGAAGGCTCCTGATGGCTCCTTATTGTCATAGCAAGGACTGGGTTTCCTCCACTGCTTTAAATCCCGGAGCTAAGACATGTATGTATAGTTTCTACTTGTTCATAGGTCAGTATAATTTATAATGGTAGTTTTTTTCTCTAGGTGTTCTGGTGCTGTTTGTAGTTTTGCGTGTTTGTCACTGTTAGAATATATTATGCAATTACTGTATAATTTTGTACAAGTACATTGAGATTTGGATATTAGGTGACTTAAATTTTAGAAAAAGGATAATTGGGTTATAGATCTTATAGTTGATATTTAGTAGTTGCCACTTTTTTATTGATATGTCAAGTTTTTATTTTACTTTTTAGAATTTTATTATTACTTTGTTAGGGACTAATTTTGTAGCGTTGGCTTTCCTGGAACTCAGTATTAGACCAACTGGCCTCATAATAAAATCTTCTGTCCTCTGCCTCCTGAATGTTGGGATTTAAGCCTGGGTGACATTGAATTGGCCCTAGCAGTCTTAGAACACTTGCCACATTTGTGTTATCTTAGTAAATATACAAATTGGGAGATAAGACCATGCTGTGGTGTTTCAGTATACTGAACTTAACCATGAGCATGACCGGGAAGTAATCTGCTCCATCAGACAGTCTGGTAAGGGAGCTCAGGTGATTGTATTTTTATCATTGTATACTGAGGAGAAATGGTGCAATTATTACTGTTTCTGATGAAGGCGTCTTTCTTTTTATGAGGAAGTTCATGTATAGATTCTTCCAGGCTACATGAGATATAATTATTTTGTGAGTTAACTTTTTATAGCCTTGATGGATCCTTAGTGAACCCATCCTTTCTTTTCTTTTGACCTACTACATCTCCAGTTTCATGGTTCACAGCTAGTACGGTGTAGGAGAATGGGTACCTGTTGGATTTATGTATTCTTGCAGCACTAATGCTTTTGACTTAGGGCAAGTTACATAATCTTTTGTAATCTGTAAAATTAAGAAAACTAAACCCGATTTGAATAGTTGTAAGGTATAAATAAGATAGAAAGTTAAGAGTGCCTGCTGTTCCAGGTAAAAGAAGATATTTTAAACACTATGTTTAACTTAAGTGAAACAGTACCTTTCCTTCTTTGTAATTGTTCAGTTTCGTAGGAGAATTCTTTGCTTGCCAAACACTTGGTAGTACTGACCTTTAGAGTCTGAGTGAAGGTTTAGAATGTACATCAGTACTACAGTGTTGGTGTAGAATTTGAACCAGATACTAGAGATTGTTAAATAAAATATGAAGAGAAATACATTAATTTTTTATAGTGTTATCTGACTGTTTCGTGTCTTTTACCAAGAAGTAATCCTCTGCTTTTTTATAAAGAATCTAATTAAGAGAAGCCCAGTTGTATTTTTGAGGTCTTATCTCTAATGGATAAGTGAGTGAATAAACAAATGAATGACCTAATTTGAAACATAAAAAGCAAGTAATGTCTTAGAAAATTTCTCATAGATGCTATTTTTTGCCTAAAATATTTCTCACTTCTTGTTTCTTTTGTGAAGCTGTAGATAGGGCAAATTTATAAGCTGATTTTGAAATAATTCAGTAATGAAACTAATCCTGAAAGATTAGCAATTGCTGTGTGTTCTTTGAGATTCTGGGTTATAGTATAATGCTTCTATTTTAGGGAAACAACTTGCTAGTGGTACCTTTGGCTTAGACTAGTGCTTAAGCTGTGATGTTTAATGATTAAGTGTCTAAACTCATAACTTACATGTTGAAATTTGACTGCCATAAAGAAGTATTGTGAGCGGGTGGTGGTTGTGCATGCTTTTAATCTCAGCATTATGAAGCCCAGGCAGGTGGATCTCTGTGAATTGAGGCCATCCTGGTCTACAGTGTTAGTTCCAGGACAGCCAGCACTACACAGACAAACCCTGTCTCGAGAAACGAACAAAACAAAACGAAGTGTTGAGGAGACAAAAGGGGGGTAAATGCTGAGATTACAGAAGTGATCCTGTGAATGGCTATTGTTTCCACTTTAGGCAGTTATATAGGTGTAAAATATTGTTTTTAGGATTAATAAACCTATTATTGTGATGATCTTTTCATTTCAGAAAGATCCAGATTACCTGAGACTATGGTTGGACAATTTTGTTTTGAGTTATGAACAATTTTTAGATGTTGACTTTGAAAAGCTGCCTACAAGGTATGTAGAAACACTGATGTATCACTACGGTGTGAGATTGTTAACTTTTGGCAAAGGAATTTTGTTGACATTACAAGAATAGAAGCTGTGCTATCAGTCTCTATACTCCCTGCATGACCATATTCTCATGACGAGTATTGCCCAGTGATCATAGCAGTCTTGCTGGGCAGTATTATACCTGGCTTTAGAAACCTCTTCCTTGTTTTGGTGAACTACTACCCTCTTGGTGGTCTGAAATTCACTTAGTTTCTAATGCTAGCTACTCAGCGTAGCACTAGAACACACAAGTGGAAGACAGGGCTCTGTACAGGCTGCTTTTACTTTAGACAGTCGTCCACACTGAAACTTTCTTATTGCATATACTTGTTCATTTAATTTTTATTTATTCTCTCCCCCTCTTCCTTCTTCCCTCCCCTCCCTCCTCCCTTCTCTTCTCTTCCCCTCCTCTCTCCTCCCTCCCTCCCTCCCTCCCTTCCTCCCTCCCTCCATCCATCCATCCATCTCTAGCTTCTTAAGTTTGAACACTTTGTTTTCTTGCTCATATCTTACAGGGTAGATGATGTGCCTCCAGGAATATCGCTGCTTCCTGATAACATTCTGCAGGTTCTAAGGATCCAGCTGCTGCATTGTGTTCAGAAAACAGCAGATGGGTTAGAGGAACAACAACAAGCCTTGTCGATTTTGCTTGTCAAATTCTTCATTATTCTTTGCAGGTATCTGGTATAAAAAAGTAAAATTCTAGCACAGTTATTACCAAAATAATAATAATACTTGTTAGTGATATTTGTATGAATCTTTAAAGAATGTGTATATCTTTTTAAGTATGATATATTAGTACACTGGAAAGCTTAATTATGATACTTAATTATAGAAACGCTTAGCCAAGAATTTTAAATCTGTGTTGTCAAGATGGCTCAGTGGGTAAAGGTACCTGCTACCAAGCCTGATGACCTGAGTTCCATCTTCTGACCCCACACGGTGGAAGGCGTGAGTTGACTCTACAGTTTTGTGTTCTGATCTCCCATCCACACTATGGCACACAAAGGCCAGTACAATGTACATGTATACACAGAAATAAACTTTGAGAAGTCTAATAAAATATTGTTTAAAAGAAAGTAAATTTAAGTGTAACTTTATTTTTTTTCAAGACAGAGTTTCTCTGTAGCCTTGGCTGTCCTGGAATCACTCTGTAGACCAGGCTGGCTTCGAACTCACAGCGATCTGCCTGCCTTCTGCCTGCTGAGTGCTGGAATTAAAGGCGAGTGCCACCTTCAGCTTTAAGAGTAACTTTAAAGACAATGGCAGCAGTTTTAATTTCGGCAAGTATGAAATATTTTCTGTATGGTTCTCGTCTGTCAATGTCTACACTTGTGTTTGTGCAAGCCTGCATATATGTGCTAGACATCAACTTTTTATTTATGTATTTTTTAAAGATAGAGTCTCACTATGTAGTCTGCCTGGTTTGAAATTTACTGGGTAGACTAAGTTACTCTTAACAGAAATTTAAGAGTGATCTGCCTCTGATTTAAGAGTGCTGGAATTAAAGCTGGGATAATAATTTTAAGAGTTTCTTAGTGACCTTGGTAATAGGCAGTGCTGGATGACACACATGAAAACATGGAGGTGAGCTTCTTGGGGAAGAGTTGCAGAAATTGAGATGTACCTAATGCCTTTTTATTACTGAATATTATTTCACACAAAGGTACCACAGTTTGTTTGCTTATTTACCTATATTGAAGAATATCCTAGTTGCTTTCAGTTTGAGGTGTTATTTATGAAACTGCTGTAAAAATTTATTCATGTCTAGGTTTTATATGTGTATTATTCAACCCACGTAGACATATTCCTAAAAACAGTAATGCTATATCACGTGTTCATAACATTCCCACAGTCAATGAATGAGGATTCCTGTTTTCCCCATTTTTTTCATTATTTGATAAGCCATTCTTTTTTAGCTATTTCAGTTGGTATTTAGTATTTCATTGTTGTTGTTTTTTAAGATTTATTTATTATGTATACAATGTGTGTTTGCATGTATACCTGCACACCAGAAGAGGGCACCAGATTTCATTTTAGATGGTTGTGAACCTCCATGTGGATGCTGGGAATTGAACTCATGACCTCTGGAAAAGCAGCCAGTGCCCTTAACCTCTGAGCCATCTCTCCAGCCATCTCTCCATTGTTGTTCTTTAATGATACAGAATATTTAACATCTCTTTTTTCTTTTGAGACTGTCATAACATTGTTGGTAAAGTACCTACATAAGTCTTGTGGAACCGGGTGGTGGTGGTGTGCGCCTTTAATCCTAGCACTCTTGGGTGGATGTCTGAGTTCAAGGCCAGCCTGGTCTACATAGTGAGTTCCAAGACAGCTGAAAACACAAAAATAGAAAACAAACAAAAATTGGATTGTGTTCTTATTTGTATAGTCTGTGAATATTTTGATACGCAATTGACATGTATTTTTTTATTGCTTCAAAGTTACCTTTCTAATCTTTTAATGCTGTGTCTGAGTCTCTCCCCGCCCCCTACCCCCGCCATGGAATACACCTTTAGTTTTCCATCTAAACTGTTATCAGTCAACCTAAGAGCCTTTAAAATTTTCTCCTGTATTCCCTAACAATATTGTTGTATTTCAGGGCTGGAGTGGGTATGCTGCTCTTTCAGATAATCCAGGTCAATCCCTCAGTACCCACATGGAACCTCATAACTTCAGTTGCCAGGGTTGTGATGCCGCCTTCTGGCCTCTGAGGGTGCTGCATACACACATGGTAACCAGATATACATGCAAGCAAAACACTGATACACATAAAAGAAAAACAAACAAACAAAAAAACCATAATAGTACTGTAGTTAATTTTATTTGACTCTAAGCTATAATTACCTAATAAATGTTTGGTGTTATATTAAATAAACTATTATGTTAGATCTGTTAAGAATAAAAGATTTCATTTTGCTTATAATTATTTCCTTTTAAATTCTTTCCTTCTGAGGCCTCTAATGATTCTTAGGAATTTTCAGTTCAAATCAGGTATTGGTAGCGCACGGCTTTTGGGCAGATCTCTGAATTCGAGGCCAGCCTGGTCTATACAAGGAGTTCCAACACAGCCAGGGCTATAGAGATCTCCTATCTTGAGAAACAACAACAACAACAAAAATACAGTTTATTCAGATTTTTTTCTAATTGTGACCATGAAAGTGATAACTTTAAAACTTTCAATGTTGGATCAGAAACTGATGGTCCTTTTTATTTATTTTCAAATTAAAGTTCCTTTCTTTTTCTTTTTTCCTGTTTGTGAGTGAATGCAGAAGGGAAGGAAAGAAAGGAATGAAAAGAGAGAATGCATGAGAATGAGATTTGACAGAAACATAAGAGGAGCTAGGACTATAGTCCCCAAACTGCTAGTTTTCATATTTGGTGATCTTTATCAGCGATGGGTTACGTTTTGTTAATACAGAGATGTTTTGACGCTTTAATATAAGCTATCCTCTACTCCTTTGTGCCTCAGAGGCATAGTTTTAAAGGCTCCTGGAGGTACAGATGGGCTGTCCCTACTAAATGTATAGAAGTGATCTTGCTATTTGTAGGACTGTAATGATATCAAATAATAGCTTGATAAAAATTTAGCTATAGGTCTTTTTTCCTTGGACTTATCTCTTTTCCTGTGGAGATAGAGTTATAGCTGGTAGTGAGCCAGCTGATGTGGGTGCTGGGAACTCAACTCAGATTCTGTGTTCATAACCACAGAGCCATCTCTCTTGTCCCTAGACAAAGACTTTTAAATGCTCTTATATTAGAGAAAGGGATAAACGGCTAAGATGTCATCCTTGTTTAATTTTTAAGTTGTGAAGTCTGTTCATTTTTCCTGTTCTGTGAGCATCTATTGGATTTTGGTATGTAAAGTATTTTATAGGTCCATGCTACAGAACAGAGAACTAATAAACTTAACTTTTAACAGTAATGCCAGAGATACTTAAGTGTCATGAATTAGTGTAGTATCTGTCACAACTGAAGAACTTATGGGCTGTCTACTTTAAGCAGGATGCACTGTTATATCCTCTTAGAATTTGTAAAGGTGACAATTCCGCTTGTGACATGGACTTCTACAAAATGGACAGTCTACAAAATAGGACATTTCAGAAAAAGGGAGCTAAAATTCAGAAGGCAGAGTGAAAACAGGAATGGTACATGTGTTGTATAATGGCATCATTTCCCATTTTAGTATCATTGATATTTTATTTACCAGCGTCTATTCTCAGAATCCAAGCTGAATACACTAGAAATATATTGTGCGTATATATAAATGTTATTCTTTTTATCTCCTAGGAATTTATCAAATGTAGAAGAAATTGGGACTTGCTCTTATATTAATCATATCATTACCATGACAACACTGTATGTTCAGCAAGTAGGTGTGAATACATTCCTTTTTGTTGATTTACTGAGACTAACTAGGATTTACTTAAAAAAATATTTTATTTATTTATTATTTATATAGTATTCTGCCTGCATGTGTGCCTGCAGGCCAGAAGGGGACACCAGATTTCATTATGGATAGTTGTGAGCCACCATGTGGTTGCTGGGAATTGAACTCAGGACCTTTGGAAGAACAGCCAGTGCTCTTAACCTCTGAGCCATATCTCCAGCCCTAGGATTTAATTATTTTAAAAATAATTTTTAAAAATATTGTAATTAATCTTGTTAAGTGTTTTCAAAGAAGGTAGTAATTGAAAAGACAACTAAAATTAGTAATGGGTAATAGATCATTTTAAAAATTTTATACTTTGTTCCTTTTTTAAAAAATGATTTCATGTACATTGGAGTTTTGCCTGTATGAAGGTGTGAGATCTCTTGGACCTAGAGTTACAGACAATGGTAAACTGCCATGTGGGTGCTGGGAATTGAACCCAGATCCTCTGGAAGAGCAGCCAGTACTCTTAACCACTGAGCCATCTCTCCATTCCCAAATCTTATATTTCTAAAAATAGGTAGCTATGAATACATTATTTTAATTTAAATTTTTTTTATAGTTTTAAAATGATACGTTTCGTTTTATATATGAATCATTTAATATATCATATATCCTACTGAAAAACATGATTTCCAAAGATGTTTGGCTATTTTAAACTTATTCTAGGAAGAATGTAACATCTGAGAGACTATATCTAGTCACTTAATATAATTAAGTGACTCTTGAGGATTCAAAGAGGAAATTAGGCTTATGTTACTAAAAATGACTTATTGTAAGCTGATAAATGAAACATGTCTTTTAATGTTATGTTTAATTTTATTCTCAGTTAAAAAGCAAAAAAAAGGAGAAGGAAATGGCTGATCAGACATCTATTGAAGAGTTTGTGATCCATGCACTGGCATTCTGTGAAAGTTTGTATGACCCGTATAGAAATTGGAGACATAGAATTTCAGGGTATGTCTTGTAAATGATAATACGGAAAGTGAATCTTACTGTGTAGCCTTGCCTGGTTTGGAACGTGCTCTGTAGACAGGTTGGAGAGAGCCAGCTGCCTCTGGAGTGCCGTGATGAAAGGCATGCGCCAGTTGGGCTGTAATGATAGAGTCTGGGACTGACTGACTACAGAGACCTATTCCTCTTTGGGGCTACAATCTTCGTGCCTTAAGTGTAGGACAAACAACTCCCACCCCCAGAACCAAGAACAGCAGCCACAATGGTTAGGGAGCAAGAAAGCATTGAATTTCCATAAAATACTGATGCAAATAATAGGGCACCTGACAAGTCTGACATGTGGGTGAGGGGGCTAGGGATCTGAGTGAACCAGTGGAAGAGCTTCATCTGAAGAGTGACAGGCAGACACTTAGGAAATTAGAGCTGCAGATGAAGCCCCAAGATGGAGGTTGTGTGGGTGTAGTCTTTTTCTTCTATTTAGACTATCAGCTGATTCAGTGAGACCTGCTCATCTCATAGAAGAAAATATACTTTACTCAGAGTTCATATACTTACCAGTTAATCTCATCTGAAAACATCTTCCAGGTTAATGAAATGAATCACATGGTGTGAAGACATTTTGACTAAGTAGTAGTGGGAAAGTCCTGAGGATCTGCCGTGCCCTTCCATTGAACCTTAACACCTCTTTTTCTAGGGATCATTCCTTTGAGTTTTCCTGCCCTAAGGATTTTTGTGTTGCCCAGGGAAGACTAAATTATCTGTAGTATCAAATAAAGGCCACAGAATAACAGAGGAGTATTTTTCTTCATCCAGCTGTCTTTTTTATTTTTTGGTAGGTTTTCAAGAGAGGGCTTTTCTGTGTAGCCTTGGCTGTCCTGGACTCCCTTTGTAGACGAGGCTGGCTTCCAACTCAGAGATCCACCTGCCTTTGCCTCCCGAGTGCTGGGATTAAAGGCGTGTACTATTACCACCCAGCCATCTGTCATATTTTTAAGAAAAATAACTTAAAAATATTTTTATCATACGTTCATATATGTGTAGGTATGCCTTCAGGAACAAGAAACTTTGGATCCTCTGAGTTTGGAGCTACAGATGGTTGTGAGCCTCCTGACATGGTTATTGGGAATTGAACTCTGGTTGTCTAGAATAGAATAGAATAGCTTTTAATTGCTGCAGTGTCTCTTCATACTTCTACCTGTTTTTGAAACTTTTTTCCCATTTGTCTTTTGTGTTTATATAGTAACCCGTATTAATTCTAGTCAGTGAAGTCCACAGGGCAGCCAATGTTTTATGTGTTGTTAGTTATCATGAGAAAAAGGAAAGAAAGTGGCAGAATTTTTACATTGCCAATTTGATTCTTTCATGTTACACACCATGCCATTTTCATTCTGAGTTTACTGTTGGCCGGAACTGATTATGTGTCCCCATCTGCCACAAAGGGTCCTCTATTTTGATTTGTGTACTAGTGATTTTGCAAAGAAAATTGTATTTCTTCCTCTCACTTCTGCCGCTTCTTTCTCTTCCACCTTTTATATTCAGCAGTGGAAATCTATTAAGTTTTGAAAAAATAGTGTTGATTTTTTTTCATTTATTGGCACCAAAGCAAATAAAGCACTGTCAGTTTGAATATGACAGTCTTTAAAGCAAATCCTTAAAATCAGAGAAAAAGACCTTAAACATGGTAATAGGAGAGAAGATGTATAAACAGGTAGCTCTGATAATAAACTAAAACAAATTAAGTAAAGAGATTGTTAAAAACACATGTTTTGAAATCTTGAACAAAGGCAAATTTTAAATAGCATGATCGCTATTTATAGCACACAATGGAAGATATGCATATATAAGATGGCCACAGAAAGAAGGGAGCATACATTGAATAGTGACAGTAAGTGAAACGGTGTTTTGTCAGGAATTTTGTTTGAAGCTGTCATTGTATTCTCTTTAAAATGCTTAAGAATCCTTTATTAATAGAGCTGTGTTAGCACTAAATGGCAAAGTAAGGGATTCAGACTCCAGTTACTTTGACTTTGATAGATTCAGTCACAGACTTAGAAGAAAATTTATGGAAGACCTATATATATGAGGCAGCAGTAGCTTACGTCTTTTCTCTAAAATGATTGTGAAATTAAGTCAGTTTATAATATATGTATTGTTCATTGTCTGTGCTTCTTACCAAATGAATCAGGTAGATCAATTGTAATTTAAAGTAGCGTAATTACATATTCAGGAATGTTTAAAATTATAGTTTTTACTTGATATAAGGAATATTTTTCATATTTCATGGAATTTGATTTTATTAATCTGTTAGCTTTATTTTCATTGTACTTGGAGAATCTGAACTAGTAACCCAGTGGAACTAGGGCATAAGAGTAAGGAGCCTTTTTCGGTTCATAAGTATGATTATTGGATGTTTATGCATACACGCTTCCCACAAACCTTATTATGACATGGTGCATTACCCATGTGATGCGATAAAAAAAAGAAAAACAATTAACAACAACAACTAAAACCTTCCCTTAAAATATTAGTTAACCAGAATATAGGTGGTACTCACCTTTAATCCCAGCATTGGGAGGCAGAGGCAGGCAGGTCTCTATGAGTTTGAGGTCAGCCTGATCTACAGAGCAAGTTCCGGGGGAATGCAAAATGCCTATTCGCTAGTCAGCTGGTTTGTTCAAATGTTTATTAGCTCTTTTGCTCTATCTGCTGTAAGTTTAATAGGTCTTGTTATCTGTTCATGGAGAAAAACAATTAGTTATGTCCTAGGCTCTTTTTGTCAAATGCGACAGAATATATGCACAAAAATAATCACAGAAAATAATAAGCTATCAAGGAAAAAAGTAGCTAGGTAAAGGAAAAATGAAATTTCTTGTTAACAGTAGATTATGAAGTGCCAATTATTAAATACAAAGTTGGAGTTGAAAGAAAATCAACATTTTGATTTATGTATCATACTGAAAATTGTCAGGGTATCAGGCATAGATCATCAATGGATGATAGGTCTAGAAGCAAGTTCTGATTAGGAGCATAATATTTAAATGCTTGAAAATGCCTTTTATTAAATTACTTATTATTTGTAAATTAAAAACTATTTCCTGGACAGTATTACTCACTATAATAAAGTGTTACAAAACATCAGTGAGAACTTCACATATGATACCCTGAGGAAGATGTCATTGTCTCTGTAGTAGTTAGTAGTTTAGTTATGAACACATAGTCCAAACCTAACTGTGAGATAGCACCAAGCAAAATCCACAATAAAAACTTTCTAATACAAGGAGAGAAGCTGGTGTACACCTGCAGCCTCTAGATACATAGAATTGATAGGTAGTTTTCAGTATTTTCCATTTATGTTGTTTTTTTAATCATATTAAATATGCTCTTCAGAGCATGATAAAAATTTCTGATTTATTTTTTAATTTTTACCATTCCACTAGTTGAAAGTATTATTGGTTTTCTTTTTTTTTTTTTTTTTTTTAATTATTTATTTTTATCTCAATCACAGGTTAGGTACTTTGAATCCCAGCCGTAGCCCC
>CM053751.1:40536772-40581007 GCA_028658305.1 Pachyuromys duprasi
TAGAGCCTGTGCTGTTGGTGTTCTATTCAGGAAGAAGTCTCCTGTGCCAATGAGTTCTAGGGTCTTTCCCACTTTTTCTTCTAGAAGGTTTAGTGTGTCTGGTTTTATGTTGAGGTCTTTGATCCACTTGGACTTTAGCTTTGTGGTATTATTGGTTTTAATAGGCTAATTCTCCAATCTCTTTATTACCATGACTGTCTAAGTGACTTTATTTTGTGTTGAACTGAAATGTTCTTAGTTTAGGCATGTACACTTTGTATTGGCCTTGTTAAAAAGTTTATAGAAAAAGTATCCATAAAAACTCCTGGAATTTTTATTAAAAAATAATGCCATACCACACATCTGCATCCTTAAAATGCAGGAACTTAAAGGTCTGGACCCATTGTAGCTGAATAAAATTCCAGTAAGACACAGTGCAGTCTCTAGCTTCTGAGGTCTTCAGGTAATACTGTCATAGCCTTAGCTATCATTTTGCCAGAACTGCCATGCAAATTTTTCTGCAGATTGGAAATTTAAATGCTGGCTTTTTAAATTCCCAGTTATTTGGAGACTTCCTTTGCTATTATAATGCATAATAAAAATATTCTCTAGTTGGTAAGCACTTAGGTTATTGTTTTAATTTTTTTTCCATTGCACCAGTCCTGAAGATGTTTTGTTTAGAATACAAACCAAAATCTTAATGTCAAACTTATTTATAATTGCTTTTAAGTTGTGCCATTTCTACTTGCTCATGTTGTAATTTGTTACTGATTTTTTTTTCTAATGATAGACGAATCCTTAGTTCTGTGGAAAAGAGCAGACAGAAATACAAACCGGCTTCTCTCACGGTGGAGTTTGTTCCCTTCTTTTATCGTAAGTAGCACTCTAAATCACCTTACTTTGATTTTGATCAACTGTGATTACTGTTTTTTTTTTTCTTACTCTGATTCTGACTATAATTTAGTTTGTGAGTTTATAAGGTAAAGACCGCTAAAGAATAAAACCACTAGATTAGTTAATTTGTGTTTTGTTTTGATTATGATTCTCAGTTTAATTAGTTTTCTCCATGTTTTTCTTTTTAGAAGAGCTGATCTATTGTTTTGATAAGCTGAGCATTTTAAAGATTGTATATTTTAGAACTTCATAGTTTTTACTAAAAACCAAAAACTTGGCTAGAGATATTTTAAGGACACATATTTAACATGCACAAAACCTACCATTTGATTGTTAGAACCAGAAAGCAAGCCACTTTATACCCAAACAGTTAAGAGACTTGACTACTTTATATGTGCATAACTATAAATATTTTGGTTTCTCTCTCACTTCTGATTTTATGCTGAGTCAGAGTTCCATGTCTCGTAGGCTGCTATAGGGTGACTTGGATGTCTGATCCTCTGGTCTTGTTTAAGTGTTGTCATTAGAGGCACATGCCACCTCATCTGCCTAGTTCTCATGCTTAAAGAAATGTTTATACTAGAGGCTAGAGAGATGGCTCAATAGTTAAGAGCACTTGCTTCTTTGTTGAGGACCATGGTTGGTTCCCAGTACCTCCATGGCGTTCATAAGTGCCTGTAATTTCAGTTTCAGGGGATATGACACTCTTTTCCGGCCTCCCTAGGTTCTGCATACACATGATGCACATATATACCTGTAGATAAACACTCATACATAAAATAACGATGAATAAACCTGAACAAAAAAAAGATTGTGCTGGGGCTATAAATGTC
The DNA here is from genome assembly GCA_028658305.1 of Pachyuromys duprasi. Lineage (NCBI taxonomy): Eukaryota > Metazoa > Chordata > Mammalia > Rodentia > Muridae > Pachyuromys > Pachyuromys duprasi. Next base: position 40,538,479 of record CM053751.1, read on the forward strand.
CTTCAGTTAGTAGACTCTCTGCTTGTCATGTGCTAGGTTCAGTTCCTACACCTGTACTAGTAGAGCACAGTGTTACATGCCTGTAATCTAAGCCATGAGGTAGAGCCACGACGAGGTAGAACTATGAGGATCATGTCATCCTTAGCAGCTCTGAGGCCAGCCTGGGAAACATAGGACTTTATCTTATAAAAAGAAATAGTACGCCACCTTTCATGAAAGTAGAAAAGAAAATATACTTAGAAAACATAAAAGGAACACTTTGTTTCTTGAGTGTATTGCTTATTGGAACATGTAAAATCGTAACATTTGTCACATTTGCTTCAGTGTCTAATTTCTGCCCCCAGTGCAATAAAGTAAGACAGAAATTGCCTTGTTTGCTTAGTGAAGAGAGCTATGGTACACACCCTGTATCATTACCCATAGTGGTTGACTTTACCCTGGATAATCAAATGCATATATTCATAAAAAGCTATGCTTAGATTGGCCTCACTTTAAAGATACAGCACAGGAAACCCAACAATGTTTCTGTTCAGCTGAAGTCTATGTAGGACTGTTCTTTAAGTCTGTCATATAAAGTTATGAGGTCAAACTGGAATGAGATCCACCCAGGTTTAGAAACACAGTGGCCTTTAGAAGTCTTAGATCTTTGTGTGTGCAAATTATGCACATAATTTATTAATTTACCTCAAAGTACTTTGTTTTTTTATAAATGATTTTTTCTTCTATTGTCTATTGTTTCTAGTACATAGAAACAGTTTTAATATATTGATTTTATATTGCTAAAGAAATTCACATCTAAGTTGTACTGACACTTGCTGTTCCTTAAGGTTTTATATGTATAAAACATATGCATGTAAAATATACATTCTCAGTGTTCCTGATTTCCAGTGTTAATTAAACCTAGCCTTGCATTTCGGGACCTACATGTATGAGTCTGTAAGATTTTTTTCATTTTATATCTTGTGCAGCAAAAATTGTATTTGTGTGTATGTGTGTGCGCACAGGCACTCTTACCATTGTGCCTTTGTGGAGGTCATAGAACAATTTGCAGGTATTGATTCTCTCTAGCTACCATTTAGTTCTTGGGTATTGAACTCAGACTGTCATGTTTGGCAGCAAATGTCTTTGTTCCTGAGCCATCTTGCCAGCCCCTTTGTGTGGTTTTACATCAGAATAATTGTTTTAGTATGCTTTGGCTGCTATAACAGAATATTTGAGTCTGTGACTTAAATACAGAAGTTTATAATCTCATGGTTTTGGGGGTTGACATTATAAGATCAAGGTCCTAGCAGGGTTTGGATTTTGGTGAGGTCTCTGTGGCTATTTATGATTTTTCTCCTTCTTGTTTCTCACAAGAATGTCAGTCTTGTATCAGGCATTTTATTTAACCATAATCACCTCTTCAAAAGCCCTGTCTCGGGGGTTGGAGAGATGGCTCTGAGGTTAAGAACACTGGCTGCTCTTCCAAAGGTCCAAAGTTCAATTCCCAGCAACCACATGGTGGCTCATGGTCATCTATGATGAGATCTGGTACCCTCTTCTGGCCTGCAGGCACAAATGCAAACAGAACACTGTATAAATAATAAAAAATAAATCTTAAAATAAAAGCCCTGTCTCCAGTATAGCCATGTGGGTATGTGAGTTAAAACATCAATATTTGAGTTTGGGAGGGATAGTTCAGTCTAAACTATTACATCCCTGCTGTATCCCTCAAATTGGTGTGTTTATCACATGTAAAATATGTTGATTTTATCCTGGTAGTCCAGAGCATCTTAACACATTCCAATACTGGCTTTCAGTAGTCTGAAATCTAAATTTCCTCTTAATGTTTCTTAATCAGATGTGAGCAAATCTGAGGGGCAGTCACAGTGAGTACACATCCCTCTCATCTGGGCCTGTGCTAGGCACTCCAGTGTGCACTGGTGAATCAGGTATAGGATGTGGACTCTCATTCTAATGAGAGAAATTGGAAGGAAGAAAGGGGTGACATATTTCAAGCTAACATAAAATCTGGAAAGATAACAAATGCCATTAGACTTAAAAGACTGAAAGTAATCTTTGATTCAGTGCTGCGTATTTCCATTAGAGAGCTAGTGCTATACCATCTAGCTTTATAATACATTCAGTTTATTTATTTAGTTATTTATAATTATTGTATGTATCTGTGCATGACAGATGTGTATGGGCACACATGCTGCAGTGTGCATATGTAAGTCAGAGATCAACTTTATGGAGTTAGTTCTTTCCTTCTACTTTTACGTAAATTTCAGAGATAGGACTCAGGTCATTAGTTTTGCACAGCAAGATCCTTTACTAGCTGAACCATCTTGCTGTTCTTTTAAAAGAAAACAAAACAAAACAACTGAAACTGTGGTGTAGTCCTCTGCAGTCAAAGCAGTCCAATAGTGTACCTTCATTCCCTCCTATTTGCTCTGTTCTCTTTAGTTTAATTCTCTTTACTGGTATAATTCTATCCTTATTTTGACTTGACGAAATGACTAATCAGGTCAGTAAGTCACATAGTCACTGGAATCCTGGCCTGGACTGTGTTGTCTCACCAGTCCTTACGATCTTTATCAGGAATAGAGATGAGATTCACAGTATACTATAGAAGATGTGCAGAGTTTATTGTTAAGTGGATAATGGCCAAAGAGGCCTACTGTGCCATTCTACATTTTAGGAAGGCTATATGCTGTTTCCTGAGTTCTGAACAAGTAGATTTTCCCGAGGGACTATGTTATTAAAAAAATAAAAAGCCAAACATCCAGCTTTACCAATAAAGACTCAAGAGTCAGATATTGGGAAGAAAGCCTGCTAGCTTAGAGATAAGATAAAGCACCTAGCTGACTTTCCTACTCAGCTGATGTCCCAGAAGGAAAAAGCTCTTGCTCCTTCTCCATGGTCTCTTAAAAACTCTTCAGCTAGATGTCCTTTCTACTTCCTGTGCATCTCTCTATCCTCTGGACTTCTCACTGTTGTTTCCCCTGGTCATTTCCTGTCAGCTGGTTACTTGCTCCACCTCTTGACCTAGGGTAAACTTTATTTAGTCCTGTTAACAGAAAGCTCTTGAATAAAAGGTGTGTGCTAGGGCTGAGCATACCACAACCACTGTTTATAATAAACAGAAAGCTCTTAGATTAAATGTGTGTGCTAGGGCTGAGCCACTCCACAACTAGAAACAGGTTTTTTTTTTGTTTTTTTCTAGTTTACAGTCTCGTGGTTCACAGTGTGATCAAACATCCAGCAAGAGGACTATGAAGTGGTTGATGGACTTGTTAGATTGTTTCTTCTCGGAGGGAGCAATGGCATGTCTTTATTCTTTATCAGAGTTTTTCCTTCTACATAAAAATCTTTTGAAGGTTAGAGCTTTCGGAGCCAGCTTTGGTAAATTATTAATGTTCTTTTAGGCATCCCAGTATATGTCTAGCGCCAGAGATGAGAATCAGATTCTCATTCTTCTGAACAGTAACTACAGTCCTGCTATGTCAGACCTTTGTTTGAGTTCAAATCTCAGTGTCCTCTAAGTCTGCTAATACCTAGTTAGCTATCTAACACCCCTGCCCCTCTCCACACACACCAAGTGTTGAGGCCCTAAAGTCATTAAGCAGAGTAACATTGGGCTAATCTGTCTGCTTTTGACTGAAGTGGGATGTAGAAGGGTTTAAGGTCTCTAAGGGTTTGAGGTCTTTCAGTCCTCAGAGGACAATCAAGGGAATCCAGAAAGGAATTAGACTTGCAGTACTATTTGGGGGTGGGTTGGATGTAAATAAGAGGGGAAAAAATGAGACAGTCGTTAAACACACAAGTTCAAATACTTAATCAAATTATTTTTAAGATTATAGTAGGTATGATCCATTTTTCTCCTTGAAAAATCTAGAGATCAACTTTCAAAGTTATTCACTGAATGAAAAAAAGTGAAATGAAAAGGAAGGATGATGTGACTGCCCCTGGGTATGGTAGAGGAAAAGGCTTATTGTAGATGGCACAGCCAGAGGCATTAGAAGGGTCTAATGTGAACAGGGCCAGACTGAACCAGGACGTGAGGAAGTGGGAGAGCCAGGAGAGGAAAGGGTAGACAAATGAGGATCAGCATAGCCAAAATGTATGATTATAAGGGAAGAGCCGCTAGAGGAAGGGCAGCCCAGCCCCGGGTCTGGAGAAGTTTAGGATAGGGGGCTGGGCATGCCAGCCTTATTCTGTAACAGGTAGGGACTGAAGGAGCAGGGAGAACCTGGTGGCCAGATCTGTTCTGATATGTTATATAGGCACCTCAGCCAGTGGTCTTTGGTTTGAGACTTTACATTCACCACAAGGGTCAGGGGTCAGTGTCCAACACAGATCTTTCCTTTTTTGAAAAAGGATTTTAAAAAGTCATTTTATTTATCTGTGTTCATTTGTCCTGTGTATACAGGAGTGTGCCACAGTTTACTTGTGTGGAGGTCAGAAGGTAGTTTGCAGAAGTTGGTTCTCTGTAACATGCATCCTGGGATCAAGCTCAGGTTGTTTGTCTTGGTCACAAACACTTTTAACCTACCATCCATCTCTCTACTTTTGTATGTAGGGTAGATAAGGCGACACCAGGCGTATACATAAAATAGTCAACATCAGTAAAAGCACAAGTGCCTCCTGACGGGGGTGGGGTGGGGTGGGGGAAGGTGTTTACAGCAGTGCTTTTGTACAGTTGCTCTTTTTTTTTTTTAATCATTTGTACTTTAGAATTAAGAAAAATTCCCTAACCGATGTAATTTATAGCTTCCTAAATATATGTAGTAAGAATTTTAATATGCTAAAATGACATTCTCCATAACTGTAGATGGAATAAAAACTGTTCTAAGCAATAAAGATTCCTTGAAGATTCACTAGAGAGATGCACTGAATCGTATTTCAGGGGAAGTGCCCCTGAGTGATGCTGGAGAAGCTGGAGTAGGAAGACCAACAAAAACACAGAGAACAAAGGAAAATTTGTACATTTACAGACTGGAGCGGGCAGTGTCTTTGAGTGTAGTAGTTTAGTGAAGGTACTAGCTAGAGTATTAGGCAACTCAGAGTGCCTTGGGCCTCTACAGTAATAATCCTGCCCTCCATGGGGTTTGTACTTGTTTGCAGCTTAGCGAAGGTGCTAGATAGGATATAAGTTATGGCTGATCGCTACAGGAACAGAGTCAGTTCTCTAACAAAAGCTAAATGGTCATACAAATGAAAGCACCTAGATTCCAGTCCTGTTGTGCATAGGTAAATTAGCAGGATAATTGGAAATCCTAGACTATACCTGTCAGTTCATTCTAAGAGCAGTTGCTTAAAAAAAAAATTGTTCTTCTGAAAAGCTTCTGTAAAGCAAAGGATCTTCGCCAACTCTATAGAGGGCTAATATCCAGAATATATAAAGAACTCAAAAGTTAAACACCAACAAATTAAGTAATCCAATTAAAAAATGGGGTTACAGAGCTAAACGGAATTCTCAACAGAGGAATATCGAATGACAGAGAAACACTTAAAGAAATGCTGAACATCTTTAGTCATCAGGGAAATGCAAATCAAAACAACTCTGAGATTTCACTTACACCCATCAGAATGGTTAAGATCAAAACTCAAGTGACAACACATGCTGGAGAAGTTGTGGAGAGAGGGGAACCCTCCTCCATTGCTGGTGGGAATGTAAACTTGTACAGCCACTTTGGAAATCAGTCTGGTGTTTTTTCAGACAGTTAGGAGTAGTGCTGCCTTAAATATACAAGGACATTTGCACAACCATGTTCATAGCAGCTTTATTCATAGTAGCCAGAACCTGGGAACAACCCAGATGTCCCTCAAGGGAGGAATAGATAAAGAAATTGTAGTACATTTATACACTGGAATACTACTCAGCAGTTAAAAACAGGAAATGATGAAATTTGTAGGCAAATGGATGGAACTAGAAAAGATGATCCTGAGTGAGGTGGCCCAGGAGCAGAAAGACATAATATTTACTCACTTATAAGTGGATATTAGACATATAATATAGGATAAACATACTAAAATCTGTATACCTAAAGAAGCTAAGCAAGGGGCTGGAGAGATGGCTCAGAGGTTAAGAGTACTGCTTGTTCTTCCAAAGGACCTGAGTTCGATTCCCAGCAACCACATGGTGGCTCATAACCATCTATAATGGGATCTGGTGCTTGCTTCTGGCCTGCAGGCACACATGCAGGCAGAACTATTGTATAAAAAAAAACAAAACTAAAAAAGAAAGGAAGAAGGAGGACCCTAGGGGGAGTTGTTTAATCCTCACTCAGAAAGGCAAATTATAGATAGAAGCTAGTGGAACATAGCATAGTAGGCCCTTTTCTTTCCACCAGGCCAATCAAGGTGTTGTTTGTTTCAGTTAGTGTATGTTGTCTTTGCAACCTGTTTAATTTGATGTCACTGACTTTGACTTGCAAATGGAGCATTTTGTTACATCTTAAAAAACAATTGACTTAAAGGATATTGGTGGGGTGAAGCGATCATGCTTATTTCTTCTGGACGCCTCTGAAGATGTTGGGGCAGCTTGATGGCGTGTTTGCTTTGGATGATCAAAAGGAGGTAACTTGTGAACCTTTCTGTGTGCTCCTTTCAACATCACCTTCCTCTTTTTCATGGCCTTGGCTTTGATTCTGGATTTGGAGAGGATAAAGACTTTTCTCAGCTTGTGGTGCTATCTTCATGAAAAAATGGTTTTCAGCTAACTTTATTTTGCTACTTTGTTAGAAAACATGGTCCTTTTTTGGGAGGGGGACAAAATGTTTTGCCCTACTTGCAATAATGTTTGTTGTATATTTTGCCAGATATTAATAAGCCGGTAGCATGCTTTTATAATAAAATTTCTCTGTTTATATGTTGCACATGGCTGCATGAATGTGGAGGTCAGAGAAGGTATTTGGTCTACTGTGAATTCTGGTGATTGAATTTAGGGTTGGCAGCGACTGACTTTACCTGCTGAGCCATCTCACTGCCCCTCCTGACATCCTTTTGATTAAAGAATGTTTTTGTTTGTTTGCTTGTTTGTTTGTTTTTATTTTTTATTTTTTGGTTTTTTGAAACAGGGTTTCTCTGTGTAGCTGTGGCTGTCCTGGACTTGCTTTGTAGACCAGGCTGGCCTTGAACTCATAGAGATCTGCCTGCCTCTGCCTCCTAAGTGCTGGGGTTAAAGGCATGCGCCACCATTCCTGGCCATGCATATTTTTGTATTTTTTATACTGTTTCTTTTCTTAGGTTTCCCCTGGCTGAATGAGATACTTATCTTACATTTTAGTGTAAGATTATTAAATTCTTCTGCTTACCCCACTTTTGTAGTTTTTTGCCTTCCTGTGGAATTTTACATTATCTTGTAAGGATTGTTACTCAAACACAAAATACTATTTGTATTTTTGGAGCAGTTTGTATAACTTTCTCTACTCCATATTCTACTTTGCAAATTACAGTTGTCCTGGCCTCTCCTAACATTGATTTCTGGTTCCTGAACTACGGAAATTGCCTGGTCTTTTAGAGTCCTCCCACCTTGTGCAGTAATTCTGAAAGTATCTGAAAAAATAAATCTGAAGTGATTCTTGAGTTCAACATGTTTGCCTTCTCCTATATAGAACAGTTCTCTGACCTGATTTCAGGGACCTATTTTGCTTGTTTTTGTACTATTTAAAACAGGAAGTCATGTGTATGGCAGTTATTCTGTCATAGCTGTAATTCCATCATAGCTGTATTGGCCTAATTTATTTAAATTACAGTATGTTTTTTAGATGTACTTGCCATGTATATGTATAAAACTGTATATCTGTCATGTTGTGTAAGTATGTAATTAAGGCGAAACAGTATTATAGAATTATAAAAAGAAAGGACGAACAAGGGCTGGGCAGATGGTTCAGTTAGTAAAGTACTTGGTGTACAAACATGAGAACCCATACAATAGCATATGCCTGTAATTCCAGTGTTCAGGGGACAGAGTCAAGGGGGTCACATACATGTACATGAACTATTGCTACTCCCCAAATTACTGGGGAGACAAGTTTGTCTGTCAGTTGAGAACTGGTCAGTGAGAACTGGGAATGTAAGTCAGGGAAGACTGCTTAAACATGTCCATAGTGCTGGTGTTTTATTTTTGTGATAAAGATGAACAAGGTAGATTGTCTCTTAAAGTATAGTAGTACTATAATTTATAATGTATAAAATTAAGAAACTAAAAGTATGTTTAATACAGTCAGATTTCCATATCCATGAGTTCACATTTGCAGATTCAGCTCCCTGTAACCAGCAATCATGCAGTAGGGAAGAAATTAGATCTATACGTGTACAGACTTTTTCTTGTTTTCATCTCTTAATGGGTATAGTGTTAGAGTTACTTACATATTTACATCATTTTAGATAGTCTAAGTAATTTAGAAATGGTTTAACATATATTGGAGGATTGGCATTGGTTACGAACAAATTTTATTCAGGGGCTTTGAACATCCATGGCTTTTGTATTCTGAGGCAAGGGTCTAGGAAACAATATTCCCTGGGTTTCTGACAAAGACTATATATTGTGTAGCTCTTTTTTTTCTTTAAAAAAATTTTTAAGGGTAGAGGAATGTTGGAAAATTGAGTAATAGATTAAAGGGGAACTTCCTAATTGTCTTGTTTTTTGGCCTTAGTTATTTTTTGACATGTGCATATCTAGCATTTAAAAATAGCAAAATATTTTATTATGTTAAAAGACATGTCGGTGCTAGAAGTCTAGGCTATTGATCTTTGGAGTAGTTTTAGGAAACCTTTTTATTTAACTATTTAATTTTTTAATTAACCAAAGTAAGGGTCAGTTGTTAAGGAAACAGTGATTTTAAGTTAGGACTGGCATAAGTTCTGATTCTGTCACTAAGGACCATATTACTCCAGGTGAGATAATAACTTACATTACACTACCTTATTCTTAATGGGACAGGTTGCCCTTATATGGAGTACTGTGGGGATTACATGAAAAATGACAAATGTTTGTCAGCCTTGCCTTTTGACAGAATTTAGTCTTTTTATATACAGTTCTTCATGTGTTAGTTTCAAGATTCCTTAGACATGAATTGTGTTCTGAAATAGAAATCTTATTTATTTGTTTATTTGTGTATTATATTCACAGAATGTTTTCAGGAAAGTGAACATCTCAAGGAAAGTCTTAAGTGTTGCTTATTGCATCTCTTTGGAGCCATTGTAGCCGGTGGGCAGGTGAGGACAGTGTTGAAAGTTAATAAATGAGTAGTTAACAGCACAAAAGTCTCTCCTTGGATTACTTAATGCAGTCTGTGTTTTTTTATAACTTGATGCTTCAGATAGCTTTTAAATTCATATTTAATTTAAGACTAAACTTCTTAAAATAGTCCATAAAAACCTAAGAAACATTAACACTGACAATATTACTGGGTGACTAGTTTGGACATGCTTTGTTATTAAAGGTTCTTATTTCTCTTGGCTGTTAATTACTAGTTATTATTTTAAAGTATAGCAAAATCTGCCTTAATATAGGCATGAAGAAATAAAATTCTAGCCAGTTTGATTTTGTCATGAATTCAGGCTGTCTACTTGCAATTACTAAATACATTTATACAACTAATTTCATTATTTACAATGTTGAATTTTTAGTTATTCTGTGTCTGCCATCTCTAAAAGTATGTTTCTGAGTACAATTACTATTTGCCAACAGGTTAATAATTCAGAGAGAATGTTTTACATGTTTTTTTTTTAAACCATGCAATTTAAATGAGAGATTCTTTACCCTTTTTGTACATTTTGTGTTGTACACCTCTTTTGGAGTTTGGTAAAGCTTATTAATTTTTTAAAATGTCTAAAGCGTAGTATATATTATAAAAGAAAAACTACTTTGAAATTTAGTTGCTGAAATGGTAATAAAACAAATTTGTGACACAGTAATATGTGCTTTTGTGTGTATGTTCTTTATGTGGTCCTGACGTTGAATTTATGGCCCCCATGCGTGATAATAGGGAAACACTCATGCTATTGAGCTTTACTGCAGTCCCACTACGGCTTTTTGTAATGCATAAAACAACAGGATACAGCAGTGATTCAGGCATGGTGCTTTAGTCAAAGATGTGCAAAAAGTTGAGACAGAGGATTCGTTGAGGCTAGATTGAAAGAACAGCATATATAACCTAGGAAGACCAATATTTGATAGCCTAAACAGGATCTTGTTACGTTTTAACAGCTATAATATAGGAAAAGTACATAGAATTTTTATTAGTTACAAAATCACAAGTATTGCTTATATAATTATGTGATTTGTTGCTTACATTTAAATTTGAATGAAATACGAAATTTTAGTTAGAAACTACTAGAAATAAAGACATTTTTAAATTCAAATGTATAGATTTTTTTTGAGTTCCCTCTTTTGCTTCTTCCTTTTTTTTTCTTTTCCTTCCTTCCTTCTTTCTTTTCTTTTTTCTTTTTCTTTTTTTCTTTTTTTTTTTTTTGAGACAGTTTCTTTGTGTAGCTCTAGAACTCACTTTGTAGACCAGGTTGTCCTGGAACTCACAGAGATCCACCTGCCTCTGCCTTTTGAGTACTGGGATTAAATACCTGCACCACTTTGCCTGGTTTCCCCTTTTTTTCTTTCTCTGAGATTGAAAATCCTTTTGTATCTTCTTTTGAAATAGTAATCTTTTATTTTACATGGAACATTTCTTTTACATATAGCAAATTACATGTATAAATTTTAATTTTGAGAACATAGAAATCTATATTTTTGAAAAGCTTTACTTTTATATAAATACAAAATTTCATTGCTGTTATACACATACCTTACCACTTTGGATATTTAGAAGTAGTCTGGTTCGTGTTCAGCAAGGCATCCTTCTGCATTTGAGAGCTCTCATGAAGGCTTCCCTCCACCTCCATTTACTTACTTATATGTCTGTTTATTTATTTAATCACTGTACATCTCAGTCCTAGCCCTCTTTCTCCTCTCCTCCCAACCCCTCCCCCATGCCCTCCCTCCTTTCCCCCCTCCTCCCAAAGGCCCTTTTTCATGCCAGTAAGAGCGTTTGGTTACATAGCAACAGGAACTGTTCTTTATCTGACAATTTATCTTTCATATTAAGATTGTTATCTTCTATCAGGTGATGAAAAATCCTTATATCCACCAGGAAGCCCAAGTGGGACACTGGATACAGGGCTATAGTTTACTGTTTTATTTGGAGACTTGAGAGATTACTGTTTTATTCTCGAGGAAATAAACAGATTATTTGCTATATTTATATGTAATCCCCTCTCCTTTTTTTTTTTTCCCCCTCAGATAGGATTTTTGAGATAGGACCTAACTATGTAACCTTAAGCTGCCCTTGATCCTCCTGTCTCTCTTGAATGTTGGAATTGCAGGCATGTTCTTCTGTGCTAGATCCCGTTTAATGAATGATTCTAATTTAGGTATATTCAAGTGTGTTTTCTAGTAAATCCAGCCTGAGATTGGGTTTCCCACTGCTGAAATTCCCTCCTTATCTTTTTTCTGTTTTTGTTTTTATCTATATTGTTATATTTTTCATTTAATGGTCTTTATATCCAGTGCATATTCACACCTTTCACTTTTAGATTACTGCTGAAATTTCTTTCTCTGATTTATTTATTTTATTCCCTTTTTAGAATCCAGTGTTTCTATTTAGGCTTCCTTAATTTTATGGACTTCTCTTGATCCTGGTGGAAGATAGTAGTCTTCCTAAGAGGAAAGGAACGGTTGTCTAGATCTTACTTTTGTTTTTCATTTTGTTTTTCTGAGGATTTCTTTGTGTATCCCTGGCTATCCTAGAACTATCTTTGTAGACTAGGCTAGCCTCAAACTCAAAGGGGTCTGCCTGCTTCTGCCTGTCAGGTACCGGGATAAAGGCATACGTGTCTCACCAGTGCTTGGCCTTGCTTTCTGTTTTATGTTTGTTTTATGACTTTACTGTATTAGCTGATTTTCTTTTTTTGGTTCAGTATTTCACAGTTTCCACCATTTTCCACTGTTGTGTATAGGAATTGACAGGTACACATGAAAAAAAAATAGAAGCGGTATTGTCACTGACTGGTGGAGAACATACTTGTATCTCATTCACCTTTGATCACCTGGAGGCACATATTCTTCTCAGCACTTCAGGTTATAAAGCTTAAAGATGATTCTGTAGTGAACACTTACCATGAAAAGATAAAGTAGAGACTTGATTTGTTATTTTATGTACTAAAACTACTCAGAATCTTTGTGATCAGTAAGTCAGCTAGACTTACTGAAGTCAGGAGATTGCTTGGTGGGTGTTGTGTCAGGCTAAGGCAGTTTTAGTTGAGTTGAAAATTTGATGATATAAGGATGATCTTACTATAAGTAAAAGGAGGGGGATGGAGTCTAATGACAGGTCTGTCCCAAAGCATTGTGCTAGAATTTTTTATTGATATATTTGCTTTTTGGATCTGTGAAAACACATAAAAGAACCTGTTGTGTTTTGTTAAGAACAGGAACACTGGGGTAGACCGAGGTTTGAATCCTGTCCATTTCACAGGATTGAGCTCAGATAAATTATTGGTTTTTTGGTTTTCGTATTTGTAATCTGGAAACAGTGACATTTACAGGATAGTTACAAGGACTAAAGGGCATATAAGGAAAAACAGTGAACAAAGTGGCCTGTAGTTGTAAAACTAAGGAAGTTAGGATTGTGTCCAATTTATGATTTGCTGTATAGTGATTAAATTATCCAAGCTTTTAATTTAGCTTGCTTTTGTCTGTGAATCAAAAACTGCAGTTGTGCAGTGGGAGGTGTAGCTTAGTGAGACATGTCCACTCAGCATGTGACAGCCCAGGGCTCAGTCCATAGCACTCCAGGGAAAGAAAGAAAATAAAAAGGTGGTGAACTGTTCAGAGTTAACATGGGGGATCTAGGCTCTGCAGGGATTCTTGATTCTTTCTTAATGTCAGTTTGTTAGTAGCTGCTAGAGTTTTGACCATAATGTCGGCATTTGGAGTACAAAAATGGGATCATGAAGGAGATGACATGAGCACACTATCTTTTATGGAAATACTAAGAAACTGGCAATCACTCTTATTTCATCTCTCTCCCTCCTCCCTTCCTTTCTAGACAAATCTCACTATATAGCCTTGACTGGCTTGGAACTCACTTTATAGATCATGCTAGCCTCAAATTCATAGAGATCTGCATTCCTCTGCCTCTTAAGTGATGGAATTAGATGTATGTTACTGCATCTGTCAGTCCTTTTGTATCTCATTTAGTAAACTCAGTCATTGTGACTGTAAAAGAGGCAAGCATGTCCAGATGGTAAACTCACTTCCTGGGCCTTCTAAACAGCAGGGGAAGTAGGCAATATGGTCTTTATTCTTGGTAGCCATGTAGCCAGGAAAACATCAGGGTTATAGTAGTAAAGATTTTAGGGGAGATTGAATACTGAGAATGACATCAGTGCTTTCTTCCATAATGTTATTTATTGTTAATTTTATTGTTGGTGATAAGGAGACCGAGTGATTTATGGACAGTTCCACAATTAATGTTTATTACAGTTTGTTTTTCTCTTGCTTTACTAGACAGCTTGACATTGCTCTAGACTGAACTGTTTGCTCCCACTCACATCCTGGTTTTTTTTTTCCACAATTAAATTTTGAGACAGTCGTTAAATTGGCCACTCTAGCCTTGAATTTACTTTGTAGCCCGAGCAAGATTTGAACTTTTTGGTCCTCTTACCTTAAGCTCCCCAAATAGCAGGTATTATAGGCCTGGCTTCATTATATTTCAACAGCAATCACTTGCTTAATATAAGGAGTTTCAGAAATGTTTGTAGAATCAGTTGGTCATTTTATATAACTAAGTAATTTGAGATGGATTTACTGTAAATAACGTAAAACCTAAGAGATTTAATTATACTGATTTTTTTTTTTTTCAAAACAGGGTTCCTCTGTGTAACCCTGGCTGTTTTAGAATTCACTCTGGAGATCAGGCTGGTCTTGAACTCAGAGATCAACATGCCACTGCCTCCAGTGTGCTGGGATTAAAGGCATGTGCTACCATGCCTGTCTGAAATTGATGTTTAAAAATTCTTGATTAAGAAATTTAAGTGCAGGCAGTGAGTACAGAAACTTTGAGAAATATTCATGAGCTGAGACCCTTTGCATTTCCCCCTTTGCGCTTTGTTCTCTGCCTACACTTTAATTCTGGGGTTTATCTTTTCTGATGTAAAGGTGGCTCCAAGCATTGTGTCTGCTCTCCAGGCTGGGAGTAAAAAAAAAAAAAAAAGAGAAAAGAAAAAGCACATTTCATTTGTTTAAAAAAAATTATCTTTTTCATAATCTTTGTTCTGTTTTGTGAGCAGAACTATCTTACATGGTTACTTTTAGGTACAAAGGTGGAAAGTGAGTTGCAAATTAGTAGTGAGCAAAATAAGGCTTAGTATAGGTAACATTTACAGTGTCTATTAATATCTATTATCTATTAATAACTTTATGTTAATTAATTTAAAAGAAAAAGTTACCCATAGGCATACTATTCTCATTGTAGATGTATAAAACCTTGTTTAAATTTAATTTTATTTTTTATTTTTTTTTTTAATGTTTCAGAGGAATGCTTTGCAAGCAATTTCTCCAGCTACAATGGAAGTTCTTATGAGAGTTTTGTCTGATTGTGATTCATGGGAAGAAGGAGATCCTGAGGAAGTGGGTAGAAAGAGAGAACTAACTCTGAAGTGCCTTACACAAGTGGTGCATATCCTTCTTACTAGCAGCTCTGACCAGCGTCAGGTGGAAACTAGTACCATACTGGAGAACTATTTCAAATTGCTCAATTCAGATCACTCAGCTTTGCCTAAACAGAGGAGGTCCAGGCGGTGGGAAAGCCAGTTCATAGCTCTGCAGATTAAGATGCTGAGTAAGTACTCAGTGAAGTTTTTCCTCAGGTTATTTTTACTTTCTTATTTTCAGTTTCTTTTAATACAGGTCTGTTGTATTAAAAATGTTGACTGGTTCAGGTAATGAGTATTTAGATTTTTGACTTCCAAATAATTATATGGAATTGATTTGCTTACATTTTTACTTTTTCAAGGAGAAACTTGTCTATATTCCTTTTTGAAAGTCTAGTCCATTAAAGTATTTATGCTAAAGAGAAAGTTATGACGAGAATTGCCAGGAAGAATAAGTGTTGAGAAGGCACCATTTGTGCTCTTTTACTTATATAAAGATTAATTAGGTCTATGTCGCTAACATTTCAAACAGATTATCTAGTCACAGAGGACCCTTGCGTGTTTCTTCCCTTCTCTTTGCTCTGCAAGTGTATCTGATTTCTATGCTTTGAAAACTAACCAGTTTATATGATTTTTATTTTTCTTCAAAAAGATTCATTTTTTGTTTTGGTTACAGTGTATTAGTGTAGTACATACTTTCCATCAATTGTTTTAATCAGCAATAGGTGACTCAAGTTCATTATTCTCTTCTAGAGGATGAATGTATGGGAGTCAGATTCTTAGTAATTTTCCCAAAGTCTCTCAGTTCCTATTGAGCAGAACTGGCATGGAAAGGCAAAGACTCCGACACCATAGGCCCATCCTCTGTGCATCGCCATCTCTGTGATCCTGAAGAGGGAATAATGCATGCCAAAAAATAGTGAAATATATATAGTGAAATAGTTCATTCCAGACACTAGAATCCAGATTAAACATATCAATTGATCATTACTTATTTTTTATGTTCATCTAAATCCATCTTGTGGTTTTATATGTAGGCAATTATATGACAAATTAAATACTACAATTATACTACAATTAAAATACCACAACCTAATACAAAGGAAGGACATTTCCCTTTATCTTAGTAATTTATATTATGTAAGTAAAGCAAAAAATAAGGTTCAGGACCACAGCATGCCATTTCCCATCAGATTTGTCAAGTGTCTCATGCACAAAGGATTTTAAAGTTTCATTGGTGGAGACCATGATGACACTTCAGTATGTTGTGAATTGTGATCAGTACTTTATAGGATTCTTGTGTTCCCTGTGTAAATTGTTAAAGAACTGTACTCATTTCAGAGGTATATATTGTCATTACAGTTAAGCTGGGAGAGTTATTAAGTAAAAAGAGAGTACAAGTTTTTTTTTATCTCACCACCCAGATATAAGAAACAGTAATTATTTGGTGTATAAATTTATATGTATATGTATTAATTAGAAATATTGTACATAAATATTGTTGGAAATGATCCATTATAGCATTTCCTTATATAGAAAAAAATAAATCATTTTGTATAGTTTTTAGTTCATATACTATAATGTCATTTTTTTGTAGGTATTGTAAGTTTAAAAGTAAGTTTGATTTTCTGTTGGATGGAATTCTTTTTTATTGGGAACTATGATATTTGCCATGCCAGATGTCCTTTGATTTCTCTATTGGATTATCAATGCAGTAGGAGATAGGAGATAAATAATATTACAAATATTATTGCTTAAATGAACCATATATTCATTTACTAGTGCTTAAATATGCCCACTAAATATCATAAACAGATACTGCTTACTAACAGCAAATCAGACACAAGGTCTGAGCCTTACGATAGGAGACCTAAGCAGGTTGAAAATATTTGCCAGTCATATGTAAAACTTAAGCTAGCTTGAATCATAAAGGATGAAGATGTTCACTTTTCTTAATTACAGCTTTTGTTTTCTGTTCCTCACCTATATGATTTCCCAATTAATTTACATCTGTCAACTGAAAAGATCTAATGTTGACAATGATAACAATAGATATTTAACCCCCAAATTCCACTTTTACGTGTGTGGTTTTGTTTACTTTTATAGACACTATCACAGCCATGTTAGACTGCACAGACAGACCTGTTCTTCAGGCCATTTTTCTTAATAGCAATTGCTTTGAACATCTCATACGACTTCTACAGAACTGCAAGGTACTTTATTATTATTTATAAATGTTTGTTTGTTTGTGTGTTTACCTACTTGTATGTGGGGACATGTGCCCAATATGAATGTGGAAGGTTAAAGATCAGCTTGTTGGACTTGATTCTTTTCTTCTATATGTGGGATTTAGGGATTAGATTCAAGTTGTCAAGCTTGGCAGCAAGTGCCTTATCCTCCTGAGTCATCTTGCTGGCATTGTTTTTGACTTTAAAAAATGTTATTATTTTTTAGCTGGGCATAGTTGGTACATTCCTTTAATCCCAGCACTTGGGAAGTAGAGGCAGGTGAAGCTGTGAATTTGAGGCCAGCCTGGTCTACATAGTGAGTTCCTGAACAGCCAGAGCTACATAGTAAGACCTTGTCTTGGAAAAAGAAAAACAAATGGCAAAGGTTTGTTTTGATTCATATTTGAACATGTCACTGCCAGAATTTTTATTATGTTTTTTTTCCCCCCCTCTCCAGAGGTGAGGACCGAACCCAGAGCCTTATGCTTGCTCTGCCACTGAACTAAATCCCCAACCCCAATTTTTATTGTTAATTTGGGTTTAAATTACATAATGAAGTTTTATCTTTTTAAACAAGTAAACTGATTTAAATATCATCATAAAACTAGAACATATTAATATATATATAGTGTGTATATGTGAAGAGATGTACACACTCACCCACATATATGTATAGATACACATACCTGCATATACCCACACATTCCCATGTCATAGGTGAGAAAAGTGAGACACAAGGTTTACACTTTGTCCAAGATTTCAGAGCCAGTGTGAACGGAAGTAGGACTGAGGCCAAGGCTGTCCTCTCTCAGGATGTTCAGTTGTCAGTGGGCACTCAGTCTGTTAGCTTCCCACTCGGCTCAGCCTGAGGGAGCATTCAGTAGTCGAACATCCCAGTCTAGGAACTAGGCAAATATCTAAATCCTCCAATCTCAGAAGAGCCCGTTAGAGAAAGAGCTACTCACTGTCTACATGGGGATAGGTTTTTATCTTGATTGAAACTAGAATTATATTATTTATAATTGTCTAAAGATACTAAAATTTATATGAATTGTTTTTGCATGGCGACATTTCAGTTTAGGAAATACGATACATATACCATTTAAAGTCATAAGTTGCTTCTGTTTTCTTGACTACCTATATGTCTAGAACATATAAATACAGTGAAGGTCCTTATGCTATGTAAGAAGAAATTTTATTCACTGAGTCATCTTCCCAGCCCATTTTTTCTTGATTCAGATAACTCTTAGAAGTTTTATAAATGGAATTCTATTTCTTGTAGGCTTCCTAGTCATAAGGTAAAAAGAAAACTTGTATTTTTTTTTAAATTAGGAGACTTTGTATTAAATAAGTTAAAACAAATTAGAAAATATAGAAAAGTAGAAAATAATAGAAACACCGCAGAGGCTTACAGAACATACTGCCAATTATCTTTTTCTAACTGTTGTTACTATTCACTTGCTATAGCAATGTGAGAGCATGCACAGTAGTAATGTTTTTGTGCTTTATGCTCTTGTATTTAAGATGTTGCCAACAAATTTTTAGAGAGGTTGGAAATGAAACTATTCCATAGTTCTGTCCTTCTATTAACTCTTGGTCTTCGTAGTTGAAAACACATGGTTGATTCTGACCTTATTCCACAGTAAGGATTCTTGTTTTTCTCATTGTTAAAGGGTATATCTTTGAAAGTTTTTATGTTACTTCATTGCTTAACTTTATAGTAATATAGTTAATAGAACAGAAAATACGTTTAATATATTGATGAAGTATGTAATAAGAATTTCAAAGGTTATCAAAACTCCTGAATTCGGGTTAGTCAGTATACCTCTCCTTTTGTCTTTTAAATATTACATTTTTTTAGAGAGATGAAAAATACACAACAAGTATTTTTTTTTAAACACTTTGATTTTTTCGTAAAATAGTATGGCTTTGTCACTCAGGAAGACAGTGTCAGTAACAAAGTTATCTCATGTGCATTAAAAGAATTCATATTTAGCACTTGGAAGGCAGAGACAGGTAGACCTCATTAGTTTGAAGCCAGCCTGGTCTATAAAGCAAGTTCCAAGTCATCCAGTACTACACAGAGCAACCCTGTCTTGAAAAACAAAATAAAGAATCCAGATTTCACTTGTCAAGTAAACTTTACGATGTGCCCCTCCCTAGAAATTTTTCAAGATGGACTTTTCTTTAGTATGTGAGTAAGTCTGATATGAATAGTATATTTTAAAAAACTCAATTTTTATTTCTCATAGCAAACCAGGATGGTGACCTAACAGTTACATCTTACAGGATGATACACTCTGAGAAATATATCTTTAGGATTAATATCACCAAGTATACTTATTCAGACTGAGATAGATACAACTCACCAAGTGATAGAATCTTGTAGAACCATTGTCAGATAGTGATCTCTCATTTACCAAATTGTCATCATACAGCACATGTTTATATTTGTTCAGTTACAGCCACATGTCACAGTTGGAGCTCGTAGGTTTGTTTTTGAGGCAGGGTCTCACTCTGTCTACAGCCTGGGCTGGCCTCAAACTCACTATGGGACCAGGCTGCCCTTGAACTTCACAGTAATCCTTCTACCTCAGCTTCCCCAAGTGCTAATTTTAAAAAAGTTAATTATTTCCTGCTACTTAATACATTTTCTTTGATACTGAATATACTAAAGAAGATATGTTTTTCAGGAGAGAAAAGCAGACCTTTGGGTCTGTTCCTTTCCTTTTATAAAAAAAGTTTTCTCCATTTGGAGAAACATATACTTGTCTGAATCTTCACAGGTCATGTGACATTCCAGCTATTGTCTTTCAGAAGTTAATGCATATTATTTCTATAAATTAATGGGACTCATATGGTATTTACATCCATGAATGCTATGTTTTGATCATGTTCATTTATTTTTCTGCCTTTGTTACCAACACCCACATCTCATACCTATTCCCTGATAATCCCTCTTCTACTTAAATCAGTTGTTTTTGCTTATTTGTTTCTGCATGTGAATGAGAACATGTGGCACTTTTCTATATCTGGTGTATTTTGTTTCATTCATTTTCCTGCAAGTGACAGAATTTACTATTTTCATGGTTGACATTAGTATCGCATGATGTGGTACGCCATGTTTTCTTCGCCTGTTCAGTGGTTGACAGGTTCCTGGGCTGTTTTTCTATCCTAGATGTTGTACATATTCCAGTAGTGCAGACAGCATGTGAGTATCTTCTGTTTACTGACCTTATTTCCTATGATAAATACTGAGTAGTGGGAGAACTGGGTCATGCCATAGTTTTATGCTCACCTTTTTTGAGATATGTCCATAATGTTTCCGTTTTGACTGTGCTAATTTACAGTCTCACTGGCAGCATATAAGGGTTCCATCACCACATCCTCTCCAACATTAAAAATGTTAATCACTCAGGCAGTAATTAAGTGTTTAAAACATTAAAATTAAGTCTTTACAATAAATTTTCAAGTTTATTCATTACATAAGTTGAAGAAATAATGTCCTGAGGTGTTAAGTTACTAGCTCATGGTCAATATTAATAATTGTTGGAACTAGGATTTTTTTAACTTATATTTTCTGACTCTAAGTTCATTATAATATATAGTTATTATAAATTTGTTTCTCAGATTCAGGGTTACTGGTTTTAACTAGTATAAAATATTTTATGTGCACTAAATATTAGTCAATAGCTTTTATTGATACATAGCATTTTATGAACATGGTTGTGATTTTTGGATATATAAAAATACTTGGAATCTGGTAAAAATTGAGGTTCCCAAATGTATTTTACGATGTGCATACTGTTTTCTATATAATTTTGTTGTTGCTTTTAATAAGTAATTTAGTCTGTTTTCCATAACAATGCAGAATCACGATGATTTTACTGTTTAAACATCTATACTCACTGGAAATATTTCAACTAAAGCTATCTAGTAGCAAAAATATGATTGCTGGTAGTTTTTTTTAAACATTATTGTGTACATCTGTATGTGTGCATGCATGTGTGTTTGTATTGTCTGCATGATGTAAATGTGTGTATATGCCAAAATGTGCATCTGAAGATCAGAGGACACAGCTGGGAATGGAACTTAGGTTGTTGGACTTATGCAGCAAGTGCTTTGACATACTGAGCCATCTTGTTGGCCTATACTGTTGGTGGCGTCTCTGGTATTTTTGTGTATGATACTCGCCAATTTAAATGTGTTCATTCACTTCCGCCTGCTAGGACTGCCTTCACAGGCCACAGGGAAAGAGGACTCATTCAGTCCTGGTGCAACTTGATGAGCTGGGGTGAATGGAAAAGGGAGCTCCTCTTTTCTGAGGAAAAGGGGAGGGAGAGAATGAAACTGGGAGGGGAGGAGGGAAGGGACTACAAGGATGTAAAGTGAATAAAATAAATAAATGAGAAAAAAAGTCTTTTCCCAAGAATTTGTGTAAAGGCTTTGTGCTTGACAACTAAGTTTCATTATAATATAAAGTTCTTAAATATATATGTATATATGTATATATATATATATAAAATACATGCTTACCATATATTAGACTTTTATGATTAGATGTGATGGATGTTGAACATTTTATTAAATCTTTGAGTTTTATACAATGCATTTTGACTATCCAACAATATTTTTAAAATAATTATTTTATTTTATGTGCATTTTTGTGAGGATTTCAAATCCCTTAGAATTGAAGTTACAAATAGTTGTGAGCTGTCATGTGGGTGCTGGGTACTGAACCTGGGTCCTTTGAAAGAGCAGACAGTGCTCTTAACCACTGAGCCATCTCTCCAGCCCCAATCCAACAATATTTTTTAATTACAAGAAAAACAATACAACTTGTCATTCATAATAGTAAGAAGGATTTAAAGCCATTATGTTGGTTTTAAGGAGACTATCATTTTGTGTTTTCTGACTGTCTTAAATTTTTAGAGTTCTAAGAGCTCCACAAAGACCAAACTGAGCAGGGCACAGGGGTCTTGTATGAGACGGTTTCTACAATCAAGGACCATGTGTGGATGTGGCCTGGAACCCCCGATCAGATGGGGCCCATGATAGCTCGGTGTAGGACTGAAGACCCTATTCAGGGAAATAGGGACTGTTTCAGTCATGATCTTGATGGCTGACTCTTTGACCCTCCCCCATACAAGCCGGGGAGTGACAGACTGGCTAGATCCCAGGGGAGGACATTGCAGCTAGCCCTGAGGAGTCAGGATAAGCTGGGGTTGGATGGAAGGGAAGGAGGTCCTCCCCTGTTGGTGGACTTGGAGGGGTTGAAGAGGAGGGAGATGAGGGAGGGAGTGGGAGGGTAGAAGGGAATGAGGGAGGGGGCTACGCCTGGGATTCAAAGTACCTAACCTGTGATTGAGATAAAAATAAATAAATTAAAAAAAAATCAGACAAAAAAAAAAAAAGAACTGGATAATCTCAAAAAAAATTTTTTTTAGAGTTCTACACTTCTGTCATGTTAGCTTCTGTTTTGTAATACTAGAGATCAACCTTGGGGCCTTGCCTGTTAGGGTTGTGCTTTATGAATGAATTCTATCCTCAGCCGTGGAGACTACTTAACTTCACTTTAATCTTCATCTGTGCTTCCCCATTCCTTTGCAGTAATATAGGATCAGTAATATAGAAATTAATATTATATTAAGTTTTCCTTATAATATTGGCTTTCATATTTGAAATCCTTATTTGCTAGACATTATGCAAATAAACTGTATATATTATATGTCATTTACTCTGCACAATGATTTGATGAGATCTTCTCATTTTAGATAAATAATCTTGGAGAAGTAGCAAAGAATTAGGGATATAGTGCATGTTCCTAAATAAGGCCATAAGCTTGAGCTTCAGCATCACACACACACTTAATAGACCAAAAATCACTTAAAGACATTTGCCAGGTGAGGTAGCATGAGTTCAACTCAAGCACTCAAGAAGTTGAACAGAACCAAGATGCAAATCAAGGTCTCTGATTCCAAAGCCTGTTCTTGTATTAAGCTTTACATGTATGCTTGCATTCTTTATTACACCACACTGCTGCCCAGTTCATTTCTGAAATAACAGAATTTCCTAAGAAGTTCCTTATAAGAATGCTTTTAGTTTCTTTATGTATCTTTCTCACCATTTTCCTCTCATTTGAAGTTTCTCTTCATTGAGTTGGCAGAAGTCAAAACCTTTTGGGATGCCGAGTTAATACACTGAAACTGAAGTATACAACACCTTTATTTCATGTAAAAGATAATCATGAGCCAGTGATACAGCTTACTGGGTATTTGTCACACAAGACCACTGACAGAGTTTATCCATGGAACCCTTGTAAAGGTGGGAGGAGAGAATTCACTCTACAGCATTGTCCTTTGTCCTCCACATGCGCACTGTGGCGTATGCTGCCTGCCTCCTTTATGCACACATATAAGTGCATCCACAATAAGTTTCTTTTCTTTTCTTTTTCTAAGACAGGGTTTCTCTGTATAGCCTTGGGTGTCCTGGACTTGCTTTATAGACCAGGCTGGCCTCGAACTCACAGAGATCTGCCTGCCTCTGCCTCCCTGAGTGCTGAGATTAAATGTGTGCACCACCATGCCCAGCCACAATAATAAGATTAAAAATAATGTATCAGGGATTCTCCCAGTTTCTTCTTCCAGATTACAAAGTAAATTATGAATTAGTTTCAGCTGAAGGATATTTTTCAGTAAGATGTGAGATCAGATAAATTTGGACAGTTAGTGCTGTGCACTGACTTCCCTTGTCTAGCTACATATCAGTCTCTTTTGAGACTCAGAAAAATTTCTGGAAAGAGTTCCCATTCATGTTAGCGCAATAGAATTTTGCAATCATTATTTACTGTGGAATCTTTTATCTATTTCAGTAGCAAGTTTCTTTTCTGAGTGCCATTCTCCACTGATTCTTCAAGAATTTGGGAATATTAATTGTTAGTTATTGCTACTGTTTATTTTAATAACTTTTGAGTTATAAAGGAGAACTGTATGTTACATAGTACTTAAACTACTATTAAATTGTTATTCAGAAAGCAAATAATTACCTATTTCTGGAAGTTGTATACTTGACATATATATTCTTGGACTAGTTTTCAAGAGACGTGGAAATCCAGCTGGACCTCATTCTGCTTTTAGGTAACAATTTAATGTTCTTTCTCCATTATTCTTGTCTCTGTCTTTAACAGCTGTTTTTAAATGCTCACAGTAAGGTGGCAGACAAGAACGAGAAAGACCTTGCCAACCAATTACTGACAGAGATGAGTGAGGACCAGGTATCTACAAAGCCTGCATCTTGTTTCAGCTGAAGTCCAAAATCAGTCAATGGGATAACTATTCCTGTGCTTTTCTTCTTATTGCACCAAACCCACAGACCTCTAATCTGTTTATTTTTGAGGAGTATTTAAATCACACATAAATCATTATTATAATTCTGTCAGTGAGGGCTTTTTTCAGTTTGAGAAGATAAAAAGTACAGGAATGGAACCCAGTATCAGTATTGACTACCTGGTGATGACTGTGTTTGAGGGGCTTCTTTTCTAAGCACTGTGGTGTATTGGGACGTGAGGGCTTTATATGTGAATATGCATAGTTATTGTTAATATCTTGATTCTTCACTACTTATTGACAATGATTATAATTCAATGGACAACCTGAATTTTGGAGGAAGGGAAGAAGATAAGCCTTTAAATGTTAATTTTCATGCAATTTCATTTGTTTTTCTGTTCTCAAGTTTCAGCCCTGTACTGGAATACCAAAACAGATGTATCTGTGTTTTTTTCCTCAAAAGATATTTGTAAATTATTTTGTGGAGGAAAATTGTAAAATTAAAAATTTTTTTAAAAACTGTAAAAAAAAATACCTGTAAAATTGTTTTATTTTCCTCAACATGTTTGTTGGAGAATATATGTATCTTTTGTTAAAATTATTTTAATGTTTAGGTTCACTGAGTTTTGGGGGGTGTAAAATAGAGATTCAGAGAGTTGTTTGTTGCTTTAGATTTCTCCTATTTAGACTGTCAAGGCCTATTTATATATAATTATAATTTTTTACAAGGAATCATATAAATTCAAATGTTAGCTATGATGAGTTCCTTTTAGTTTATTCTTGAACAAAGTAGCACAGATCTTATCTGAATTTGTGTATGCAGAATTTTAATCTATATTATGAAGTGTTTACTGTATGTTTTCTTATGCAATAATATTTGACAACAATATTAATGAAATTTAAGACTCTAGTAGCATGTGCCTAAAAGTGATAGACCTTAGTAAACACAGAAATCTAAATAATTTATTTTATGTGCAGGTCAATTCTTTTTGGAGCTAGAAAAGACAATATTGTGTGGAGTGGCTAGCTTCAGGTCATAAGAATACTCCTTTTTTTTTTTTTTTAATTTCATTCATTTTTAAGTCTGTTTCTATGTGTTTAAAGTGAGGTGCCCTCAGAGGCCAAGAGAAGGCGTCAGTCCGTCTTCGGGCCCCAGCTCTCTAGTCTAAGGGCTATGAAGGTTGGTTAAGTGTTACATAGCAACCATGTTGAATTTTATTTTTAAGTTTTATTGGTAGCAGTTACTGGTTTATTTTCTGGGAGGAGTCTCCTGATATTCCATCTGCCTCATATTTATGGTTACGTTTAAATAAAAATCAGTGAGTTTTTAATTATTTCATAAAACTTTTGGCATTAAAGATTGCCTTCTCCAAAACTTGGTGGTACATAGAGATACATAATTTATTTTCATTATTTGCCTCAAGTTTTTATAGGCCTTGTTTAAAAGATAATGATGTATACACCCCATTTCCATTTTAGTACTGAATTTGGAAACAAAGCAAACAAAGTTATTCAAGTTACGTATGATTATACATGCTAACAGTATTTAAGATTAGTAAGTTCAAATATAATTTTGAAGGGAAATTAAGTCATAATTTCCAGTTGTAGATCTCCCTTCCTTCCTCTTGAGATTGTCCATTATTTTTTCAAAGCATGTGTAGTTTGTTTTGCCCTCCCTCTCAGAAAATTTAATATAATGAGTGAATATTCATTCTTCTTGACATGTGGCTTTGGTTAATTAAGTAATGTTTTCTTACAGATTATTTTTTAGTAATCCATCTGATAGGAAGAGGAATGTAATGCATGTCATTTCTTCAAGTTTTCAGAACAAAGGTTTCCATGTGAACAAAATCCTGAGTACATTTGTTAATTTCTTGCTATTCCCTTTTGGTAGGTATTTCAGGGACAGTTGGATTGTTTGGCTGTATCAACCATTCAGGCTTTGACAGCAGTGATGAAGAATTCTCCAGCTGCTAAGGTGAAAGAAAAATGGATCTTCAAGCTTTAAAATATATTTATTTTATCAGTTTTTGTTGAATAAATCCCAAAGTGAAGTGTGGAAGTGTATAAAACACATGGTGCAACTAATACCTGTAATGAAGTATTTTACAAGGGTAGCTCACCTTTTTATAATTTGCTGATAATTTTATAGACAAACTCCTTATGGATACTCCAGGATTTTAATATATTGATGACTCACATGGTAGTATACACTTTTAATCCCAGCACTCAGATAGCTTTCTGTCAGTTTGGGTTCAGCTAGTTCCAGTTCCAACCTAGCCAAGGCTATGTAATGAAACTGTCACAAAAAAAAAAAAAAAAAAAAGAAAAGAAAAGAAAAAGGGACATTGATGACTGAGCTGCACACTAATAACTGTTTGCAGTGTTGGTCAAACAGGGCCGTATTGCTGGAATTAGAAGACCATAATGCTGCTTTTGAGAAGTGAGTGTATGGTTATTGAGCGTAAAGAATTACCTTTTATAACATTTTCTTATTACTAAAGTCAGTTTTGCTATTTATTTTATAACTATCCAGAATATGAGTATTTTTCACATATGACTACTTTAACAGTATGGGATTTGTTTTCCTAATGTGTGTGGCTATAAGCTTCTGTTTTCTAGTTTTTGATTTGTTTTTGTTTTTATCATTAAACTCAGGGTTTTATATCACTTTAAAAATATTTATTTTTATGTTTTGCTTGCATGTATGACTGTGTGAAGGTGCCAGATCCTCTGCAACTAGAGTTACTGACAGTTGTGAGCTGCCATGTAGGTTCTAGAATTTTAAGCCAGGTCCTCTGGAAGAGCAGCCAGTGCTCTTAACTGCTGAGCCGTCTCTGCTTCTATCAGTTCTTATCTGCTGTCTCTGACTCTAATTTTGTCTGATTAGGCTCATGTATTGATACGTAGCTCATGAGTAGTTTTAAGATTTGTGAAAGATCTGTGCAGAGGCCCAGGCACATGGTTAAGTCATGATGCATGTTAGTGATATGAGCACCACCCTAAATTCTAAGCCTTACCTCTGAGGTGCTGTCAGGAATAGAACCCATGGTTAAGTTTATGTCAGACTTTATAGACTTACCTCTGATTTTACCTGCCATTTAATAATAGGGTTTCATTGTTGTTTATAAGGGAAATTACTTTAAGCACAAATAAATTCATTTATTAGTATAACAGATAGCTATTGTTTCTGAAATTCAAACCTTCAAGGCTGTTTAATTTTAAAGGTGATTTCTTTTTTTTTTACAGTAATATCTTCTGTGGTTTAAAATCATAGAGATTATGTAATGTGGTGGGCTCAGGGCCCTCACCTTTCCCCTAAACAAGAGGTGACTTGACAAAGCACCTCTTGACAAGTTTCTTCTTCTGCTTGTCATCCAGCTTAACTCCTTATTGAGAGAACCAGCTTTACTGATGTTTTTAACCTTTTTATGGTTGGTGTGTCTGTTTTTGCCTACTTTAATTGGATGATTTTCTATTTTCTAGATATTTTGGTAGTCTTTATATTTTACTTTTTAACTTTGAGTTAAAAATGTAAATGACTTCAAACTTCCTAATGTTGACTGATGCTGCAGATCATTTAGATGCAGGGAACAGAAAGATTTTTTTTTTTTTCCTTATTCTGGCCACTTAAAATTTGAGCGTTGTTGTGATCTGACCCAGGGTCTCCGCTCCACCAGTGAGCTGCACCTTAGTCCTCCTTGTTGAAGCTAGGCCTCAGCACAGAGCCCAGAGAGGCTGAGCCCTCAGTCCTCTTCCTTCACCTCCCCAGTTCTGGGCCACAGTGCTAATCTGGAATTTTTTTTCCTCTACTAATTTTATTTATTTATTATTTTTTATATTAATTACAGTTTATTTACTTTGTATCCCAGCTGTAGCCCCCTCTCTCATTCTTTTTTTTTTCTTTCTTTTTTTTTTGAGACAGGGTTTCTTGGTGTAGCCTTACTTGTTCTAGACTTGCTTTGTAGTCCAGGCTGGCCTTGAACTCACAGAGATCTGCCCGCCTCTGCTGGGCTTACAAGCATGTGCCATCAGGAGTTTAATCTAGCTCTTTTTTGTTGTTTTCCTTTTCTTTTCCTTTTTTTTTAAAATTTATTTATTTTTATATCAATCACAGGTTAGGTACTTTGCATCCCAGGCGTAGCCCCCCTCTTTCCCTCCCTCCCTCCCTCATCTCCCTCCTCCCCGCCCCCTCCAAGTCCACCAACAGGGGAGGACCTCCTTCCCTTCCATCCAACCCCAGCTCATCCTGTCTCCTCAGGGCTGGCTGCAATGTCCTTCCCTGGGCTCTAGCCAGGCTGTCACTCCCCGGCGTGTATGGGGGAGGGTCTCTTTCTTTTGTTAATGAGACAGAGCTTCAAGACAGCCAAAGCTGTGTAGCAAAACTCTTGTCTAGGGAGTTGCTGGAGGGAGAAGGGAGGAGAATGGGACAGGATGACAGACAGGAGAGAAGGGGACGAAAAAGGAGGTGTCACATAACTTAATCTGAAGAAAATAGTTCTATAAAACAATTGTCTCGATTTCATTTATTTTGCATTTTGCTCAACTGTTGTACCTTTATTATTATTATTATAAAAAGAATATAGAATGTGTTTTAATATGCACACAGCCAGATTCAAGGGCAAATGCCTGTTATCCCAGTTCCTGACATAAGCGAGACAGGTGGAAAGATCTCAGCTTAGGCGACATAGAAAGACCCTGTTTCAAAAGAGAGAGAGCAGGATGAATAGAGATGGACATAGATATGTAAGAGAACAAAACTGATTTAATAACCTTTATATTTCATATTAATTAGTTTAAATAAATACTCAGTCTTTAATAGTCCAACAAATTTAGTAATTGAAAATGTGCTTTGATATGTTGTTTCACCCTCTAGGAAGTATTTAAAGAAAGAATTGGCTATATGCACATGCTCGAGGTATTAAAATCTTTGGGCCAGCCACCACTAGAACTGCTTAAAGAACTTATGAACATGGTGAGTTTTTACCCTTGATCGTGAGAAGTTCCATTGTCACTACTTTAAGAATAGTAACTACCCTTTTACTTTTGTGTTACCTTCCAGGCCGTTGAGGGTGATCATACTTCAGTTGGCATTTTGGGCATTAGTAATGTCCATCCTCTCTTGGTTCTAATCCAGTGGCTTCCGGAACTAGAATCCCATGACCTACAAATTTTCATCTCTGATTGGCTGAAAAAAATTTGTTGCATTAATAAACAGAGCCGAACTACCTGTGTGAATGCAAACATGGGAATAAGAATCATTGAAACCCTTGAATCCCACTCTTCCCTACATCGAATTTGCGCTGAGAATTTGATTGCAATCCATGGCTCACTGGGGAGTCAGTCTGTGAGCTCAGAGGAGGTCCGTCGACTGCTGCGGCTGCTGAGAGCGGATGCATCTGAGCTTGCTCATCCGTACACCATTCCCGTGACTCGGGCCATCCTGACGATGGCGCGGAAGCTCAGTCTTGAGAGTGCACTGCAGTATTTTAACTTGTCACATAGCATGGCAGGAATTTCTGTGCCTGCCATTCAGAAATGGCCTGGCTCTGCATTTTCCTTCACTGCTTGGTTTTGTTTGGATCAGGGTCAGTTGACCCTCGGCACTGCTAACAAAGGAGGGAAAAGGAAACAGTTATATAGGTAATGGTACAGATGGAGTATAAATGAGTATTTTCACATTGTGTATGCTGTGATTCTTAAATGGGAAAAAGTAAGGATGTAGTTTTTTAAATTTGTAATAGTTATATGAAAGTTTTTCATCTAGTGACTGTATAGTTTAGAGGTGCTTTATTGCTTTTATAGTTATTCTCTATTAGATATTTTTGCTGGCTAAAAAAATGAGGGTCTTTAGGAAACAAAAATAAAAGTAGTATAAAAATGGAGAGAAAGGGATAATTAACTGTTCCATTGAAGGAGCTGAGTTTTTACATAAAACATTCAGGCCTCAATGGCTAATAATTGCCCCCTGCCCCATTCACCCCAGGTTTCTTTGTGTAACCCTGGCTGTCCTGAAATTCACAGAAATCTGCCTGCTTCTGCCTCCCAGGTGCTGGAATTATAGGCATGTGATACCATACCCACCAATAATTTTTAATATTCTTTATGATTTTAAAACTGTTACGTATGCTTTCTGGATATTTTGAAAAATTTAAAAGATTTAAAAATTTTTAGTTTTGCTCTAGCTCAGTGGTTCTCAACTTGTGGGCCATGACCATAGGGATCGACTAAGACCATTGGAAAATACAGACATTTGCATCATGATTCATAAAAGTAGCAAACGTACAGTTGTGCAGCAGAAACAAAAATAATTTTATGGTTGGGGCTACCACATAATAAGGAAATGCGTTACAGGGTCACAGCATTAGGAAAATTGAGAACCACTGCTTTAGGTTGAAAATGAAATCTTACTTAACAGTATTATCTTTCATAATTTATTACATTTCATGGGTTTAAAAAATGAAAGTTGGGCTGATGGGTTACAGTTGCAGCATTGTCGATGAAGATGGTTATGATGGTTTTTAGTTAATGATGTGCTTCAATGTCGAAGAGACTAGTCAGCTTGCTTTCAGAGGTTCTGATAACATATATTTTTGTTAGCTTTTTTACAGGAGGTGGAATGGGTTTCGAAGCTTTTATTACCCACTCAGGCATTTTGGTTGTAGCAGTGTGCACGAAAAGAGAATACGCAACAGTCATGCTCCCTGACCACAGTTTCTGTGACTCTCTCTGGGTAAGACTTTAGGATACCACCAAACTCTGGCTCATTTAAGACATGTAACAGTATGCTGCATTTTTATGAGCAGCCTTTATCTGCTCTGCTAGCTTTCATTTTCAGATTCTGTTGGTAGGGAAGTTCTGTTTATAAAGATGTTAGCTTACTTACCGTTGTCATTAAAGAAGCAGTAATGATTCTTTTGCTGAAACTTATATTGTGAATCCTTGAAGATTTCCTAGACTGATGTTTGAATTTCAGTTCAAAATGAGATGTTAAAAAACTTCTGTTTTTTTATCTAAAAATTATAAAATGCTGCTTATTGAAAAAATACTTCTAAGAATATTTAAAGCATTAAAAAATACAGAAGAGACTTATAGTTGTGAGTCTTCTGATAAAGAAGATTGTTTTGTAGTGCATAAAAATTGATACTTACTTGTTTTGAGAACATCATTGTATCAGCATTTTAGTTGTCCTTAATATTTTGTTCACACAAATTATGAAGTATATGTCATTGCAAAGACATAATGTGGTTTTAGTCATTTTAGTGTATGCTTTACTTCATCAGCACAACATAGCCATTGTTCACATGCCTGGGAAAAGGCCCTTTGGTCAGAGTCTTGTCTATATCTATGACAATGGACAGCAAAAGGTTTCTGCCCCTCTCAGATTTCCTGCCATGAATGAGGTGAGTATCTGTAACTTTATAGGCCTTATTGATTATAAAATCCTGAAGATATTTAGGAAATATATTCTAAATTTTTGCCTGAAAGTTTTGAACTGTGTTCTATATATTGTCATGCAATAAACTGGTATTTATTTCTCTTAGTGTGCTATTAGATAATGTTATACATTATTTGAAAAAAAATCATTTCAAGAAAGAAATGTAATGAAAGGCTTGGAAAAGTAGATTTGGCAAAGCCAAAGAACTGAATAAACCAGACTAAAGTATCATTTTAAAAAAAGAAACGTCTCCAATTAAATAAAATATTTAAGAAAATAAATATTATGTTTAAATAAATGTTAAATTTGAATTAGTGATGAGCTAGCTTCAAGCTTTATTCTCCACACTGGTTAAGAAAGCTTTTTGAGACTGGCCAATTTAAGATAAAGTCTTTTTTGGGACTAATAGGATTAAGTAGGGAAATTTTCAGTTTACCTAATAGTTTCTTGCTTCTCATCATGATTGTTAAAGGTAATCTTTAATTAACATTATACTTGATAAATTTTGTCCGGGGAGGAATGTAATTACCTCTATTTTATGTAACTGTAAATTCTTAATTTTTTAAGAATAATACTCATAACAATGCCCATCAAAAAAGGCTTATTGAGTCATAAAAGTAATGTCTGTCTTGTCTTCACCAAAGAACTTGGACAGCGATGCCTTAGGTACATACCTGCCTATATATGTTATGATCCAGTTGAATTTATTTATTTTTTGCATTGGTGGTTATCAAACCCAAGTTTCATACATGCTAGACAAGTGTTTTACCATGGAGCTACATGTCCAGCTCCATAGTATTTCATTTCAGTGTTTTTGTGTTTTTTGAGATAGGCTCTCATTGTGCAGCTGACGATGCTTTTGGCTTGGCCTCCTCAGTGTGTGCCGTCCAGCTCAGATTTATACTTTTTAACTTTAAATATGAAGAGAGAGCTTTATTTTAAAGTTGTGTGATTTTAAATAATTTTTGTCGCTTTTGTCTAATTTTTAGCCATTTACTTCCTGTTGTATTGGTTCAGCTGGTCAAAGAACCACTACTCCTCCACCATCTCAAATCCCAGATCCACCATTTTCTACTCCCATTACCCCTCACCGGACATCATTTGGTGGAATATTGTCATCAGCCTCCTGGGGAGGAACAGTTGAAAAATCAAAATTAGTTACCAAATTAATTTCAGCTGGAACCCAAGATAGTGAGTGGGGTTGCCCCACATCCCTGGAGGGCCAGCTAGGATCTGTTATTATATTCCATGAAGCGCTGCAGCCTCCTCAGGTCAAGGCTTTATATTTAGCAGGTGAGCATGCACCGTCACAGTATTTATCGTTGCTCCTCCTTCTTGCCCGAATGTTTCCTAAAGATTTATTTGAAGAATCTGTTTGTTTGTTTGTTTGTTTGTTCGTTCGTTCGTTCGTTCATTCATTCATTCATTCACATTTGGGGATCTAGCACATACTAAGCAAGTGATCTAGGCACTGAACTATGTTACAGACCTGTAGTGTTTTAGTGGGAATGGAAAAAAGCCTTCTGTATTCTCTACTTTTTTTGTAGGCATAACTAAAGCAAGTGTTTAGGCAATAATTAAATATTTGTGTGTGTGTGCTTGTGTTCTTGTGCACCTTTGTGAGTTCATGTGCATTGTTTGTAGAAGTGTTATACAGGACAGAGGGTATTGGATCCCACAGAAATGGAGTTACAGGCTGTTGTAAGTGGATGTGGAGAACTGAAACTATATCCTTTGCAAAAGCAGTAAACACTGTTAACTACTGAGCCATCTCTCCAGTACTATTTTGGATGATACTTAAATTTCTTATAATTGAAACTACTGCCTGTGTTAGTCTCCCAGCATTGCCATTGTAAATTACTACAAACTGTGTGTCTTTAATCACTGAAATTTTTTTTCTCATATTAATGGAGGTTAAATGTTCAAGATTAAGATAATATTAATGCTGTTTTCTAGTGAGGCTTCTCTTTGTTTTAGGTAACCCCTTTTTTACTGTGATCTCAGTCTGATGTTTTTCCTCAGTGTGCACATAGACAAAAAGACCTGGTCTCTATATTGTCTCTTCCTTTTCTTATGGGACCCAGTCTGATTAGGACCCCATTCTTATAACATAATTTAACTTTAATTTTTTTGTTTAAAGGCTCTAATTACAATACAGTCACATTGGAAATTATGTTTTTAGTGTGAATTTTAAGGTCATTTGGTTCTATCCATAACACTATCAGTACTTTTGACAGATGTTAATGAACTGATGAAATCACATTAGAAGCCTATCTACATAGGAAAGCATGGAAGTGGGCTGGAGAGATGGCTCAGCAGTTAAGAACACTGGCTGTTCTTCCAAAGGTCCTGAGTTCAATTCCCAGCAACCACATGGTGGCTCACAACCATCTATAGTGAGATCTGGTGCCCTCTTCTCGTGCACAGGCACATATTGCAGGCAGAATGCTGTGTACACAACAAGTAAATCTTAAAAAAAAAAGGAAAGAATGCTATGTAACCCTTCACACCCAAGCTATGTCATGAGTGTCCTTCTATATACACAGATATAAATGTAATAATTCAAAATTTTAAATTAAAAAGGCCTAATGGTAGAGCTTGGCAGTACATGCTTATGATCCAAACACTTAGGAAGTAGAGGCAGTTTTAGGAGTTTAAGGTCATCGTCATCTACATAGCAAATCTGAAGCTAACTTGGACTACTGAGATCCTGTGTCAAAAGAAAGAAAAGAAATTATAGAAGTGATTCCAAAATAATAGTCTTGTTCCAGAACTTGTCCCTTTTATAATTCTTGTATTAATATACCTGAAGCATTTCTGAAGGCAATATAGTTAGATATTCTTGGATAATATTGTAAATGTTTTGGTTTTCTTCTTTTGGATATGATTTTGAATATAATATATTAATTATTATTTAGTCCTCACATTTCAGTTTTACAGTTGTTTTTCTATCAGATTATTCTGAATTTAAATCTTTAAGTATAATAGACATTGCTGGGTGCAGTTTTGCATGCCTGTTATCCAATCACTTAGGGATGCAGGGGCAGGCAGATCTGCGTGAGTTCAAAGCTAACCTGGTCTACAAAGCGAGTCCAGGACAGCCAAGGCTACACAGAGAAATCAGAGGTTAAGAACACTGGCTCTTCTACCAAAGGTCCTGAGTTCAATTCCCAGCAACCACATGGTGGCTCACAACCATCTGCAGTTTGATATGGTGCCCTCTTCTGGCCTGCAGGCAGAATGCTATATAAATAATACGTATATCTTAAAAATAAAATAAACAAACAACAACAGAAAAAAGGAATCATGGACATTAATTTTGCAGAATAACTTGTTTTTCACCAAAACACCCTATTCAGATTGCATGGGAGTTTTGAGATGAATAGGACTATTTGGATTTTTCAGAGTTGAATTTGGAACTTTATCGGTTTTTTTTACACTCATTGAATTATTTAAATGTTTGGTTTGTAACCCAAGTAAATCCAAGTTAGAAAAAGTCATTCAATGCAGTGTTTGTGGCTCTATAGTATATACTTTATTCTTATAATTCTTACAGTTTTACTCTTAAATGATAATTATATCATTTTTATAAATCATTGCCTTTTATTTTTATATGGTTTCTTGAATTGATGCTATGAATTCTTTATTTATTTTTGTTTGTTTATTGCTTTTGGATACCGAGTTTCTTTATGTAGACCTGGCTGTCCTGGAACTTACTCTGTAGTCTAGGCTGATCTTGAAGTCAGACATCTGCCTGCCTCTGACTCCTGAGTGCTGGGATTAAACATGTGTACCACCACTGCCTAGCTATCATTTTTTACTATTGATATAAATTTAAAATTTTCAGTATGATGAGTTATTGTACTTAGAGTTTTATTTTAGTAGTTTTAATGATTATATTCTGAGAATAAATATTCAAAGTGCATGTATAAATTAATGATTCTCAATACATGTCACACAATCAGCTCCTAAAAGAGAAAAAGCAGTTACAGTATTATTGATTACACAGCAGTCTGTTGGATTCAGCACAGCCTCACTGAGATGGACTATCAGGATGTGCCGTGGAGACGGCTTGGTTCTTGTGCTTTCAAGCAGGCGATATTTAGTTTGGACCCTCAGGACTCATGGAAAAGCTGGACATGGCTGCTTCTACCTATAACCCCAGTGTTCATGTGTGGAGATAGAGATCCTAGGAGCTTGTTGGTCAGCCAGCCTAGCTAGATGTTGAGCTTCAGATTGAATAAAAGATCTATCTAATAAAAATAAGGTGGAGCCAGTTGTGGCCAATGCTGGGATGTTCTGAATAGGCAGAGCTAAGGAAAAGAGAAAAGAGCGCTTTTCTTCCATTATCTGTCAGATGGAACCTTGTTTGAGCCTACATTTTGATTGTAAATGAAAATGTGCATTGTTATCTTACATGCTATTCTATTTCTCTGCTGTCTGTTCATACTGAATTTTTCTTTTAAAGATAGGGTCTTGTATAGCCCTGGCTGGCCTTGGATTTACAGAGAAATCTTCCTGCTTCTGCCTTTTGAGCGCTAGGATTAAAGTTGTGTAACACCATGCCCACTATCACATTAATTTTAAATATTTTTCTGTTTTATTATTCTTTTTAATTTGTTTACAGTAGATAAATCAGTACAGTCTTTGTATTTTATAATATTTTCGTAATGCTCCATACAATGTCCTTTCTACAGCAGAAATTGATCATCTTCAAATTTCTAGATTTTGGAAAAGTTAGGGAGGACATCAAACTAAAGTACATGCAACACAGTGTGTTTTAGCTATGTTATTTGAGCAGCTTGAAATATCTTGATTCTAAGTTTTGTTTTGGTTTTGGTAACACAGAATCAAGGAGATGATGAATCTATTCAATGATGTGTGTGTGTGTGTGTGACTAATTTTCAGGTCCAAATTGCTTAAGCCCTTGGAAGTGTCCAGACGGTGATATGGCTGACCTGCCAAGTAACGTCCTCCTTCACTACACAGCAAAGGTCAGAGCAAATGCATGGGCTGTCCATAGTTGTAACTTCCATGAACTTAAAAGTCATTGTTTTATTCCTGTTGTCATTTCAGTAGGTAATTGAGGAGGGGCTTGAATCTTTATTTTTTGAAGATTAGGGATTTTTAAAGGAAGTTGAGAAGCAGAAAAAAAAAGGCCTACCTCCTCAACTAAAGCTCATGTGCTATGCCATTCTACTAGTGCAAACTACTAGTTTCTGGAATTTGAGTTGGTTTTAATGAATAAAACCTTTCTAATTTGTATATCTCTGTTTATCTGAAAATAAATATGAAACACTTGTACTGTAAGTTAGGTTTGCTGTTTTAAAATGTGGTGTGGAAGGGAGGGAGGTGTTTTCTAAGGATGGAAACCCAGTGCGCATGCCATGTCTAGCTTTTCTACTTCAGAGACTCAGTGAGTGAAGGTGATGAACTAGCAGAGACTGGTGGAAAAATATAAGGTGGAGTTAGGAGGGAAAAAGCAGACAAGTGTCATAAACAACATTATTTGCCTTCATTATAGTGCAGAAAATATTTTAATTGTTTGAGATAATATAGAATATCTTTTTCTAATTTAGCAAGCTGGTACATAATCATACCATTTATTTGTCATATCTGATCTAATAAAACAACCTTACTGGTTGTATTGTCCCACATTTATATTATGATTATTCATTTCAAACCTTAGTGAGAAGTTAAAAAAACATAGTGTAATAATCCTATATATTCCTTATCCAAATCCTAGTTGTGAAGATTTTGTTGTATTTGATTACTTTTTCTCAAGTCATTTGTAAAAGTAGATTGGTACAACTATAAAACTTTATCCTTAGCCAAGAGGTGGTAGAAAGTGCCTTTAATCCCAGCACTTGGGGAAACAGAGGCAGGCAAATCTCTGAGTTTGAGGCCAACATGGTCTATATAGTGACAGCCAACACTACACAGTGAAACCCTGTCTCAAAAAACCAAAACCACAAACAAACAAACAAAAACCTCAGATACACAACAGAATTTCAAAACCTTCAAAATTTTATCCCTGAGTATTTTACATAGTTACTTACATAATTGAATATATCACCTATATTCAGTTTTCTAAAAAATACTTATTTAGCAGAAGCTAGTTTTGATCCAGTCAGGATCCATGTATCCCCAACAATATGTATGTTTACCCAACCGTAATAACCTTCCTTCTTGGCAAATACTGGTCTTTCCTCTGCTATTCAGTTTCCAGTATGTAGCATAGATACCTAGGAAATCATTGCATCTACTCCAGATAGTGTACGGAGTGACATAGTCTTGACATGTAGTGGGCATCTGGCTTTTGCCATTATGGTTGTCACCCTCTTACACATTAAATTTTAATTTGGTGATATTAAGACTGTATTTTCTGAGACTGAAAAATTTAAAACCTGTACTTTAAAAAATTAATTATCTTATCCGCCCCCCCCCCGCTCCCAAGAAATGTGATTAATATGTAAGTCATTTTATTAAAGGTGTGTTTCTCCAAAATGGCGTGACACATGTCTCTAAAGTAAGTCCATAGAGCTCTTGCATTCCTCACACTCTCCTTGGAGATTGACAATGTGCTTTTAAAAACGTGTAAAACAGGGTTAATTGGTTCCTCAGTTCTTTTAGCACTCTTAAAAGTAATTCAAGTATTAACAAATGCTAATTTGTTAGATGATACTTTGGCAGACCTTTCCGTGGTCAGCTGTTCATCCTCGTCCTTTTTGTAGCAGGTGTGTGTAGTCACCTGTTTCTTTAAAATTTGGAGTTTTCGTTATGCCAAGAACTGAATGCAGTGACCTACTTCTGATAAGTGAGCGCTCTAGAATTTAGTTCCCTTTTTTAAAAAAAGTGCCATTAGTTACAGTAATTGGTGTGTGAACATGAGGACGTGAGTTTGGATCCCCAAGCACCTATATGAAAGCTGAACATTATGATGTGTGCTTGAACCCCACTGCTGGAAGGCCAGAGAAGGTGGAGAGATTGTTTGCCAGTCAGTCTAGATAATTGGTGGGACTCCCTGTCTCAGAAATGAAGGCAGAGAGTGATTGATGACATCTCAGACCTGGTGTCTACCTCTGGCCTCCATGGCTATAGACCTTTTTGTGTGCCCCACACAGATATCACACACACACACATACATACCCCACAGACATGCATGCGCACAGTGAGAGAACAGTAAAAGGCAAATGCTGGACATGTTATTATTATTGATTTTATTATATACTTTTAAAATTATGGTGAAGCATTCTCTATATAATTAAAGTTATGTTTTTTTTCTAATTGCACTGAGATGCTTGTTGTATTTTTTTGTTGTTTTTGTTCTTAGGCTTGCAAAAATTCAATTTGCCTTGACTTGTCTACTAATTCTTTGCATGGAAGATTAACAGGAAACAAAGTAGTGAATTGGGACATTAAGGTAAATTTATAATATACAATAGACATTTTATTATAACTTAAATTTACATTAAGTTTTCTTAAGCATAACACATAGAATCTTTTTTTTTAAAGTTCTAGTAACTGACTCAGGGCCTTGTGTATTCTGGTAACTGCTTTACCATGAGTTACATTCTTAGCCCCAGTATTACGAGGAGTGGGCAGAAGACTTGTGTGCCTGTGTGTGTAGTGTTAGAAATTTATTGTTTTCACCTGTTGTTTTGATAAAACAGAAAGCTTGCCTTTTAGGCTAAGCTGGCTAGTCATTGATCTCCCTGTCTCTCAGGGTCTCCCTGTCTCTCAGCATCTCCCTGTCTCTCAGCATCTCCCTGTCTCTCAGGATCTCCCTGTCTCTCAGGATCTCCCTGTCTCTCAGGATCTCCCTGTCTCTCAGGATCTCCCTGTCTCTGTTCTCTTGGTGCTGGAGTTTTCAGGCATTCCTGCCAAGAGTTTTACATGGGTACTTGGGATTTGAACTCAGACCTTCAAGTCATCATGCTTGCATAGCAAGAACTCTTATCCACCTGACCTGCCCAGATTTTATCTTTTAAGCACTACCAAATTGATCTTAATAATAGGTCTCTGCTAAGATTTTATGCAGTGCTGGATATGGTGGTGCATGCCTTTAACCCCAGCACTCAAGAGGCAGAGAGAGACAGAGTTTGTGTTTGGTCTGGTCTATATAGGGGGTTCCAGGACAGCCAAAGATATATAATGAGATCTTGTTTCCAAAATAACCTTCCCTCCCCAGATAAGTTAGGTAGGTAGACAGATGGATAGATAGAAAAAATGTTACACAGATTTATATTCTGAAGGATTAACAATTACAGTAGTTGAATGGGTGACTAAAACTGAATTTACCTTGTAAACTATGCTGTCAACCAAGCCAACTCAAACAAACCAAGCCGCTATTGTATTTAGTCATATATAGGATACATAGTTTAA
Source organism: Pachyuromys duprasi (assembly GCA_028658305.1). Classification (NCBI taxonomy): domain Eukaryota; kingdom Metazoa; phylum Chordata; class Mammalia; order Rodentia; family Muridae; genus Pachyuromys; species Pachyuromys duprasi. The sequence continues at coordinate 40,578,552 of CM053751.1, forward strand.
CTTTTGCTTCTCTTGTAAGACTAGTTTTATAAGACTAGGTCTGTTTATTATATATGAACTAAATTATCTTACATATGCTGTGCAGATCTGAAAATCAGAGTCTTTAGTACTTTCTATTGTAGCTATATAAATTAACTAATCAAACATTTTGCTTACTGTTGGAAACAAGACAGGAACAGAATTATTAAAAGAAAGACAGTTATATTTTTATGCTTAAGTAAAATCAAATTTCTCTCCTCCTTGGGGGAAAAAAAAGACAACTGAGAAGGAAAATATTTGCCATCCAAAAAGTTCAGTTACTACTACCATACAAGAAACTCTTTAACATTAATATGTTTTTTTCCCCAACCTGTTTAATCTTTTTATGTAATGTGTAAAAGAATTTTAGATCATTTAAAAATATGCAAAGCAAAGTGGCAGGTATGCAGTTTGAGTAGCTCTCAAAATCTCAGGTACAAGTACAGCATGAAGAATATTGAATTGGGAGGTTTTGCTAAGTAAATGTTTTATAGCAGCAGTTGTGACAGCTGACTATATGAGATGATAGATTTGTTAATCTTCTCTCCCCTTCCCTTTCTACTTCTCTTTCCTCCTTTTCTCACTCCCTCTCAGGCTGGCCTTGAACTTGGAATATTCCTGCCTTGGCCTTTCTTGTACTAGGTTTACCAGGGTGCAATAACACTTCAGTATAAGTCCGGATGTTTTATGGTTTTTTTGTTTGTTTTGCTTTTCCGAGACAGGGTTTCTCTGTGTAGCCTTGGCTGTTTTGGACTGCTTTGTAGACCAGGCTGGCCTTGAGCTCACAGGGATTCACCTGCCTTTGCCTCCCTGAGTGCTGGGATTACTGGCGTGCCCCAGGACCGGGTTGGTCTGAATGTTTTACTGATTAATAATAAGAGCAGCTTTATATAACATTCTCTATATGTCAGACATTTAGCATATTTTATATTTCAGCTTGCTTTATCCATTCCATTTTTGTTATGTAAAATCAGAAGAGTCAGTCATACTTCTGGTTTTAATGCATGATTGTATGGTGACAGTTACTCATTCTTGACATTGTTAGATTAACATTGTACATTGTATATGTTTAAATTTCCAAGCTCTGAAAAAAAAGCACAGAAAAATACTGGAAATGGTCTTCTTTGAATGTAAGTTATGGTTATCTTTGAGACTGTTTGCTTAAGGATTCCTTCAGCTTGGGCTATCACATACATTATTTAATGTTTATTAACAAATTGTATCTTCAAATATACTATAGATACTAAACTACACCATTGCTCTTATTTTGTAATGTTAAAAATTTTAAACTTTGTTTTCAGGATATCATCAATTGTATAGGTGGATTAAATGTACTTTTCCCTTTACTGGAACAAATAAGCCACTTTAGTGAAGGACAGACTTCTGAAGGATTGAGTGAAAACACAGTTCCTGAATTAATAACACCTATTGAACAAGAATGTCTGGGGTTGGCCTCCACAAAGGCGTCAGGTAATACAGTTACATTCCCCAAAACAGTAATTTAGAAAGTTGATAATTAGTTGGAAAGTGAAATGACATATTATTTATTTACAGCAGCTGCCCCCTGAACTGACAGAGTTCAGTAAGGTCATAAGACTCTGGGCAAAACACTGAAGATAGTAATTTTCCTTTTGACTATCCCACCACAGTGTTACATCATGGTAAAGATAAAATTATATAGAAAGTAGTTGCTGCTTTTTTTATTTCATTGTACAAATCAATATTGGAAGCAAGCTACTGAATTAGATCACTTTTGTTAAAATGTAAATTATAATATAAAATATGTGATGTAAAAGTGATGAGAGTGATTATGATCATGAAGTTTTCATGTTTTCCTAGAGTCAAGATTAGAGAAAAATCTCATTGCAACATTTATCTTGATTGTGAAACACTTTATTCAGAGACATCCTATCAACCAGGACAATCTTATTCAATCTCATGGAGTTGCAACTCTCGGTGCCTTACTTCAGAAGGTAATCATGTCTAACATTTTGATTGATTGTGATGATCATGAATTGCTGCTGTGATTTTATTCTTAATAAAAAAAATGTTACTAATGATTTCTGTATTACAGCTCAAATTATATCAGTGCATATGATTTTTTTATGTTATATAATGGAATTTTTTAAAATTTATTTATTTTTATATCAATCACAGGTTAGGTACTTTGAATCCCAGGCGTAGCCCCCTCCCTCATTCCCTCCTACCCTCCCACTCCCTTCCTCATCTCCCTCCTCCTCACCCCCTCCAAGTCCACCAACAGGGGAGGACCTCCTTCCCTTCCATCCAACCCCAGCTTATCCTGTCTCCTCAGGGCTGGCTGCAATGTCCTCCCCTGGGATCTAGCCAGTCTGTCACTCCCCGGCTTGTATGGGGGAGGGTCAAAGAGTCAGCCATCAAGATCATGACTGAAACAGTCCCTGTTTCCCTGAATAGGG